>JBALJW010000004.1:3600000-4251035 GCA_037953715.1 Metarhizium sp. BCC 4849
GTCGTCCAGGTCATCAATGGTAGATCCGCTAGAAGTGAGCGATCCCTCATCAGATGTGGTGCTGGCGGGCGACAGAGGTGAGTCGTATTCATAGTCATCGACAATGGCGTCCTCATCGGTAACGTATTCTGGAATGTGTGGTGAGACTGACTGCTGCTGCACAGACATGGTTTGGGCAGCCGGCACGGTGAACTGGGAGCAAGCCATGACGCGGCATCGCAACTCAGACAGGGTGATTCTCAGCTCCGGGTTAGGATGGAAAATTCTACCCAGAATGTCATTCAGATCATCAGTCAGGGGAAGTATAGTCTTGAGGAAGTCCTGAGATCGAGTGTAGGCTCGATATGTAGAATCCTGGCAGGAAGCCTGTTTCCATGGGTTGCGTCCACAAGTCAAGTTTACCAAGATGACTCCTAATGACCAGACGTCATTGGGGGCGCACATGTAGTAAGGCTTTCGGCTTGATGGATTTAGGCATTCTAGGACATGGTCAGAGAAAGGTCGGTACAGTTGATTGTCGTACGTCAAGGCTAAGCAGAACATACCAGGGCTCATGTAAAAGGTTGAACCACATCCGTAGTCCTCGGAGCGATCATCCGCGGTGGCAAGGCCAAAATCGGCCAATTTGACCGTGTTTCCATTGTTCGTTACCAGAATGTTCTCGGGCTTCAGATCTCTGTGGAAGATACCCAACTTGTGACAGTGCTCCACGGCATCCACGATTTGGAGGAAGATCTTCTTGGATAGCTGATCCTTGCCTACATACTGGCCGAGCTCGGTGATGTTGAGGAACAAGTCACCCTCGGGGCAGTACTCCAGAATGACATAGATGCAGTCAGGGTCGTCCACAATCTTGAGCATCGACACAATATTTGGATGTGCCGAAGCTAGGTAATGCAGTCGGATTTCCCGTTGTTGATAGGCAACCTGTCGACGTTCCAAAGGGGTTCCATCGGCATTATACTTGCTCAGACACTTGACAGCGTAACGGACACCAGTCTTGATATCAATGGCAGAGTACACCACGCCATAGGCTCCAGTTCCAAGAACCTCGGTCAGTTGCAGCTTCCCCTCGAGAAATCTACCTAATCTCTGCTCTGGAGCAAGCGGGACGCATCTTGACTGGAAAGTTGTGTGCGAAAAGGCCTGCTGGTTGTTGCCGCACTTGAGATTATCGTAGGCGGGGGATGCTGGAGGCGTGGGATATCCGAATGGCGCATGGTGCTGCATGTTATGGACTTGAGTATATCAATGTTCTCCGGTGAGGAACGGCAAAAGAAGAACAAAGTCTCGGGCCAGTTCAACGGATCCACTGGAGAACAGAGAAGAGCAAAGAAAAAAAATCCTATACCCAGCCCAGGATATATATATACGGAGTAGTTGGAGAGGATGTTCCGGACTAAGTCGACTTGACAACCGAATCAACGGGTCAAGATATATTGGTCAGACGACGGGAGGCGGTTGACCAAAACTAATATAGGAGGTCTCCTTGGTTAAAGGAAAGCATCGACGTTGCAGGTGGCCCTTGGAACAAACAATCCGGTGGCAAGATGGCTGGTATGAAGGAGGTTGAAGGAGGTTGAAGGAGAGTCGCGAAGTAGGTTGCTGAAGCTTGTAAGTGCTGTATGCAGCAAGACTAAGGCGGGCATCAACAGGTAGATAACGATGAAGGCTGGTCCACACTGGACCATGCTGGACCCTCCATTACCACTGCAAGCTTCATGCTATGTCTCCAACCCTGGGGCGGACAGCAGGTACGTACCGATTGCGTGGAGCATCCACAAGATGCACGCCAGGCCACGGTGGGCCCACAAGCCTCATCACAGAAAACCCAGACCTGGGTGGGAAGATTAATGGCATGGATGCTCCGTCCGCTATCTTGTCTTAGCCGGCAGGGGTGGGGAGACCATCAGCAGAGCGCTACTGCAGCAGCTATTCTTAACTGCGCCATAAGGTTCGGCCACGTCCAAAGGGAAGGGGGGTGAGGGTCCGAGGCTAGCGACGGCAGGGATCCTGTATCGTGTGGTGACGCTGAGCAATATACGAGAGGCGAGGATAGTCTGACACACCAAAATAAAGTGGTTCCCTTGTGTCATGGGTCGCCGCCCAGCCCATTTTGCCTTCTGGACTAGCAATGCCAGACATGGACCCACGCCACCAGGCAGTCAAAGGCCAAAGAATGTGCAGAGCCGGATTGCAAGGTGTCCAGAGTGCCAGATTGCCAGATTGCCAGACTCCAACCAGTCCTAGTCCTGGCGGGAGGCAATTCCAGCACCCCTGCTGCATCACTCCTCGCCGTGATCCATCACAATCGGGCGAAACGTAATGGAAGGACACTGAGCCGCTGAGACTCTGAGAGTGGCCTGGACGAACCCTTTCATGTTCCCCCTTGTGCTCACGTCGTTTCCTACTCCCACAGGCGGTGCCTGCTCTTCCATCTTGGCTGATGACGCCTCCCAAGAAGCCTGAGGACCTCATTCGGTGCTCGTGACCCCATCCAAAAGCTAGGCTGCCAGCGCTGCCTGGCAAGTTGCTTCCTTCACTCTAACCGCATACCATCATCATAGAAGGCGAAACCCGAAGTCCAATAACGCGCGTAGACCCTTGGATGAGACACAGTAGGATCCTCTTGCACACGTTGATACTACAACAAACAAATATTTGCCTGGGTGAACCACCACTGGGTCCGCATCCATAATGTCTGGCATGAAGCGCAAACCTTGCCGGATCAAGCAGCGCCAGTTTGGCCAGATGATGACAATAAAAATTCTCACTCAACAAGTGCTGTGGAGTGAGTGCTATCCAGAGGAACTGTCTTTCCAGAAGTGTGCACAGAGCCTGGTGTAAGGATTCGCCGGAATGCAGGGGATCACGGCTTTGTTGCATGTATTTTGGTAGTACTTTATTGTCGTCAAAGGTTCTCTCACACCGATAACAGTGAAAACACCTCGCTTTTCTCTGTAAGCCGTGTCCTCAACACCTACTTTGCGGTGTCGTAATGGAAAAAAACGCTACACGGAGTAGGTCATCGTACAAATTCCTCTCAACTCCGGTATAAACATGCCTCATCTTCGCTTGCCGTGATAGCTGCCTGGTTTCAACCAACCAGACTCCGCATCACCCATGGCCCATGGATACCTAGATAGCTTACTCCGTACGGAGTATGCATGCCTTCTGTCTGCACAATGTGACCACTGCCCAATAAACTCAAGCCTGGGCAGTTATGCAAGAGACGGTACTGGAGAGATCGCCACGTTTGACGCGTCTAAGTGGCTGGGCCCATAATGCAAGAATCGTAAGAACTATGTACTATGTATGTACATTGCCACCAATAGGGACAGTGTAAACCATGGCTATGGCGAATTGGATGCGTTGAAGGATCTCGAGTTGGCTACAGACTTGATGTACTTGCATAGTGTTCCGTTGTATATTGAGACGCTGATCGGACAGAGTCAAGAAGAGACCTTGCCTGTTGTTTCGGACAATATGCAGAGGTTGTTGGAGCTTGCAGTGTGAATCGAATTTCCCAAGATATTCTCATAGGGCAGACTGGGCTCAACGCTTTCCAATATGATCGACCGTGGCGTATAAGGTCGAGTAAGCGTCAATATCGATCAACATCAGATGTTGCCCATCGCCGTCTTCCAGTGCCCGATGCCAGCAGCACGGGGGCTTTGTGGCTTCCAACCATATCATTACGGGGTGTTTTCCTTGCTTCATTGAGGTCTGGCCTGGCCTGGCCGCGCTTCCCGTCGATACCATCAATTTTGGGCATATCACCTGCACTCTCCAGCGGCAAGGCCCCGGTATGTGTGATGCACGGACAGGCGCTCAAAACAGAGACTTGCATCAGGATACGTGGTTTGATTGGGAGACTAGAGCCGGATCCCGGGAGCTCAACATCACCCTCCTCTTCGCTAGTGGCCCCATGGCTGCAAGCAGCCTCGCCCGGGTCGCCGCCACCGGCCAGTAGGATGCGATTGAATAGGCAGAATTCATAATGGTGGAGACCTTGGCCCCGTCGCCGCCGGACAGTGAGGCGGTTGCGTTGATCATCCTCTGAGGCATGGGGCTGCAAAGGTCGGAGTGCATTGTCTTCTGTGACGGAGGCGTCCAATACCTTGCCTCCAACGCCCCACCCATAATTCTGTGCCACCCAAGTCACCCGTCAAGAAAATTGCATATTTTTTGTTGTCCTGCCTGCTTGTCCTGATGTCGAACCGTTTGCTGATAGTGGGCCACTCTGCGTGAGTGATACAGGTACGGATCCCACCTCGCAGTCACTACCCTGTCGCCTGTCACATCCAAGGGCATGGCGATGCTGGCGAGGTTTTGGAGTTGACTTTTTGGATGCTCCATCATGGAGACTCTGTCCACAAGCTGTGGAATGAAAACCGTATGCTAGAAGCTCGCGGCCGTTGTAGCAGTAGTTCCATCTTCCCTTCCTAACACAAGTACTAGTACTACTATTACTAGCTTTGGCCCTGGTTGGTGTGCCAAGGCCAGTGTGTCTGTGCCCTGGAGCGTGTCGCTTCTTATTTCTCTGTACGGAGGACACGTATTGCAACCCAGTGTACGGAGTACCGGGGTGAAAGTGCCGAAATATGCTCAATTTTAGGGGACTGGTGACGATCGACCCCGGAAACACAACAAGCTGGGGCCCATCTGTCCAGGTAGGAGACATGTTTCATGGCGGAACAGTGAGAGTAACGGTTTGTAAGAAACCTCGCTTGATGAGCCTGGCCTGGTCAAGTGCCAAACCATGCCATCTCCCACACTGCAGTGAGCAGCGTAGGGATTTGCGCTCGTGTCCCTTCGCTTCCAGCCGCATGTACTCCGTAGCAGCTGTGGGAGTGGTAAATTTGTCGTACCAGGTACAGCACAGCTCGCACCAACTTGGCTTGCGTGGTTGATGGTTGTCCGTTATCAAGTACTGGCTGCAACGACTTAGTGCTGCGTGTGCGTGGGTTTGGGTGCACCATGTGGTGCTAAGACGTACAATCCCCGGCACAATATTGGACAGCATGAGTATCCTATGAACAGTCTGGTATGATTCAGGCCTGTACTAGAGCGTGTCCTCGCTTGACAAAGCGTCAAGGTGCAGAGCAGCGTCGGGTGTGCTTCAAGGCAAAGGCAGATTGGATGGAGATGGGAACTTGGAACTGACAGGACGGAGCGCACGGAAGACGAGGTGAGATTGGAAAAGCGGTCTAGTCGCTAGTCTACGGCTGTGTCGCACCTTCCCAATGCTCCCGCCGCAATGTGGCAAGTGGGCACGGAGCAGCGCAGCCAGCGCTAAATCACGGGACTCTGCACTAGTCCCAAACTGTAAATGGCGCCAGATCTACTGTTCCTTCTCCCCATACATCCGTCATCAATCAAACACCCGCCTGGTCTGTGCCCACAGCCTGTCTCGAGGCGACCTGGTCGTGAGAGTGACATCCCTCCCGTCTCGATAATCTTATTGGGCAGTGACCGTTTTGAAGCACAGTCAGTGTCTCCTCTCCTCTTGCTTGCCGTACGAGGCTGAGCTTCATCTAATCTCAACCGTGCCGAGATAGATGATCTTAGACGACCTTGGCCGTGCGAGACGTTACGCTTTGCCAGTGCCTTGTCTGCAGCATTCGTTCTTAATCGCGGGGAGCGACGGCAATAGTAATCAACAGAGGCCCTAGCTCTAATTTCACTACTACTAGTACTCCGTACTCTGTAGCACACGAGGCAACAGTGCGATCCGCGGCCATGGATCTTGCGTTTAACCTCTTGGACAGATCACCGAGTTTCCACTCCAGCTCCAGCTCCATGTCAAAGATTGCAGCTATTATGGCCAGAGTTATGCGCCATGGTACTGAATCTTCGTATGTGCTCCGTACAGGGTTGGAGTACTAGTATACAGAGGACCCCAGAGCGCCATTGCCTATCATCATGATCCTATTGTTCTGGCGGTTTAGAACACACAGACAACGCCGCACAGATGAATAAGCAAGCAAGTACAAAGGATCCTGATCTCCCAGTTCTGCAAATATTGGCAATGCGTACAATTACATGTGTCATATTATTGCGAGGCGGCTTGAGGTCACCCACTATTAGCGAGCGACACCCATAGATTATTCACCACGCGCTTTAGCTCGCCCTGTTGGAATTGCTTCGTCTCGCATGGTGCCGAGATGTTTGATTCCTAGCCACGAAACGTGGGGAGGTTGTCCAAGTCATCAAGCCCCTGGACCTTGACATCCCATTTTAAACAACCCACGTGTCTGTCTTGGCGGCATCACAACAGCCAATTCGTCGCTTGGCCCCTCGCTCAACTATCGGCCGAAAACCGAAGGTGCTGATATGTATTATGGACTATTGGAACAGGCAACTAGGTTTGACGCCGGCTTACGTTGTTTTATATCAATTGGAAAAGACGGCGCAAACAAATCGTGGCTTTCTGCCATGTCTCAATTAAACTGCGCCTTCGCTCTTCTCGTCAAACAAAAACGTGCCTCACTACTCCATAAGCACAAAACCAGATTTGCGAGCCACACAGCTCACTAGTCTACCAGACCCGCGGGTCACAGGTTTGTGTAGAGGCTATTCATTGAAGAGACGACAATACAGAGAGAGTGCATGGCACCGAGAAGAAGATGAAGCAGCAACAATGGCTTTCAAAAGAACACGACCGGAGTCAAGAATATCTGCGGGGCTCGACTTCATGGTACATGGTCTTTGATCAACTTTGATGTACGGAGTATCCAAGGGCAATTTTGGAATCCCTTTTGCAAATAACTGCCGTGAAGTAAAATGGTCACAACGTCTGCATCTGAACGATAGCTTCCCGTCAAGACCAGGAAGAGGACATGACCGCAGGGCGTGGGCCGTGGCGATGCTTCGGGTAGCAACCACTGCGATATTTGCCGGACAGTGGCTGGTTGCCCCGGTGCCAGAAACGGTGGTCATATTCAAGATCAGTCATATTTGAGATTTGGCTCACCTCACAAGCACCGGCATCTCAACTGCACAAGAGCAGCGGTTTGGAGGGGGCGCCTTGTCAACCACCCAGCCAAGCCAGATCAGCCAACCATCATGTTGGTCACACTGCGCATGGCAACATGGCTTGGACGAAGCGTGCATGGTGCAGGTTGCAGGTTGCAGGTTGCCCGCCCAGCCCAGTCCCAACACTCGTCAGTTGGGGGAGGGTGGGAATGATGGCCAAACTCTGTCTGTTGGTTGATTTGTGAGCATGTTCCCAGGAAATAGATATGGCTGAGTTAGTTCCCGTACCCACGAACTCGGTGTCAGCATGACGGTGGAATAGTGGCCGGAAGCCACACGCCAATTCGGCGTCCTGCTCAAATCTAGACTCTCCACGGCAGTTCCCAAACGCCGGGCTCTACCATCAGCTATGCCCTCCTTGCCTAGTTCCCTCCAGGCTCTCTGGACTATGTGGCATCCACCCGCGGAACTTTGGCACCGCGTGATTGTTTGACGCCTTCTGGCTTAACAAACCACTGGGTTGGGTCAGCCTGTCACGCCAAGTCATGAAGCATCGAACGAGCCGTGTCGCTGCGTCGGACCATCTCCGGGCTAGTAGCATGGCTGAGCGAAGGCACTGCTCTTGGTGGCATGGCTCTTGGTATTGGATTGTTGGATACTTTCCCGTCCTGCCCTTTGTCTCGCTGTTGGCCGGTTTCTTCGTTTCGCTCTTCGTCTGGTTCGTCACTGGCACCGACTAGGTGACGGAGCACACTGGGCTCGAGTACCGGTGGCATCACGACTGTTATGCGTCCTTTCTTTTTCTAGATCAGCCGGACATTCCAAACCGAGGGGAACAACATGGTGCACCGGGTAGTCGGGTAGCCACCGGTGGACCTGGTCATGTTGGTGGCGCTTCGGTTTACCTTTGTGAAGGCGCAGCTGATTGCGTAAGGCACTATTACGGAGTTTGTACCATCACATAGCCAATATTCCAGCTATCCGGGACTACCGGACGGCCGGCCGCGATCCGGTGGCTGGCCAGATGCTTCGACCCACATCGGGTCCGGGCCATGTCCAGAGACAACGACCATCATGAAGTCAACCACATGCTAGTTGGCCTGTGTGTTGAAGTCGATGGAGTTTTGGGTACCATGCTTTTGCTGCCATGCCTACCAAGTTTCTGAGATGGTCCAGAGACGGAGCGCAGAGATGCTCGACTCGGTCGCCCTTACGTCGCATGAACCTTTTATGATGCGATGATTGCAATATCACAGCCCGCTGTGGGCGGTGGTCCACTGACGATCACACAGCAGCAAGTAGGTCATTGACTACGCGGGCCAGTGCGTTGAAAATGTTTCTAAGAGGTACAACAGAAACACCAATGTGGGGGAGCCATGGCATCGCTCCTCAGTCAACGTCGTAATAGGAAGAGAGATGGATTCCACCAGCACAGGCGGAGATTCCGAGGCATTACAAGGCTCGCAACCGCGTTACTCTGATGTTCTTGATACTACAACCAACGCGAGCCCATACATACATGGACATGGCGGCATACACCGCGGCGGTAGAGCTGGTACAAGCGTCTTCGTTCCCAAGGCGTTCGGCAAGCGTTTCGCAAGGGAGACCTAGGCCCGGATTTCGGAAGCCGAAATGCTCCCTGAATATACATACGGCATCTCGTACAAGGCGCTACATTGCAACGCCGCGTGTCGCAAGGCCCCATCAGCAGTCTACAAAACATTTACTTAGAATAGACAAGGCGTAAGGAGTTACAGTTGGACCCCTGCGACCAGGGAAACACACACGCAGGTTCCGTCAGCCCGGCCAGCCGTCTACTCCGTAAGCGTATCAATCAACGCAACAGCCCAGTCCTTGTGTTGTCGAGGGAGGCCGGAACCAAGCTGCGATAGATTCAGGGTCTGAGACAAGCCCGACTATGGCTGTTACATCAAACTGGAAAGTACAGGCGTACACGACCCTCGCCCCAGCCTGTATGCTGGCTAAGCGGCTGACCTGCGAGGAGAAACGAGGTCGCAAGGCACACATGTCACATGTGGCACGCAGGGAGGTTGGTACTGCACACCGGGTCTCGCTGGGTTCACGGCAGAAAGAAAAAGAAGACAAAGAGACAAAAAGAAGGCGGCGATCAATCAAAAAACACGGCGAGTTATGCAAGTTTTGTGTGTCATGCTCTTTTCTTTTGGGGCGGCTGCATTGGATACAAAGGACCCCCACAAGGGTCCGTTTAGAGATCTGATCATCTCGAAACATTCCCAAGATGTGACAGGGCGGTCCGGCTGCTAACAAGCAGGCAGAGCGAGGCTGCGCAATTTCTACAAGGTCCGGTGGCTCAACGTCATAAACAGCGTCATCAATCCCCCCTACAGCATCATCCTCCATCACCACCACGGCGCATTCCGCAATTGCCGCGCGATGAGGAAGGATTGGTCCCAAGACGGTCTGATGAATGTCTCATCAAAAAGGGGGCAGAGAGTGAGTTTAATCTAATCATCACAGCTACCGAATGATGAGCCTGCACAGCAAATATTCGGGGTGCGTTGGTCGCTGCCGGGGACCTGGGCTGTGAAGTTACGGAGAGAGTCTGGGCCCGGAACTTTGGTAAAAGAAAGAAAAAAAAAGCTCGGGCCACGAGATATTCAATATTTCGGGAAGAGCAATCGTCAATGCGCAGTTGGATTCAATTTCAATCATGCCCGGGAGTTGGATGTTGGTAGCGCAGCACAGCTTACGGCGAACAGACAGCACGTCAACTCGGCAGTGGCTTGCTGCATCTTGTGAGTGCCGCTAGAGAGTTAACGACTATGTATTTCATTACCATGGTTCCGCGAACTCCCTATCATTTGCCATGCGCTGATTCGGGGCCAGGGCTCTTGGGCCTGACCCCGGACAACACATGGAGGAGTTGGGCGCAATCAACCAGACCTGGCCAGCAAGAACCGGAAGCACTAGCATCGCCAGATAGCGCTCCCCAGACATGTTCTAGGGAGTACTCGAAGAAAGAATTAAGCGCTCAGCTCCCCAGGACCAGGGGCGGAGGGCTATGTTGCACAGGGCGTGTGGCATGACTCTCACAAAACAAGCCGTGTCCAAGTCAAACTTCATTCCAGCGCCCCTTGCATTAAGCGCTGGCTCGAGTCTCAATCTCATGTGTGCGGAGAATAAACAGACTTGGCGCTGTCTGTATGAAACCAACAAATCCATGACGCCAGAGCGCGTGATTGGACAGCAAGGATGAATCTGTCCACTGCTGATTCGTCGTTGCTTTTTTAAATGTACGAAGCTGTACTTTTTCGCACGTGTCTGGATCCATGGTTCGTTTATTTGAACATTGTACTCCATATCCCCCTTGCATTGGTTCCACCTCTTCGAGACACCATGCCCAGACAAAAGGCAACCAGGGCATGGGCGGCCGGTCAGTTACCGACTCTGCTGAAAATGCCGCTGGAAATGAATAACCTGGGCCACTGTACGGGGTAGTTTTATGGCTGTTATCGATTCAAGCATCGCGTGGGTTGCTGCACGCCGTTACAAGCTTGGCATTTCACGCATATCTTTTTCCACATTGTTATCTCGACAAACCCTGTCCCTATGGCACGAACGATGGACGGGGGCGAGTGGCCCTGGGACGCAACAAATCGGCCTACGTATGTACGGCGGCGGGCTCAGGCGCAGAATTTGGCCTTCCAACCCTGGCTAAAAGGAGTCTCCGTGGCGGACTGGGCTTTAACTGCCGACGACAATGAGAGCGCATTGACTTCATCTGGTATCTTCCCTCCATTCCGGGGACTGGGCACTAGCGGTAGTAGTACAACGACATACAAGGAGGCCAAAAGGACACTGCTGCCCTTGTCGCCGGCAACTTGACTGATACCAAGAATAGCCCAAGACAGCTTTGTTTCGCATGGGAATGGGAAGGGAAGCTCCGCCACGCCAGAGACGCCAAACCGGCTCAAAGGGCACGTTTCGTGGCCGGCCAGGATGGGAAACACATACATACATGTGGTCGTCGTCGGGGACCAGAAACTTTCCCGTCATGCGGCCAACTCTGCGACCCCCCCGGCTGCCCCCGGTCAAAGGGCCTCACAGACGGGCGCTTCCAGATAATTTCCAAGAGTTTACATTGCAAGGTGGCCCCCCGTAGGCAACAAATGCTGGTAAAAGCGATAGCCGGCAACTTACATTGGGGGGGCTCGAGCCACTCGAGGCCCTGTGCGTGATGTTTGCCCGCGAACTATTGAAGGGGCCGAGTTTATGGCCCATGACACGATTGTAGCGGCCACTCGACCATTCAAGATGCGTCCTTTGTTTAATTTTTTTTCTTGTTTTCCTTTTGTTGACGGCGACACACGAGTCCGAGCGGGAACATATCTGGCCCAAAAAGACGAAAGAAAAATCCTAAAGGATGAAGAATGGCCCCAGCAGTTTTGACTCATCGATCCCCCCCCCCCCAAATCGTCATACTACTATGCAATTTCCTCGTGTCAGAGGACCAACTGGCCCCCAATGGACCACCAATGTCCGTGCCTCGAAAATATCGTCATGTGGAACAACCCCAGTTCCCAGCAAACAAGAGAGGTAGCCGATCCCGCCCCAAACTATGGCGGTTGGGCCATGACATCAACCAGACATTTCAGGTCGAAAGGGCCGTGCATCTCTGGACAATGGAGCATGGGCAGGGTCGAATCCGCTGCCGCTAGAAATGCTTAGCATCGACGCCTCCAGATCCAACCACACCAGAGACTTTAGCTAAGCAGCGCGGCCTGTTGGAAAGGCTGCCGCGTGCGTGGCAAACGTCGTCGGTGGTGGGAGATGGAACGAGTTGAGCCGGTGGCGCACACCCATTGGGACGGACAAAGTTGCCCTCCACGATACGGACATGGAGTCAACTCTTTCCACCAACTAGGCCGTATCTCGATCCTCTGCATCGAACTGGAGGCGTTTCGATCGGGGAAGAGGTCTAGAAAAGGACGGCAACTGGCCACAACGGGTGAAGATCAGACCACATTGGGGGGGAAGAATCTCAACTCGATACTCGACTTGATGCCGTGCCCCTCAAGGAATGGTCATCGAACCATCATCTCGATCAACCCGATGGCATGGTGCACAAAGGCCGTTTCAACACACACAAGCCAGACAGTCGGTGACTTGCGAATAATTGCTTCCCACCTCCCCGGCCTGACATCATTGTCGTCATCCATCTGCGCAGCAGCCAACAGTGTCAAAAACGTCGCACCACCCTCTCGATCTGCCGATCAGCTCCTCCCAGCGTGTACAATACAGCCGGGCATCCCAATCTGAACAAGGCCAGAAACCTGCTTTAGCGCGCAGGCCGGTTATCCATCTGCCACCCCATCGTCACAGGACGGCTGGCGACTCACCACCACTTGACCATAAGCAAAGCATCAATTCGCCCCAAACCACCAGCACCGGGCTTTGGCTTTTCCAGCCGCACATCACCTATCAAATCCAAAAGTCAAGTCCGCGGCGCCTACCGAAAACACTCCATCAGCCTCACTGTCCGCCCACTCGCCTGCACATTCATGCACATCACCCAGCCCTCCCTGCCAAGTAGAATATTCATGCCCACGATCTTGACTTCGAGCAAAACAGGCCCTTTTAAAAGGATTAAAAAGAAAACTTGCATGATCAATATTAAAAAAAAAAAAGCTAAACCGGTGTGGCCCACTCTTCCCACCCGCCCAATCACCACTGAAGCATACCGCCAGGATCAAATATTAAAATCACGACATTTCGTTTCTGCATAGCACCGTATAGTAGTGACTCAGCTTATACAAACAAGTATAGGGTAGTTCCAGCAACAAGAAGGCATGCGGCGCGAGTCAGCACCCATCACGAGATGTGCTTTCGAAACAAAGCGCAAAGAGCAATAGATTAAAGCCCAGCCGCTGCGACGTGTTGTGCGCCCGCACAGAGGGTCAGACTGATTCGCGTCCTCCCCCCCCCCCCCTCGCAAGAAACAATTCACGTCCGACGACGTGGCTGCGCCGCGCTGCGTGCCCCGTACAAAGGGCCATGTGTTTCGACGCTTTTGGGCGCACCTAGCACAGAGTCCGCATAAAACAGTGCGGGGTGGCACCAAGCACCAAACATCAAGCATCAAGCATCAAGGGTAGGGAGGTAGGGGGGGGAGGGATGTTTGTGCGACAGAATGGCCTCATTATTTAAAAAAATTAAAAAAAGGCCGGTAATGTACTCCGTCCTCGCTACGTGCATACATATCATCACAAGCACTCGTGCACAATCAACACTCATTGGACAAGACCCGGACCACTGCTCATGCCGTGCAACATGATTCTTTGTCTTGTACAACGCTGATAACCTATTCCGGTCGTGGCTGCGTCTTGATTCACCATCTTGTGACGGTTAACCCCAAGACTCTTGCGCCGTCGCCTACAAAGAAACTTCTATGCTGTTTGCCCTCAAACTGCCTCGTCCCTCCTCCTCCTCCTCCTCCTCCTCGTCTGACACGCTGCCCTCCCGTCAGTATACGCTTCTTGTGAAGCCTCTTAATTTACATCCTTGCATTGCCACACCGAAACGCCGCCAGCGACAAAATCTCCCGTAATCTTACCGCCTTCCGTTGCTTGCCGCCGTCTTGGACGCGAAGAAGGGATGCTTCAGCGCCTCACTTGGGGCTATTCTCTTGTCCGGGTTCAGCGCGAGGCATTGCTCCAGCAAGTCGATGAAGTGGTTGAGATGCCTGGCTTCGGCATCGTTCATCCCTGTCGATGCAGCGTTGAGCCGGGTTCGCAAGTCTCGCGTTGGCTTCACTACGGCCAATGTTCTTACCGCCGTCTGCAAAGTGCACATGTCAGCGTTCCCGTCATCAATATGTAAAACAAGCCACCCCAATCGCGGAGACTATTTAGTCATGGACAAGTGCATTCTGCCGGGTCTGCAGCCCAATATGCGACCGTGAGGCTGGCGCTCTGTTACCCGCCCGACAGAGTGTCATGCTGTCCGGCGCTGACAAAGTCAAACCACATCCCAAGGGACAGCGTTACCCGTTGCCAGTATGCCCCAATCCGAGCTGTGCTTGCCTTGCGAGGCAGTGCATCTAGAAAGGATTCTGGCGCTTACACGGGGTAACTGTTGCCAACCAATCCCTCTCCACTAGATGGGGGCACGAAAAGGGGAAGAATCAAGGAGTAAGATATTGTGTGATGTGTGGGTGTAAATGTGTTCCCAACTACACGCCAGAACCGATCGATGAAACGAGAATAGAGAAGACGCGGGCGTAAACAGTAGGAATCTGTGAAAAACATACCTTTCCCAAGACCTTGTCACGTTCGACACTCACAAACTGACCCTGCTCATCGAAATGTGCCGCCGCAAGCTGCCCCCGACGAAACAGTTTTGGTGTGAAGCGGCCGCGTATCTCCATGATGGCCTTGAGCATCTGATTATTGCTGTCGCCCGTGAATAAGATTTTGCCTGTATACATCTCATACAGAGTACATCCGATAGACCACATGTCAACTCCGTAATCGTAGGGCATGCCTAGGATAATCTCTGGCGCCCGATAAAACCGACTGACCAGGTACGGCGTGAGTTGATTGTGTGCCGTTGCGGCATCAGACCTATCAATTGCAGTGCCCAAGTCACAGATTTTGAGAACGTTGCGCTGTTCGTTGACTAGAATGTTGTCTGGTTTGAGATCGGCATGGATGATGCTGCATTTTCGCATATGGGCCAGAGCAACGAATATCTGATAGGCGTAGGTTCTCGTCGCCCCCAGGTTGATGCCAACATTGTTGCCAAACTTGCGCAGAACCTCACGCAGATTCATGCTCAGGTTCTCGAATGCCATACACAAGTGCCCGCGGTAGTCAAAGTGTCGCTCGAACTTGACAATGTGTTTTCGGTTCTCTGGGTCTGCATCATTAAGTTTCTGCAAGATGGCAATCTCGGTGTATCCGCCCTTTCGTAGCGCATCATTATTTCTCATCATCTTGATAGCGACGACCTGTTTGGTTGTGACGTCAACTGCGCGAACAACACCAGAGAACATGCCTCTGCCGAGAGTTGCCTGGATTTGATATCGACCATCAAGAATCTCACCGATTCTTATCTTGTAATATCCGTCTTTATCGTCGCCTTCCAGAATACCACCTTTGTCGTCGGCTTGCGATGCTTGGGCTGGGCCATCTGCACCAGCCGTGGCAGCAGCGGCGTTGGTCTGCTTGCTGGCATAGTTGTCAACGTCAATGTCGTCAGCAAACATGTCAAAGTCATCGTCTTCGGCATTTTCCAATGAGCTGGCGGCATCATCCTTGGCGTTGTCATTTTTCGTTTCAATTGTTTCAGTTACGCTCTCACCGTGTAGGACTGTGTGACCATGTCTGAGCTCGTCTCGACGCTCGTCTTCTTTCATGTCAGCTGTCGGGTCGTAATCGGCTGCTGAAGGTCCATCCTGGTCATCCGCTTTCGCATTGCTGTGAGTGTTCATGAGGTCCTTGTCACTGAGTAAGTTGATTCCATCAGGTGACGGTTCGGGTGAACGAGGGGATGCAAAGTCTGATGAGTTAGTCTTTGGTGGCCAGAAATTCATTCTAATTAGGCACGTACCGGATCGAGGTGTACGAGGGGTTTCGCCCTCAAATGATGATATTTGCGGCGTGTCCGGCTGTGAGGATGCAGGGGAAGCTCCTCGAGCGTTCTTGTCTGCAGAGGCGCCGACAGCATGTAGAAGAAGGGGAGTGGCCGAGCTAGATTTCGCCAACAGTTCCTCTCGACGCCGCCGGCGACGCTCGATTTCAGCATCCTCGTCTATCGGTTCCGGCTCTTCGTAGTCATCAGGCTCGGCAAACGTGCTGCTGGGTTTTAGAATGCCCTTTGGCGGCTTCGTGCGCTGTTCAACGACACTGTTATAGGCAGGTGAGTGCTCCTTTACTGCAGCCCGCTGAGGCAGCTCTCTGTCAACTCGAGAACGTCGGTCATCGCCATAGTGCAGAGTCTCGGTCGAGTCACGATCGTAATTCCGGCGCTCTTGTGCAAAACTTCTGTTATCCGACCTACCCAATCGTTGTGATGCAAGGGGCGATCGACTCCGAGAACGGCCCGCTCTGTCGGAAAACCGGCCACGACCACGATCCCGGTCGCGGTCCCTTTCGCGATCCCTTTCACCATCATAACGCCGGTCGTAGTGGTGGCCTGATGTTGCGCTCGGTCGATCTAGATCGTCGTAAGAGATGCGTGATCTGCGATAATCACCTCTAATGGAATCATCGAAGCGAGCGCGGACATGCCTGGATTCTCGGTCACGTCCTCGGGTGTACTGGTCTCCATCGTTGCGAATGCGTTTGTATCCGCGAGGCGAGCGGCTTCGGCGGGAGGAGCCGCTGTTTTTGGAAGCACCTTCGTGATCTGGAGACGATTGTCTGCTTCGGGGTCTGTCTTGGCGGTCAATACCGTTTCCTGAATGGCGTGCAAGTGAAGTTGCCTTCAAATCCCCATATCCCTCCTCAATGATTTCGCCCTCATCAGAGCTGGATGCCATTGTATGCGTACTGGATCCTGGTAAGGACCTTGATGAAAAGCAAAATCAACAGTGTCAGCAAATGCGATCAGGAATGGCCAACGCGTAAACGGGAGAAAGAGTCCAACCAGATCAGCGTTGACTCGTGCCAGGCTCAGGTCATTTGGATACTGTTCTTGCACGACGAGAGCGGGGAGCGAAAGGGAAAAATAGAAGAATCCCAGAGGCCAGAGAATTATTCTCGAACCTGCAAAGAGATGGTGCTGATGGAGAGATAACCAAGGGAGAAAATGGAGAGGTATTGGCAAGCCGAGGCTGTGCAGACTGATTGCAGTCACGGCCGAAGACTCAGACTTGACGTAGTTGCTGCTGGAGTGTGGAGAATTTTGACTCGGCCTCTGGTGTGACTGATTACGTAACGAACTCTAGTGCCTGGCACAACAGATCGCCACCAATTGCTGTCGCCCAGGCATTTACCCTGTTGTCAACTAAGAACTTCGACCCGACAATTGTCAATCAAAGCTGCGGCAAGGGCGTAGTGATGCGCGAAAAGGACTTAGAAGAAAGAGGTGCTTCCATGGACCTTTCAAATGTTCCAAAAGCGAGAGCACTTGAATCAGCCAATTTGACACGCTTCGCACAGTCTCCGAGTGATTCAATGCAATACTTGGCGATTCCAAAGGCGGCTGCTGCCTGCCACCCTTCTTGGACTGCAACAGAAACTCACTCGTCCTTGAACCGGAACATTGAAGATTGTATGGAGACCCAGTAGTAGTATCACGACGACATGGATAAATAATATTGTGACTATTTGTACGTCTGCGCGGCCGATTATTAGGGTGGTCTCATGATCAAGGAGTGCAATATCAGGGATGTGAACGGTTTGACCGCAGGTCCCCTCGAGGTAATCAAGTTTTACCTAGATAGAAGAACTCGCCCTGGATACTTGCTATCGAAGACGCTAACGATGTAGAGTTGTTTCCAATCATCACTTTCCAACCAGTCTTGCACCGAGAGTTTTAAAATAATTCTCGCCCAACCCGTCGTTACAGACTAACCAAGGGAATGGATCATCCAAAGCACTACCTGCAAAGCAGAGCTTTCGCCCGAGGCCAGACATGCTTAGAATAGTCCAAGGCACTCGTTTGGGTACCGATGCTTTCCGAGCATAGAACGCAAGCCATGATCTCGGAGAGTGGAAGCAGTGGCAAGCCGACGGAAAGAGTTATACGCGACACATTATTGAACAGAGACCAAAGAGCACGCATCCCTCGTGCCACAGTCCGTCACGCCCACAGCAGGTTTTGAGCAGTCAAACCATGGCCGCAGGAAATTAGCTGGACATGGTGCGGTATCTAACCCATGGGGCGGACAAGCAAATGGACTTGTGGAAGCGAGATTTCGACACCACGCCTTATTTCATATGATGTCGCAACCAGAGTTGGCTATTTGACTAGAGGAAAAAAAAGAGAGAGAGAAAAATCCCACGCGCCTATCAAAAAAGTATTTCGACCCATTTCCGTAATCGCTTCGACACATCAGAAAGCCATGCCGGTCTCGAAGCCGAGTCCGTGGCTTATTTCTTGCCGCTCTTCTTGATGCCCTGGGTTCCGGTATTGAGAGGCCCCTTTCCACCAGCCTTTGACTTCATCGCCTCCAACTCTTTCTGCTCTATTCCACAGGTTAGCACATGTTGCTGCATCGACCCGCCGTGGCAGAGTATCACGCGGATTTCACGAACGCTGCTTCTTTTTCTCAAGGAAAGCCATGTCGTCCTCGTCTAGCTCCTTTTGGGCCTTCTTGGGGCCTTGTCCGGCTTCTTCTTGCCACCTATGCGAACCGACGTGTTAGATCCCCTGTTGGAGGCGGCAATGGTTGCGGCGGCCACACTGGAGCGGGTTGCTGTTACGCACCTTCTCTGCCCTGGCCACCCATGGCTGATGAATGCTCCGGATATTCGAGAAAGAAGGGAGATGTGATTCTTGCACGGCGACGCTGGCGTTCCTGGCCCGGCTGCTGGTTCGTTCTGTTGGTTGCGCGGGAGAATGAAACGGAGGGAAAATATCGCGGCTTTCTGGTGGGGTTCGAGAGGCGGGAAGAGTTGAACGGAGGGATTCCACGAAGGGCAGGTGGGGGGATTCTGTTTTGGGCTTAGCTTAGAATTGCATTACACCCATCATCGCTGTTGGGGCTCAGGACTTGTATTCATTTCTAGCCTGCGCCCTAAGTGATGATATTCCCTTGTATATTTTTATATAATTCTTCTAAAAGTGTCCTGGCTGCATAGCCTCCAGCCTGTCAACCGTGCAGCGCCAGATGTGCAGCCGGCAGACATGGCGGCCCAGGGCAGGCTTGCCGCAGGACATATAACCTTACCGGGCGCACAGTGATCAACTACCGCTCCATCAATTGATGTCCTGGTCTGTCCCCAGTGCCGTCTGGCGGCCTTTAGTGGCCTCCTTCTTCCATCAAATGTCATCAATTGTCCAGTCAGTAGATTGATAAACGGAACCACTGACACAGCAGTGGAGACACGGGTGCGCCTGAGGCAAGTCACGGCCCTCAACTGCGAGATTCAACATGATAGCATTTTACACGTGCTAGTCCCAACAATTTCGGGATAACCACCGCGGCTTCCTTGGCCATGAACCAAGCCGTATCCATCACCCATGTCCACATCCTTTTTATAAATACCATCGCAGACCTCAGCATACGTCCTGCAATGACACACACCCGACCCTCGCGAAAGCCGCCACCATGTCCAACCTCCGCCGCCGGCGGCCCTCAACAACAGAGTCCATCCTCACCACCCTGCAGACGCTCGAGAAAAAGGCCGAGTCCAAACTCCTCCTCCTCTGGGACGACCTGCCCCCCTGGCGCCGTGACAACGCCTTCATCCACTCGGGCTATCGCCAAATCCGTGCCTCGTACGCCCATTCCTTCCAGTCCCTGTTCTACCTGCACAATGAATCCGTCAACATCTGGACTCATCTGCTCGGGGCCTTGGCGGCCATCATCTCCTCATTCTACGTATACTACGTCGTTCACCCGCGCTACGAAGCCGCCACCTCGTCGGATGTGCTCGTCTTCTCGTGTTTCTTTGGCGGAGCCATTTTGTGTCTGGGCATGAGCGCGACCTTCCACGCCCTCGTGGACCACAGTGAGGCGGTGGCCAAGTGGGGGAATAAGCTTGATTACACGGGCATCGTGGCCTTGATTGTGGGGAGCTATGTGCCGGCCCTGTATTATGGCTTTTTTTGTAGTCCTGCTTTGATGTCGGGGTATTTATATCTCGTGAGTTATTTAATTTTATTTTCCATCTTTCAATGTTGTCATGTCTAGCACATGCAAACTAACTCGCGGCAAGATTTGCACATTGGGCATCGGGTGCGCAGTAGTATCCTGGGTAGAGCGCTTTCGCACACCCAAATGGCGAATATACAGAGCATCCATGTTCATCGGGCTCGGGCTTTCGGGTGTCGTTCCTGTTGTTCACGGCATGTCGGTATACGGGTACGCGGGATTGGAGGAGCGCATGAGCATTAGCTGGGTTATTGCTCAGGGTGCCATGTATATCTTCGGCGCTGTCTTGTATGCGGTAAGTCTCTCCTCACCGTAATCATGATGTGCGTAAATCTGACCCATGTGGTAAAAAGGCCCGTTGGCCGGAGAGGAGTTTTCCAGGATCATTTGATATCTGGGGCAGCTCGCATCAGATATTCCACGTCTTCGTGCTCTTGGCTGCTGCAACGCACTTTTACGGCATGGCCAAGGCGTTTGATGCCCACCATGGTAATGGGCCGACTTGTGTTTGGTGATAGATATCCGTGTCGAAAACAAACACCGTGTCAACGGGCATTATCCAACCCTAGGTCCATGATTCTCACCAACCCTGACGCCATGGCCGCAGCTGCCCAGCAACCAAACCCCTCGTTCGGATTCCATTCTACGACGGTAACCCTCGACAAGGGCTCATACACAATGCCTCTCGTTGGATCCATCAGCCCGCCCGCCTCATCATCCTCGTTCCCCTCGCCCGCATCGAGGTCGGCCTTTTTCGGTCTTTTGAACTTTTTACCTGGCTGCGCCTTCACCTCCCCCTTTGGACTTCTCCCCTTTTCGACTGCGAACCCATGAATGATGCGACATGCGCCCCTTGCGGGAGCCGCCGAGTCGGCAGGGAATAGTTCTTTGGGCCGGTGTTCATGCTGGAACAGGCGAAGCCGATCCGTGAGTTCTCGTCGACTAGTGAACAACTCAACTTGTGGGTTAATGCACCACAGTGACCCGTCACTCGTACCAATCAGCAGAAACGGGTGCGTTTTGCCAGAGGCAAGACAGGAGTTGTAGCTTTCGCCGATGTACACTCTCCGCACAATGGGAAAGTACCGCTGGTGCATGAATCCGATCATTGTGTTGAGCGCATTGGCTGAAGGGTATACCGAGAAGAAACCCTGGATGTGGTCGCTGTAGGCAAGCATGTTGGGCTGCCAGCTTACCGCGTTGGTCTGCACCTCTGTTGACTCGTATGTCGGACAGCTCAGATCAATGAGTTTTGTCGCGCCGCCTACGGGTGTAGATGCTACGAGAAATGGATGAGAAGGGGACCCTGTTGCAAGGTCGACGACGAGACTGTGGTGCACGGCGTGCCGTGAGAGCAGGCAGTTTGGGTACAGGGACCATAGGGCGATGGATCCGTCCGAGTACCCGATGACGACTCTGTTGAAGGTTGCCCATGCAAAAGATGTAGCTTTGATCGAGTATTCGCCGTAAAGTGTGAATGACGCAAGCGGGTGTTCGACCTTGTCTATAGCCATCGTTAGCATAGAAATAATAGAGCTTCACAGATGGACGCACCAAACGAGCCGATTTTATTATCCACCTCAATAACATGTACACTTCCATCGCCACACAGGATAGCAAGATGGTCGCACGCAGGACTCCATCGCACCCTTCTCGCGCGCCCATAATCAAGACAAATCGTCCTTCGCAGAGACGGCTTCTGCGCCGACGGCTTCCACACACCATCCGTGTCGTCGCCTTTAAACCCCCACAGCTGTACGGTGCCGTACTTCTGAAAATCAGGCCTCTGGTGCTCCGCCTCGTAATCGTATTCCTCCTGGTCAGAATGCGGTATAACCGCCAAAGCAAGCACCTGCTCGCCCTCCCGCCGCGGCGCCCAATCCATGCCCGTCACGATGCCACCAACGTCCAATATCCACCCCGTGGGTATCTTGTCCTTTGTATCATCGACAGCGTACGGGACCCAGCCCTGCGACAGCGCATACGAATCACCGGGCTCGATACCAATCTCCCTCTGCGCCTTATACGGCCCCATGATCAACCTCAATTCCCTCCTCGGCATCGCATACAGTTCCGCCTCATCACCACCCAACTCCCGATACTGAGTCCCCTGTACACCGCCATCATTCGCAAGTCGCACGCTCCACCTCTCGGCGTAATACGCCTCCTTCTCCCTGTACCCCTCAGCCGCCCACGGGGCCACGTTCGAAATGCCATGCTCGGCTACGACATGCCGTGGCGGCAGCACCGTCCACGCAACCCAGCGGTCTATGAGTCGTTGCGCAAGGCGAATGCTCGCTGTCCGCGGCCCATACCATGTACTCACCAGCGTTTGCCCGCGCATACTCCTGTCATAAGGGCCTGTGTACCCTTGAGATGGGTGTCTGTGGTCACCGACTCGAGGTCTAGATATCCTCCGCCAGAGACGGTCTTCTTGACCTTTTTCACGCGCTTGCGGGTTGGCGCGGCAGCGGCGGGAGGTTGGATTTCTGATTCGGCGGCTTCACTTTCGGCGACTTCCTCTTCTTCTCCTTCTCCTTCCTCCGAGGGTAGATCATCGTCGGCGGCGGCGGGCGACTCGTTCAACGCTGATGTGTCAAAGTTTTCATCAGCGTCGTCTGGGTCGCGGCGGCGGCGGGTGGGCTTGGCTGAGGCTTTGGGGGCGCCATTTTGCTCGGTTTCGGAGGACGAGCTTTCAAAGTCGTATTTTGCGACGGCGTAGCTCTTTGTGCGGTTTGACTTGCGGGTTCTCATGGCGCATTGTGGTTGAGGGCGAGCTTGGTGGCGACGGGGCGAGGTTGACGTGTTGGATAATTGGATCGAGTGAAAATGAAATGTCTGGTGAAGTGAGAGCTCACTGATTACTGCTTTCAAAGGGCTTTAGTGGAGCTGCAGATGTGGCAGGAGCTTCCCGTGCGCTTGGCATTTGGTGGGCTCTAGTGGAACAAGGTAAGTATGGAGTCTATGGACGTCAAAGCTTAATCTTCAATTGTGTTTCTACAAATTCACAATGCCTTGTCGGCCCTCAAGTTGACAAGACCATTGCCACATTTTTGACCATCGTCATCATATTCTTGGGTGTGTTGAAACCCCAAGAAGGCGTGGGCTCTACCAGTCCTGTCTCATATTCCAGCCCAACGCCCATTTGCATATAATTCGAAACCTTCTGTTGCAACCCCAGCTGCCTAATGTCCTCAATGTCCTCCTGCGTCGGCCGGAACTCGTCCAAGTCATCCAAATATCCCTCGAGCCGATGCAAACTGTATTGCGGTCAGCTGCGCTTCTGGAAGTTGATGCATGCCGGTCTGACGCTCACGTTCGGCAGTGTCAATGTGGCGACATCCCATGTTGAGAGCCTCTACGACAAGTTGCACGCTGTCGAAGTCGGGGAGACCAAAGATCTTTCTGGACTTGGAGAGATGCGCGGTTCCGACACTATATGCCATCGTGTTAGAGAGAACTTTTTGACCGTGATGGATGGTAACTATAGCAGGCATTTGGGAGCTAGGGTCACCACCTTCGATGTCATGCTGCTAACTTTGACGGTTGGGTTGATAGATATATGATGCTTGAGGAAGCGAGAATCGTGAATAGATGGTAAGCCCAGACTCCCTTATTAACTTGCAATCTTTTCGATAGTAACCCTTGAAATAGTGGACTCTCGCCACAACTCTGGCAACGACACCAAATCTCATAGTCGGGATGATGCTTGTGCTCGTTTAACCGACCGATGGCTATCACGCATCTACGAGTCATCGCAATGACGGCCTTTGCTAAAACCAGGCCTGAAAAGAGGAAAAACCGGCGACATGTGCATAGTCGACTGAATGAGACCATCACAGCAAGCTTCATCATTCAATCACTTGCGCCGCAGTACGTAGACGAGCATCCGATGACGTGGGTACCCAGTGAGCTTGAGTAGCAATTCCTCTACTTGACGAGTATCCAACCAAGGAGGACAAATTCCCCTTTTTGTCTGTATACGTGCTCGATTGAGTAACTGATGCTGGATGAGATTGCTAGGTAACCAATCAGACAATCCGCCAGCCTAGGCCATGAAAGACTACAGCTTGAGCTGCATCTTAATGGCAAGATCTCGCTGGGCAACCTCGGCGACTTCAATTTGATTTATAAGCACTATCATCATGGAATGGACAAATATACTCAGTCCTTCCCCTTCCAATCACCAACTAAAACTCTCAATAGCCAACTTGACCAGAATAGGCCCATTGTCCCCGGAATGTCTCGCCAGTGCCGACACGATATACCGCACATCGTCCGCCATACTCGTTGGCCCACACACAACCACCGTTGTACCACCTCTCTGAACACGCAGCTCTTTCTCCAAGACATGTCGAAGATTGAAGCGCTGCCCTACTGAAAGAGTCACCTCTAGATTTCCCCACCTCCTCTCCAGACCACGACCACAGTCGTAGCCCAACATGCTCTCGACCGCATGTACCAGAGGCATCGTCCGCACACCCCAAAGCAACTTGCGAGTACCGCATGGTTTCGCCGTGTTGTTAAAGTGATCCAGCGCGGAGAGAACGCCGGTAATGCCCACACCGCCCGCAATGCAAATGAGATTCGGATAGTCATGAGTAGGCTTCGGGTGCTGGTCCTGTAGGAACGTCGAGCCAATATCGTACGAACCTTCGACCAGAACAGGGACGCCCTTTTCCCGCGCGCGTCTCTTGGCTAGAAGAGCCGTCATGCCGGCGTGTTTGCGGACAAAAAGCACAACACCCGAGTTCCCGAGCTGCTCTGCCTGCGTCTGCTCCGATATAGACGCGGCAGAGCTGCTACCTCGGCTTGTATGAATGGTTGACTCGTTCTTTACCATTTCCTTGGTCTCAACCATCTGCACCGTACTCTCCAGTTTCGACTTGCGATACGACACTGTGGCCACGGAGAAGGGGTGATTCTCCCAGACTCGCCAACTACTCACTGTCGGGAAATGCAAATACACGTGCCCCGACGCCGACATATTCGGAATGTCCAACCGGTAATACTCATCGTCGATGGGCGACAAGTACGCCCTCTTGACTCCATGCCGGAGCGACCTCGCGAGCCTCATCGCTCTGTCAAACGCCCACACCGCCAGGGCCATGATCAGCCAGTTTTCGTAGCCATAGTCGGAGGTGTACTTGAGATTGATGTGGAAGAAGGCCCCCGCGAGCGCAACCACAGCCAGCAGGATATGCAGCACCAGGAACAACTCGTACGCCTTGCGACGCACAATCTGGACTGATATCACGCATAGAATAACCAGGGCCAGCAGCGCAGCCGCGCCGAGCTGCCAGTACCTCTGGGTACTTTGTTCCACATACGACCACCCGTGGTAGTTCAAAAGGGCGCTGTTGAGGTACAGCGCGCCGTGAACCACGGCATGCAGCATGCACAGCACCGCGGTCCATCGATGGATCAGGAGAAACGTGGCGTGCGACCAGTTTGTCAGCCAGAGGAGGAGATTGTTGCGGCCGGCATACAGCATGACCAGCGGGAACAGCGCACAGCTCATGACGCCGGACCGGTTGGCGACGTATGTCTTGTAGGCCTCGGCGGGCGTCGAGTATCGTGACGAAGGGAAGGCGTAGTCGATGCCTTGGACAGTGGCCACGACGTTGATCACCCACATGTACAACAGCAAGATGGCCTGTCCGCGTGTTGGGACGGTGCCCAGTCCCCATACGGGCGTTTCGTGCTTTGTGCCGAGCAGCGGCGGGTCAATGATGAAGGCGTGGAACGTGGTGAGCCAGCGTTGCGGCCAGGGGAGGAAGCGCAGCATCGAGACGCCGATGGGGATGATTGCTCCCGATACAAAGATCACCATGGCGTACCAGGAGCCTCTCTTCTCCGTCTTGGCGTAGGTGTATATGGTGCTGTAGTAGACATTATATGTCTCATCGGGGATGTACGCCGTGTAGTTGAGTATGACGGAGGCCTTCAGCGGCTGTGTAGGGACGCTGGTAATAGCCGCGACGAGAGCCGAGTAGCTGTGGTATTCCGGTGCGAGCGCCGACTTGTTCACACCGGGGAACTGCTTCTCATAAAAGGTTTCTAGTTCCTGGAGAGGCAGGCTGCGGCACCTGATCTGGAGACAGTATGCCGCCGTCTTCATGAAGTACTCGTTTCGTGATTGACACTGCCGGGTCGGCTCTGCGGTTACTTGCCAACCTGTCCCCGAAGGGTACACGGGTTCACCCGTGCCCGCTGCCTCTCTCCTCTGCGGCACGGCGTCCGGCACAGATCTCTCGGACCTCTTGTCCCGCGCGGTGTTGGCAAGGTCCCCGTCCGTACAGTTGATCGGGGCCGTGATGGCGGACAAACAGGGCCATGCGCAAAGGGGCTCGTATAAAGTTATCCCGTAGCCAATGAAGCCTTTGGCGCCGTCATGGGTGTTGGTGACGCCGAAACAGGACGCCCCCGATGTGAGAGCCGCCAGTGCAATCAGCGAGCGGAACTGATGCATGATGAAAAAGGTGGCAAAGAGACCGGAATGTCTGAGAGGGCACAGCGAATGCTACGCCGGCACTTGCGGCGGGTACGATGCCTGCCGATACGGACCGGGGATAATATACTCTTGGCAGCGTAGATGCCAAGGATGATGCCCAGATCTTGCCAAGATAAAACTGGGAGACGGGCCCCAAAAAATGTAACGGTATTTGGAAGACAACAGAGGTGAAGCTGGGTGAGGGATGTGACCCAGTCAGACACTATATGCAACTCTTCAACGAACCAGAGAAGCACGAGCGATGCCTTTTCTACAAAGCATAATGGCTCGTTTGACTGAGCCATTTCGAATACCACGTCGTGCCTTGCTTTCACCCCCTCACCATTCCATCCTCGCGCAAGTCCAGCCGGAATTTGCATCCGCCCAGGGATCTGGGGACCAATATCAAGCCATCTGGGTCTGGCTGGCCACCCCTTGGGGGCAGAAAAATCTTCAACCAAAAGGGGGGAAGCCGAGGACCGAGTCGTCGGTACCATGCCCTCGTGGCATGCTGAACCCACGGTCCCGACTTTGCGTATTCGTCGTCTAAGTACATGAGTAGAGCAATCGCCGAGCCCGTCGTAAATGCCAACAGCGGCTAGCCCGCGCATCAATCTCGGCAAGGTGCGCCCTTGTACCCCTTCCATCAGACCCCTATCTTCCCTATGCTGTATCACCATGGAGAAACCTCAGCCGCACGTGTTGAGTGCCCATGCCGACCGTTGAGTTGCCCAACGTGGCTAAAAGCGGGGACCAGATTGATAAGATGATCAGATAATAGATTTTGCAAATTCTTCTCCCGGCTTAAAAAAAAAAAAGAGCCAGCCAGCGCAACGGTCGACTCGCCCATCCGAGCGGCCATCTCCCGAATACGGAATACCGCTGCGACGATCAAAAGCCATCACTTCAATATTCCTCCCTCCCAGTTTCTCAGGTGAGTGAGTGAGGGAGTGAGTGTCTGCCAGGACTGTCCGGCCGTCGAGAAAAGCACCCCCTCCGCAGCGTCGGGTCCTCTGCCCTGCAGGCACAATGCTGTGTCACACACGGTCAGTCCAACACGGCCCGGCCTCATCGCCGCCCTAGCTGTGCCCGTCCTGCGCTGCGTTTAAAACGGACTTACGTCATGTCTTGGGATGAGCCCGGATTCGTCGTCCCAGCGTGTCTGCACGTCGTGGGAATTATTGCCGTTTTTAGACGGCAATACGTCAGGGCCGCGGGATGAATAGGCATGGCTGATTTATTGTCCCGCACGGCCGTGTCTGCACACGGCGCCGAGGTGTCGGGCGGCTTTGCTATTGTTCTCTACGACGACTCCGTACGCCGAGCTAATTGGCGGCACGTCCCCGAGGGTGACTGGTGCGTGCTGGGCCACCACACCACTGCCCAGCCATTGAGGCTTGAATGGCTTCATTCGACGAAGAATAGGGCCAGCATCAATGTCCAAGTTTGCGCCATTTTGTCCGCTAGTTGATTTGTTATTCTTTTGGGCATGCGAGGTCATCGCGTCCTCTTGTTTGCCTCCCCCCCTCCCCCCCAAAGGAAGGGTTGTGCGTTTGCTCGCTGGATTAAAAGAAGCCCCGTACCCCCTAAGCTCGGGGGGAAGCTGTAGCTCAGAATCACCAAGCTCGTCGAGCTCGAGGGTGCTTTGTATCATTTACCCTGCCGGACATTTATCAGGCGTACATGCTCGCTCGGATCCTTCCAAAACCCCAAACTCTACGCTGCTACCGCGTAAGAAGGTCGTCCTCGCCCCCCTTGGCTGGGGCGAATTGACCCGGAGAACATGGGCGGCAAGAGGTTTCCGGATTTCCCGCCCGAGGGATTCAAAGGCAGGACCCTCCGCCGCGGGGACCCGGGGTACACGGAGGCGCGGAAGATCCCCAACGCCCGGTACGGTAGCGAGCCGGCCCTGATAGCGCAGTGCCTCGACGCCGACGACATCGTAGCGGCCGTCAAGTACTGCGACGCGCACGACGAGCCGATTGCCATCCGTAGCGGCGGGCACGCCATTGACGGGCACGCCATGCCCCAAGACGCCTTTGTCATCGACACGACGCCCATGAAGAACATCGCCGTCGACCCGGAGACGGGCGTCACCACCATCGACGCCGGCGTCCTCCTGGGGGAAATGGACGCCGCCACCCAGGAGCACGGGTACGTCGTGCCGGCGGGCACCGTGTCGGACACGGGGGCCGCGGGGCTCACGCTCGGCGGCGGCATGGGCTACCTGACGCGGCGGTTCGGCATGACGGTCGACAGCCTGCTCTCGGTGGACGTGGTGACGGTCCGGGGCGAGCGCCTGGTCGCGTCGAGGGACCGGAACCCCGAGCTGTTCTGGGGCCTCTGCGGCGCCGGGCACAACCTCGCCGTCGCCACGTCCTTTACCTACCAGGCGCGCAGGGTCGGGCCCGGCGTCGTCAGCGGCCTCATCATCTACGCCATCGACGACGCCGCCCGCATACTACCCCGGCTCGACGCCGTCATGGCAAGTGCCCCGCGCGAGCTGACCATATACCCGGTGGCCCTGCCGGCGCCGCCGCTGCCCGGCCTGCCGGGCCACATGGTCGGCGTGCCCATCCTGGTGCTCATCATCGTGTACACGGGCGCGGCGGGGGCGTACGAGGCCGCCATGGCCGGCGTGCGCCCGCTGGCCGCGCCGCTCGCCGACACGGTCCGCCCGGCCACCTGGCTCGAGACAAACTCCATCCTGGACGTGCTCGCGCCGCCGGGCCGCCGGCAGCACACGCGCGGCGGGTACCTGGGCGGCATCACGGCCGAGGTGGCCGCCGTCGTCGTGGACGCGGTCAGGGCGGCGCCGGCCCCGACCAGCGCCGGCCCCAGCGTCGCCATCGCCCTCCCGTGCCTCGGCGGCGCCAACCTCGACTTCCCCGAGGACTCGACGGCCTACTCGCGCCGCGGGGCCAACTGGATGTGGGAGGTGCTGGGCATGTGGGACACGCCGGACAAGGACGCCGAGTTTGTGCGCTGGGTCGACGGCGTCATGGCCGCCATGACGCCCCTCTCCCTGCGCAACGGCTACGTGAACCTCTCTTGCGACCAGGGGCCCGAGTGGCTGCGGAATCTGTACGGCTCCCGGGACAAGTGGGCGCGCATCTGTGCGCTCAAGAAGGCGTTCGATCCGCACAACCGGCTGCGGTACAACAAGAACGTTGCGAGGGCGGCGCTGCTGCAAGCTCCGGCCAGTTCGTCCTGGGTGCCGTCGTGGGTGCGGCCTTCGTGGATGGCGAGCGTCGTGTGGGCGCTTGTGTTTCTCGTCGTGTGCAGAGTCGGCGTTTACGTGCAGCCGAACTGGGGGCTGGCGTTGTATCTGGTGAGGCGGCTCGGCTCTAGTAATAGCGCGGCGGCGTGAAGCAGCATGTCTCGTGCTTGGTGCTGGATACCTGAAATTGTGTAATAGTCTTGATAATAAGCTCCGTGGTGCTGGGTACCAGAAATTGTATAATAGTCTTGATAATAAGCCCCGTGGGCCGCGGTAAGAAATTGTAACGTAGTGTTAATAATAAACCTTCTCTTCGAAACTGCCAGGCCGTGGCTGTATTAACCCCCTTGGATTTCTGCCCTTGACACTGCAAGAGAAACGCCAGGTTCCTTGTATAATCGAAATGGCGAAAATATATGTGCTAATGACAACCGTTGCTGGATGTTGGAAAGCGTCGAACCACGACTCAAGTGTATATCAAACCCATGTAAAGCCACTGCTCATCTTCATTCCATAACGGTATCCAAGTGCAAGTCAAATGACATAATACGCGTCCCTTCTCACGCCGTATAAAACGGCATCCTCGACCAGAGAGGTTCATCGGGTGGCGTGTCGCCGTCCCGGGTTAAAGCAGCACCAATATCACGCGGGCTCCATCTCCGCCATGAGCCCAATGACAAGCCCTGTGAAAATAAAGCCGCACCCGTGCCGGTTTGTGGCTGCTTCCTCAGCCCCAGGAGCTGGAGCTAAGCGCGTTAAAAAAAAAAAAAAAAAAAACAGGCCCACGCGTGCTTCATCCAACATGCCCAGGCTCGGAGTTTGTCGTAGAGCCGCCGAGATGGAAATACAGCGTGCGGCTTCGTGTGCCAAGATCCACGTGCGTTGGATGTGTCATCGTGCAGAGCGTCTGCCGTGAATGCCGTCTGGATTACCGCATTCGGGCGGCTGGCCGCTCTGCATGTCGCATGTGTGGCCGTGGCGGACCACTGCGTTGCTGGGTGATGGTCATCAATGCGCCTATTCGGACGAGCGCCATTCGCTGGTTATAATCGAGTGCAAACGGGTAGGACGCCAGGTCGGTGATGGCACTCTTTGCTGCATTGGGGCATCCAACCCTCGACGCTGCCAAGTGTTGAATTTACCTTGCCGTCGTCTACATCGTTGTCCCCCGTACCATGGATACTTTCTGAGGCTTCGTTCCCACTTACACGGACACTAATGTTGGTGACTGACTGTGTGAGACAAGTTGCAAGAGTGACGGGCCGAAAAACTTTCATAAAGCCAGTCCTGGAGCTGGGAACAGGGTATATATATTGTATGTATCGAGATACGAAACGAAACTGGAAGAGACTCATTAACATCCATGCTATTCCTCAACGCTGGCCATGCAGTGCAGCCAATTACCTCATATAGTCCAATCATCACATCATTACACCAGCCTTACTGCACTTTGAGAAACAACTCGGGCCAACTGCCCGGCAGACCGGCCAGCACGGCTCTGAAATCCTGCGGCGTCGCCTGCTCGACCGCCTGCTCGCCAGCCTGCCACTCTGCCTCAAAGACCTGCAATTTCCGTGCCAAGGCACCCTCGTCCAAGGACCCGGACGAGCTCGCCGCGATGAGCGCATCAACAAAGATGGACCAGCGTCCCTTGTAGTACGATCCCACAAGACCGCCCCAGGCCTTGGCGGCGTAGTCGTTGAGATTTGTCGCGTTCACCTGCCACACCGTGACCTGGCTGCGGGCGTTGAATGTGAAGAGGTCCTCGTTGCCCGCGGCCTTGCCCCAGGCGCTGGCGGCGTCCACCCAGCTCTGCAGCGCAAAGTGCCGGCTGGTGAGGAGGGTGAGGTCGAGCGTGGACAGGAGGGAGAGGAGCCTGGCGCCGGCGGCCTTGACGTCGCAGCTTGGCGTGTTGGAGCGCAGTTCACGGCCCCCGCCGGCGCCGGTGCTGCACTTGTAGGCGTTGACGAGGTCAGCGTAGAGCACGTCGAACTGGTTGCTAAGCATCTGCCTCGAGACGTCGACAAAGTCCAGCTGGAACGCGGGCACCTTCCACAGCGAGCCCTGCCGCGTCAAAGCCTCCAGCATGAGCTTCCACGCCCCCTGGAGGACGCGGGGGTCGTAGTGCAGCGCCGTGGGATGGGGGAAGTGGCCGGTCCGGTTGGCGATGCCGGACAGCGCCGGCCGGAGCTGGTACGTCGCGACGGGGACCTGCGGGATGTCGGTGCGGGTGTTGCTGTAGACGTCGGTGCGGAGGATCTCCCACGCCCGATACAGCTCCGAGGGGATGCTGGAGATGCCTGCGTAGCGCTTCGTCACCCACGACGCAAAGTACGCTTGCATGTCGAGCGGCGTCGCGGACCAGGCCTGGTCCAGGAGGATGTCGTAGACGACCTCGTTGCCCTCGTACGCCTCGGGCGTCAGGCCAAATCCCACAAGGGACTTTGACTGCGCGAGCGCATCGATCGGCGCCGACGTCAGCGTTTGGACGCGGCCCTCAAGGGCCATGTTCCCCCCAAAGTCGTGCAATTGGCACCAAATCCACGGCTTCCCAGAGTAGCTGTTTGTGCGCTGCCACTGCGGATTCACCTCGGAGTACAGGTCGAGAACCAGCATGCCCTGGTCATCCTCGACGCCGCCCAGGTAGGCGTCGATGCGAGGCTGCGTCCAGAAGTTGCGGCTCGAGAAGAACAGCCATCCTTGAAGAAGCCACACCGCGGCAGGGTTGGCGGCCGTGAGCCCGGCGTAGGTGTTGCGCGCGATGCCCCGGAGGTAGGCGGTGTCCCCGGACGCGGGGGACAGCTCGTTGAACTGGTCGAGGGTGTAAACGTTGGTGACGTTGCCAAAGGCGTCGATTTGCTTGGAGACGAACAGCTTCTGCAGCTCCGCGTACGTGTCGTCCAGGGGGTCGAGGAACAGGTCCCTCGTGTACTTGTCCGGGGCCGGGGCGAACCAGTTGGGCGAGACGGTGAGATTCGCGTTGGGCCGGACCTTTTTGATGCTCTCCGGCACGAAGCCGGGAAACGCGGGCAGCACAGGCGTAATGCCGAGCTCTACCATGCGCGTGACAATCTGCTTCTGCAGCTCGAACTGCTGCTCGATAAAAGCCAGCGGCAAGTCTCCCTTGCCACCCCAGGAACGCTGAATGTTGCCGAACCGATTCCACGCCTGAAACGCTGGTCCGCTGAAGAAGGGCAAGATGTCCTCGTTTGAGAGACCTAGTTCTCGCAAGCTGTCGAGGAAGATCTTCTCGTAGCCCACCCAGGCGAGCTGGAGGTTAACGCCGCGCAGGGCCGCCCAGTCGAGGAGCTTCTCCCAGTCCTCCCACTGATACCAGGGGAAAGTGTACGAGAAGGTAACTTTTTTGGTTGGTTAGTGGGTGTTTCTTTCCCACCTATTGGAAATGCCAGAAATTTTGGCAACTCACCCGTGTTGAGATTATATCTCCATGGCACAACACTGGCCCCGGACAAGGGTTCTTTCGGGGCAGGCAGATGCTGGGGAGCCGTCTTGTACGTATCGACGAACCAAAACTCGTCCATTTGCAAGACGTCATTGGCATAGTGTCGCAGGCTGTATAAATGGTTGTCAGCAAAAAAGGTACGCAACAAAGCAGACACGGACAGTCGGATCAGGCGCCCTTCCATGATGGCAAAACATGCCAGGAATTCACACGCAAAACACTCACCCCCTGGCTAGCGCATTCAGCGACGTTCCCTCGACGCGAATCTTTCCACGGGCACCCTGAACCGTGTAGTTGTCGTTGACGGGCGGGTTCCAACGCGACCAGTCCTCGGGGCGAGTGGTGAGGACAAACTCAAACACGCTTCCCTGTCCATTGAATAGCCGATCTGCCAATTTGGAGATGCCGCTTGTTGTTGCTGCTGCTGCGTCTGCGATTGGCAGCGATAGCACCGCGGCGAGCGCCAGGCGTCGCAAGCGAACCATGTCGAGTCTCGACAGGCCTCGTCTGCACAAGCCCAAGATGACGGAATGTTAGGTAGATGGGGAAGCGAATGACGGAAATCCAGTCATGCTCCCGCTTCACGCGTCGCTGATGAGAAAAAAAGGCCCGGGTAGGCGACGCGAGACCGTCCATGTATTTGTATTTTTTTTCCGCCCTTTCCTTTGAACGAGTTGCACTACTCCGTACCCGCCTGTTAGTGTCGTCTCCCCACGATCCAAGCACAATCGGTCTTCTTGGCGGGCAGGGATAGGTCTTGTACGTTGAGGGAGACTAACAGACGGGGGCGGAAGCGAAGGGGGTGGAATGCAGGAAGGCGGAGACGAGCGCGGAGAGTCAAAACACACAGAAATAGTATACTAAATGCCTGGTGTAGCGTCAACACAAAAGATGCTAAGAGAACTGGATGCACGTGAGGCCTGGGCGGTGTCCTTGGCGTGGTATGCCGTGATGGGGAGAAACTCACGATTGTACGGCCTTCGACCGTATCTGCGAGGCCTGACAGGGGCCAGTGTTTCGGCAATTTAGCTTCCCAGGCCCAAGTTGGCGGGAACAGCCGTAAAGTACTCCGTATTGCAAGGCCATGTCAAGGTGCGCCATGGTGTGTTGCATCCAGCAGCGAAGGAACCATTTTCATCCTCTCGTCGCGAGGGGAATCCTGCGGAATCATGCAGCATGACCAAGTCGGCCAACGCACAGCGTCTGCAAACACCACATGACGGCATCCAATCAACAGGCCATAGTTCGGACTGTTGTACTCTGTAGGCTGTTTGTTATTCCTTTAGGACAATGAGACACATTGTCATCACTGCCTATCCATGACGGGGGCGGGAACATCCAACTCACCAAGTGCGGGCTCCCCCATTTTTACACTCGGCGGGAACCTTCAATGACCTCCAATGACAGCGCAAGGTTGCCTCGTAAGGGGAAATCGGCACGTGCATGTTAAATAAACTTGGGGTGCCGCAGTCGCTCCGTTGGTTGGGCCCATGTCTTGGGCATAGGAAGATGACTTGGTGGCTTGCATCGTACGTGGGGGAAAGACAGTGTGAGGGACAGTGTGATGTGGCCTCCGGATACGGAGCCCGGAATAGCATCTTGCCGTGACGTTGAGTTAGTTCATTGTTGCAAAACGGCCTTGTCACAGCGATGCTGCTGCGCACTGCTGGTGGATGATGGCGATACCGACTCTGAATTACATGGAGTTGAAGTACGGTGGCACGCTTCGAATCGGATTCTACCCGTCATGTCCCATGTCCAGGGTAGCCACGCACCAGAGGCAACTTTGCGTCACGAGGGCAAAATGCATTGATCAAAATGCACAGTCCCGTGGAACTGATGCAGGCGACGGGAGTCTTGTCCTATTACCGTATGATTATCGGTGGTTATTATGCCGAGTAATGCGCATTGTTGTGCTACACTGGCATCACCGATTACTCCACGACAGTTGATCAGGCAGCCGACAGGGGAAGACCACCCTGCAAGAGGTCAACTGGTGCAAATAGTCTTCATTGCCCTGTAATATAGCACATGAACAATCACAATCTACTTCCTCGCCATCAGTCTTGATTCTATACCTGGCACCCTCACAGCAACGTGCATCTCAAGCAACATTCTACCCTCACCACTCCACCCAACCGCCAATTCTCCCGCACGCAAATCATCACTCTATATATCCTAGCGCCCTAAACGCATTGTCCAAAATCTCCCGCAACACCTTCTCCTTCCTCGCGTTATACTCCATCATCGACTCCCCCTTGTCGCTCGACTCCCTGGCCGACACTCTCTTGATCTCCGCATACCTCTCTCTGTCGCCCGCATTCTCCGTCAACCACTCCCGAAAGATTCTATGCCTCTCGACCTCTGGGCAATCCGGCCCAAAGACGTGCAGATTCACCGGCGTCGGGTCCCATCCCATCCCGAACAGTCTGTGCTCGTGCCACGGCCTCTCGCGGAGCAGGAATGTGAACCCCGCGGACTCGAGCTGCGGCACGTACGAATCTTCATCGCCAATGTCCCTCACCGTCAGATCAATGTCGATGATGTTCTTGGCAGGCAGCCCTGGGACGCTGGTGGAACCGGTGTGTGCAATCGCAAGCGCAGTGTCGCCAAGGGCATCCACGATGCGCGCCTTGAGCCGTTCAAACTGCTGCGGCCAGGTGGGATCCGGCTCCACGATTTCCAGTATACTATTTGAAAGCTTTCGCGTGGCGATGCGCTCTATGCCACTGGCGTCCTCTTCGGTGCGGGTGACGATTTGCTGCGGCGTGAGGGGCATTTTTCGGCGACAGGTTGGGATGGCGACGTTTTTTCTCTCTCTCAAGCACTTGAACGGAGTGTGAAAGAATACAATTTGTATTCCCATGGCCCCCGTATATATATTTGACACTGACCGTCTTTACTCACGCCGGCTCGTAGTTCGTATTTTTGCACCTTTACACCATTCGATCTGCGTCAGCGCAGCGCTTGATTGAATGGCTGGGGTGTTAGTGACAGCCACTTCCGCTGCGTGGCGCTGTCAGACTTGCCGGTGAGTCATTTTGCCGGGCGATTCCTAAAGGAGCAAGTTTGATTTGATGCATGAGCATTTATTCTGCGAAATGGTAGCTAATTGAAGGGACTAACTTTCGGCGTCTTGCATGAATCCATCATTTCCGTCTCATATGCGTAATCTACCACATTCCAACCAACAGAAGAAAGCTTGACAAAACAAGCCGACGTATATGCGGCAGCAGCACTCTGGCAGAAATGATGAGTCCTAATCTATTTTTTTCATGTTACCTGTTGACCGTTGACAGATTCTGTCTTCTAGGCTCCAAGCTGGGTAACAGCCTTTTCGTTTTGGGGTCGAATAGGCGTGCTGCTACTACTTGCAGCAGGAACGAGTCGCAGTCCACGTTTACCTTCTTCCGCCGTCTGACCTGGCACCATCTTGGGCAGCTTCCCCGAAAAGCTTTTGAATCCACATAGCGGATTTGGACCCCTCTATGTTTGTAGGTGAGCCGTCGGCGGTCTTCTCAGCAAATGGTATGTTCGTGGCGGCGGGCAGATCTTGTGGAGTCAAAGATGCTGGTGGGAGTGTCGCCAGACAACCTCTACAAGATGAGCAGTCTCGGTTTGGCAAAAAGCTATCCGTTGCCTTGCGAAAACAATCCAGGCACAAAATACCACTGGTACTGTTGAGACCCCCCCTAGCGGATCGTCTCTCTTCCAAGGCCACTAGTTTGCATCAGCTAAACATAGATCAGCATGTACCTGTAGGGTGAAAGAAACGTATGGCAAAGCCTTGCACTCAGGGCAATGTCAGGCATCAATTTCACAAAGGGCAAAAATGACCCTCGGTACGAGGAGGTAAGCCGGTTGCTATAGACTTGGAAATAGTTGGACTTTGCTAGCATGTACGAGGCCGCGTATGCTTGCCAGAGTCCTTCAGGCGAGGAAAACAATCCGAGGCGCGAGAAGTAATACTCGACACTATAAAAAAGACGATCCGTGCACACCCACTTATCGGCGAGTAATGCCAAGTCCAGGAGCTGTGATGGAGTGATGTTGTCATACTGCGGAAGTCGTGTCGCATAGACGAGCCCGAGGAATATCATGATGATCTCGGGCTTTTCCTCCGGAATACGCAGCTCCACGTACTGTTCATCATTCTCTGCAAGTCCTCTGTCATCCAGGGCCCTGCGAATCATGTTATGGAGGACTGGAGATATGTGCTCGATTGCCCAGTAGTCTACTACAATCGATATCCGTTCGGGCCCAACAGCAAGGCGCAATTTGTTCCTCTGAGGTATCCCAAAGGGCTCCCAAACTACGCTTTCGCCGCCTACAGAAGGGTTTCTCGGTGACTGGGGTTTGGGTTTCTGGCTTTCTGTATCCATATCGTCGAAGGGGCTTGTGTCCGTCCTTTGACGTTTCCTGCTGAGAACGGAATCCTCCATTTGGATTTGTAGTGATTGAAGCGGAGATGAAGTTGTGGAAATGGAAGATTTTTAGAAAATATGAAAAGCGTGAAGACTCAAAAAAGAGATGTGGCGGACAGTTGAAATGCATAAACGACCACTAGTGATGCCTGCCAGCTGGCACTTGGTGCCAGGCCTGCTCAGCCAACCAAAATGGTATTCTATCAGCTACGCAAGTGAAGTCCCCCTCGCTGATATTTTAGGCACAAGAATCTTTTGATCTATATGCATAAAAAGTTCAGACTCGTGCAAAAAATGCCGAGAAACCACGAGCGTCTGCACAAGATCTTGAAGGCGTTGGAGTTTACCCGCCGGTCGTACCGTAGTACGGTTGCTCATGATCCAGAGATCCCAAATATGCAGGCAACGCATACATCACAACAATCACGAGAACCAATATACTTAGAATATGTCAGAATTCGATTTTTTTTTAAAAAAGTATACAAATGAAAGTGACTCTTACCTCTAATGCCGCCGTGTAAGTGATTCGCTGAGTTCCCCACTTTGCCGGCGATTATCCGCTCATGAACCCAGACCTCGCTCATGCCTTTGACGACAATTCACACTCAAAGCTCATCATCCGACTTTGCGCATATTTGGCCAAATCATCATGAGCCAACCTGAAAAGGGCCTCCAAAGGGCCATACCAAGAACAAGTCGTCAGTTTCGCGCTGTGAGTCCCAGCTGCACCAGTTTGCGTCATTCGCTTCAACACCAACAGCACGCAGCCATCATGTCTTCCTCATCACGCCCTCATCACAGCTTATCGACCCAGCGTCAATCAAACACCAACACTAACAGTCCAAAGCTTCGCGACCGCGATCCAGTACCAAGGGGCCCCTCGATTCAGACGAGCAAGCTCATCCTACCCTGCCTTCCAACCCATCACCAGCTAACCCTCCAAGCAGTTCTCCATTAAGCTCACCACCAAGGCCACAGCCTGAACGACTTCAAGCCCAGCTCCCCCAACGCACAACGTCCCAGAACCGTCAACCCACCAGCTCCCCAATCCCTCAAGTAGGCGAATCCCGCCCCAAGGACTTCTCATTCCTTCTTCGCCCCGAGATCTACCATCCTCTCACGCCGCTCAACGTCCCAGTCGCATTCCGCAATTCCCCAAAGCAGCCTGATCCTGCAACGCCCTTAGAGCAACTTCTCGCAAGGGGGCACTTTCGCGCCGCAGCCATCGCGTCCGTCCAGGAACTAACCGGCTCTGGGGCCCACGGAGCCGTAGACCCGGCTGATTCACAGCGCATCTTCACTCTCCTGTACACCCGGCTTGTTTGCCTGACGCTTATTGACGCCACCCCGCTGGCAGCTCAAGAGGTGAAAGCGCTGGAAGATTTAAGCAATGTACGGACCTACGTCGATGACAAGACGGGCGAGCACCTGGTTCCCTGGGAGCTGCGGGTGCTCAACGTGCGACTGCAGGCCCTTGGATTCGGGACCCACGACGGGCCGTCATGAGCTATCACGACTTGGCGAGAGAGGCGCGCGAGCACATTGGCACAGCTATGGAAAAGCACGACAATTCCTCAAGTGAGCTGTGGAAAGCCCGTCTTCATGAACTGGGAGTCAAGGTTGCGGGTGCGCTCATCGACATGGATGATCTTTCCGGGGCCGCTCACCATTTGAAGAGTCTGAAAGATAAAGGCGACGGCAAGATTGCGCTGTCAAAGGCTCTTTTGTGGCTGCACATTGGTGATGCGGACAAGGCGCGAGACTGCGCGGCACAGTGCTCCGACAATGCAGCCGAGACAGAGAAGCTCATCCTGGCCCTATGCGAAATGGCAGATGGCGATTATGAATCTGCCTTGAAGAGATGGAAGGACCTGCGGGAAGCCATGCCGGACGACGAGATGGTTGGCGTCAACACGGCAGTTTGTCTGTTATACATCGGCCGGATGCAAGAGGCACGTATGCATCCAGCGCGCATCGTCGAACATTCTGTGCTAACTGTATCAGGGGCGCGATATTCTCGAAAGCCTAATCGAGTCGGGCTTCTCCTCGCACACCCTCCTGTTCAACCTGTCCACCATGTACGAGCTGTGCACTGAAAAGCACCGCAATCTCAAGACGAAGCTCGCAGAGCGGGTGGCAGGGATGGACGAGTCGTCAGCAGGATGGGAAAAGTTAAACACCGACTTTAAGCTATAGTGATGTATATACCGCAGCTGTCGCAACATGCCAGCAAGTGTGCTCCTGTTGCGCGAATCTACGGCCTCAAGTTATCTCTAATCTGCCGCACATCGTCCTCGCCGAACCCCAGCCTTTCCCTCAAATACCCCTCGGCACCGCCATACCGCGTCTCCAGTCCCTCCATAAAATCCGCCATGATCTCAGCACGGCTGCCTAGTATCTCCCGCACCCCAGGAACCTTCAACCCATCCTGCACCGTGGAACCCCATCACCGCCCTCCAGTGCAATCCCCGCAAAGCCCAAAATAGCAGCAGGGAGCATCTTTGCCCTAAACGGCTCTGTTCCGACGCGCGTCAGAGCATACTCCTCAGCAATGACGGGCACAGGCGCACCCATAAGGTCCAAAACGAGAGCGCTCATAACACCGGTCCGATCTTTGCCCCCTGCCGGCCGGTTAGTTTGCAAATCACTTGCCAAAGTACCCGGGCGCACTCACCCATGCAGTGGAAAAGAACGGCGTGGTTCCTGTCTGCGCTCTTCAACGCCTCAAACACCTTCCTGTAACCCGTCGTGTACCCTTCCAAAATAACGCTGTACATGTCCCTGTACCCTTTGCTGACGACTTCTCCATCCCGGGGTACAAACGCTGCTAAATCGACATCGACGTTGTCCACTTGGCCGTCCTGGAACGGACACGAAATTACTTGTATCCCGTCGACGTCGCAGAGGCGTCTCTTGACTTCGTCTGCGCGCCGAAAGTCAAAGACGGTCGAGACGCCGAGCTGGCTGCGGAGCAAGCTGCGGGAGGCTTCTGGGATAAAGTCTAGTGTGCCGGAGCGATAGATAAGACCCGGTTTGATGTATCCCGGTGCGTAGGCGCCTACATCGCGGATGTTCAAGGATCCAGGAAGAATGACAAACGGGGGTCCGGAGAGCACCGTCTCGAGGGTGTCTGGGTCGATGGGGTCCTCGATGGGGACGACGGCAAGCGATGCGAGGAGTTTGGGGTCTGTCATTGTTTTCAATGGGGTCCGGCTTATTTTGCTTAGGCTACGATGGATAACAGAGCTTGTTGGATGTTTTCCTAGAAACGGAGCACTAAAAATATTTATTCCTCCCAGAGCATTTGTATGTGGTAGAGGCCCGAGGGAGCGTGGAAAGCCTTGTCCATCAGCACGGCTACAATACGACCAAAGCGACGTCCCCACCTATGGGCTCGACGTCATCAGCAGCCCGTAACCCCCCCATCTTGCGGATTTGTTTCTGAGCCCGGCGTCTTCTTCCACCGTGGTTTGCTCGTGGTGCCCGCTGCGACACTATCTCCTTGCTGGGCATGACGGCTGTCGTGGGTTGCTAAAGACTCAGGCTGATCGACCGCAGGAGGGCCAACCGGAATGTAAAGACCCCAAAGGCGGAGATGTTATTATTCACGCCGAGTATCTTGTGCCTTGAAAAAAAAATATTGAGCCTGACTGAAAAAGGTACAAGTGTAGGTATTGCGGCTCAATAAAACAAAAAGGCTGTTAAAATACAAAAAAAGAGTCGACAAGAGTGTGATTCGAACACACGCGGGCGAACCCAAAAGCTTTCGAGGCTTTCGCCTTAACCACTCGGCCATCTTGCCATACCGGGCGGCCCGCTTAATGAGCAATACAAAGCTTAGTGGAAGTGCCAGGCCGTCGTGGGACCGAATGCTACAAGGAGCGGGCGTATCAACTTCCAGATCTATCAGGACTACTTAATACGCCACAGGGGATAAGTTGAGGCAGTATGCCTTGTGAAGTATCTTGAATATGCTGCTATTGCGATCCTGATGGCCAAGTGGAGATGCTTGGTGAGGCAGCCGCCCGGGACACAAGAAATGGATTGGATGCTCGGCGGCGCATTGGATGGAAAGTTGTTCATGAAGAGCTTTTCAAAAACTGGCTTCGCATCGTAGAGGAGTTTGCTATTGCAGATTTCACGTGCCAGTTAGTCCGGCTTGTGACATGCCTCAACCTGAAATAAGTAATCCAACTAATATCCTATGTAAGTACCTACTTAGTAGGTATGCGGCGGTTAATCTACCAGGTTCTGCTACTGCAATTCTCCCTCTTTCTCTCTTTTATTTTTTTGTTAACCCACCAGCCAAACAGAATCCTCGAGTAGCTCCTGTCCCGAAGTAAGCCGCGTATGTGCAGACTACAGTGGGAGGCAAACAGCATTTGACCAGGGAAGGTACCTATCAATCGCGCCTGATGCTATAATACACCGTAATATATTGGTGTATATAGACTTCTCTGTTGGTAAATATATTTTGCCACGGTCTGCAATTCTCGACTGGTGATGTTCAATGCAGGCCAGGAACGTGAGGTGTCGGCTGACAACCCCCAGTCTGGAATATAGAATACATGTAAGCCCCTTTGGTGCTTAAGCGACGGACACTAAACGGAGTATTTCCTTCAAGGCCGTGCATGTGATACACATTTGGAAATGTTGGCAGAAGAGTGCGTTTCTCCCGCAACGCCTACATAAAGCGAAGGGAGGCAAGAACCTGGCAAGAACTAGGTCCGATATGCAAAAGCTAATAGTAAGAATGCGAATACCCAGACTAGACAGACAGCACCGTCTCGAAAGACCTGCATGCAGTAAGGAGCAAGTTTGAAGCTCCAGCTCGTCCCGTTTATAAATCATTGCCAATATCCCTTCACCACGAGAATCAACGCTCTTTGCAATTACATGCCGGCCACGAGCCCGAATCGCATCAACGGGACCAGTATCTCGTACTTATCCTCGAATTCTCCAACCACGGGGCGGCTGCGTGTATAACAAACACCTCCCCAACAACTCCTACCAGCTCAAGAAGTGTAACAACGGACAGTGGCCTGGAGTCTGCAAGACATGGGCTGTCTACGCGGATGGCTTCAAAGCAGCCGACTTTGTCATCTCAACGTCGTGGTACCCGATTAATGCAGTAAGTAGTTTGATGGTGAGGCGGTAGCGGTGGGTGTACTAGGTTGTCCTGCAACGTGCGTTTTTGTACTTGAGTTCCAATGAATCCATACTAGCATGGCTGTGTAATACATTCTTTGGATAGGAATAGATTTAGCTGCTGCTATTTGTTTGTGGCGTTACTGTCGGTAGGCGCTGTCGACTAATGTTGTCTGTAGGTTGCGAGCCGGGCATTATCTGCATCTAGGCGTCTCACGGCATTACTTTCACATTAATCAAGTCGATTTCAAGCACCCTTACATTTATAAAAGTGTGAAAACTAGTCCACGTGGCCCAAGCACATCTAGCAGCTATATCCAGGAGTGAGCACTGAGCACAGCATCCAAGGGGCAGCACTCGACATCAACCCATAAAACCTGTTCAGCATGAAACTGACCCAAGACAAACAAACAACGCGGCAATTTACGCAGCTCACCCCAACTTGCATTACTTGCATTGCCATAAAAGCCATCACGGTGATCCACATGATACACGACAGACCCTACCACAGAGCCGGCTCCCACGGCCACCGGACCCCGACCCTGTCCAAAGCCGGGTGCGGGGCCGCCGGCTTCCTTCGACCTCGGCACTTACATTGAACCTCGCTCCATGCGCGCGCCTCATAAAGCCCATCTCATCCTCCAAGCGTCGCCAACTTCAGCTCCGTTCCGTCCGATTTCAACGAAGAAGTAAATATACATACAAAGTAACCCCCCGCGAGTCACATCACCTCCAAAAAAATATGACGGACCGCGTCGCCCAAATCTCCCAACACCTCAACTACCCGCGCGGCCTGCTCGCCAACCAAGTCGCCATCGTCACCGGCAGCGGCCAAGGCATCGGCGCCGAAACAGCCAGGCTATTCGCCAACGAAGGCGCCAAGGTTGTCGTCACCGACATTGACGCCGGTATGTCTCCCCCCCTTCCCCCCCGCGGCATCATCAACAACACCCCCAACCTAACAGGGAAAAAACAAACAGCCAAGAGCGATGCCGTAGCCGACGCCATCAACAAGTCAGGCGGGCAGGCCATCTCCGTCCCAGGAGACATCATGTCGGCGTCCTACATCCAGAGCCTCGTGTCGCAGGCGGCCTCGTTCGGCAACGGCAAGATCCACATCATCGTCAACAACGCCGGGTACACGTGGGACGGGGTCATCCACAAGATGACGGACAAGCAGTGGGACACCATCATCGCGCTGCACTGCACCGCGCCCTTCAACCTGGTGCGCGCGGCGGCGCCCTACTTCCGCGTCCGGGACGGCGAGCCGCGGTGCGTCGTCAACGTCTCCTCGACGAGCGGCGTGCACGGCAACGCCGGCCAGATCAACTACGCGCTCGCAAAGGCCGGCGTCACGGGCTTCACCAAGACCATCGCCAAGGAGTGGGGGCCGCGCTTCGGCGTGCGCGCCAACGCCGTCGCCTTTGGCCACATTGCCACGCGGCTGACGGCCGCCAAGGAGGAGGGCGCCTTCGTCGCGGGACCGGACGGGCAGAAGATCGCGCTGGGGATCCCGCAGAAGCAGAAGCAGAAGGGCGCCGCTGGGGCCGAGGGGGCCGCCGCTGCGTATGCTGATATTCCGCTCGGGAGGCCCGGCACGCCGGCGGAGGCGGCGGCGAGCATTCTGGCCGTCGCGAGTCCCTTGTTTTCCTACGTTTCTGGCCAGACCATCATGGTGACGGGGGGGAGGAACATGTAGACGCGGGCTTTTGGGGAATGTCGTCGATGCCGTTGCGTGTATTGTACGTGGCTGACGCGGGCTGAGGCATGCTTGGTTTCGTGGGCCGGTGAGGATGAAGGCAGTACGGGAACCAGTGCCTTCCAGTTGGCGGCCATGCTTTGACGTTTGTTGACTGTGCCATGTAATTACCACAAATCGAAATGACCTGGGCCTCATCCACTTCAGTGTACATATGTACTGTGGTCAAGCTTCGTTGGTTCTGGTAAAAAAATGGTATATTACAAGTAACGTAGCTTCCTCGTCATTACTTTATGTTTCCGTCTCGGCCCATACATGTCCCATCCGTCTATACCTTCAACCACAATGAAAACACGCCCTTGGCGTACTCGACAATTTCTGAGCCGCCGAGCTTGCTCTCGCCGTACAGCCTGTCCACAAACGAAATGGGCACCTCGGCGACCGTGCACCCCATGGCCTTGGCGCGAACCATCATTTCCATCTGGAAGCTGTAGCCCTTGCTCTCCGTGCTGCCAATCACCTTCTCCAACACGCTCTTCTTGTACAGCCGGAAACTACCCGTCAGATCGCTCACGCCGGGACGCAGCACCGTGTCCGCAAACAAGTTGGCGCCACGGCTGACAAACTTGCGCTTCAGGTCCCAGCCGTAGACGCCGCCGTTGCCGGCATACCGCGTGCCCGTGACAATGTCGTAGTTGCCCGACTCCTGGAGCGCAACCATCTGCGGGATGAACTTGGGGTGGTGCGAGAAGTCGGCGTCCATGATGATGACAAAGTTGCCGGTGACGAACTGCAGGCCGTGGACGTAGGCGGTTCCGAGACCGAGCTTGCCGGAGCGAGTCTTGAGGATGACGTGAGGAGCGTAGGCCTTGACCAGCTGGTTGGCGACTTCTTGGGTGCCATCGGGCGAACCGTCGTCGACAATGATGAGTTCCCAATCGAGTTTGCTGTTGGCAATTGGCGTTAGCCTTGAGCTGTGCATGCGGCACACGTGTCAGAGGAGGGTTTACCTCTCGGTAAAGGTGCGGTTCAGCAACCACGCCATGATGGGCAGGTTTCGACGTTCATTGTACGTGGGCAGAATCACCGAGTACTTGTTCTTGGAGGCTTTGGCGGGAGCCATTGTGAGAGAAGCGGACGAATGAAGAAACCACAAAAAAATGAAGCATGCACTGCGCGAATGGAAAGAAAGCAAGATGCGTCGGCGACGAGATAAGGAGCGTGATCAAGTTGGGCTGGTGTATCGCGTGAAAAACAGAAAAAGCTTCAAGTGTCAGCTCTGAGCGTGTCGCAACCCCGTGCTTCTTTGGCCAGCATGTCACGATGGGCTTGTGGTGTCGGGCCCATATTTTGTATGACTAAGCACGTGTGTGCGGCCTGGCGCTCGGGACCCCAATTCTGCATTGACGCCCCTGAATTGGATTGGGGCCTTTGTTACGGATGGACGGGTGGTGAGGCTTGGCGAATCGAATCGACGTTGGACACAATCATGGACGACGAAATGATTCCATCATCTGGTAACGTCTGCACTCTGCCAATTTTGCGAAATTGACTTCTGTACTCCGTATAGCTGTCTTGATGCGCCGCCGCAGCTTGTCTTGAACAGACCGTCTACTCGATGCCCCCTCCAGAGAGACGCATCGAAGTTGGGTGTGGGCACGAGATCACAAGCGATACTCGGTGCATATTCTCCAATGCCGCAACATGACGGACAAGTTCGACGGTCCAGCGCCCAGTGCCGTGCATATGTATCCCATTCGTGCAGCGGGAGGGTAGCTGCGCCCGTCCACAACAAACAAAGACCTAAACTCGAGCAACCGACTCGACAGCATCAACTGACCACTCACTCCTCCATCATGCCCTGCTCGGATTGCTGGCCGTTCGCTCCAAAGAACAGCGGTCCCTCGTATTACCGCTCGACTTCAGCTTGGGCACAGAGTTCCGAGTAGACCTGGTCTGGTTTGGTTCTGCCAAGGTCTTCCCCTCACTGCCAACTGCGGCGAAGGGATCTGCTTTTCGATGCTGCTATTGGACGCAGCTGGCTGTTGAGCCATGTCCAGAAATCGGTGGCTTGCGCGATGGTGGATGTTTGCGGCCCACCATCTTCTGCATTTCTCCTGGTCGGGGCCTGTAGCTCGTGTCTCTGGTGTTTGCTGCGCAGCCTATCAAGCGCTGGAGACTGAGCCCGAAGCACGCCTAAGCTTTCGCTTCTCCGCAAATGGAGCCTGCCCAGCATCCTGGAGTTGAGGTCCTGGAGTAATCCTGGAGCGTCGCCACGGTCTGGTACCATGGTCCGGCCGTTTCCATCGTTTGGATCCGCACCGTCTATGGGCATGCGAACACGGTCGAGATCATCTCCAGGCGATCCTTCTGCCCCCTTGCGTTGTGTGCTCGGCAGCCCGTGACTGCCAGAAACGAGAACATGTTTTTTGCTCTGGCTTGGTCATGCTGTCCAGCCAATGCAACCGAGTCTCAGATACGGCCGGGCTCGCCTTTGGATGGCTGGTCCACCCACGAGGTTTGGCATGTTCATGTGGACTGTGTGGGCGGCATTGAGATGGTCTAGCTTGCTTGTGTCGCCGTCTCAAGTGCTAAACGTACATGTAGATGTCTGAACCTGGGCACACACTGTCAGTGACGTGTGCGAACGGGGCATTGACGCAGGCATCGAGGTAGTACTTGGCTCAAACTCGAATCCAAGGTATCTCGCCACACGAATGTGCGGGTGAGGAACACGCCGCGTCCGCCGTTCCGAAGCTGCGGAATAACAATATTCGATCGACTGTTTCCTGCTTGTGGAACCGGCCGCGCCCTCTTTAACTCTTCACGGAGGCATGCATTGGCCAGTACCGAGCTCCAAGGCCAGCCTTTGCCTTCGTTTCCCCCATCTCGCTGCTCCCTCCGGTTTACTGGCTTCAGCTTGCCTCTCTGCCTCATCTCTCCCTCTCAAACTCACATTGCCTTGCTTTCGCCTCTTGCCCGTAGGAGCACGGCATCGCCACATCAGACATCTCCCTGCCGCATGAAAGCTCACATGCTTGGATTCCTCATCGCTCACCAATCTCTTCGCCTGCTTGCTCTTACAGAGCTCCCTCAGCCGCAGAGGCAAGCTTAATCACTCGACAGAGCCGCTCGCGGTACCACCCACCTTACGTCATCCGAATTCACCACCCACGTCTGCCACCGCAATGACCGACACCAACGTCCCGGCAGTTGAGAAAGGTGAGGGTCGCGAAACATCGATCGCGTAATATTGCCGTGTGAGGATTCTGAGTCGCCTGACTTCGCTGATGTTCACAATGCCCACTAGTCGTATCAATTGATGCATCTGCGAGTAATTGGTTGTTGCCCGTGCTTCTCAGTGCCAACTTGCGACCAAAGTTCTGCTGAAGGACTGCACCTTTGCCATCATAGCAAGCTAACTCGTCATTCTATAGTCTCTGGTCTTGGTCCAGATGATTCCAAGCCGCGGGTTGGAGCTGCTCCTCCAGAAGGACAGCCATTTCTCGCCGTCTGCCCTCCCGCACCAGCTCACAGGAATGAGAAAGATGAGGCCGGGCTCACGGACAAGTCGGGTGACAAGCCAGCCGAAGGATTGGTTCAGTCGGCTGGCGAGAACAAGATAAACGGTGGCACCGGCCATAGTTCTACCCTGCCCAAGCCTGTAGAGGTCATGTCTGTTCCAGAGACGCCTGTTAATGGATCAACACCTGCTGGAGGAACGCCCCGACCAGAGCTCACCATCTCGGAGGACCCTGCTCCGTCAGCACCTGAACCTCCTAGTGAGCCGATTATCGAACCCGTCGAGGTGACAGGAGCTGAGAAACCAAAGCCCGCCCCTCCGACTTCTGCGCCCGACGAGAAGCATACTTCCTCTTCTTCAGATGCGCCTGCACCTCGTGAAGAGCCGGTGCAACAGTCATCCGTCGCCCAGGCTCCCGAGCCGCCCATGAACGACTCTCCTGCCAGTGGAGCCATGGACGTCGACAAGCATGAGGAGAAGCAGCCCGCACCAGTGACGCACACTGGTCCCGAATCAGAGCCTGTTCCTGCTCCAGCCCCTGCCCCTGCGGAAATTCCAGACGCGCCCCCCAACACCACTGCCGAGCCTAACGACAATGCCGTCGGCGAGAAACGCAAGCTTGACAATGTCGCTCCACCTGTCGATGGCTCATCCGCGACAGCCAAAGATCCCGCTGCTTCGGATCCTCTTCCAGTGGACAAGAAGCCCAAGCTTGATGGAAGCGCAGCCGCCAACGGACAGGCGGCTAAAGCGGCCGCAACTTCAGACCCTGCTTCTAGTGCGGACCCAGCCTCTGACCCAGCACCGGCGGAAACCGCCAAAGAATCCCCCCAAACATCCCCCAGGAATGGTAAACCCAAGAAGGAAAAGAAGCTCCCGCCCGTGGGCAGAACGGCGCGCAAAACCAGGAGCCAGGGCCCGGCGGACGCTTGATCGAGCAAAGGATTGGGGCCCGGATACACGCAGTTATGGCCCGTAGGAGGAGTTACATACGATGAAATGACTTTTTGATCCAGGTTTCGGAGGGCGGGAGGTAGGCAACATGGTGTTTTGGACTCATGAGACGAGGTCTGACATTGATTGAGCTGGACGTTTTGTGCAGTGCCACCTGAACAAATGGCGTTGGGGGTGAATGTTATTTATCATGGAAGTTTGATGTATCCCATGTCGTTCAATACACTTTGACTTGGCAACCGCAACGGGCACTCCTTTCTTTCTCCAGAATCATTTCTTGCCTCGACAGGAGCCGCGATTGGTAACTGGCGCGGCGGCGCATAATTACATTCAACGTTTCTTGCTGACTCCTTTTTTGAAGAGCAGGGGCCGCATTCACGTTTTACAAGATCACACACCTGGAATTTTGCGCAGCAGACGTTCCTTCCTACTTGGGCGACGTCGGGACGCATGCCGAATCTCGTATCGCCACGGCCCGATGCTAGGAATGCGTCTTCCCGATCAGACGCGGTGCCGCAGATGGGGATCTGCCGCCTACCACTTGGCCTCTGTGTCTGATGGCAATGGAAGGGCTTCGCGGCCATCCTTGCCTTGACTTCATACAAGTGCTGTTCAAGACGAGGAGTCGAGGACTAGTCCTGTGCGGGTTTTGGCTGTCCCCTGCAGTGCCGTATCCTTTCTGAAGAAACGGTGGGTTTGCAGTGCGAAAAACCGGCCAATATAAATGTTTCAAGGCACGAGCGTGTGTATAATCATGTTTTCATTTGACAGAATCAAGATTTCTAACAGACCAAAGCGAGGCGCGGGGATATGTGCAGCCCCTGACAGTGTATAAAACACAGCCAAGTCGCAAGCCGCCGCACGACAAACAGAATACCACATGGAATACCGACAGAAGACGACGAAAAAAATGACATCTGTCAGGCTTCGCTGCCCTGCCCTCCCCCGACGCCCTTCGACATAGTGCCGAGCCATCGCAGCAATATCAAGAGAACCAGTCTAGATTTTTCAAAGTCCCTTCTCGATCCTGTCACACGTCTCCATTGCCATGTTCTTGATCTTGATGCACTCGTCCATGGTGCAACGGGCCCAGAGGCACGGCTTCGACCTCTTTGTTATGACCCTCTTGTGGATGCAGCCGCACCTGCTGTCGCTGTAGGCGCACCCGGCCTCGTCGAAGCTGCTCTTCAAGCAATCGACCTAAGGTGTCACAGTTAGCAGACCGTGTACTCCAGGAACCATGAGGCTGGATCGGGTCGTATCTTACGGAGCACCCGGGATAACGGTCGAACGGGTGGCTCGTGTGAGGGTTCAGCGGGGTTGAGCGGACGGGCGCGACGGCGGCGGAGGCGACGGCAGCGCAGATGGCGACGAGAACAACGGTAGGCTTCATGCTGATGATTTTTGTAACTTTTCGCAAATCCTTACGACGTTTTGTTTGATGTTTTCTTTGTAAGGTGGTGTGGAAGAGCGGATCAGACGTGAGGAGGGTGAGAGAGAATTCCCGGCACGATGGACAAGGACAGTGATTTATTTATGCCTAGATCAGTCTTGAGAACAGGCTATTTGTAAAGTTTAGTCAGGGCTACACCAAGTAATGCTTATTTCAGCTTGTTCGACGGTGCTTTTGTGAGATTCGCAGCCTAGACTTGTAGCCTGAACTTACGTGCTTAGCGTAACTGTACAGCAGAAAGTACGCAGCATCGTGGTTCCAAAGGCTCATTTTCGATTGACAAAGTAGACGAATATTGAAATAGTTTATATACTATAATGATAGCCAAGTTGTCGACTTGTTGTGGACATTGAGACACGTATCAAGTGTTGATCAAGTTGTTCGCGATCATTGTCTCTGTTCGTGTGTACGGAAATCATGAGGCAGGCGTCTAATTGTTGCCAGTATGGTATCAAAACTTTGTAGGCGTAGTCTGGTACCTGTTCTGCTTTGGCCTTGGTGCTTAATACACAAAGGCCGTACCATCTTTGGTAACCAACTTGCCAACCATCTCCGAGCATACGACTGTATATCGATTATAGCCCAAGACATTTTCGTCCCCACTACTCACCTCTCCGTCGGGAGCCAAGGTTCTAGACTGGAACTTTAAAACCTTAGCCCGGGACTTGATCGACGCTCGGTACACGCGTCATTGTCACTTGTCTTCGGCGTCTGTTGCGAAGTTGTTTATACTATTGACATAAGGGACCCATTTGCGGTGTTGGTTTTTACATAAAGCGCGCACAACAGCAATAGCCTGTCTTGGTAAGCGTGGGACGGTCTTGGTGAAACTTCATGTCATGCGTGGCGACAAAGAGAAAATTTTCGTCCCGTCATTCTCGTGGCTTGCCGAATTTCACGCACTTGAAACGCCCGCAGCCATAGCATCGTTCGTTTTTGGGACGCAGGACTGTATTTGGTCGGTGTGTACCCCGGACGAGCATCCCGTGGGGAGTTCGTGGACGCAGGGCCATCGTCTCGAGAGGATCTGCAGTTAGTATGATTCAAGAATGGAATGTGGCAGAACGCAATACGTACGTCGCAGTTCAACTCGGCTTTTCATTTCCTCGCAGCAGGAAAAACGGGAACAAGGAGAAAGCAACAGCGCGTGCTCAACACACGCTCATACCATGCGCCCTGAGATGCATCCTTCTAGACCAGACACTAACCGCCCGCATTCTATGCATTACCTTCGGTTCCTCAGGAGAACATTCCTACCTCAGCGTTCGCCTCGTATTCTTCATGCACTAACAGGAATTCAGTGCTCCCCATGCATGACAGTGGGAACCCAAGGAGCTAGTAGAGGAGCCGGGCCCATCAGAGGAGGCGCAGCGTCAAAAATAGCAAACAGCCGCTCGTCAACAATGGCATGGCGTTCGGTTGGAAACACCCCTGGCTTCTTCCACAGAGTCACCGTGCGATCACTGGGGATCAAACAAAAGCGGAAAAGTTGGCGGTAAATTCTGTGGCCGGCTGCAACCCCAGTACCAAGAGCCAAGCAAGTTTTGAATGCCATCTTGCCGATATGCAAGGCAAACCAATCCCTAGACGGCCTTTGCTCCTATGCAAAACCACCACCCAACAGGTACCGTGGAATACCCAGTACCGCCGCACTGGTTGCTACTGCGTGGACTGTGTGCTTGGCCCTATGATGATTCATCGAGGTATTTTTCCACGGTGTCTCGTTTGACCCACACTGCCTTCAAAAACCTGTCCACGAATCCTCCGTACGTGTTGTATGTATTGTCCTCACAGGCTGCCCCTCAAGGGTCCGCCGTGGCTATTGGCTTGGGCGGCACAGACACCTAAAAGTTTCAGTGTTGACTTCTATAACATTCGGGTTGACTTGGTGTATTTGAGAGTTTCAGCCTCGGTTTGACTGAAATGTTAAGTGTGTGGTGTTTTGTAGAAAAGGGGTCGGATAGTGGTTTGGCCTCGGAAAATTATTGGCAGCCTAGGGCGATGGCGTCTGTCAATTCTCAAAGCATCAACGGACAGCGGGCACATCCCTGATCGTCACCCAGTTCCAGCTGGAGTCTCATACTGAGCCTGCATCAAGGAGACATCAGAAAACACCAGACACTCTCTGTCAGTGAGTGGTCAATGTTTTCCGCCACCGTGAGCTCCGTGCCCTGTGCTCCGCAGAGTGCCACGGCCAATCGTCAACTGATGGCCTGGCGGCCGTGCCGGCGCTGTGCTACCAAGCTACCTGCTGGGCTGCTGTACAGGATGCAGCACATCGGAATGTGTGACCCGATCCAGGCGCCCTGGTCACTGATGGATCGCGTGGTTGGTGGATGGGAGCCGTGGACATGGGCATGGACGTGGCCGTGGACGTTGGAGCCCATGTGGATGGAGATGGATGGAGATGGATGGAGACGGATGGAGACTCCTGTCAGGGCCCAAGTCGACGTTGCGTTTTCTGCGGGTCCAAGACGCAGATAGGTACTGCATACTTGCATGCGCATGCGACGAGCGTATTGGTAAACGTACCGGCTACTCCATCTATTGTCTCTGTTCAACTCCAAGCCAAAAAGAACTTTGACGAAGAACCAGACAGTTAGAATGCAAGGTGGACAAGACCCTGGCCCTCCCATCCATGTTCTCCTCTTGTCAACAACTTTTGTTCTTCATTCGTCCGCTTTTCACTATCCTCCGCTCTCCTTGTTCCTTCGCTCTCGTCTGGCCTTTCTTTCATTCTTTCTTCCCCTGATAACTAACCTACGCTCCGTCCTTACTTCTGCCCTCCTCTTCTTCCCAACCCTCTGTTTTCTTGTTTCCTTTGCTGCGACAGAAGTAGCCTCTCGTTAATCTACTTTACACTAGTAGATCCATCTACTGCTCACCTTGCAGACCACGAGCGCCGTTGCCGATTCCACCGCTGCCTCGAAAAAAGACTCCTGGACTCGCCTCCCGTTGCGCAAAGCTCGTGTTCCTCGACATTGCATTTTTATAGCGAGCCAGTCACCCCCCTTTTTTTTCCGCTCTCATTTTTTCTTCCTCTTTCTTTTGTTCTTGGTCTGCCCTTGAGTTTTTTCATGGCCCTGGAATTCGCAAAACAAGACGCATAATTTACCTACGACCCCACCGATCCTCGCCAATTGCACTGAAACACGAGGCGTCAATCATCACGAAGATCGACCACAGCGCGATCCGAGCCGGAGTCGACCACACGCACACCCACAAGCTTCTTGGTGACGCATACATTCTACCTTGGGAATACTCGTGTGTTGTACATTAGTGGCTTTGCGCTCCCATCACGACCACCTGGTTTCAGAGTCTCGCAACTTGTAACCCTCCGATTCGGCGACGGGTGCGACGTCGATGACTTACGCGCGCCATGGCGCTTCGTCCCACAGCTCTCGGAGCCTTGCTCCCCCGAGATGGTGGTGACCAAAAAGATGCTGGTCAGGAGCTTATCGACCTTCTGAAGAACCCATTTGTAGCTGACAAGGTAGAATTACTCCAAGGAGAATTGCACATGTTGCTGATCGCTAACCATCTTATTCGGTAGCTTGCTACGGCCTCCGTATACTCTGCCTTGGCCACATCCCTTGGTGTTACAGCATTTATCGCCATATGCTTCTCCTTCATTCGTCCATATCACCAAGCTATTTACGCTCCGAAATCAAAGCACGCAGACGAGAAACATGCGCCACCGCCTATCGGAAAAGAGCCATGGGCTTGGATCACGCCTCTTCTGAATACGAAAGAAGTTACCCTCATGAACCAGATTGGCATGGACGCGACTATATTCTTGCGCTTTATCCGCATGTGCAGAAATATGTTCTTGATTTTGGCTCTCATTGGCGTTGGCATTCTCGTTCCTGTCAATTTGACCAACTTCAAAGACTTTTCAACCTCTTCGCAACCCGACACAACCGAGTGGATGTTGAGAATTACGCCTCGCAACGTTTTCGGCTCACCTCACTGGGCTTTGGTGGTGGTTGGCTACCTGTTCAACATTGTCGTCATGTCTTTTCTGTGGTGGAACTACCGCAAAATTCTCCATCTTCGCAGAAAGTACTTTGAATCAGAGGAGTACCAGTGCAGCTTGCATGCCCGTACCCTTATGCTTTTTGACATTCCCCGCCAGGGATGCTCTGATGAAGGAATTGCGCGAATCATCGACTCTGTCGTGCCCAATTCATCGTTTGCGAGAACTGTCGTGGCCCGAAATGTCAAGGATCTTCCTGAACTGATCGAAGAGCACGAAAAAACCGTACGCAAGTTGGAAAAGGTCCTCGCCAAGTATTTGAAGGACCCGCAGAACTTACCAGCAGCACGACCAACTTGCAAGGCCTCCAAAAAGGACCGGTCTTTTGATACGTACCCGTCAGGACAGCGACTGGATGCCATTGACTACCTCACACAGCGCATCCGGGACCTCGAAATTGAGATCAAAGAAGTTCGAGTTAGTGTGGACAGGCGCAGCACCCAGCCCTATGGTTTTGCCAGTTACTCGGAGATTGCAGAAGCGCACAGTATTGCGTATGCCTGTCGAAAAAAGAAGCCTCATGGAGCGACTGTGAGGCTGGCTCCACGACCAACCGATGTCATCTGGCACAATATGCCCCTATCTAGTGCCACCCGTAGTCGACGTCGGTGGATCAACAATTTATGGATTGCCGTCCTGACCATGCTGTGGGTTGCGCCCAACGCAATGATTGCCATCTTCCTAGTCAACTTGAGTAACCTGGGCAAGGTGTGGAAAGGTTTTCAGACATCGCTTGAGGCGCATACTGATATTTGGGGTGTTGTCCAAGGTATAGCCTCGCCCGCCTTGACTTCGTTGGTTTACCTGGTTTTGCCCATGATCTTCCGTCGACTTTCGAGCAAAGCTGGCGACCAAACAAAGACTGGCAGAGAACGACACGTGTTGGGCAAGCTGTACGCCTTCTTTGTTTTCAACAATCTCGTCGTCTTTTCGTTTTTTGGTGTCTTATGGTCCTTTATTGCTGGAGTAATCAAGGCCACTGAGGGCCAAAACGGTTCAAAGAAGGACGCGTGGTCTGCCATCCTCGACGGGAATCTTGCCCAGAACATCGTTATTTCGTTCTGCAACAACAGCATTTTCTGGGTCACATACTTGCTTCAACGGCAACTTGGTGCAGCTGTCGACCTCGCCCAAATTTGGCCACTCATTGTCGCCTTCTTCCAAAAGAAATTTTCGAGCCCAACGCCCAGAGAACTCATCGAGCTAACGGCCCCGCCTCCGTTTGAATATGCCAACTACTACACATATTTCCTCTTCTACTCGACGGTTACGCTATGTTTCGGTACCATCCAACCGCTTTGTCTCCTCGCAACCGCCATGTACTTCTCCATCGACTGCTACCTCAAGAAATATCTGATTCTTTATCGATTTGTCACCAAAACAGAATCCGGCGGCTTATTCTGGCGAGTTGTTTTCAATCGCATGATACTCGGGGCTATCCTCGCTAACGGCGTGGTACTGCTCACAACTTGGGCCCGTGGCGATGGCACGCATATGCAGTTTTATGCCGTGTGCCCATTGCCATTCATGATGATTGCGTTCAAGATCTACTGTTCAAGGGCCTTTGACGACAAGATGCGATACTACAACACTCAATATTCGGCACAGCACCCTGAAACGGGGATGCAAGGCGATTCGCGAAGCCGTAGCGATAAGTTGGCGAGTCGTTTCGGCCATCCTGCGCTCTACAAACCTCTCATTACTCCAATGGTGCATCAGAAGGCACAGAATCTCCTGCCTTCGGTGTACCGTGGCCGGCTGACGGATGGACGCGACAACGATGGTGCCGACCTGGCGACTGTTAGTGGTTACTCGGACGTGTATGCATTGGATAGTATGAAGGGCGGCAAACCGGGAAAGACAGCAAACGCTGTGCCTGGATTTGAATACGTCTCTGATGCACAGATGGATTTCCAGTACTACAAAAATCGAGCAGAATTTGCGGACGAGCATGGTGGAGGCGAAATGTACGGCAAGGGAAGCGACATTATGCGAATGGGGACTCCAGGCTCGTTGGATGATGTGGGTAGCATCCATTCCGTCTCACGGCCTGCCTCTCCCATGATGAGCGGTGTTGGCGGCCCCGGCCAGCCTCGTCGCGTCATGACCAACATGTCCACGTCCGACACGGGATACCCGTCCTACAGACCGTCCAACGCGGCATACGGACCGCCTTCGGACCCCGTCTCCCGCGGAGGTACACCACTATATGCCCACGACAACGGCAGCTCCTCGGGCCTAGTTCGCAACGCCGCCGCTATGGCTGCTCCGCCAGGCTTCAACTCCCGTGAGGGGTCCATGGAACGTGGTCGCATGACTCCACCAAGGGTACACTCGCCTGTCCCCCAGAGAGTTGGCTCTCCTCAAGTATCGCGTGGTCCTGCCGCGGGCCCTTCAATTGGTGCGATGGGCGGGGGACCTCAGGGCTACAGTGGTCTTCAGCAGCAGGATGAAGTGGACCCGTACGCGGATCCCATGCAGTATAATTACTTCAGAGGCGGAAGCGGGAATAAACATGCTCGACAGCCAGGAGAAGGATGGTAGGAGATGGGCATTGGCTTGTTATGAGATATTACTTGGCGTCGCGGTGCTACTTTGATAGATGTGTGGCGTTTTGGGATAGACCCTTTGTATATCTGGAATAAACGATGGGAAACGGCTACCGCTTGCTGGACCGAGTAGAGTACATCATGTATAACGATATTTGACGTTGGCGGTAAATTTTAGATGCAGAGAAGCTGTTTTAATTACCCCTGCGATGGTGTAAGCCACTCGGAGTCTATTTTTTTTCTCTCTAACTAATTACTCATTACACATTATACATTATTGAGTAGAAAATCCAACATGGGCCGGCACATATCTTGCTTGTGCCTCTGTCATCAACCCATATTGCGCATCTTGCTCATCGTCCTAACCACCCCGTGATACCAGAGAGATTGATACACTCTTCGTCCATACTCGGCTACGCTTGGACCACAAACTTGCCCGTATCGTCAAACCTCGTCACAAACTCTGTCAGATCCCCCGCCAACCCATCCACAAACTCCTGACCAACCACGCTCTCCTGCCACGAGATGCCGACGCTCAACAAGCCCCCGGCTACGCTGCCCAGTCCCAGTGCCAGGGGCGAGCCCGTCACCAAGGCCCCGTTGGTAAAGTACACCCTCGACACGGCGAACCCGGCCTCCTCGGGGGGGTTGGCAAAGACGCCAATGTTGCTGACCTCCCAGGAGTCGGGGCGCGGCTGGCCGTCCTTCTTCTTGAAGTAGCCGATCCAGTCAGAGTTGTACTTCATCAGGCCGTTGATGTCGTCCTTGGGCACGCTGGCCACCTTTCTATTGAGTTCGCCCTTGACCCGCTGCGCGGTTTCCCAGATGCTCTGGTCGGCGTCTTTGGAGGTGCGCAGCCGGGCGACGAGGGGGGCGGGGAATTGGTGCTCCTGGGAGGTGACGAGGACGCGGAGTGACTGTTTGAACTCTGGGTCGGCGGCTGGTCCCAGGAACGGCCGCAGACTGATGGGGGTGCTGGCCGCGAAGGAGGACGCCTCGCCCGCGGGGAGGCGGGAGGCCAGGGAGGCTGCTGCGAGGGCGTGGAAGAGGCCCGTGATGGTGGTGCCGTGCTGCCTGCACGCCTTGAGGAGCTTTGCGACGATGGGGCCCTGGAAGTCGACGGCCTTGGTGAGGGTGACGTAGGGGATGGAGAAGTCGCTGGGTTTGCTGTGCCAGGGGATGTGTTTCTTGGCGCGAAGCATGGGGGGGCCAAGTTCGTTCCAGAGGGTTTTGACGAGGTACCAGGGTGAGTTTTGGAAGGCGATGATTTGGTCTTGGGCTTCGGGGAGTCGGGGGCATCGGGGAACTGGAGTGTCGCTGTCGTAGTAGTGGTGGTGTTTGCTGCGCCTTGTCCGAGTTGGTGGTTGAGCTCCTTGAGGAGGTTCTCGTGAAACAACTTTCCGCTGTTGCCATCCAGCAGGGCGTGGTGGAAGGAGAAGATGATTTCTTGGACGCGGGATAACTCCCCTGTGGCGGCTGGGCTTGGTTTGACGACGGCTATTCGCCATGGGGGAACATCTTGGATGTTCAACCAGGGCTGGCTATGGTGCCAGCCTTGCTGGGAGGCAATGTGCTCGTTGTACTGGTCTACCGTCTCGCAGCCATCTAATGTCTCGAAAGAGACATGGTTTGCCAGATGAATGGTTTTGATGTGGCAAAAGGCAGCCTTGCTGGTATCTTCCCCAAGGATGCCAACTCTGAGCATGGGCTGTGCAGAAACGACTCTTGTTAGGGCGGGATATAGAAGCGACTCGTCGATACCCTGACCCGACGTGGGTGCGTTGTAACGGCAGGTGACTGTTACGCTAAGGTATAGGCGCATGTAATGGCGGGCAGACGAAAACAACTCGCTGTTGAAGAGTCAGTACGACACGTCTTGCCAACAAAGGGGTCGATGACTTGTGAAGGCGGAATGGAGTTGTCGCGCTCACATTGGTCCGAGCCGGCGCAAGGCCATTGGACTTTCGGCTTGGCTGCCCATGATTCCCAGAGGTAGTAGGAGTCGTGTGAGAGTGAGGGAAGAAAAGTCTGAGCGGTGATGCCATGCTGCCTACTTACTTAGTAAGTAGTACATACGCCCAACACAGACAAAGTCGACGAAGAGCGGGACTAGTACCCCATATTTATAGCTTAAATGAGCAACTCCGGATTTATTCATCACAGCCCCCATTCTGCCATTCTGCAACTCTTGGCGGGAAACAAGTCCACGCATATCTAGGACCTGGAGAGTCCGAGAACAATCATCATGAACAATCTTGATGCCGCGACGCCTTCGTTAAGCATATGCAAATTGGTGGCCGGTGGGTACCCAATGAGCAGAGATGTGGCGGCGCCACTGCGACGTTGAGCAGCGTCTCAGGACATGGTGAGTGAAGAGTGAGTTGGGTCTGGAGAGACGAAAGCTAGTATTGCCGAGTCTGCATTTGATTACTCGAATCTCGCAGATATCATGAATGCAGTGTAACAAGCTAGAGCTCAGGGTCAGTCAACATTGTACACAGTCGACCGGACATTGCGTGCTCTCGGTGCCAGGCTACAAGTACTTAGTACCTTGATATACCGGGTAAAAAGCCTTCTCGAGCCGGTACCGTCTACCTTTTGGCCGTTCTCTCGAATCTCCAGTCCCACGTTTCTGATGTATGCCGGCTAAGTTCCGGCAATGGAAGGAACGATGGACCGTGAGACATAGCTCAAGCTCAAGCTCGAGTGGGAAGGAAGGAACCACCCTTGTCTGCGAGCGACCCATGCCAAAAACACGCGCCACCAGACTGGGCCTACTTGTAGACCTGCAGACGGAACCATCCATCGTCGGCAATCCAAACAAAGGCAACGCTGCCTACATTCGCCCCTCGACAATAACACAGCTCGATTGACCGACTATTCAACCTCACTATTGTGGCGCTTCACGTAAACGCATCTCCAACAATCAACGCTGGTATCGCTAGTCACTGGCCAAAGCTATTGTTGTTGCAAGTACATCCGAAGCTGCAACCACACACACCTGATCGCGTCCCAAGCCGTAGCGCCATACCGATCAATTGCCACGAGCCACTGTGTCTGATGCTATGCCGACAATCGCGACTACCAACGACATCAACACGTAGTAGCACTCACCCAGCGCCCACGACAAATATGCAACCGCGTGCTGCCGCTGCTTGAGGCGCGCGTCACTAAGCACATCGCATCCAAGCCCGCGGGCCACAGGTGGAATCACGCACCAGACTTGCTCATGGACCGTGGCGGCGACACGGCGGCATCACGGCCGAATGGGCGAGCGCAGCCGAACCAGCTACATGTAAACCACGAGACTAGGAAGCCGCTGTTCTCCAGCAATGCCCCGCGAAACATGGGCAATGGCCCTCAATCCACATCCGCTTCGGTCGGCGCTGGTGCAAGACCCGGAGCTCTTGGGACAGTAGGTCATATTGGGCTCGCGCGACGAGCAAAATCTGATCCACAGAGCATGGCATCGGGATTCGGAAAAGCTCAAGAACACACCGATGCAAATGCTAGCACTGCCAGCATATTCTCTACGGGAGGCAGCCGAATACCCCGACCCAACATCTCAGGGCTTCAGCATCGGCGGCCGATTTCGATGGCAGAAGCTTTCAAGCTAGCCCAGGAGGAGGAAGAGGAAGCCGAGCAAGAGCGACAACAAGGGGGTTCGCCGAGCCCAGCGCCACGAGTATGGCGAGCGCGGCCCGGACAACCCCATGACGAGACTCAAGCGCGAAAGATGATGGCCGAAGACCCCTTGGACAGCAGAGCACGAGCACGACAATATACCGAAGCCGAGGCGCCGGGTGTGCAGTCATCAAACGCGAAACCGCAAGCTACAGAGCTGGGAACAGCCACATCTAAGAGAGGCAACGGCCCCAGCTTGCAGGACCGCATAAATGAATGGAGGACGAAGTCGCGACCGAGCTCCGACTGGGCTGAGCAGTCGCCAGAATCCCTGAGAGATGCCAGTGGCGAGCCGCACCTTCCTGAATTGGTGCCGGGAATCGAAGATGTTCCCTTTCAATCCATCGAATTCCCGGGTCGCAATGGTGCAATCTTATCCCCATCAAAAGATTATACATGGCAGGTGGACCATGATTTTACCGCTGGAGATTTGCAGGTGTCGGATAGCCCGCGAATCAAAGTAGGGAATAACAGCAATAAGCCGTTTGCGAATCGCCCATCGATATTGGATAGAATTGATATCAGGTCGCCTGCGCGGATTACTAGTCCTCGGATGAGAAATACCAGGCTAGACGAAATCCGAGCACGAGAACTCAATGTTGAAGGGGGCAGCCTCGCAGGACAATCAACTTTGACACCACAGCATTCTCGAAGATATACCAAGTTGGAAGAGATTCGGGCGAGAGAATCTGCGGCCGAAAAGCAGATACCTATACCCGATCGAAATCAACCACGGCCCAAGAACACCAGGTTAGATGAAATACGACAGCGCGAAACAGAAGGCTTGTCAAGACGCGCCCTTGCCGCAGCCCGACTAGAGGAAATCAAGGAAAAAAACGCCATGACGAGGCCATTGTCACCAGAAAAGGGCAAATCACGGATTGAAAATCGTCCCGAGATGCGACCACCTGCTCGCCCTAAATCAGCTCACTACGAGGGAGGAGAGCATATTCCAGACACCCCAGTCACAGTGTTTAAGAACCATCGCCCTAAGCAGGAGAACATCAACCCCGAGGAGACGGGGACTACGCATGGCAGGGGTGTCGCTGCAGTGAAGCCAGATATTAATGAACGCGACTTGCTGCGACGGCTGGCCCGCGCCGCCAGCTCAAGTCCAGCACCCGAGCCAGTGAATAGACGTGCTCCCCTCACAGAGCGCCAGAAACCAAACGAAAGTGAGACGGTTGTGACAAAACCGACACTGGTGGGACGTTCGACAAACAATGGACGAAAATCAGCTCTCAGCTCTCACAATAAGGTTGCTGAATCCTCAAGACCAAGTGTCGGATTTGCTGGCTTAAGACGCATCCCGTCAACCGAATCAGCTAAGAGCAAGCCATCAAGTATGCATTCAGAGTCGGATCCAACTGCTCGGATAGAAGCCGAGGCGAAGCTGTTTGCGCCGCGTGACGATTACTCCGAGCCGGGATCCGTACGAGCACCGTCACCCGTGCCGGACAGTGATGAAGAAGAAGGCGACGTGGCAGAGGCTACTCCCAAGCCACAAAAGCACGAGTTTCTGCATATGGAGACGCCCCGGGTCGTGGGTGCCTATGTTGAAACACCCGTCACGGCCAAAATAGACAAAGTCAAGGAGGAGGAAGCGCAGGACATCCAGCCGTTGAAAGAGAAGCTGAATGATCAAAGACGAGCAACGTCAAAACCAGATGCCACCACATTATTTCGTGATAAGAAAGCGAGTCTCGCGTGGCGGAATAAAGACGAAGACACGGCCTCTGAGCCCGGTGCAAGAGGGGAAATTGCAGGTGATTATGCTGCGGCATCTGCGGCATCTGCAGTAGGCAAGAAGCCTCGGTCACGATCATTACCTCGCAGTCGACCATCAGTGAAAAACTCAGCCAAACCACCATCGGTCAAGGATGATTTACGCGAACTGCAGCGCAAGCACAACATTGAAGACTCAACCATTGATGACTTGGAGGACATATTGACCGGTCGAAAGCATGCATCACCGAAGCTGAAGGAGCTGCTAGAAGAATTACCTGTCAAAGCAGAAGACAAAATTGATGAAGAGTTGAGAGCTGTGGAAGCAGAGATTCAGAAGCTGAAGCGAGAGAATTCAGAAGACAAGGATATGTCGGCTGGCGAAATGGCTTTGTATGACAAAATGAGCAAGAATCTCCGCACGGGACTGTCGAGCATACATACTGCTAAGCTTGGCATCGACAAACTCTACGACCAGGTTGCCCAAGCCGAAAAACAGTCAACCACAGATGAGGATGAGTCAAAACCGCACCAGCGTCGGAAACACCAGCATGCAAAGGACCACAAGAATTTGCCCGATGTGTTGTGTCCAGAGTGCACGGCCGATCCGGGGCCAACCAGCTTGACCTATCTTCGTCTCCCCATCCCTCGACTCTTCTATACCAGTCCTCGCTTTCGTTTAAGCTGGCTAGGCCTCGTTGTCGCAATTGTTTCATTTTGGTACCTGGCCGAGTTGGCTGTGTGTGGGAAGTACTGCCGACCCGCAGCGTGTACATCTACACCGTGCGTGTATTCCTACGACGACCCAACGTTTGGCAATGCACTTCCTGTGAAGATAGACCAGTGGACGACGGGAGGAAACGGTCGGAAACTGGCAGCGTGGCTGCTGGAGGAGGTTGAAGACTGGGCGGCCGACATGGGAGACGCTCTATGCGGACGGTCATTGGAAAGCATATCAGTGGACCAGTTGAGCGCGGCAAAAAGACGGCAGCACCGACGCAGACTACGAAAAAGAGGCCTCATCAAATTGCCGACAAAGGCCGCGCCAGACCAGACGGCGAAATGGGATGCATGGAGACGGTCGAGGCTAGAAAAGGAGCGGTCACGCGACATGGGCGAGGACCCAGGCGATGGCTGGCTTGAAGAGAGCCTGGGAGGAGACGAACGGGTGTGGTGAGAGATGTTGTCGCCCAATTTTTTTCCCCTCGAGCGAGGGCCTGACTGAATCAAGATAGCTTTGCTAATTAGCGTTGGGATCCGTCGTCATTGCGCATACTGGTCAGACTGGGCGTTGGGGCTCAAAAATTATATATGTATATATATCCGTCTATGATGAATAAAGTAGCTTCTTTTGCCTTGTTCCAAACGCCAAAAACACCAAACCTCGCCATAGTCTGGGAAAACAAAACAAGAAAAAAGCACAGAGGCGAAACCCACGCCCCAATATCAATCCTCAATACCGCCCCAGCCCTCATCCTCATCCTCATCCTCCCCTTGTCCCTCGCCATCACTCTCCCTCGTCCCCCAAGGCAGCCTCTCGTCAGCATAGCTCTCAGAGGCCCTATTCCGCACGCTCTTGACCGGGCTTGCCCTCAACGCGTCCACCATGTCGCCGACCCTGCGCACCCACTCGTCCCTCGCGGCGACGACGTCGTCCTCCTCGTCGCCGTCGCCCGCCGGCCCCAGGGCCTTCTCCCTCTCCAGCTCGTCCACCCACAGATCCAGCACGTGCAGCCTCAGCCCCAGCGACACGCCGTCCTCGTCGTCGGCGTCAAAGGCCAGGCGCCTCCACACGTCGAGCATCCGGTCGACCTGCTCGCCGGCCCACGCCCTGCCGCGCGCGAAGCGCACCTGCGCGGCGAACGCGCGCCGCACCAGCAGCAGGAACTTGTCCATGCGCAGGGCGTCAATCGACGCCCACTGCCGCGACAGCACGCTCCAGAAGCCGCTGGCCAGGGGGGCCGCGCACGCCGCCGGCACGTCCAGCACCAGGTTGGCCAGGTCCGCCGCGAGCGCCTGCTGCGGCCGCGGCCGGTCCGTCATCCACAGCGCGTAGTACAGCCCTGTCCAGAGCTTGAGCGCGTCCGCGGCCGGCAGGCCCGTCCTGGACGATAGGTACGTCTGCAGCGTGGCGAGCGATTGCGTGCGAAGCTTGCGGTCTGTGATTGGGGGTTTTGCTACAGGTCAGCCGTGTGATACTTGGCGGAGGGAGCGCGGGGGGAGGGGAAGAGGATTACCGCTCGAGGCGAGGTTTTTGATAAATGGCATCTGGGCTTCTGCGGCGGCCATGGTGATGCTGTGCGTCGTCGGTGTCGACGGAATATCGTGTCTTTTTTTTTTTGGCAATGGCGCTGCGACGTCGATTCAAGCTGTAAATTGGAAAGGAAAAAAAAAAGATGCTGTTGCCTCCGCGCCCCACTTCCAGGGTTGAGCTTATCTTATCGGAGCTCCGTGACCGTGATCGCATTGGAGCTGGACTTGGATTATTTGCGGATAAGCTAGCCAAAGTGAATAAATTACCTTTTTCGCTGGGCCGTCGTGCAGCCCCGGCGCCAGCCTCGACTCGAGATAGCCGAGACCACGAGCTCGAGTGTATTACGCAGAGGGGCCAGCGGTGCACATGGCTTTGCTGGATGCGATTGCGAGGCCGTGGTGTCGGGAGAGCCTCGGTGGTGCCGCCGCTGCTCCAGACGGGCCAGGGGGACGAGGCCTACGCGAACAACTTGTATGACGGTATGATTCTGCATCGTCTGGCGGCGACGGGGTAGTTGACGGGACGGTACGTCGTTTGCTTGCCTTGTTAGAAAACCATGTCCCCGCCGTCCCCTCCGTCTCTCCGTCTCCCCGTCCCTGCCTCCCATCAACTACGTACGTTTTTACCTGACCGTGGCGGAACGGAAAGAACCAACTTCAGCCTTGCGAGAATACATGGGCGTGTTGCACATGGCGTTTCCCCTAGCGACCTCATTTTCGCCTACATTCGAGGACGTGCCGTCTCCCAGGTACATGCCGTCTCCTCCGAGCTCGCCAGCCACTCCGCCTGGTGCAGGGGACGAGCAGGGCAAGACAGACGGCAAGGGCCGACGCCTGCTGCTGCACCAGAACCCGTCGTATCAGGAGAATCTACGGATTCGCCAGCGCAACCTGCTCAGCACGCTGGATCATCTAGATGCCAAGCTGGAGCCGTTGCTGGATGTCGATACGGGCAAGGCGATTGCTGGGTTCCCCGAGACGCTGAGGGATATTGACAAGCTGGGGTGTACGTATTGGATCGTACTCATTTTCTTGCTCTTTTTTTTCTTCCTTTTTTGAAACTGACCGTGTTGATGTGAGGTAGACGACGAGGGGGTGAGGATTTTAAAGGCAGTAGGCGAATCAGATGTCCATGGCGATGAATACGACGTTCTGTACCATGTGCGACGATGGGCTGCGAGTAAGTTGTTTTGGTTTTCTCTGTAGGTGTTTCGTGTTTTGACAGCCGGTGCTGACTTTGGCGTGGGCAGCGAGGCCGACTGAGAACGAGATGCCAGGCGAGGGGAGGGGAGTCCGGAGGACAAGAAGACGACGGTGTAGTTGGCAGATTGGGAAGCGCAAGTACGAACTTTTTGGTGCGCGTAGTTTGCCATCTTGGGAGTGTGGTTGGGCATGTCTGGCAATGAGATTGGATTGCCAAGATGGATATACATACGGACGAGCAGCGGAGGTCAATGATACACACCACGTCCTTGCACCATGACCGCCATCCCCGTGCCGCATAGGCATACACTGAGCTTGCGCAAATATCTGTATCCCAGTTAGCAAATCGAACTCGACCTCGTCATGTCATCGACGGCATGCCGGCAGTTGGCCCCACATGCAGCCAGGCCCAAGGCGCTCGCTCATGCACTCCACCCCTCCCCTCCCGCAAAGCCTGCCCCGCGGCAAGACGGCCCCACCATCGTCACTTCCAACAGCTTCACCTTCCATCCTCTACCTCCAACCTCCCTCCATCCACCATCACCCCCAAAAACGAAAGCAGCCATGTCCACCAAGCGCATCAGCAAAGTACATATCCCCCCGGCACCATGCTGCTTCCAATTTTTTTTTTCCCCTCTCTACAAAAGAAGAAGAAAAACCTAACCCCAGACAGGAATACGCCGAAATCTCGCAATCCCCCCAGAGGGCTTCACCATCTCCCTCCCGCCCAACGAGTCCATCCACACGTGGCAAATCACGCTCGTCCCGCCACCCGCGTCGCCCTTCCACCCGGGCAAGTACGGCATCCTGCTCACCCTCCCCGTCGAGTACCCCTTCAAGCCGCCGGCCGTGCGCTTCACCACGCGCGTCTACCACCCCAACGTGACCAACGACTCCCTCGGCAACGTCTGCCTGGGCATCCTCAAGCCCGAGAACTGGAAGCCCTCGACCAAGGTCGCCGCCGTGCTCGACGCCCTGCGCAACCTGCTCGTCGAGCCCCAGCCCGACGACCCGCTCGAGGAGAGAATCGCCGACGAGTACCGCAACGACCGGCCCGCCTGGGACAAGAACGTCCGCCTCCACGTCGACAAGTACGCCCGCGGGGAGCCCGTCTTCCCCCCCGTCACCAAGTAGGCCCGACCGAGCCCGCGGGCCCGTGAGCAACACGCGCTGCTGCGGGAAGCGAGGCGAGCGCGGCGAGCGGCGAGGACACCAATAGAGCGCCGCGTCAAGGCATGTCTGTCACGAGAATACGAGCGGAGCGAGGGCACAAGATCACGCAATGTACATTGAGCTAGAACACCTGTATCAAATTGTTTGCCGCACCTACCCCCCTTGCTTGCTCCTCCAGCTCAGACGGCCCGCCCCGTGAGCACGTTTCTTACTTTACACACCACAACCGCTTTTGCCGTTCCTTTACCAACTACCTAGGTACCTAGGTACCTACCTACCTAGGTACTTCAAAACCTAGGGGTAAGGGATACGAAGCACAAAGCACCGTGCTTTAGACGCAATCGACACAAAACACTCCACGTCCAATCCTCTGCTATTTCTCATCATCATCGGTGTCAATTATCACCATTCTACCTATATAATATATGCTGCCTTGACGCCCAGTTTACTACCGTGCCAGATTTCTTTTTCTATCCAGAAACTGACAAAAAAAAGAAGAGAAAAGAAAGAAGAAAATTTGATTATGTACATAACCCCGGTACCCATCTATGCACGCACGCCACAAGTACGCCGTCCATGCGCACCGCCTCAATAGCAAGCCGCAGAGAAATGTATTTCAACATCACTCCATCATGCCAAAAGCCACTGGCCACTAGCGTGGCGATAAACCAACACCAGCCTCACATTTTGATGCAGACGTAAAAGTCATGAGTTATCACACATAACCCACTTGGCCTTCGTGGCATCTCCCCCAGCAGAGACAACTACTTGCGAAAGGGCCGGTGGTGAAATGACAAAATAGAAAAAAACAGGTATGCATGTCATCCAGGAAAAATCACAACGCTTCATGAAAGTCCCATCAACTGTCCTTGGTCAAGGTCCGGCAAGAGAGGTGTGTAACGTCGGTAAGCCTTCGAGGGAACCCCGAAGGAGAAAGAAAAGAAAGGAAAAGAAAAGAAAAGAAAAGAAAAGAAAAAGAGGGGTATAAGTTAAAAATTTGTGATGCTCACCCACGTATTTAACCACGTTTGGAGCAGAAGAATAAATCAAGAAAAAGAGATAGTCGGGTGCGGCCCAACTCAGTGTTGAGTCTGTGCTTCACAAGACAGTTAAACTTCTGCAGCCCTCAGGTTGGCACTCTTTTTCCTCCCAAAAAGAGTGCCTTTGCGTGATACGGAACCCGACTCCACTTCAGTCAAGTTGCCGCTCAGGTCCGGCTTTTCGCGCTGCTGCAGGCTTTGTTCGAGCTCTTGTTTGGCCCTTTGACGCCTTTCCTGTCGGCGTTCGTCAATGGCTCCCTGACTAAGATGACCAAATCCGTTTCTTCGCTTAAAGCAAGCTTCCATGAGAGCATTGGCGTCCAGCATTCGCCGGGGGATTGCCTGAACAACTCCAAACATTTCCATCGGATCTTTGACCGCCTTTATTTCGCTCTCGCCGCTCTTGAAAATCGCCAGTGCCATGCGGAAGAGTGTCTTGGAGCCCTCATAGAAGAAGACATCCCAGACTCTCAGTGTTGTCTCGATGGGCAACGTACCAATATAGCAGCTCATGAACCAAGCCGTCATGCACAGTGTAATCGGAGGTAGACGATCTGTAGATAATCTTGGATGTTCCCTTCGTCGCAAAATGGGCCTAGTTTTGCGTATAGACTTACTCGTGCTGGGCCTGCCCGTGGGGAGGTTTTCTAGTTCTCCGCCAATCTTGTCCCATACCGAGGGCATCGTGTCACGCAGTTCCGTCATGAGCACACCCAAGTCCACCTTTGATCCTTCCAGGCTCATATCGTGTGTTCCCGGCAGGTAGATAATGGTGATTACATTCAACAACCAAAAGCATTGCTCTTCTGTCTCCACGAACAGCAGCAAGAGTCCAGCCAGGAAATTTAGACTCTGGCAGTAACCAATACGGGGATTATAAATGGAAAAGGCATGCAAGACACGGCGAAGTGACGTGATAATCGGTGGCTCATTCGAAGCAGCAGGTAGCGGTCCCGGTGTGCTTTCATCCCCAGAGGAACCCGTCATTGTCGATTGGCTGGTTCGCTCGCTGTTGGGCACAGACTGGAAATTTGCTGATGGCTTGAACTGAATATTGTCCGGAAACGTCCTGTGCAGGTCTCGTTCAATTGCCTCGATATCCACCTGTTTAGCTGATTTATGCAAGAGCCTTTCGTATAAGCCGGCGTGTTTGGCCAAGATTGCCGGCCCACCCGCATAGTAAAACCACGCTGCTCCACGCCAATCGGGCGGTATCCCTTTCCTCACAAATCTCTTCGTCTTTGCATTTGGCGAGGGGAATCGAATGGGACGATCCGTCATCAGGGCACAGTCTTTGAGGTAGGCTACCCACTTCCGTCGTCTTCGAGCAATGTACACCGAGTACTCGGCGTTCCACGCATCGTACTGTTCTCTAGTAATAGATTGATTGGCCTTCTTAAAGCCATATCGGTCGCGTGAGCCAGGGTCCTCGTGCTCAATTGGCATCGGCGTGGCCGTTGGAAGCGCAGGCTTTGAGGCTGGGGGTGGTAAGTTCACAGTCGTTGGAAATTCCTTTGCGGGAGCTGGGTCTGATGTGATTGACGGCTCAGAATCAAGTGACTTGGCCGAGTCCCGTTTTTCCGGCATATCTACATCGGCCTTCCCTGCTATAGCCGCCACGGATGCTGTGAAAGCTGGGCTGGTAAAGATCATCTTTGATTGACGGATTTCGGCGTCTAGTGTGGAACGGGCGGTTGGCAGTGGCGGTTCGAGGCTCTTATCAGCAACAGGAACAGTAAAGGGAATACTCGGAACAGCTGGAGCTGACCGAGTGTCAGGTTCTGATACAGCAGTCATCGGTCTCGAATCCAAGTTGCCTTCGCTCTCGGGATCATCGAAGTCACTTTCGTTTTCATCATCCGCAAAGCCCTTTTCGTACATGCCCATAACATCTTCCAAGCTGGGCTCATCGGGGTTCTCGAGGGAGGTGACAGAGCTGTCTTTTGTAAGAACACTACTGCGCTCTGTGACAGCTGTACCAGGGGTTGTTGAGGCAGTGAGCTGGGATCTGAAACTGGACCGCAATTCATCCCCGCTCAGCCAGGGAGCGGTCCCACCCGCGCCTGGGCTTGTTAGGGGTGTTGAAACGGGATACTCTGGGCGGCCAGGGACAGCAGGAGTCCGAGCGGGTGTAAGAGCTGGTGGACCAGTAACATTTCTGGCACGATGCCTTGACTCAATAAAATCGCTATTTGTATGCGGTAACGGAGAGGCGTAAGTGGAGGATGACTTGACAGAGGAGGCAGAGGGACGCCTGTGTTGTTGCCATGGAGGCGTTTGTGACAAGGGGTTGGCGAGATCCAGGAAGCGGTCTGTGAGATTTGACATGTTGGCCTGTCGTGGCCTGATAGGGTCTGGACTATGAAGGTTTTCCGGTGGTCCAGCTTGACGTATGCTTTGCTTTCGGGGTCTTGAAAAATTCTCGACTAGAGGGGTGCCCTCTGATGAACGCATATCTGCCAAGGATGTTTTAGCTTTAATCGACCGACATGGTGATTCATTTCGAGGCTCTGGAGTGCCTATCCGTAGGCTGCGAGGGCTTCGCAGAGATTGAGATACAGCCGGTCCAGCTAGAGGGGGAAATGGTTGGGGTAGCATGGCCTCAGATAGCATTGTCGGTGACACTCTAGAACCGGAGGTTGGACTCTGATTTAGTAAATGCAGCCCATGAGAAAGTGAGTCCCATCGAGGCGAGACGGGCAGTGGAGGTATCTCTGGTAGCTGTGGCACTTTTTCCCGAGCAGATGTATCGACAGTCAATGGCTTGATTCTCGAGGCATACAAGGAATACTTTCGATTGCGAATGGGGTGTTGACCAGGAGGAATTGAGCCTTCTTCATCGGACTGAAGCACCGCCATAGAGTCCATTGTGGCTGTCCAGAGCCTAGGGCCAGCGGAGGAAGCTTGAGGAGTCTAGTCACTTGAGTATCAGGATTGAATGTAGACGAGCTGATACAAGTGTTTTCCGAAGATGATGGGGCGTGAATCCGAGTAGTGAGAGTAATCGGTCTGTGTTGCATGGATGCGAGACTTGGTGTAGGAAGAACAAATAAAACGCCACTGTTTCAACACTCGACTATCGTTGAATAAAGAAACATACAAGTCGCCATAGCCGGGACGATGCGCTCGCTCGGTGCTAGGCGGGAGATGATGAAACTGGCTGAAAAGCGTGTGCCGTAATAAATGAAGCCGATATTCTAATCGAATTGTCGAACAAGTGCGAGAGGGAGAGCGAGAAGGGGAAAGGCGTGGTTGGTCAAAGGAGCGTTCGGCAGCCGTGGTCAGTCGAGCCCTAGTATGTTGAACAGCCTGCAAGTTAGGAAAGAGTGGAAGCTAGAGATTGCTTTTGTCTCGTATCTCTGCGAAGGCCGCGATGGCTAGTTGTAGAAAGGAAGGAGAGACGGGGAATCGAGGAAAGATTTCGACAAAAGAAGCGAAAACTGCGTTGGCAGTGGTTGAAACGGTAAGAGTGGCGCCAGAATAGAAGCAGCGAAATGCGGTGCCTTGGAACGTCGGGATGCGATACGTTCAATATTAAGCTTTGCCCTAAATGGAGGCTGTTGGGCAACCTGGTGTCGAGATTGGATGACGTTGAACAGAGTAAAATTTGGTTGGGCAGACGAAACGCCGCCGGTGCAAAGTTTCCTGCGGCAGCTAGTGAGGCTTATGGCCACAAAATCCCCATCCCAAACCCAGGACCAAAGGCAAGCAAAGCAGACGGCAGTTGAAGGGACAGGACGCGGTGGAACTCGGACAAGGAGCGCTCGGTCAGGGATGGTGAATATGCTGCGAAGCTCCCGGTGTTTGAAGTTTGGTGTTGCGGTGCCAGGCTGCGGCTGCGGCTGCGGCTGCGATGGGATATTTTTGCTCGACTCAGATGTCACGGGCGGCCTGGTCCGTGGAATGTCGATTCGACACAATGGGCTGAAATGAATAACAACAACAGCAGCAACACCTGAACAGGACAAAGGCACGGCTAGCGTGTTGTCCACGGCGACGCTCTTCCAGCAATGCGGCTGAAGGAGATGGGTGCGAGAGGCAAGACTCGAGAGTTGACAAACACACGGGGTGGAATGTGGGATGGATCCGGGGGAACAAGTCTGCACGTCGAGTCAAGCTCGATTCCTCCATCGCTCGTCGGTGCTACAGACAAAGCATCCGCCGCTGCACGAGCGCACGAGATGATCAAATGTACCGTCAGCGCTGACATTTGGGTCGGGTCTTGTTTGTTTTGCCCAAACCGGAGAAGTAAAACTCAGCACTCGGCTAAGACAACAAGGGACAACTGTGGGCACGGCGATGGAGGCACTGGAGACTGTGGACGATGCTTGGACGGATCAATTTCCATTGACTCCATAGTACCGACGACAAGATGGACGAGATAGCTGCACCAGGGACCAGGGCCATGACAAGCATGGACCGGATGCGTGGATCCCGCGGCACACAATCAAACGGTTCAAGTCATGGTCACGGCCCAAGGAAAAAGCAACAACGGTCGACAACGGTCAGTACTAACACATTCGGGCAGCATCTGTGGGAGTCCCCTGCTGGAGAGACAAGAAAATTGGCAGCCTGCAGCTGCTTTCTGTAAGGGCGAGCCGCCCGTGTGTTCTTGGCTTCCATCCGGCCAGAGGATGAAGCCATCTCGAATAGAATCTGCCTGAAGAGTCTTGTATAATTCATTTCGGTGCCTGAGCGAGGACCGGGGGGGCTGATACCCGGTATCCGATACACGAGTCTTGTACGAAGCCTTCATGCGACGTGCAGGTATCGTATACCTCCCCTCAAATAACAAGCCCTGTCGCGCTAGATGCGCGGCCGTAACCCGATCGCGCCGCGGAAAGGACCAAAGAGGCAAGCACGTCCCAGAATATTCCACAGTCACGTTGTTTACCCGGGACGCCGTCTCTTTGGGGTTCTGTGTTGCATGACGCGACGTGGAAAGTTGTATGGCAGTAGTTAACGTTGCAGGCTGTACTCGGCACTCTGCAGAGTTCTCAAGTATCCAAGGACATCTCCAAGCCTGCGCCTCATTGTACTTAAGTAGGTAGTACTCCGTACTCCGTAGTTCTCCGGTACTACTTGACATGTTCTAAGTAAAGCACCCAGGAACCTGGGCGAGCCGGGGGTCGATGTCCAAGTGGTGAGTGACATGGACGGCCAAGACTGACAGGCCGAGAGGAAGGAACGCCTGGTGCCTGGTAGACCGTGCCCCGTGCAATTTACACTGGCAGCACTGCCAGTCTACGACAGGCGAAAGCCGAGAGGCCCAATCACGAACCACAACACGTCAACTGGTCCACGGCAAAAATTGAGGGGAGGAAGGCACGACCAGTGATCAATTGGCCCATTCGCTGTTGGCGGATTTGATGGCTTGCTAAACTCCGTCGCGAGCTGCTTGGCCAGCTGAGCTGCAGAGGCTAACAACTTCCATGCATTCTGTCAAAAGCCAAACTTGACCTCCAGTCCCGAGATGCATGTCGACGCTACTGCGGCCCTGAGGACGACCCTTGCAGCTTTCACCAAGACTTTTGTCGTCCGTGAGCTGTCGCCAACCTTGGCCCTGTCGACTAATTTCACCCAGAATGGGACCAGTTTGTTTCAATGTTTGGCACCATGGCGAATCTGGTTCAAAACACAGGCCATGACGTTCGATGACGCTCAATGAAGCTTGAGCACATCACTCCATGATAATGGCTGAGGTCGCCATCTGTCCAAGGGACTGCATCCATTCAGCTTCGCCGTCAGACATCCACAGCCCCGGCAATATAATCCTGCCCAGGGCCCTTCCTCCTTCAATCATCCAGGGGTTGCTTTTTCCGTCGCGGACTAACTACTATACACTAAAAGGCAAAAAAAGAAAGAACACAGAATTGGTTTCAAACAGGCAAGCCAAAATCCTCCAGCAATTGGTTCCGGCACTTTCGAAAAAAACTAATTGGCACCCTGCTATAACTAGTACCTAGGTAGCTAATTGGCTCCGTCCACACAATAAACCAAGCAATACTCGGCGGTTACTCTTAGCTCTCGTCTCGTCGCCGATTCATCCAGCTTCAATGAGGTTGGCTTGCCATGCTCCAACACTTCGCCAAGCCTGTTACCCGTCAAAGCTCTGGCTGACAAAGTACGGGCATCCTGGGCGGATCGCCGCCATGGTAGCCTTCTTACGGAGTAGACTGTTGCAATATCAAGAGCCGGCGTCTGTTCTCCAATTTGGCCAGGAGCGTGTTTTCGCCTGTTTCAGACCCTTCCAATTGCTCAGTCGCCATCACTCGCCATCAGTCGACGCCACTTCGTCAGCCATGTCTGTAAAAGTCCTTAAGCGAGCGGCATCGTTCATGTTAAATTTTTCGGCCCGTGAATCAGAACATCGACTATTGCCTTAGCCACTTATGTACTGTATAGTGCACTTTACGGAGTACAGTCGATGTCTATGTACATAGAGTACAGCATGGCTTTCGAGTGAATACTCCGCATGTCTGTGGAGAAGGGCCCCTCGGGCGGGGGGGGGCTTTCAACTGTTAGGCCTACTTGCTTGCTCATCCACTCATGCAAGGGACTGAGCCGGTTGCCGGTAAGTCTTGAGCTACTCAGATGGGCAGCCGCTACAGGCGTGAAATACGCACGATATACCAGCTCATTAGCCTCAGTCCGGTGTCCTGGTCTCTGAAAGGGCCTTTCGAATCCATCATTACGCAAATCCTCCTCACAAGACACTAATAGCATGGATCTACAGGTTATCTGCCTACAATGCAAGGAGTGAGTTGAATCTCAGGGGTCGCGTTACGCCCTCGGGGCTGTCTTCACCCATGGGGAAATCATCGCCAGGCGCCACCACACCCATTTGCTCTTCCACATCAAGCCGGAGTTCTTCTAGCGCGGCCGGGTAATCTGCTTGGTCAATTCCTCAGCTCAACAAGGAACACGGATATTTTGACTTTTCTGACAACTCAGATAACGCGCGACAAAAAAGAATACTCACAGCAAACCTAAACTTCTGTGTTTTCCCTCGCACGATCCAAATCCTGTAGAAAGTGTGAATAAACATACTAGTAGCTCTATTCAGGTGAGACAATACCCGGCAAGTGGATGGATTGAGCGAATGGGCTGCAAGCAAGATTTCGTTCAGATATGGTCAACATATTTCCCGGCCGATTCGGCGAATGTTCCCAAAACTCTTATTTTCAAGCACGACATCTCATCCACAGGGAGGACGATGGACAATGTCATCCTATTCTTGCATAGAATGAATCCTACTGCTTCAGCAACTCACGCAGAGTACAAGATGCGACTCTCCATTGCATTCCATGCTGTGCCTTTCTTCTCGCATAAGTTTCATGCAAGGCACAACTTCTGTCTCACTCACGATGAACTCGGATATGTAAGGCGATCAAGAAACAGACATGGTTATCTGTTCCCGTTTGTCTTACCTCGGTAAGGATAACGCAGTCGTTTATTAATGCAGTCCCTTGCTTCGGGCCGCTAAGCCTTGTGCAAATTTATCTAGCTTGAAACCCTAGGTGTGCCTTTGGGCTCGTTGCTCCTAGTGAAGTGCCGAGAACCTAAGAGGAACATCAAATTTCCGTCTTTCAACTCGAATGCTACCAAACGGGTTTGGCATCGGCCTTGTTGCATAGAGACTAAGTCAGGCCGCATTGGCAAATACAGACTAAAACGGTTGCAGCGCATCACTCTACGGCCTGATTGCAAATGGCGTACCCGTGGATCAGATCGTGTTTGGGATGGATTACCTCGATGTCTTGTTCGAGGTGCCAGCGTGCCAGCAACAGTTCGAGTTTGCCACTGCCAGGATACTATTGCTTAGGTTTCGAACGAAGTACTACATATGACTCATGCATGGTATAGGGTAGCTTGTGGTTCATATCGTGTTAACGTTGTCTGCTAGGCAAATCCCCACTGTTCGCATCACGAAGCCTGACCTCTGATAGACCATGGAAGAAACAAAGGATGATCGTATCAAAACTCAAGATTCTCATCTATTAAATTTTGAGATTTATACTACATTTGTTTTAAATTATAACGAGCCCAGCTTTTCTGGAACATCTCCAACTCTACGCTGCAAAGATCTGCATGCTATAGTCATCTGGTTTATGTCCGCCTTTTTCGTTGCGACCAGCCCGGCAATCTCGTCTGACCGCCAGCAAGACTTATCCGATCAAGTCTCCACGGAGAGTGTTTTACCATGTTGTGCACCAGGAGCTCCAGAACATTTTGGTGGCAAGCTGGGTTTGTCGCTGGTAAACATAACGGGTGGGCCTACGTACGTCGTTCCGAGCAACGTACGGAGTACATCAGCCAATCCCATCAGCCATTGATCATTTATCCCTATTCATCATCTCATCCGTGTCAGAAGGCGAATTCCATACGGCCCGACACAAGTTGCAGCGACCGTCTAATTGGGAGTCGGATGATTGGAAAGCATTGACCGAAGGCCGGCTTGGTCCATGGGCATGGCAATTATCCGTCCGAACCGATTAGTTGATGAAGTTGACACCGTCGACCTAGAAGCCGTTTGCATTTGCTTCTCAGCAAGACGTGTCCTCCGAGCGGCAGAGGCTGGGATTTGGACTCGAGAGGACCATCGGGGCAAGCGACTTGCGCCAGCCGTTGTAGCAACCTGGGGAGCCGCAAAACGATTGCGTAAGGACATCTTGTTCTACAGCACAAGCGGAAACAATCTAGCCTCGCATTTTGTTGCACGACAACTAGGATTGCAGCCGTTGGGTTGGGTATGGAAACTTCACGTGTAGAAGCTGCTTTGTCGCTTGACGGGCTGTGATGAATACCAGACACGAGCGCTATGTACAGTGTCTTGCCAATGCATCGTCCACTCGAGGATCAGCGGATAGTTTCAGGTCATCTCCTTTGACTTCATCTCATTATAGTCAACCAAGATGGTGTTGATTGGCAAGTCTTCCGAATTGGCAGATTGCGCAATTTGAGCAAAGGTTACATATGACGCTAATTATTCGGTTCACAATCTAGACGAGCCCGACCTCAGGAAAAAGGGAGCATTGACATGGTCTATTTCGCAATCCGGGCACCGATTGTGTTAACTTGGCAATTTCGGCCTAGCATATGGTAAGATGGCATCGCACGTCAATGATTATGGATTACGTGGTGGATGATGGAGCGTGTGCACGCATAATGCATGCACAAATGAGATACAGGATTCTGTCACACTGCACGAATTTTCCGATTCGTTGACGAAACAGTCCAACACCCGCCAGAAATAGTCAAAAGCAGGTGACGCGCGGTAGTCGTCTGTTCGTTAACCCCAAGGACTCTATTACAATAGCCAGTCTACAAATACATCAAACATCCTTTCTCAAGATTGAGTCATCTCGCAAGCACGTTGGAATTGCGACTCATGTCGCTGCAGACCGTCTGTGTCCCTATTTCCGTCGTCACCAACACACGGTGACGTGCCATATACGATGACCACCGCCAGGGTGACAAGAGGGTGACACGGAAGTTATCCAGCGATTGCAGATAGGCCAAGGAGGGGAAAAGAGCGAGAGAGAGGGAGAGGGAGAGAGATTTGACGATTGAATGAGCCACTACTCGTCACCTCCTGCCGCAACGGCCTCGGGTTCTGCCTCTGCATGGGTTGCAGGAGGTTCAGTCGCCTTGATGGCTTCCTTGGTGGGTGCTCCATCTTTGGCGTCGGCGTCAGCGTCGGCGTCGGCGTCGGCATCGTCGGCATCAGCCTCCTTCTTGGAGTCGTCGCCGTTGGCAGTCTCGCCATTGGTGACTTCCTCGGTAGGCGCCTCCGCCGTCTTGCGCTTTTTCACAGGGGGTTGGTCGTCTTTATTGTATAGAAGGTGAGCAATTAGAGATGCGCTGATGTTGCGGCCAGTGTTCTGATGACGGTCCGCGACTTACCATGTACGCCATTCTTTTCGGCCTTGGCATCTTCCTCGCCTTCACCTCCATCATCGGCTCCAGCCTCAGCCTCGGCCTCGGCCTCATCTTCATCCTCTCCTTCTGCTTCTTCGTCATCCTCCTCCTCCTCTTCGGCATCGTCTTCTTCTTCCTCGTCTGCGGTGGAGACATACCTATTAGCAGGCTGGTTAGTACATGTCGTCCGGGTTCGAGTGTAAGTAGCAGATGCGCCGAGCAGAGTGCGCCGGAATGCCATTGCCTAGTCCCTGACCGAAAAAGACTAAGGATGCCCTGGTCCATCACAATTGATTTCTCAATTGAGCCGGATATCTTGTCCCAGGGCGGATTTGATTGACAATGGCGCAATCCAGGCTGGGTGGCTGAGGATCTGGGCAGACGCTCCGGGTGAGGGCTCGGATTTGGACGCAGACTTACTCCTCTTCCTCCTCACCATCATCCTCCTCGGGGAGAGAGACGAGCTCCTCCTCTTCCTCGTCCTGCTTTCTCTTTCGGGAAGACATTACTCCGTATTGGTTCGGAAAAGGATAAGGACCGGCTATGTGGATGAGGCGATTGGGGATGTAAGTGGGTGCCTGCCGAGGGAATTGGATTGGCAACAGATGGGATTAGGTAAACACAGCACGACACGAGAGAGAGGAGAATAGAGGAGGAGGAGGATGGCTAGGGAAGGTTGGGAGGGAGAAGGCTACTTGTACGTTTGGCTTGGACTGGTACGGAGTACTTGACTACGGCACCGAGGGACGAGGAGAGCGAGGACCAGAGGGTAGAGGAGGGAGGGGACGAGGAAGCAACGAAGAGCAACATGAGCAAGCATGGAGCGACCTAGTCAGCGAGTGAGCAGCACACAAAGGCAGAGAAAGGTAGGGGGGTGCGATCAAGAGCTCCGTGGTGCTAAATACCGCCGTTTCATTAACGCCACGCCCAATTCTGCTCCTGGAGCGACAGGAACTCTTGGTGGTCCAACTGGGCAGTACGGAGTACACACGCAGCACTCTGTCCGTACGGAGCACACTCGCTGGGATCAACAAACTGGGCCAGGCTGGAGTCCCGAGGGGTACCAAGACTACCGGGACAAGAAGTATGGACACCAAAAGTATACACAGCACCCGGCTTGGAGATCGCTCAGGCTCTGCACATTACATCCGTACGGTACGGAGTATGGAGTACTGATTTTGGTTCTAGACCGAAACCAGCTGGCTCTTGTTTTCTGCGTCAGCCTCCAGTCTGAGGGGCAGGAGCTGAGGTGCCGGGACGTCAACTGGTTCTTGGTACCGTACTGCGTTGCTGAGGTAAGGGGGGACAACGGACTGCAGCGCGACTGACGTGCGGTCCTCTGGCCACCAGCCTCGTGTTCAATTCACCGTGACCCCAGCCTAGAGGACATGTTTGCCTATAGGGAGCGAGATTCCACTGCCTGGGACACATGGTCGGCTCGCCCAGGGCGACGACGGGTAACGGGTAGCGGGTAGCGGAAAGCAAGCCCTACAGCATGGCGGAGAAAAAAAGCGCATAGTTCATCACGTCAGTCAGAGCCAGGCTGCCGGTCAGGGTATGCAATTCCACAGAGTTCTGCGTACTCCGTAGATACGGGGAGAGGGCGAAGCGAGGGAGCTGGTCAAGGAACTTGGGTCGACGAGCAGGCTGGCAAAAAACAAGAAGCACCAAGAGGATGGCTGGTTGGCGGGGTGGAGGATGCCTGGATGCGGCGCCTCTCTCTCTGGTCGTCACGTCGTCACCAATTGCGGAGCTTGGGGCGTTTGGGGCATAATCTGGAGACAGAGACATGGAGCCGGCAAGATGGAGGCTTTGGCCACCATGGTCACTATGGCGCAACCCCCAAGCTCTCCCCTGTTGAGGGCTTGAGTCGGAGCAATGACGGGCTGGAGTGTCTGCCCGGCTGTTTGTTTGCTTCGCCGCGGGGCGTGGGATCGGAGTCCCATTCTAGGTCTGTGCAACAGGGCGTGTGTGTAACGGTTCGGGTCCAGTCCTGCTCTCTCAGTCTTGCGCTCCCTGGCGTTTCTCCCTCTTGTCGTCTGTCTGTCCTGCCTCTTTGTCTCTCCGTTTTCCCGGCCTGTCTTGCGTCGACCTTGCGCTACGGCTATCACGTATGGGTAGCTGCCTCTAAGCCGCAGGCTGAATGGCTGCATGGTTGGATTGCCCTCGGAGCAAAAGGCTAGTGTTTAGGGACCGTCGTCGTTCTTTTCCTTCTTCTCGATTGAGGCCCTCCGCTCACCCAACGGCCGTCGAGGCTGCTTGGAGGCTGAGACGCTGCATCGCGGTGCACCTCACCCCGACCTTTACTTGGCGAAAAGGCTGAGGGAAGCCGACAATGCGCGCATTGCGTCAAGTCTCATAAGTTGCTTCGCGCGTGGACGTGCAAAGCATTGCGCCCGGAGTCGTCGACCTTGACAATTCGTCCAGCCACCCAGACCACCACTTCAGCCCACGCCACCATTCTCCAGTCTTTGTGTTATTTTCGCTTGATCCACGGAGCACTGCTCCTTACTTGATCCTTTGTAACTGCTGACTGTCGTCAATTACCTCGAGGTATTTGGTCAAGACACTCGCCTAGACACGTCTCGCCATTGAGCTGTGGGAGTTGTGGCAGGGTAACGGCCGCCCTCTCGCCGCACGCAACGGATTGCCATCAAAAGATGATAATGCTTGGTGATGCCAATTGAGCATGTGATTGCTTTTTTGTACGTAGACCAGTGCTTGCCAGCTTGTCACGCAGTCCCGACCCGAAAAACGTAGCCTAGAAGGGGCAGAGTCGCATCATGACGGTTAGATACCTATACGGAGCACGGCCGACTAGTATTGTCAATTGCGCCTTTTAACACGGCCTTCTCTGCCGGTGCACTCGATCCTCACCGATTCAACATCCATCACCGTATACATACGTACGTACAAAATGAGCAAGCCTCTTGCGCCCGTCAAGGACATCGACCACCTGGTGCTCACCTGCAGCGACATGCAAGCCACCATCACCTTCTACACCAAATACCTCGGCATGACACTCGAGACATTCACCTCGGAAGCGACGCCGTCTATCCAGCGGAGCGCGTTGAAGTTTGGCACGCACAAGATCAATCTGCATCAGAGGGGCAAGGAGTTTGAACCCAAGGCGCAGACGGCGCAGCCGGGGACGGCGGATTTGTGTTTTCTCGTGGCCGACGGCGTTGATTTGGATCGTGTTGTGAGGGGGTTTGAGAGCGCTGGTGTGGAGGTGCTCGAGGCGGGCAGGGTGGTGGGGAGAACAGGAGCAATGGGAGCCATGAGGAGCGTCTATGTTCGGGATCCGGATGGAAATCTAGTAGAGTGAGTGATGGACAGAGCCTGGGATGGAATGTTGCTAACGCTTGCAGGCTGTCAAAGTATCTCTGATGGCGGACGCGACGGGGAATGCCGGGCATGGAGGGGATGAGTGAGGCAGCACCACGATGTGTGGGGGGTTTACGGGACGGAAGCTGGGTGTAGTTGCGCAGTGGCGGGATAGATTCCGTATTACTACTCCGTACAATAGACGGATCGTGCCCGCCGTCCGCGAGAAACGAATGGTGTTTTTGACGACGTGGCGGCTGTGGCCATCTCTGCCGCGGAGCCGGTGCCGGCGCCAGCTGAGCCAACCCGCGAGCGCCGTCGGGAGCCCGGCGCCAGACAGCAACCTCGGCTCAACATGCTCCAAACTCCAAACTCCAAGCTCCCCATCCGCAACTCCAACCGCGCCCTCGCCCGCTCGTGGCCATATTTCATCACGCCATTGCCACCGCAACCATTGCACATCATCATTGACTCGCCCGCCAACATCGACTGCCGGCCTACCAGCTTCTTGGGCCGCGCGCAGCGGAGCCCCCAACCCCAAGCTCCATCACCACCTTCACCACCACCACCACCCTCATCATCACCATCATCGCCATCATGTTCGACCCGTCGCCCCCGACCCCCGACTGCCCCTTTTGCGCCATCGCAGCCGCCCACCAGCCCTACGACCCCCTCCGCCCGCCGCCCTCGATCCCCGGCGACCTCACCAGCCCGCCGTCCTTCGTGGTGCTCTCGACGCCCCTCGTCGTCGCCTTCCTCGACATCATGCCCCTGTCCCGGGGCCACCTGCTGCTCTGCCCGCGCGCCCACCGGCCCAAGCTGACCGACACGACGCGCCGCGAGTCGCGCGCCCTGGGCCACCACGTGCGCGTGCTGTCGGCCGCGCTCGCCGCCGCCACGGGCGTGCACGACTGGAACGTGGTGCAGAACAACGGCGCCGCCGCCGCCCAGGTCGTGCCCCATGTGCACTACCACGTCATTCCGCGCCCGGAGATTCGCGCCAGCGGCCGGGTGAGCGAGAGCTTTACCATGTTTGGGAGGGGGCAGCGCGCCGAGCTGGACGACGACGAGGCCGCGGCTTTGGCGGCGGGGATACGGGCCGAGGTGGCGAGGGTGCTGGCCGACGACGAGGGGGATGGTGAAGATGAGATTGGGAGGAAGGCCAAGTTGTAGGGTTTGGGGCGCTTGGAGTTGAATACCCTTTTTTTTTTGGAGGAGCATGTTTTGACCGTGTGCGGTGCGGAGTAGATGGCATTTTTTGTATGATGGGTGCATATAGATGGGCGGTTTTGCATAATTAGATGTGGTGGTGTAGATTTGACGCTGGTTTGGGTTTTACGTTGTATATAAGTAGCTGCTCTGGCTTGTGGCGCGTCTGAGCTGGATCAACTCGGGTCTTTATAGTGGTGCGAACGCTACGATGGATGATATCGTGTTTGGAATAGAAGCATAGGCTGTGGTTGATTACGTAGGCATGACTTCTCAAGTGTTTCTTGTTTTATTTTCAAGACAGATAATAATACAAGCATCACAAATAGGCATAACCTATAATATTGGTTTTAACTTGGTAGGAACTATGGGTGATGCTGTCATGTTTGAAAGTATAGGATGTGGTTCATCACGTGTAATGACTCTTATTTCTACTCTGAATAGCCGGTTGGAACAATCTATTGATATTGCCGTGTTTGCAATGTAGAAGCATGTTTTGGTTGATTCGTTAGGCAGACTTGATATGGCTATTCAGACCTATGTTCACCAGGTACACATATCAGTATCGCTGAGATGACCACGATTGTATTTCCATGCATTGGGGAAACTTTCGGAAGCGTTTTACCCGACTTTTCGTCTGATGGAAACGCAGGCGAGCCAGTTGGCGTTAAGCTGCAGCTTCCAGCATTGCCTTGATACGATATAATGGGAGCGCCCCAATCTGATGAATTAAAGGTAAAATACTCATGAGCCACTGGTTCATGAAAGTGGCTTCCGGTATTCACGTGTAAATGCATTGTGAACCTCGCACTTATGTTACTGATGCTAAAGCCGGCCCCGGCAGGGGAATATACGACAAAGGCCTTAATTTCACAAAAACGCATAAATTTCAGCTTAAAGGCTCAAACTCAGCGGGTGCCCGGCCCTTTTTTCTTTCCCTACCCCAGGTCAACAACTCGTTCGCATCAAGGCCCAACCGTCACTCGTCGTCGCCGAAAAACACCCTGACGGGCAGCCAGGCGTCCTTGCAGACCTTGAAGCGCTCCTCGACGGCGTCCAGGCTCGCGACCTCGTCGTCGGTCAGGCACCACCCGTCCAGGGCAAAGTTGGCCTCGATGCGCGCGGGCGTGACGCTCTTGGGGATGACGCTCCAGCCCTTTTGCAGCCCCCACGCGAGGAGCACCTGCTGCGGCGTGCGGCCCTTGTGGCGGGCGAGCTCGAGCAGCGTCTGGTTCGTGTGCAGCGGCGAGTCGGTCGAGCCCAGGCACGAGTAGCCTGTGCTGTGGATGCCCCTGGCCGTGTTGTAGGCCACGAGCTTGGGCGACGGGTTGCAGGGGTGCAGCTCGATCTGGTTGACGGCGGGGACGATCTAAGGGCGGTTAGATGTGGTGTTTTTCTCTCGAGGTGCTGGTCGTTTCGCAATGGCCGGCGCCGCACATACGTACCTTGCAGCTCTCGTCGGCCAGCAGCTTCTCCAGGTGGGCGATGCCAAAGTTGGACACGCCAATGTTGCGCGCCTTGCCCGTGGTCGCGAGCTTCTGCATCTCGCGCCAGGTGTCGACAAAGTCCCAGTCCGGCACGAGCTTGGTGTTGTCGTCTGGGTCCGTCGCCGCCGGCCAGTGCACGAGGTACAGGTCGACGTAGTCGGTGCCCAGGTTCGCGAGGCTCTCGTCCAGCGCGGCGGCGGCGTGCGTCTGGTCAGGGTTGTTGAGCTTGGTCGTGAGCCAGATGGAGGAGCGCGGCACGCCCGACGCCTTGATGCCCGCGCCGACTTGCTTCTCGTTGCCGTATGCTGCTGCCGTGTCGATGTGGCGGTAGCCGCGGCGGAGAGCGGCCTCGACGGCCTCCTGGACTTCGCTGGGTTTGGATTGCCATGTTCCCAGGCCGATGGCGGGGATTTTGGCTCCCGTGTTGAGCGTGTATGTGCGGCTGCGTGTTGTGGCTCAAGGTCAGTTTGCTGTTGTTGGAGAGATGAAGTTTGGCTCGGCTGACTCACGAGGTTTGGTTCGCCATGGTTTGGAATGTGGTGCTTGGATGGTGATGGCCCTGATGGGGACGACTGAGGAAGAGGAGCAAAGTTGAATCCCTCCTTCGAATGCAAAGACCCCTCGCTTGAATAGCAAAAGAAAAGTCACTTAGCGCTCTGATGCGTCCATTGTGCCAAGTTCGTGGTTTGCTGCTCCCCCTCTTCTTGTATTACACGAAAACACCATGCATGACCACGGACCAGGCGTGACGTAGCGAGTGACTACTTCTCCACACTCGGTTCGACTTGGCGTTTCAACTCGGCTGTCGCGACTCGAAGCAGCACGTCTTTTCAAAGCTGGCGAGGCCAAGGTAGTATCCCGCCAGTTGACAAGGTTGCAAGGTCATGTTGCATCGTTGTGTGTCGTTGAACTTGTGGTGGCAACGGATCAAAGTGCTAAACCACGGTAGATCTCGACTCCTGCTGGGGCTCATCAACCCTCTGCTGGTCATCGACGTGTACTGCAACTCAAGATACACGCGCGGGTAACCAGCAGAGCCACGATGATCCCCAGCAGGATTCGAGATCTACCGTGGTTCAGCGCCTTACCCTGGAAACCTTGATTAAGCTACAAGGTAATTCTTACAAGGGAATGCGGTTTCTTGGCAAGACATGCGGCTTGGTTTTTGTAGGTCAGTGAGACAAGTGGTCTATCATCTAGTAGAAACGTCGTTAGAATACTTACGAGTAGGTTAATGTGCCACATGCGGAAGAGCAAGGTATAGGGTAGGATAGTTGTTGTACCGATGTTAAGATGCGGACAGCGGGAAGAGTTCCCGGCTCCGAGCAACATGTGTTACTAACTCGTCAGACATATTTTTGCACCAGTGCTGCCAAGTTGGAGACAACATGGGGGGCATAGTTATGGTCTTTTGAGACTATGCGCAGATTAACTAGCTGGTAGCTACTAGTACACGCGGACACAGTTGCCATACTCCTTCAACATCCTTCCAACAAGGACAAGTCCCCAGATAGCAGGAACAAAGCATGCGAAGAAAAGTGTGGTTGAGAAAGAATTTCCGCTTGCGAAGGGATATCGTAATAGTGTCAATAGGCTCAGCGGCAAGGTGTTGGCGCGGATCCAGATTCTATACAACAGACGAATCATCCGGTGGTGCAGGCTCCCATATACCCTGTTGTGAAAGCCGAGCCGACGAAATGATTCCGGAGTCAGCAGCCGATTGTTGTTGGACCAAAATTTTCGAAGGATCGGCGCGGGAACTGCGGCTCTGCCTTGCGATAGGAATATCTGATTTGCTATTATGACTCCTAGATATTGTTGGATTCCGGTCCACATGAACTGCACAACCCGTTGCGTGTATACATCTTCTGTGGGTTTTCTGAACCGAGATATAGCCGCGATAATTACGACAGGCAAAATACCAAAGAACAAGGTACTATTGATGTTAGCTATGAGGCCGCAGCAAAAGGTTTATAACAGTTTGGAATGTACATTGGGAGCAGGGTGAGCCTTGCAGACGCACGCTCACGCTCAATTTCATGTGACGCACTGATAGTGACGAATATATCTGGTAGAACGCCGTCAGATATAGCTTCGTCGGGAGTAAGCAGCCGTAATCGCGCGTCTTGCTGGAACCCGGGAATCCCAGAAACCCACTTCTGGCCTCCGTCTTCCTCGCCCGGCAGATGCAATGTTACAGGTTCGCCTTTTTCTGTTTGCAGAACCTTGCCGACTATGCCGTGAAATTGTAGGTTGTGCTGTGACCTTATTTCTTGCATGACATCGTTCTCAACAAGAAATAAGCAATCATATTGTGGGACAAGGGCATTTGCAAGCAGGTTGACTGCAGCCATTACCGCGTAAGGGGCGACAGTGAGAGAAAAAGCCGCAGCGCCATACAAGTCGACCTGGTTCCCTTCGGCCCGAATAAGAACGAAAATAGAGTAGCAGAGCTGAAGAAGTGCAACCAGGCTTTTCGTTGCATTTCGCCTTTTGGACAGCAGTTTTAGAGCTGTCAGTCCGTCGCAGGGTTCTGCAGCAGGTTCTACCATCGAGTTGATTGGCACATGGGCTAACAGATATCCTGGCACAGAGGGACATTGGCCGTATATTTCAGAGTCGGTGTTGACTAGATCGGAAGCCTGCGTGGTGTAAATGACGGCGGTTTCAATCGGCTGCTGGCTTCCGCTTTGCCCAACAACAGTACTTGCCGATGAAATGATGAGCAAAAGATCGGGCAGATAGACGTGTTCTTGAACATACCTGTCCGAAGACAATACATCTTCAGAAACGGGCTGTATTCGCTCGGACTGTTGTCTATGGCTATTCCCTATTGCTTGCATCATGCAAAACAAATGGCGGGCTGTCAGGTCAAACGAGAGACTAACATACAAGCGAAACAAGGCCGGCAGTGACCACATGACTGAGCTTCCTTGCCTGGAGACCGCATGGAATAGACGCCAGATAGTTAGTCGATTCTCCTGAAAGGGAGAGGTGTTCACCATCGCTTTAACCTGTACAGTCTGGCTGCTGGAGCACGACCTGATGTACCAGTCATCAGCCCTCACGTACATGCAGAGGGCGCGTGCTAGAGTGGCTTTTCGTAAACTAGACTGTTTGAGGCCCTTCCGAGCTTGATAGATAGCCAACATGCCAAAGGCGAGACCTGTTGACGGCACAAGGAGCGATCCTAACATGAACCATGCGGTTGCAATGGGTGAGCTTGCGGGCGGCGTTTTGACAGTTGCCGCATGAGCAACATAGTTTCCTAGTATGAAAACCGCGATGTCGTTCCATCTCGTTGGAAAGCAAAGCAGATGAGGGTTGCCATGGTTTGTTGTCCCCTCGGGAAGTGTGAAGTTGAGATTCTAGTCCTTCTATTAGCAGGTGAAATACACAAAGGTATCAGGGGCTCCAGGTGTAGAATGTGTTTGAAGACCGATTACAAACCTCCAGTTTCATGATTCCGACTAGGGGAGTTTAGCACACAAGTTCCGTACCTACTGGGCTGTGAAGTAGGAGATTGCTTGCACAGCGTCGTGGCAAGACATCTTTTCGGAGTAGATGCCATGCATTTTTATAATTTTTCTCGCAGAAGATGAGGACAGTCCCGACCGGAGCCTCATCACGGACAAAACACATTTAATTGAGGGGTAAACGGCGGTACACGACATATGTCGTCTACGTGTCCATCATACTTGGCCTACTTACCGTCACCCAAGACCGACGAGTCAAAACGCAGCTGTTAATCACGGTAGCAAATATGTAAAGCACCTCAGAGCCGGTTGTAACCTCGGTGTAGACGGCAGAAGCGCCGACTTGCTGGACTTATTTGGCTCGACAGGGAGGGCGACTGGGTTTTGTGCCATATTTAGAAACGCCCAGGGAATTGCTAGGCGTTACTCATCCCAAAGCCTTTATCTCTCATGCATTACAGCCATGTCGTGGCCTGTTGGGCTTCAACTCCCAGTATTGTCTCGGGGTGAGAGCCTGGCGTTTGCCAACACCAAGCCATATTGCTTGTGGTAACACCACATCAGCGGATGTTAGCCAAACCCCTCCCGCAAGTATGATATTAGCACAGCTTCCTGTTGTCTTCAACACCTCTTCGACATGATCGGTTTTGGAACGCTGAATGTCGGTGACGTGGTGCAGTGTAGTTGGAACACGGTAGCTGCTCTTGTTCGCTTGTATGGCCGCGATTTGCCTCCACACAGGGGCCGCTTCATCAGACTTAGTATTGATGGATTGCGATGGTGCTTGGGTCATCTCGGTCGTCTCCGTCTCTTGCAGTCTCGAGGCTGCAATCATAATTGAAGCCGTGGCAAGTGACAATATGTCGTGCGACGGGTTCCCCTTGTCAAAGCCCAAACAGAGCCACCCACGAATGTTGGTCCAGGCCAGCCATACCTGTATCTGTCAATAGCGTGTAGCCTTGTTGTCTCGCTGGATTTTAGCCATCTTCAGACCCATCATGAGCCGACCCAGAATAGGAACATGCTGCAAACTGGAAGTGATCGGGCAAAATTCGTTTCTTTAAGCCAATGTCGCTGCTATTATTAGCATATGGAATAGATATGAGGCTTTGGAGTCTGGACGTGGGGAAATTGAAGCCAGAAACGGCCATGTCGATCCTGCCAATGGCATGCAGGCAATCTGCAGATTTCGAGGTCTTGTGATGTAGGAAGAAGAGGAGATGGCAGCACGAGGAGCTTGCAGAGTCTAGCATGAAGGCACTGGGGAAACTAACCTTCACTGCTCTGTGCCGGAGGCTCTGTAGGAACAGGCGAGTAGTCACGTGAGGATAGTATTGGTGTCAGAGGACACGCAATTGGTGATAACAAAGGAAAGTGAGGAAGGCTGCCTCGGTCTGTGAGTTTCGGCGAATTTGTGCCAGGGGTCCCTCCCGTTCAGGGTTTCTCGCAGCTCGCACCCACATACTTAATAACTACAGTCATTCTTCTATAGGGCATATGCGATATTATGTATTATATCTTTGGTCTACTTTGAAAGGTGTATTCTATTCTACAGAGTCGAAATGTTACGTCCCGGAATTGAGCAGCTAGACCTAACCAGTCAACCCTGCTGGTTTGCGGGGCCCCATCTGGTGCTTATTTTCCTCTAGCGTCAATGTGGACAAGTTGATCTCTTGGCAACCCCAACGGAACGCCTGACTCGACTGCCGGCTACCCAATCACAAGTAGCGCTTCCCTGGCTGCCAATGTCAACGGTCCTTTGGGAAGACTGGTGGCCGCCAGCAGCTGGCGGCAGTAGCTGCCTGGCGCCATTCGAACCACCACCCACACCAGACATCTTCTACTTGCTAGGATTCAACGTCCGACAAGGCAACTGACTGTGTTGTTGCACTCTTGCAAGAGGCAAGCTTGTTGGTGTACTGGGAGGCATGGAGCTCGGCACGCATTGGCTGCGCAAGAATTTTGGGGGGGGGGGGGATGGTAGCGTCACTTACCAGCGTGCCCGTTGTCCCAACAATTCCAGAAGTTCACATGATTAAACGTTCGTGTCTTTAAAGCAGTTCTCACTCCTGGCGCAGTTCTTGGTTAACCGTATCCATTTTACCTTCTATTCTCTCTACTATTCTTGCATTACTATAGCACTCACCACTGATTACTTGATTCCTGGACAGCAATGCACCAGACTCCAGAGACGTCTGGTTGAACTGCAGTGGCTGTCTACATGTTTTGCAGGGGCCGCAGCCGGTGCATCTACAATCCCCACACCGCAGTTCATCGCACTCGAAACAAGGCATTGTCAAGTTCTTCTGCTCATTGGTACTGCTCCACGGCATTTCACATGTACACTCAATACTTCCTGGGAGTTGGTTTGGGCTTTGGCTTGAAAAGTTGGTGTCTTGGTTAGCGGCAGCTGGGCCACCCCTGCAGCGGCGTCAGAGGTCAACTACTAGTACACAACCTCGAGGCGCCATCTTACTCGAGTTCTTGTACTCCGTATGGCTGGTCCATATGACGAGCCCGTACCCGGGAACCTAGCAGAGGCTGCATATTGTATTGGAGGCCGTATTAATTGCTGCTGGAAGCATCGGTGCAGTTGCCGTGCAAGCAATACAGTAAACCAGGTCTAGGACCATAACCTTCGTGAGGCATTTTTTATTATTATAACCCGACTGCAGGGATTACATCGTTAAGATGCCATCATGTCGCTACATATGTGCCCTTTTAGGAAAGAGACCCATTTGTATTAGTGGAATCTCAGGCTGAATCTCACAAGGCCAGTCCCGGAAGGTTGCTAGAATGGGCCCGTGCCTGCGCACACGGCACTTGGGTGCATGCCCGCCACCTGTGCCACAGTGGCAGTGCCTGGCTGGGTCCTGTAAGCCGGGGCGGCCGGGCGATCATTGATGGCCATTCATGATCCCCCAATTGTCCATGTACAAGAAGTTGAGGCTGGTGTAGAGACTAATGTAGCCTAGCAGGGCGTGCGGGATGAAGCCCTGTGGCGTCATGCTTGGCCAGGAAGCACGGACGTTTCTAGGACTTAGGACAACATGCCTTCACATTGAACAAGACAGCACTTGAGGTCAACGCACGAAATTGTCACGGACTGTTAAAAAAATCATGATAGCTCACGAGGCAGAGCACCAGAATACAACTTAGGGCCTTGTGGTACTTCATGGCACCTCACATCTCGACCCTCTTTGCCCAAGCCAGCCCGCTTGAATCGCACGAGTCGACGACCTACTCTGAGATGCATCACTCTTTGGACGTCAAAAAGCGAATGAGTCTGTATGAAACAGCGTGCAAGTCAAGGCGAGTAGCTACTCTACGCTACACATAGGCGTCAAGCTCGGACACCAGACGTGAGAGGCGTACGTCATCGGTCACCACTCACGAGTAGCAGCCTTGGGACAAATTTTTTCAACTCCATCCCTTTCTTTTCTTCTTTTTTCCCGCTTCAGCCCTTTGGCCAAGTGAGCACGGTGCCTGTGGAAGCCAGCCACAAGGCTGCTATCGGGTGGTGCGATTCGTCCTGCTGCGCTGCGGTGGCTTACAGATTGAAACGGCATCATACTGACTTACACGGCCAGTGGGTAGCTGGGCGAAGTTCTGCGTCATGAAAACTGCCTGTTCAGCTTATTTGTACAGTGCAAGTTGTTTGCCGCTTGTGGACAAGTACTTAGGCCAGTGATGAGGCGTCGCGAGCTCGACTTGGTACTTTGAGACGGTTCCTCATGGTCTTTAGGACTCAACCGTCCACGGGCTCATTCCGAAGGCGTCGTCCATTCAATGTTGGCGTCCTGCCAGCTTGCGGCAAGTAAACCCCCAATTCAAATCTACAGTGTCACAAGATGTCGAAACACACTTGAAAGCGTTCGTATCAAGTCATGTAATTGAGTCTGCCGAAGAAAGATCCTGCCTGACGGATGGTGCTGCCGCGACGGAAAGCTCCGTCCATCAACCATGGTCAAGTGCCATGCCAACAACTATATGCTGGCTGATCTTAGTGTAGCAGCCCCAAAGTTTCTTGGTCCTTTTCGTAGAGCAAAGTCCTCAGGCTACATGTATAAATTGGGATTCGATTCCGGATAGCAACCCGCAGCGGCAGTTACACGCTGCTCTTGTTCCAGTAACACCACCCCAGCACTCTTCTTCTCACAACACGGTAACGAACAAAGAAACTCTCCATACGGAGTATTTGACATTCCATTATTATACCGCTGAAATGACAAACCGCCACGTGGACAATGCGTCTGCTTCCTCCTCCCCTGCGAAGAACAGAGGCTCAGCCGAGGAGCCAGACGATACCCTCAAGCAACAACCCCTCCGCCCTGCCCGTGCTCATATTCGAGGAGGCCCTCCCAATTATGGCCGGGGGCACTATTCGGGTAGTGGAAATGAACAAGATGTTGACGACAACAACAACATGACCAACGACAGCATGGAAAACGACGATGGCGATGTCAGCAACAACAGTGGCTTTGTGGCCCTTGGGCTGGAACCTGATGCCGATGCACAAGCGCGGGTCCGGCTCTTGAATCGTAATTGGCGCATGACAAGGAAGCAGATCATCGGCACTGAGGTTGGCGTACTCTTGGTCGTCGTGGGGCTTGTTGGGGTTGGCGTGTACAAGGGCAATACCGGAACCACTGCTGGTATGAGGAATTAGGATCTGGGGCAATCCAACTGGACCTGTCAATTGTAAGCTGCCTAGAAGTCGACTGTCAAAAGACATGGAAGTCAATTGGAGGGAACAGTGACTCCTGGTCACTGCGGCAATCAAACGGAATCACCTCGAGCACTAGCATTCAAAAGACCCTTCCGGGGACCCGTGACTTCTATTGCCCCCGTTTAACTCTGTGCTCTCGAGTGCTATTAATTGACACAACTATTGCTTCCTATCGGCCTTGGACCCAGGTGCCCCCATGTGATGTCGAGCCTTGCTAACATTCGGCGTTCAAAGTACTTGTACTAGTATCTCTTTAACTGTTCCAGTCTTGCGGGGGGACTCGCGACCCCACAAATTAAACGTTGCAGAATAGCTGTAAATAGGGGGACTTGACATAGGGATTGACTAGAATTGACCAGACTACTTGCACTGACCAGATGGAATGGCCGCAGCAACAAACCTGGGGCCAGCAAGACCAGCACAGAGCCCTAACCCTTCGGCTGCACCGAGCTCATGTCACAGATACAACTTGCTTCTCCTTACTTGGCGTTGAGTTTGCCTATTCTTACCTTTTTTTTTTTTTTCGTGAAGCGGCGGTGGCCTGCTTTTCTTCCAAGTCCAATATCGCCCCGCTTTACTATTTGGCCTACTTTGTAGAGTGAGCACTGTCGTCTGCGATATCGACGTCCCTTCACCTGAGATTAAGCGGCATGTGCTGCTTCGCCGCGAAATCATGGGCATGACCAGCCATCAATTGATAATAACTTCATAGCTGCAAAGTCGACTTTTCCTTTGCACATGTTGTCTCGTGACTGATGCTTCCTGGCACTCCCATTGTTTGTACGGGATATTTTTTAAGCTAACACGGAAACGGTTTAGAAAGCCCGCTCCACCCACTAAGAGACCATACCGACAGCCGTAGGGGCGCACAAGATCAAGATCACGAGTGGCATCGCCAACAAAGGCCAAATTGAGAGAGGGTGGCGACGACAACGTGAACGTTTCCAGATGTCCTGAAGAATCAGGGAGGGCGCCACAATGCCGCCACCCCCTCACCTCCCCTGTCCTTGCTTATCTCTCATCGTGCATGTCCACCGCATTGGCCAATTATTTGTGGGCTCTAATTCAGACTTGACAATGGCGCTGCGCGACACCAGGCCCATCTCGCCGGTAGTTGAACCACTAGGCTGTGTTGAACCGTCCAGAGTTTCGGACCGCCTAGCGGACGGTTTGAAGAGTGCTAACGGTGCCGGCACGGTTTAAAAGTGCAGTTTGTGCTAAAAAGTGGACCTTGAGCCAATTAAAAATGGAAATTTACTGGTGAAAACGACTGGCGTTTTTTTTATATAGGGACGGACGGAAGGCAAATAAGTGACCCCACGGGGATCGAAGAGTATTCACGAGTCAAGAGCTTCTGGCACCAGGCTTTTGAATGACGCATCGCGCATTTGATTGGCTTGCCGGTCACGACTACAAAATAGCTGTAGGCTAGGGGATGACCTGTCCGGCAGGTCAGGTTGAATTGAGATTTTGAAATGGGAGCAGCCAGCGACGAGACATCGCCGTTGTATAGCTTGAAGTAATGCGGCTGGGGTCTTACTGACCAAATCTTGGACGCACGTGCGGTCGACAGTCGGTGTTCAAGCAGTAAGAAGCTTATAACTGACTTTATGGCCAAGCTTTCCGGCAAGGTTATCCGTGGCTTATGCTGGCTCTGTGGGCAATGTAGTCCTTGAACCTGGCCAAGACGAGACTTGTCTCAATGGCGACTTTATGACCTGGTGCTCTGGTAGAGTCGATCGGAAGGCGAGGAGCATCTTCCGTGTCATGTCTGGCTTAGTGCATATTGTATGCTGGCTATTGATAGGGCTATAGGGGAGGCAGGCACGGCCACACACTCGTAGATTCAATGTTGTCAACTATCACAAGACGGCCTAAGAGAGCGGCCTGGGACCATTTTTTCTTGCTAGGCTCATGTAGCGGTAGGCCAACGTGGTACATACCATGCCGTTGTAACGTGTGCTGGTGTTCCTCGTCGCGCCGACTACTGACCATGACAGTTCGGGGTGACAAGATTTCCTTGTCGGCCGCAACATATTAATCTCCCTGGAACCAAGACTCCCACTCATGAACCCTCAGGCTTGGTTTCTAACAGAGCATCCGTTGTCCACTTCCTGCCCTTAGTCACCCCGCTGGAGACATCTACGCCGCGCGTCGACGCCTCCCATTCGTCTGTCCGCCAAAGAAAAGCCCTCCATTTCCCAGCCATCATTTGCTCCATCTTATCAGCCCGCATCCAAAATTCAGCCGTCCTCGAAGTCGTGGTAAACCGAAATGTGGTCACGCAGACGACCCCTTTCTCTCGGATATTTCTAGCCGACTTGGAGTTGTCTCCCCCGCTGCCATCCAACAGGCCATACAAAGAATCCAAACGCTGCGCAACATCCCCCACCTCGGTGTTCCAAAAGACAAGAATAGACTGAGGCCTATGGTCACTAATAGCAGGAAACGGCGGAAACGCAATGCTATACAGATATATCGTTTCGAGCGGAACCAGACTTGCGCTGAGCGAAGAGTCGATCCCAAACGGCAGCAGGCGGCGCCATATGCTGACCAAAGTGGTAAACTCGGCAACCCAGGGCTGTACGCAAATTTCCTTAGCGGGACGTACGGCGTCGACTTGCGCGGGGGTGTAGACGCGCCTCTCCGGCGGCCGGGCCGAGGTGGTAATGACGCCGGTGCAGATACATGACAGGATCCGGACGAGCCAGTGCGCCGGGTATCCGACCTCAAACATGCCGACGACGAGGTGGATAAGCGCGGTGAGGTTGAGCGGCGCGTACACGGGTGCGTCGCTAAAGACTGGCCGTGGGTGCGGTAGGCAAATCTTTAATAAATGGCCATACACCCACTTCTCGAACCCGGCCTTGGAGAGGAGTTTCTGAAAAGGCATGACGCTCCTGGGTACGCTGTCCCATACGGTATACTGCTCGAATACAAACGAATGGAGCGGGCTGATCGTGGGTGGCGAGGCCTCCTCCGTGAACTCGCCTGGGCGCTGGGTGAGCAGGAAGTGCTGCCGGATGCGCTCCATGTCGTACATGAGTAGATACTCGGACCGGAAGGCCTCGTGGTTCTCAAACTCTGGAGGGTTGAGAAGATTGGTAAACCGCAGGCTGGACGGCTGGTCTTCCTTGAGGAGGGGCCGGCCTGTTAAGAAGGAGGTTAGGTGGCCGCCGATGTAGTCCCTGTTCATCCATGTAAGACTTTGCACAAAATGCGTTGGAGTAGCAGCAGGAAGGGTCGAATCTTACGGGATATTGCTCATGTGTATGTAGTCAAAGGTGCGAGGAAACAGGGTCGGATCGGGGATGCGACTATTCTCCGGGGGGGACATTCGGTGGTCCAGCAAATTGTAGCGCATGCGGTCCATGATGTCGGCCATTTCCCCTGCAATCACTTCCACGACCAACCGTTTGCCAGGGTCAAGCATCAGTATGGAGAAGTTGAAGACGCGGAATACGTCTGCAAGTTGCTGGATGCAGTTGGTGTCGGCCTTGTCCGTGGAGCCCGGACCACGCATCGACTCGATTACTTCCAAAGGATGAAAATCGAACGGGCCGGTTAAATCATTCCCGTGTTCTCGTCTTCTATTCGCAAAGTCATAGTCGACGAGCGTATTGTTGAATCTCCAGTTTGCATCGATGTATTGATATAATTTCTTGCCCTTGCCTGACGATCGGTACTTTGCCAGCAACTCGACAAGAGAGGGCTCGCAGCGCTTCACATCCGCCATAGGCGGCAGCAAGGTTTGAAATCTCCTAAAGTCCTCTCTTTCTTCTTTGGGACCAGGTTCTGGCACTTGGTCCATAAGAGAAGCTGCAGGTTCCGGCACTCGGCCCATAACAGAAGCCACGCGCATATCGGCTTTCCGGAGATTCTGCTCGATGAGTCTACGCACGTCGGCGATCTTGGAGAAGCCGTCCCACGGCTGCTGCCACTGACGAAGGACTCGAAGGAGAGGCTCGCGGTCGTGGTCTCGGACGTAGACAAACCGGAGAGGGGCAGCTTTACCCTCGAGCCTCTCGATGAGCTGTCTGATGTTGCTCTGGAGCTTGGCCTCGGCGAACGGTGGGATAATCTGACAGCCGAAGAGGTAGGCCATGGCAAGGTACTCATCCTTGGCACCGGAGACCTCGTCCGGAGCCGCCGGGTCAACTCGCTCCATCATATTGAAGAAGATGAGCAACCTGGCTAGTGCTGCCACCTTCAGATCGAGCACAGTGAAGTGAAGCTTTCTCAAGGAGGAGAGGCGAGATTCTCCGTCCATGCAAGCTATTGTGACGAGCGCGGAAAAGAGGTTACGTCCGTCTCCGAAGCCGGCGAAGAGAATTGAAATGTCTGGTCTTGTATTGCCCGTCATTCCAAGTGGCTCAGTCAACATCTCTAACTGGTCATGGCCTACACAAAAATACTCGGCTATGTCTTGTCTTGACCCCAGTCAGTAGGCGAATGACGTTGGGAAGGGGGGGGACAACGTACGGGCATGGCTTATACCGTGGTATCCGGTCAAGCAATTGTCTCCTGAGAACGGATTCGTCTGGGGCCTCGGCCGATAAAGCTTTCATCGACCCGACAGCTTGGTCTAGTTCGGCTCGGAGACGAGCGTCGCCAATGCTGGACACGGCATCTCGGCAGAGTCGACATCATGGAGGTATAAAAAGCACTTGACCAGCCTGCTATACAACTTGTCATTCTTGGCGCTGTGATCGGTTTCAGGGACGGTTAGTGATATCGCATCTCTGATGTAAGCAATGGCACCCTTGTAGTCTCCCATCTCATATCTCACAGCCGACAGATTGGAGACGGGTGACGGATCATGAGGGGCCAGGGATGCAGCTGTCTTGTATGCCTTTTCAGCTGGACAAGATGTTAGCCGACTGCGAGATGACGCGTATAGGGGTGAATTTACCTTGCAGGAGTTGGCCTGCTCGGTACAACTCGTTGCCCAAAGCTCTGGCTTTGGCGGCATCATCCGTGGCGGTTTGAGGCTGCGTCGACATTGCGCTCCGGGGATTAGCTCAGAGTGAGCTACGCATCGTCGACACAGGTACGTAGGTGCGATTGACGGCTTCTAGTCCCCTACTCCCGATGGTTCCATTCCATATGGACTAGGTAGGTAGAAAAAAGAGCGAAGCTGGGTGGCGCGTGGGTCTTGAGCGAAAACGCGGTGACGGGAGAACAGGGACAGGGATGCCCGCGTTTGTTGGTGCTGGGCAGGATAGGAGTTGAAGAGAGAACCTGAGATCTCTCGTACACCAGACCGATGCTGTCAGAGTTGGAATTGGAAAAGAGTCGGTGCATGCCTCGCTAACCTGACCTGACGAGAGTGTAGATGACCCGACTATTCCTCTTTCCCAATTAGGTCTTTTATGTATCTGTAGTGAAGTGAACCCGAATTCTAACCCACTCCTAGGACCCATAAAACCCTAACCCTAATTCTTGACCCTAGTAGGGTATCCACGTATCTACTGCAAGTCTACTATAAATTACCAGACAAGTTTATTTAATATTATTTTCCTTATCTTTTTAGTTGCGGAATAGCTTATAAAGAATTCTACTACTATATAAATTTATTAAAATAGGTTACTTATAATAAGTATAATTTATATACTTATAATTTAAATAAAAGTAAATTTTCACTTATATATAAGTAATTATAATAATAAATATACTTATAAAAATATAATCAGGCTGGTCAACTGTGCCCCTAACAACAAGATGGCCAGAGGCAGAGAGTATACAGCCAAAATTAAATCCAGCCAAGTACATCGTTTTGCTTTACAATTCTGTCAAACTCGGGATCATAGTTCTGCGTGCAAACACGCGCCATGGTCTCCTTGGAAACGTCATACTGATATGTCAACGACCGAGGATAGATACCGTCAGTGCTATAGGCCCAGGCAATCTATACGCAGCTTTAACCTTGGCTATTACAGAATCCAACGGGCCATGCCACCTCTTGGGGCCACGAGGTCGCCATCGTCTGAAAACGCACTCGGTAATACGTTTAACTGCAGGCTATTTTATGACTTGTTGGGAGGCGTGTAAGTAATGTTCGGAGCTGTTGTGAAAACGGTTTTTTTTTGGACCTGGATATCACTGGCCAACCAGCCTAAAATATCTTGCGGAATTTACTTCGTAGTTCCTCTAGGACATAACACCATGTCAGGTGTATAGAGTTCAGGCTTCCCCTTCCATGAATAGCTTACCTTGATGGCATCTCTGCCTTGGAAGGATCTGCGTACTTTTTCATGTCTTTATGCGCGTTCCGCTGTGCCGTTTAACAAATCGGACTGGTTCGCCGCCGGGGCTCCGGTCCCGTTAGCCGGGTCCAGAGCATCAGGGTTCTGAATCAATACGCGGAAAGATTTTATTCACATATATGTCACGGGCAGTGCCCACGGGCAATGCCCAAGGGCCAAGGCGGAGGAGCCGGCTCTGCCGGGACCGGAGTATCGGCGGCGAACCAGTCCGATGTGTGCAACTTGAATTTATTTCACCCAAGTTACCAAGCAGCAACTTGGATGCAAAAGTTGAAGTGGAACTTAAACTTTTGTCTCCAACAGCCTAAAATTTGATAAAACAAAGGGGAGATTATTTGTTAAACTTCAGGCTAGCCCGTGCATATAGTGTACGGGCGGCTCATTCCTTGCACTAATACGGTTTTTAGTAGTTACATGAAACTACTCCTGCCAGAATTCACTCGCTGGATGCCAAACTTTTTCGATGTAGCTTTTGCTAGATTACCACCTATAAAAGGAGTCTTGGCTGGAATTGCCTGTACAGCTGATGAGTAGCAGACAATTGGAATATGCAGCTCGCTGTACGATAGCGAGTCCCAATCAATGCGCCGATTATATTACGGACTCTACATGTCCTCCCGTTACGACAAGGTCGAAGTTCTCGACTACACCAAGTCGACCGTCTTGTACAGCGCACAGATTCAAAAATCCAAACCGCAAATATCCATCTTCCGCCCATCAGACGAGATGCTATGCGAAGAGCTAGTCGCGCTCGTCACGTTCCACAAATTATCATCAGACATTGGCATTCAAATGCGCGATGGCCGGCAGCTCAACATGAAGCGCAAACATGTCCTGTCAAAAATCTCTAGGGTCGAAAATGCGACATTCGAATGGAGCTGGAAAGGGAACGACTTGATATCTGGCAACTTGCGACTGATAGAGGACGAGAGCAATACTGTCGCGAAATTGATAGAGGCGTCATCGTGGTCGAGGAGAGGATTGGGGTATATTGCTATTTCCGGACATTTCAGTTCGTCAATCATTGACGAAATAGTCGTGACTGGACTTGCCAAGCTGGGCTATCGGCTACTTGGTGACAAAATGCTGATTCGAGGCGAGTTACAGGGGCTGTGATTTTATGGTTTTCGCCTGGCGTACTATCAGATTCTCAGCTGTTGCAAAATATAAAGGCTGGCCAACCTCCTGAATGAATTCAGGTAGTTGGTGAGTGAAGATGGAAGATGTCCGTTCTAAGCCAGACAACTACACGGAGTAGATGAGAATATTATTATCTGCAAAAACAGCTTCCTCTTTTCCCATACTCTTTAAAAACTAAACTTATAATATCAGCACATTTACTATTTAAATACAAGTCAAGGGAGTATAACTTGTTAATATTACTAGTAAGAGGTATAAGCACAATTAAGCTATCTTTTCCGGTCTAGGTAATTGTCAAAGCCTTCATTTTACCCTTGATAGCATCCAAAGCAGGCTTAAACTCCGCTCCGGCTGGGTTTAGCATCTAATCGGCACAAGACCATTTCAAAAACAGCCTCCAAACCACGCGAGACACCCGCCACGGATTATTTCATTGCTGGTAAGGGATAACTTCCCAGTGCCGTGTGTGGTGCGAGTAGCCAGCACATTATACGACACCTGTCCGTTGTTCACAACATTCTCAGTTAGACTTTTGTGTTGATACCAGTGGGACATTTTTGGTTCCAACGTACAGGTTCACCATTGTATATGACTTTGATGGACTTGCCAATGAAAAGAACGTCTTTGCCAGTAGAGATTTGCTGGGGGACGGCCCAGATGGCGTTGACAGGGTTGACTGCCGCAAAGGCGGCCACAGCAATGTACGTCTTGTTCAGCATGCTTCAAACCGATACCGGCGGTCAAGCGATAGGGAAGACACGTACAAGTAGACAGAATACAGGTCAGACTGAGAACAAGTGGGAAGGATTTCACCACGAGCTGTACGCATCACAGCATTGAGAAAGTAGGTCATGACCTACCCTTCCTTTGTGATCAAGCTTGCATCATCAGTCATGCAGTATCACAATGCTGCTTGTGCGCTTACTCACCAACTTCAAATGTAACATTAAGGGGTCCCCCGCTCCGGGTGGCGTCTGGTCGCCGGTACTTGGCTCAGCAAGTAATCCATTGATCAATTGATGCTTTAACTGGGACCTCCGCACGCCAAGGTGGAGAGGAGAGGTAGACAAAGGCAGCTGCGCCTGGCGTCTCTTGCATGTGATGTAACAATCAGGGATTGAAAAAGTGGCAACGACGCGTATCGTGCTAGTCGGTCGAAGGCACGATTGAATGCATAAATGATTGTACAATGGCCACTATTCCTAGACTAGTAGGGATTTCCCGTATAATGTCAGGCGTCTGCAGAGGTCTACTGGCGCGGCGAAATACGCCACATGCCAGCACAACAGTCGATATAATTCACCGTATTATGTAATTCGCTTAGAACGTCTAATGCTCCCGCGCGGAGTCTACTAGCCAGCACTGACGATAAACAATACTACTACTACTATAATTCACCCTGAGAAGGGGAAGCAAGTGTACGGCGATGCGCCGGATCGGGAGACGTGCCGGATTCACACTGCTTCATTCAGTCCATAGCTGCCATTGACGGGGCGCTCGAAACGGCACGGCGTTTTAATTGCGGCGAGACAGCGGCGACGCCAACGCAGCCTTAGCTCTTCACCACCGCTCTCGTGCAAGGGCCAGCGTAGGATTTTCTTCAGCTTCAGGAGGAACCTTGTACCGTGTTCATTTGCATTCTCGGGGTAGTAAAGGCCCGACGCAGCAAGGTCCAGCCACCGACGGAAGGAATAAGGTTCGCCGACCCTCCGAGGGCACGTCGGAAGGCCGGCTCAATCCAAGAAATCTTACTGGATGCGATATCCGTTTAGAGTTCAACTAGGTGGCTGTCGGCAATGCGGCATAAGGCACTATACCATGCCAAATACCAAACGTTGGAAGCCACTCCAGCCAGTGCCATGACAGCTTTGTTGAGAATTAGAGGGCTAATTAACCTCAATTGCTTGCGTCATTTGCCCGCCTTTGACGCGCCGGATGACGACAACCCATAATTGCTAGTACTGGCGAGAGTCATTCGGGGTCAGGCGCTTTTTATTTCGAATCCACCTCTGTGGCTTTGTTGAAATTAAACTTCAGGAGCTTGTCGTGGCGCAAGGCATCTAATGAGATCTGGTGCGTAGGCATTCCCGCCCGCCACGCTCGGCTATAAATAACGTAACGGTAAATATCAATCTGACCACGTCGGAGAAACGCCAGCATTGCCCAACATTCACCCAGATACCACAGTATTTCGCTGCTTTATCGCCGCACACCTAGCGTATTATATTTGATTCCAGCGTTTCTCTACAGATAGCATCTGATCCAGCAAACAGCATCAGCAACACACAACGCATTGCGACACCGTCGTGGGCCATCCAGAGCGTACAGGAAATAGCGTACAGGAAATCTTTCTGGATGCACGAATCCGAAATGTTTGGCAGGAGAAGACGCACGCCCTTGCTCACCGCTGCCGTCATCGCCGGAACTGCCAGTGCCGCCTCAAGACATGGAGCGAGAAAGCAGTCCGAGATGGAGGCGCAAAGGCAGTTTCAGATGGAGCAAGAGGCCGAATTTCGAAGAAATCAACAAGACAGGGAGCGAATGCGCAACCAGCAAGCCATTGACGCGGCTGTCAACGAAGCCCTGGCCAAGCAGCAGGCCAATCAGGGAATACAGCAGGCTCCAGCTCCTCCTATTGTTATGCAGCCAGCGGTTGGTGCTCCAGCTCCTATTGTTATGCAGCCAGCGGTTGGTCCTCCTCCTCCGTTGTACGCGTCCCGCGATGAATACATGGCCTCTGGACCGGGGCCGTATCTCGAACCTGGAGCCGCGCCTCCACGGCCACGAAGCACTGGGGCTGTTGACTCTGGCATATGCTTCTGTCATGGCTGTGGAAGCAAATGCGGCATGCAGGACAGGTTTTGTAGTAGGTGTGGTCAATCACTAGCTGGCATTGCGCTTGATAATTCTCAGAAGCAGGCAATGTAGGTGACGAGTTGGTATTGACGGACATGGAGCGTTTCGGTGGCAATTTATGTATTTTACGCTGGAGTACCATGGTCAATGCAGAGCTGGTGCTTGATGTAATAGCTGAGCAACATGTCCTCGAGTGTCTGTTGCCGACTTACTTGTTGCAATAAGCTAAATTCATACATCTTGTAGTGAATATGCTGATTTCGATTACTCATGTCCTCCACACTAGGAAGCTACCAAATAATTGAGCATGGAGGTCAAATATATAGTTGATAAATTATATTTGATATTTTCAAGTTTTGAAATTTCCCACCATCGGACATGACATTTATTGCCTGTACAAGATGAGCTATGTTTCTTATGCCCTAGATGCTAGATGTAATGGCTTAAACGAGGGTGTTGACGACTGCCAAGTCTTGGGTACGAGTTATTCAAAGACTAAAGAATGAGGAAACATGACAATAAATAGAGACCCCAAACACCTCATCTCGTTTATTTATAGTCCCGGCAGGGCAAGCCGGGTCAAGGGCTATATAGACTACTATTTGGCCATTTTGGCCGGGCTTAAAAAGAAAATGCGTAGATGAAGCTAAACATATGCCGTTGATAAGAGCCATCTCTCAACTCAACAGAGAAAGCAGAAAGCTTTGCCACTCGATAGTATCGCCTTGTGACATGGAATCGTTATTAAAAATCTCTCGAGCATCATACGGTTCTATGTTGCAAGGCTCCAGCCCGGCGCCCCAGTCCTGGAATACTGATCCCGTAAGGAATAATTCGGGGGTAATACACGTGCCGTACGGGCCATTTACTTGAAGATTGTGGCATGGGGTCCTAGAGTCCTCGTCGGAATTTTCGGCAAAGCTTGGCGTAGGTACAGTAGCTACACAGGCTGCGGTATCCGGGAATGTCGTTTGACTTGTCGGTTCATATGGCGGGGAGTCTAAACTGGACGGTAGTGAGCCATCTGCATCCGTCGCGGGGGGACTTTGTCCTGGGGAACGCTGGTGGTGAAGCAGTTGGCAAGCTAGGTCTACCATGTCGGACTCTGTCTCCGGAAAGCTTGCTCTCACCGAAATAGTATCATCGACATGGCGGTCGCATCCTAGTAAACGAGCAATAGTGTGTATAACTGGCTGCCCCTCTTGGTTCAGGTCTGGTTCCTGTCGGTCCCACGATTGGTTGCTACGCACCATATCGTATAGCTTATATATGGTTGCAATGAGTGTATAGTGATTGTTTTCGAGGACTTCAGCATATCTTGAACGCGTTAGGCAATAATGGACGCTTGAAACGAATGGAGAAGGCTTACCCTGGGGGTGGTTGTTTGTATTCCTTCTTCTTTCTTGTACTAGTCGTACAGAACACACCGTCGTCCTTGCAACGAGAGCATGGGCGGCCATTGTCGCACTGAGGGCTACTTTAGCCGTAGCCCTATTTCTTATTTCCTATTTGTCTATTGTTTCGGCCTGGTCGCTTACCTTGGACTTTTTAACACGGCACCTCTCGCAGGCCTCCCTAACACGGCCGTATCGTGGCCGTCTTATCAGGGACGACGTCTCTCCCTGTGATTCGTTTGACGTCTGCGATGTTGGTTGCTCTTCCCCTGGTATTAGGGTTCTCATTTTGGCTGTAGGAAGTGAAAACTTGTGCATGTAGAATCTAGTCTTTTCTTGTGCGATGTTGTTGGGGTGGGTGCAATCGGCGACTCAATTCATATAGTAGCGTCCTTGGTCGTATTATTCTCCACGTGAACTCGATGGCTTCGCAGCTCGGTCAATCTGTCGATACTACCTGCACTGGAATTGCGTCATGGCCCATGTCGAAACGCAATCAAAACAAACACTTGAGCAGCATGGCAAGCACTCAGGCGCATGATACAGCTCACTATGCCCCACCAAGAGGTTGCAGCACATGCAACCAAACAAAGAGTCGTAGGAGCATACTTGCTGGCCTTGGGTCCTGGCCCTAGGCTTCTTGCAAGGCATTCTGGGGCTCTTTGCAGTGTACGGCAGCAGCCTACAGGATCGAGTGGTAGGCTTCAAGGTTGGGGCAAAGCGGAGCTTGCCGTCATAGGGCCTCAAGAGCCGGCGGTTAATTTTACCGCGGTCCTATGTAGCCCGCGGATGTGACCTTGCGGCGCTCCGCTGCTTTGCTAGACTGTAAACAGATGATGAAGCGAGACTTTGTCGGGCACGGTTTCTGACAACTCGACCAAGATGCATTGACGTCGCGTGCATCGGCAAGTCCGAATCGTTTCTAGTTTTTGGGGTTCTAGTTTGTCTGATAAAACATTGGCAAGGGGTACCAAGCCAGCGGTATTATTGCGGAGGTGATTGACGTGATGGATTTTCAGTGGCTCGTAAGAGTTAAATGGACCCCAAGCCACTTGGCATGTAAGTGTTTCAGATTCCTCTTTGTAAGCAACCATGGCTGCAGACTCTATTATATAGACGACTGATTCATGTCAAAACGTTGTGCATCAGAGTTCATGCAAGGGTCAAATTGACGGTGGACTTGGTTACCCGGTTGAAACCATCCATCATGGACTTGATACATGGACTCTTGTAATGTAATAGCACATCCGCCCCTCTTCCATCTCAACGAAATATCTTGGTATGGGATCGCAACTAATTTCCTCATCAAGGTTCACGACTTGGTAGTACAAAAGTTCCGGTTCAAAATACGAGGTAATAAACTTTTGAGGTTTGGATTTCGATTCCATACAAATCCCTCATAATCATGGCCCAACCACATAACTAGCCGACTGCAGTGCAGAATGTCCCAGTGAACCGCGCAGGGCACGGCTCCATTGCTATCCGCCAATTGGAATATACAACTACCGGCGGATTATTATGTAAGTGAGAGTGCCGATGAGGGAGAGAATAAAGTTGTGTCGGTTCCACACATGTATCAGTCGCCGGGGACTATGCTAAAGTGGTCGCCGATCAGGGAAATAGGGCATGCCGAATTGGAGCCAATAGTAGGTCCTGATTAACAAGCCCACTTTCTGTACTGGGAACACGCAAGGGCCCCCCCTTTAGCGCGACAATGAATGTTCTAGACCCCGTGGGACTTACGGAGTCGGCCTCTTTGTGCTCAAAATAGCCCGAGCGGCTCCCTCAATGCCGAGCCCCACACCAGTTGACCCTTCAAATCGTAGATGAAGAGTCCTACCGTTGACCTTTGTGTAGCACCGTTTTTCCTTGGCGAAAGCTTATTCGCGGCCAAATTTGCCTTCAACCAAGTAGCTAGCAGCCTTATCCGACAACTAACTTATGGACCCGAGGGCCACCGTCTCAGGACCTTGACCGCTACAGAAGCTCATCGCAGAAACTATCAATTTGCTTTAACCGGCTCATAATCTTCTCCTCCGACAGCATAAGTCTGGACTCATTCCACCACAGCGCTGTACGGTTTGGGTAGCAAATACGAGCCAAACAGGCCATCTTCTCTTCTCCGCCAGAGAGCTCCTCATTGACCCTATTCCTGGTTTTTCTTTGTGTTGCTTGACCACAGTCGACGGCTGCATCTGGGCGTGATGAAACAGCACTGCTAAAATAATGCGCATGGTAATGACTGTCCGCGAGCAACACTTGTCGTAAACGCTGGTTTTCGATGCATAGATCTCGGATCCGACGCCTCCGCAGCTGGCTGTCTAGTAACGTCTCTTTTGTACTCTTTTCTAGTTTCGCTATGCGATCCTCCATGTCTCTAATTTTGCCTTCTTCCCGTTGACGAAACGCTTGCTGTCTAGAATCAAAATATGAGTTGTACACTCGCTAATGACTCGCCCACAAAGCAGGCTAGCATAGAGAGGCGGGAGCGTACTTACGCAGCTCGATTCTGGGCTTTTTTCCTTTTTACTTTTTCTTCTGACAAAGTTTTATTCTCACGAGCCCTTTTGTCGTTGTTGGGTTTTCCTACGTTGCAAAACGGCAGTTGCAATATTTGTGAATCCACACCCAAGAGTGCTGTGCTAGAAAGTGTTTCACAACAGTGCCAATGTGAGAAGTCGAAAGCATCAGCGGTGAGGCTTGATGGGTGGCGCTGGGCTAATAGAGGACCCGATGTGCTGTCGTGACTACAAAGGGCCTCTTCATACGTGGTGCTCAAAAGGCTATCGGACTGGAATTACTCGTCAGTAACACGGCGATGGTACAGATTCTCTCCCCAAATACAGCCCTAGGAATATTCAACTCAAACATGCAAACTCAACGGGCTTCAAAATATTAGATGGTAGAGTTAATACCTTTGCGATAATGCAACTGTTGGCAGAATCGACAAAGTAATCGCTGCTTATATGCGACGGTGGTGTGTATGAAGTAAAGTTGCATGACGACGAGTCCCATGCAGTGGCAAGTGGTTCAATAACGTAATGACAATTACTACAGATATTCGTCATTCTGGAATAGATAAAGATGAGAAGGAACTGAGGCCAAGGAAATCTTTTTCCATGGGCAGACTCTAACCTATTTATATAAGAGTAATGTTATTCGAGGCAGTAAATCCACAGGTTATCCGGAATAGGTCTAGGTCAATGTCCATGCGCCTATGCGCATGAACGCAGCCTAGGAATATCACCAGACATCACACAACTTCGCGGAACGCTAACAGCTTATCAGCTGAAATGAAGCGCAGCGTACTCTCAAAGTTTTCCGCCCATGTTTTTAGTTTACTAATCGTAAGTTTTAGAAACTTATAACTAGGTCTACTTTTAATTATATAATAGTATATTTATGAAATAGCAGTAGCGGTTAGTCTTTCCGCATAGTATTAGAAACGGCCTTCCGGGTCCGCCGCAGGTGGGATGGCTTTACGGTTACCAACTTTCTTATACGCATCTACTACTCGCAAATCAGCATGTAAATACTGCGCTGTCACTTGGGCACTAAAGGAGCATTTCTGTGCCGTGGTCGGCGCCCTCCTCCATATCTAGAGGTATTAAAACCTTGGAGAAGAGCTTGACGGGATCGTGAGTTTTACTGGCGGCTGTGGTCGTATGCGAAAACTGGTAGGCCAGATTGAGTTATATCCGCAGGATTCCAACTTGCCAGACGAGCACAGTTAACATGGAACAGATGATGGACGAGCAGAGGAAAGAACCCCTCTACATGCACCATGCAGGCCATCGGCATCCTTCACGGCTTCCGAGCAAGACTGGCACCTGCGGGTGCGGCACCAGACGGAACGTGCCGCCTTGCATGTGGTGATTGATGCATTATTGAGCCGAGTGAAGCCATCAACTCGGCACCACTCTGTAGTATACACCCAGCTAACCATGTCATTTGGCCTTTGTAGCTTCCATTCGGTTGCTTCTCCATGCAATTCAAGCATGGCCCTGCCGTGTCCAGGACCAATGCCGCTCAGTTTGACACACTTGACTCTCAAACTTTGCATGTCTCTATAAAGCTTCCCGTCCTTCTCCATGCCTGCAGCGCAGTGTTGGGCAGCAGTACATTTGCCGTCTTCACGTCACAGTCGTGGCCTTTGGGGATCGCGGTCGAGTGGTTTAATGAGGAGAGGGACAAGATCTACAATCGTCCGCAGCCAGGAGACACTGTCTCAGAGTCTTCGTTTGAGGAAAACGAGACTGCGATTTGGAGCATACGAGCTGGGTTGCGCCTTGTTAAGCTAGAGTTTGACACAACTACTGGACAGCACTGGAATGCCCGAGGTGACACTGGCACTCTGTATCCGCGAATTGCCAATGGCTCCGTGATAGGTTTTCAGGGCATGTTGGGCTGGTCTGGAACAGAGTCATGCTACTCCAAGACGACGCCTTGGTATAGGTTTTCCCCCCTTTGGGCTTTGGGATTTTTCCCTGTACCATAATGCGAATGCAAAGGCAGTAGGGCATATTTATTAATGTCAGGTTACTTGGCAACGCATTCCACTTGCGAGTGCCACGCCCAGAATTCCCATGCGCAATAGCATGGCAACCACTATATACACATGAAGGGAACGCTTATGCACTTGCGTCGCATCGAGTATACACTAGTAAAGAGTCTCTACATGACGTTGCAAGAGGTAGTCCCTCTTTACATGCCAATGGTTCCATGATGGACATGGGCGACCCAATTAGCCGGTTCCAGGTCCTCATCCACCGCCATCACATTTCTCGCGAATCGTGTTGCACTCCAAGTGTGACGTCGACTGCTCCTCAGCATTGCTTCTGTCCCTGGCGACAACCTCTCCGAGCCTCCAGTAGACTCTTGGACGGTGTTTGAAGTGGAACCGCAGATTTTGTCTGCATCCTAATAGATATATTTTATCTTTGCAGTCTACAAATCGATGCTGCAATAATAATAATATAACACGAGCAGCATACAACATTAGCATAAGATTTCTATCAGTTAGAACTAGACATGTCAGCACATGTTGTAAGAGCTCGAGGTTTGCCTCTGTTTAACTAAGAATGCAAAATTACATGCCGTGATTATATCACTGGGGTGTCACTTCCATCCAGCTCTCTGCTCATTAGCGATGAGGCCTAAAGCACCCGCCAAGCGTTAGCCGTAAAGCTGTCTGAGGCAAGTTTAATGCAAAATCGATACAGATACCCCTGCAGTTGGCACACTGAGCATAGGAACTGTAAATTGTGCCATGTGGTGGAATTTCAGTGAATGCTTTTACGCTTTTATTCTAATAGAGTTGGATAAGTAAGCTATAAAGACCATCTATGTTATCAGCATATAACCGAAGATTCTTCATCGTGTGGCTACCATATTCTAATCTTTTGAGGGATACGTGAATGCTAATGCCCGCACCTCAATGCTTCCCCGGGGAGAACAACCAGAAGGAACAGCGCGATATTAAAACGAGGTATGAGGATAATCTGTACAGGTCAGCAGCGTAAACACGACTCGAGTAAGGAGAATTGACATATGTTTCGCCTGGACGTCTGCTGTGACAAGGGCTCGGAAAGAGGGCTTGGAGCAATAGCTCAATTTAACTAATAACAGTCTTTGGTATTAAAGGTCCTTGGTTTTCCTTAAGGCCTTAAGGGACTAAAAACGTCTATTTATATAAGAAGTTAGTAAGGACTTTCTGCCTTAATCCCGTGACTGTAGCCCTTGTGTAACCTGCGATTTCCGTGTAATATTTGTAAGGGAATCGAAATTCTTGATCAGATAGCCCTTATACTTAAGTTGGTTACTTAAATAATACTATTTAAGTCCCGGTCTATTTAAAAGCATTAATGTTTCACTATAATAGTTCCGCACAACGTGATCTACTATTAAAAAGTTATTATTAGTTATATAAGAACTATTATATAAGGCGAGTAGTATAATTATATTAAATTAAAATTATTAAAAAAATTATATTTAAATTTATTAAATTATAATAAAAAAAATAAAAAAAAGGCTAATTAATTATTAAAACCTATTAATAGTATAATTAATAGTTATACCTAGCTAATTTAATAATAATATATAATTTAAAAAATAGTATATATATTATAATATATTAAATCTATTAGCTTAAAAGGTAATTTATAACTTTATACGCTAGTAAAAGCCTATAATAAACTTTATATATTAAAAATATAATAATAATAATAACTTATAATTATATAAGTTATATCTTAAAAAACTTAAAGTAATTTAATATAATATAAATTAATAAAGTTTTAACTTTTATAAAGCCTATTATTTTCCTTATAATTACTATATTTTACCTTTATATACTAAATTTAAATAAATTACTTTATAAAGTAATTACTTATAAGTTTTTGCTTTTATATTACTTCTTAAAGTATTATAGCTTTTTACTTATTAATATTAAACTTAATTAATAGTTAATAACTTTATTATAATTATAACTAATATTAAAAAAGGTAATAAGCTTAATATAAGTAAATTACTTATTATAACTTTAAGAATTAAAGCTAATAAGCTTAAAAAAGTAATATTAAAAAAGCTATTATTATAAAGAATATTAATAATTTATTAGGTGCAAATGCGTATACAATACCAACTACTAAATTCTATAATATATTTTATAAGTTATAACGCGTAATTTTATAATTTATACTATAAAGCTATAAATAGCTATAATTATTATAAATATAAAGCTTATAAATATAATTAAATAGTTTTATAAGTTTAATTTAACTTATTACCTTTCTTCTTTAAAAAAATAATAATATTTATTACTACTTTTTTTTCTAGAAAAATAATAATATTAGTTAAAAAAAGGTAATTAACTTAATTATATAATTTAGCTAAATATAATATAAGCTTATATAAGCCTTTTAATATTATATATATTACTTTTAAGGGTAAAATTACTTATAAAAGCTAAACTTATTAAATTTAAGGGAAAAAATATAAAGCTACCTTTTTATACTAGTAAAATAGTATAATTAAATAGTTTCTCTAATTTTCTCTGTTATATAAGCGTTAGAGCCGCTATATAATAAAAAAAGGATATATTATTAAAAGCTAAAAATGTTAAAAAAGTTAAAAAACTTAATAAAGCAGCTAAAAAAGCAAGGAAAAAAAAATAAAAGGGAAAATTAAAAAGAATACTATAAAGCTAGTTAATAAAAAGTAGCTTTATATTATAGTTTCCCCCCTTATTATAAAGGGTACATTTAAATTTATTATTTAATATTAAAATAATATTTAAGTTAAAATTCTTAATATTAAAATTATATTAATTAATATCTGGTTATATTGCCCTTTAAGCCTTATTAGCTTTTAACCCTTAAAGGTTGCAATAAGCAACTTACTTATGTTAGGCTTCTTAGCACCTTTGCCTATATTATTATTATTTATAAATAGTTATAATAGATATTAGCAAGCGGTTATAATACTTATAAGAGATATATATATATAAGAGTAATAACTTATAATTAATTATTTATAATAGGGTTTTAATAATAGAAGAATAACTTAAATAAAAAGGAATAAAATTAACTTAAAATATAAGTAAAATTATATAAATATATTATATATATAAGTATTTTAAGTTTTTAATATAACTTAATATAAGTTATAAGTATAAGGTTTACCTTTATAATAATAATAGCTAGGGCTATTATAAAATAGCCTTAACTAGTAATTATAATATAATATTAATTATACTAGTATATTTAATATATTATAATATATAAATAATTTACTTTTTTAATTTTTTATTATTTTTAACTTAATATAGCTTAATATTATTTTAGATTTTATACTTATATAATACTTATATTATATATATACTTATATAATACTTATATTATATATATAATTTTATTTAATTATAAAGCGAAATTATTATAATAATTATTAGCTTATAATATAATATTATTTAGTTAAACTAATCTGCTTTAATTTATAACCACTTTAATTAATTAAATTAATATTATTTTATTTTAGAAATATATTATAATATTCCTGAATTGACTTTACGTGAGCCTCCTCCACGCCTTCCTTATGTATATTAACCCTAATATTATATAGAAGCCGAGTTTAACCCTACTAATTAAATTAACTCTAGGATAAGTTTAGGAGAATACTATTAAAATATAATAATTATAAGGTAATAGCTTTAATAAATTTTAAATTTTTAAGGTATAATATTAAAGCTAACTTTAAATTTATAAAAATAAAATAAAAGCTTTAATAATATTATAAAAGTATATTATTAAAACTATTAATAGGTATTATAATATTATTATTAAAGAAAATAATATTATAAAATAACTTATAATCTTAAAAAAACTATATTAAATTAATTAATTAAGTATAAAAAAGTAAAGTTATAAATTAATATTATATTATATTTAAGAAAGTTAATAAAATAAATATTAAAATATAAATCTTAAAATAATAAGTTATATTAAATAAAGCTAAGAATCTTAATTTACTTAATATAAAAAGCTTATAATTAACTTAATATTTCCTTAAAGTAATATATATAATTAACCTAATATTCTTAAAAGTTTAAATTAATTAAATAAAAATAAATACCTTATTTTATAAAAATAATAAGTAATAAAAAATATTTCTTAATAAAATTAAAATTAATAAAATTTTTAAATAATTATATTAATTAATTATATTAATTTTTAGTTATTTTACTTTATAATAAAATAAAATTATATATATAATATAAGTATTATATAAGCGTAAAATCTAAAATAATATTAAGCTATATTAAGCTAAGAATAGTAAAAAACTAGAAAAGTAAATTATTTTAATATAATTAATATTATATTATAACTATTAATTAAAGCTATTTTATAATAGTTTTAGCTATTATTATTATAAAAGTAAACTTTATACTTATAATTTATATTAAGTTATATTAAAAGCTTAAAATACCTATATATATAGTATATTTATATAGTTTTACTTATATTTTAAGTTAATTTTATTTCTTTTTATTTAAGTTATTTATTTTTTTTATTATTAAAACCTAATATAACTAATTATAAGTTACTACTTTTATATATATATATATTTTATAAATATTATAACCACTTACTTACTAATATTTATTATAGCTATTTATAAATAATAATAATATAAGCTTTAAAGGTATTAAAAAGCTTAATATAAGTAAGTTATTTATTATAACCTTTAAGGGTTAAAAGCTAATAAAGCTTAAAAAACAATATAATTAATATTAAATTAAAAGCTTTTTATAATAAAAAAAATAGCTATTATAAAGCTAAAAATCTTAATTTAATAAAAATTAAGAAAAATAATAAAGCTATTAAAAATATAAAAAAAAAGGCTTTTAAAAATATAAAGCTAAAATATAACTTTAAAAAAGCTATTATATTAGCTATAAAAAAGCTTAATAAAGCTAATAATATTAAAGGTAAAATTATTAAATAAATTTATATTAGCGGTTTTACCTTTTTTAAAGGGTTAATTAATTATATAAAGTATAAATATTATAAGTATATTTATTACCTTTAAAAGAGAAAAAAAGTTTAATATATTTAAACTTAATAATAAAAACCTAAAAGAGAAATTAATTTACTTTTATAATTATAAATATTTTTACTTAAAGTACTATTACCTTTTTAATTTAATATAACCAGCTAAATAGTCTTTAAATAATAAAGTTTAAAAAGAAATTAATTAGAAACTTTAAAACCCTATAATTAAGGGTAAAGTTAAACGGTCTATTAGGAACTAGAAGAAGAGGGAGGAATATATTAAGTTATATATTAAGCGGCAGTGGGATATCCTTCCGATTGCGGTATATAGCAATAAACATCTCAGGAAAAAGAACTTTATCCATGCTGACGCTCCTCTAAGGGGGACTACCGGCGGCGCTTAGAGATATTTGGCCTTCTATCTTTAACGTTTAGAGATTCATCTTCGTTGTCGGTGCTTGAGATACTACTGTCATCACTCTGGCAATAAGTGTATGTCTATGCAGCCCGCCGAGTCTTCACTTAATATATCTCTATGGGTCCTCAAAGCCGCAGATCGGCTACGCAGGCTACAGCGTGGGTCACGTCGTTGCTGCTTGGTTCATCGTGCTATTTACTGCTTGATATATATCCTGCATCCGCTAGCCATCTCTTCTGCTGTACTAGAATTAACTGCGGAGGGTAGCTTGGGCTGTGTTTCTCCCCGAGATGTCGAGACACACGGTCGCTATCGGTCTTTAAGGCAAAGCCACACTCTATACAGATAGTAGCCGGTGCTGGTTAATACAGGTAGAGGTTAAGTAATGCAATGCGTTATGCTTCCTCTGGTTATAACCGCCGGTATATTTAGGGCACTAGCTGTAGGCCGCAGGGTTTTCCTATAGTATTAGATGGGTTTAATACTTTTTAAAGAGGGTAAAAAAAGAAAAAGGAGAAGTTATATATATATAATAGTATACTCTAGTTCTATTCCTGGGCACGCGGTACTATACTTAAACGTGTGTAAGCCTTACAGGCCTAGCATAGCAGTGTAATGTGATTGGCTGCATGGGATAATCTGGGAAAGAGCCCTGTTTCGAGAGATTTAGGACGCTTAAGATTTAGGACGCGTCTTGCGAAGCGTAGGGAATATAGGCGGGAACGGGGCCCGTTTACGTGAGTGATTTAAACAGGGGTGGGGGTATACAGTAGTGATTAGCTTAAAAGTCGGAACGGGCCCCGTTACGGTAGACACTAATTAAGTAGTAAAGGACGTATTAGGCTTCGCCGTTCTAATAGGGGATTTGTCCAAGAGAACTCTGTGGCGGAAGGCGGAATCTTGTGGGAAATGCGAGGCATAATAGGCGGCATAACTGTTTTCAGGGTTGACCGTTGAGATATGCAGCAAGACAATCCAGCAATACCCCCAATATCCAGCTTATAAGTGTGCCCCCTTGTTTCTCTCTTTATTCATAGGCATGGCAATAGACATATAGACATAGATCTTGAAGTCATAATCTTCAAGATTGCTATTTATAGTAGATAAATTCGTGGATATGGAAGGGTTTGCCCTTCTCCACGCTCTTATTACAGTCTGTGCCAGAGTATATTTTCTCATTGATAAGAATGTACAAATAATTATTCTAGTAACTATAGCGTGTGACAGTGAGGTACATGGTGTGGTTAAATACTTTGCCTTCCACTGTGTTGTGGGAATGCTCGCAAGTGAAACGCTGACGAGATGCAGATGTTGGAGGTATTACAGCAATTTACACTGAGGAAAAAGGAAGCTATTGATGATGCTGATGATTGATGATGAAGGTCGCCTTTGAAGGCCCTGCAAATTTGACCCTTTTATACCTAGTCAGAGCCCATGAAGAAGACCCTTGCTAGTACTGCCTTGACCCGAGCCCTAGAAAAGCAACTATCATGACCAACAGGGCTCAAAAACGCCCTGTGTATTCCAACAGAAGGGCAGTTAGCTTATTGAGCGGCCTTTCAACACATGAACCACCTACGTAATTGTCTTTGTCCTCAAAACATTCCTGCTGTGTCTGCATTTACAGCTCTCTATACATGATTCGAAGAATAGTCGCTTTGAACCTGGTCTCCCAGGTATCCATCTTTCGTATTTTCATAGGGATACTTCTTCGTCAGAATCATTAGGGCGCAAGCGGTAAGCAGCATTCCGAACATGAGGCTAATGCCAACAGAGAAGCCGGCTATATATCGCGGTGCCGAGTTGGAGGGCCATATGTACGAGCCACTGAGAACGCGTGAGCTGCGGTGTGGTTTCAAATTGCAGGGTACCTGTTGGGACACTTACTATACAGATGACAAGTTGGCGAGGGCACTGTAACTTGTTAGCTCTCGACAAACACATGATGGCAGCTTAGTTCCATACTTAACAAGTCCAATCGCAACAGCGCGTTTCTCAGCCGGTCGACAAATCGTGTTAGACAGGTAACTTAGAGTCAGAGTGCTGCAGCACCAGATACCAGACGCCCCTATAGCTTATATCAGTCACGGCCATTGCCGCAAGCTTGACTATGAGTTTGACTTACCGAAGGCTAGAAATGTATACCGGGCTTTGTTATTTTCGACGGTAGCAGTGATGATTAGCGCAACAGCGGCCATGCCTGACATGGTCATGATATGCTTGGGTCGCTCATTTAGCAAGTCTGATGAGAAGCTGCAGACTAGGACGATAACAAGGGCCACCATGTCTGCTATACGGTTAGTGTCACTTCCTTCTTAACAGCGCGGCTCTTAAGACTGGAGGCCGTCTTACAAATGGGGATTGTCATCTGTATTGGCGTTAGAAAAGTTGAATTTGTGAATTCTAGCACCAAGTCTTACATATTGGATCCCATGCCCTTTGTATTCCAGCGCCGCCATGAGAGTCGGGATAAAGTACGTGATGGTACCTGCACAAGTGCAAAGGCTCTGACATAGGACAAACATCCAAGTTCTAAGCTCGAAAACGTCAGCAAGAGTTCAATGACAAAGAAGGGCAGCTGCCTACCTCCAGTCGCGAACGGCGTGCAGAAAACTTTGCAGGTGGCTCAGATTGCCCGCCTGTGTTGAATTGTGATCATTCTCGAGACGGCTAATGGCATATTCGCGTTCTTCGGCGGTGAGCCACCTTGTTGTAGCGGGGAAGTCGGGGAGAATAAATCTGAGTGTGTCAGTTTCCATGGCAAAGTGTATAGCTTGGGAAGCGGCTTACATGGCTATGATGGCGAAGCCAACTGTCAGACAGCCCTCGACTGAGCCAAGTTAGTAACATTCATTCGGAATGGAGGCCTTTTGGTACCAAGAGTACGTACTTAGGAATAGCCACTTCCATGCGGGCAGACCGTCCCGATTCTGCATGTTATCTGTGATCAGACCAGCTATCCTCAGGTCAGTTGCGCATGTACATTGTGTTAACCCCTGGCTACACATACCAATGAGCCCACCAACTGCACCAGATACTAGTGAAGCACAGTAAAAGATGGAAAAACGTCGTGCAAGTTCGCTCTTCTTGTACCAATTGCTCATGAACAAGAGCACTCCTGGCTAAAGAATGTTAGGACGAAACGTCGACGACAAGACATGAGAACCTACAAAGTAGCCTGCCTCAAGAAGTCCAAGGCAAAAGCGTAAGCCAAACAAATGCTCCTTTTTGTTAACGCCAACATATGCAATTCTGCCGTATTGTTAGGTATGATGTAGTCGGGCTGGGACTTGCTTGAAGGCTTACACCAGGCATCCCCAAACAATCTACTCTGTGTCAACACCGGGAAATTGTGAGGCATGTGCGGAACACCTGGACGACTTACCATTAGGCATGGGAGATAGATACTGGGTCTTGTACGGTTCAAGATCATATTGCTAGGAACCTCGAGTAAGAAATATCCAATAAAGAAGACTGATACCGCGAGCGAATAGTCGGATGAACTCATCTGGAGAGATTCTGCCATGCCTGCTTCCTTTGCATTTCCAATGCTGCTATATGGTTAGAATGCGCCAAAAAAAAAAAAAAAAAAAAAAAAAAGAAATGCTCAAGATACTTACTTGTTTCGGTCGAGGTCTTTTGATAGAGGCCGACATTATTAGCCCCGCAAGACAAAGAATCCACGCAATGGGCATCCAGCTACTTACAGTTCAGAATGTACTAGAATGAATGTCAGCAACTGGTACTGTACGGCCCTTATAGGAAGTTGGAACCCACCATGACGGACAGCATTGGGATGAGGCGCATGTCAACCTTGCGAAGGATCCTGCTGATATTAGCATCATGGGCATGCATTCTGAACTCTGTTACCAACCGTTTCTCCAAGGCTGGATCCTCCACAAATGGCCGCGTCTCGCGGTCTGAGAGGCTTTCATGATGTGATGAAAGTTCCTTGGACATGGTGAATTCCTTTTAATTGCACGAATATGAACTAATGGACTCAATGGGCTCATTGACCTCCTCTTCCCCAGATCCCCAGATCAACATATATATAAAGATTTATGATTCCCATAACGTGGGGAAGTGGAGAGCTGGCTCCGGAGGTGTTGTGGGGAAGCTATTGAGCCCAGCTATGTGGGGTTACTTGCCGGAACTCGGCAATATCAAAGTGGAGCTAGGGCTGGTTCGTCCATGATGCCACTTTCCCACTCTCATTCCGGTGACAAAATTTCCACCTCGACTCCGACACCGCGGACAGAGCATGCCGTGAGCCAACATTGCCAGTCAGACATGCAGATGCCATCGGATGTCGTACCGGGAACGCCACCCCGTGGTGCTCAGTCAAGCCAGGATGTCTCATTTTCGTGCAGTTGGCCAAGCTGTAGACGGACATATCGAAAGCGCGAGCACCTACAGCGTCACGAGCGAAGCCGTGAGTCGCCTCGCCTTTGCCTTGCCTTCCCCGTCACCGCAGCTTCGGCTACTCTGACATACATGCAGATGCACGCGATTTCAAGTATGAGTGCCCAATCTGCAAAAAGCGGTTTGTCCGAAGGTATGAAGGCAACAGTCCCTTGTTGTCTGCGTTGCTGACATTCGACTTCAGGGATGTAATGACTAGACACCGTGCCCTACACGAAACTCGATCAAGAAAGTCGCGTAAAGTGGCCTGGTGAGAAAAGCGCGCCCCCCTCGCTTTGAGTGATACAAATTCTCATCTATTGTAGTGTCTCATGTGTCTCGCTCAAGACCCGGTGCGATAGACAGCCGGGAGCTAGGTGCAGTCGGTGTGTTGCATCTGGATGGGAGTGTATCTTACGGAATAACGATGGCACCCAGGAGACTAATGTGCCTACTCCGAATCATCATGATGGATTGGAGGATGTCAATCAAGCATCTCTCAGTGAAAACCTCGCGCAGCCGCTGGGTGATAGTGCTCGTGAGTCATCAACAACAATTCCAACGCTCGGTAAAAAATGACCACGTCCACCTTGCACATAAAGCATGCTAACGAAAGTTACATAGTTGATCTTACTCCAGTATCATTTGAACCTTTGTATGGTCTTGCTACGGACCCGTCGGAAAGCTTCTTCGGATGGGATGTTGGCGAAATCGAGTCTGAAAACGTTGATTTTCTCGACATGTCACCTCTCAACTGGTTCCGGTCTGCCAATGAAGCACCAGAAGGCATCACAGAGCCGCCGTCGACATCGAGAACTGTTGAGCTGTCGTCTTCATCTAGTCTCATTCGCGATGCACAGCCATCAGATACTCCATGGGTATGTCATGTCCCTCATACGAGCCTCGTAGCTAACATTGAGAAATGAAGCCACATGTATATCGCCCTACCGAGATTGACAGCCAGCTGAATCTCCTACCCGTCGATCAACATACGGCGACCATATTTCAAGATACTAATCTCGACTGCATCGATGAATCGACTCGTCAGGCAATGATAACACTTGTCAATACGACCAACAATCATAACTGGCCTGTTGTGGATGTCGCACTCCTCCCGTCTACTCGAACGTTATCCATGTGCATTAACCTTTACTTTCGCCACTTTCATGACACTCTTCCCATAATTCCACACATTGGTTTACGCACCTACGATACACTACCACCGATCTTACTACTAGCTATGGCTGCCATCGGAGCAATGTACTCACGAGACAAATATGGCGGCCTTGCTATCGCCCTCAACGAGCTAGTACGAAGGATCATCATTTATACTCGCGAGAACGATCAGCGAGCCATGTTCGACTTGAGCTTTGCGCAAGCGTCCCTCCTACAGTCCGTCTTCGGCCTATTTTGTGGATCACGAATGCTGTACCAGCATGCAGAGATTAGCAGAGGCAGTTTGGTAACTGCGGCGAGAAGAATGCATCTCCTCAGGCCTAGTTTGTCATTTGTGAAAGAGCTTCAGAGAAACGGCAATGAATTCAGCCAAGAGGAATTAAAGAAGGCGCAGGCTGATGACGAGGAGAGGAGAAACCTGGGCTGGGGCATATATGTAGGTCACCCCATTTGCAAGCCAGGGAGCTTTGCGCTGACCAACGTGATGCAGCTCTATGACATGCAGATATCCGCCCTTCTCAATGTTGCCCCTCTTTTGTCTGTGGGCGAGATCAATGTTCCTCTGCCAACAGGTGATGAGGCTGGAAGGGGCCAACCTTCGGCCTTGGACATAAATTTGACTCGAGACGGGCCCAATTTTCGAGAGGTGCTAGAGTTCCTACTTTCGAGAGGAAAGCTGTCGCAGCCCTTGAGTTCTTTTGGATTGTCCATTGTTGCATACACTCTTTACAGGTATGGCGAATCCGTCGTCACAAAGGCTTTGAGACTGATTATGCGTAGACTATGCACAGATGCAGCCGCATTCGATTCGGTGTTGCCAGCGTCCAGGCCACACCGAGACAATCCCTATCGACTTGCCTTCCCACCAACGTTTAGATTGTAAGTGTAGCAACGTATAATACATGTACTATGCTCCTGATACAATATACACAGTAATCCACAACAGCTCCTCGACCAACTTTCTGCATCATGCCATTCCTTGCCTAATACGCCTAACACTCTCATACTAAGTGTAACTGCTCTTTCACACCTAGGGCATATTCAGTTTACATGGCCTAATTTCCTTCAAAACATCAAGGTAGCGGCGGGGAAATCTGGGACAGGTGAGAGCAAGGCGGACGCTCGTGAATGGGTTCGAGCTCGTATTAAAGAGGACCCAGTTATCACGAGAGGTATACTCGTACAGGCAGGGCAATTAGGCATCTTGCTGCCAAGATTTATATTTGAGTATGAGCTCTATCGGCGAATCTAGCTGACTAGGCTGACGAAAGTTATAGTTCACCGACAGAGACGATATTGACATTTGATGTTGCCCTTACATTCTGGGCCATCACAAAGTTGTCAAGTAACCTTACTGAATCAGACCAAGGCAGACGGCCGACTACGATAACGTGCAAGTTTCCCCGGATCTTCCTCCACTTGAACAGATGCTTACATGAAATACTGTACAGGGTCTGACAATAGCGCTGCAAGTGATTGGATACTTCATGGGGGGAGATGGCATTTCAGGGCCTCGGAAGGATGTCTGAATTGACCAGCTCTAAAGTTCTGTCAATATTTATTGAGCGGTTGGAAAGCATGTCGTGGGGAATAGCCCAACGATTTAAACATGTATTACAGAGTCTACAAAGGGAAGAGTAGCTTCAAATAAAGGGATTGTGTCATGTTGATAATGCGTCGGAGTGACAGGCTGAAGTTTATTGATTATCAGCTCGAAACATGATATGGCCCCTCGGTGTGAGCAGATTGTAGGTTCTGGTCCCCATTTGTAACAAGAGCATGGTTTGATTAATGAATCATAAGAAACTGTCAGAGTTGGTGAAGAAGGGACAATGCATGTACGTGATAGGCACCGTAGACCGTCTCGTGAGCTAGTATTTTCAATTCCTTCCATCATCAGCATGCAGCTTTCAAGTTGAACTAGCTCCTAGTCCTGTCAAGCATGACCCACCTTCACGCATGAACATATGGCAGCAGCTCCAACACCCCAATGTTCACGTCGTACTGTCTCGTCAATGTTCCTCGTCTCCGCTTCTCCACCAACAGTTCCGGTACCCACAATGGCTCCGATGCCACATGCGATTTCGGAATGAACGTCAGCTGGGTATAAAAGCCAACTAGGTCCAATATTATTACCAAAGTAGTGAATATAGCCCCTTAATTACTCGTACTCCCGTTGGAGGTAGCACATAACTATGACACCCCCATCGAACTTCAAACTCAACACTGGTGCCTCCATTCCTGCCGTCGGACTTGGTAAGACGCCCGAGGTTATGAAGCGAGAACGAAAACTAAGTGAGCTTAGGAACATGGCAAGCAAATCCCGGTGAGGTTGGAAAGGCCGTGGAGCACGCTCTCAAGTCTGGCTACAAGCACATTGACTGTGCGCTCATTTACCGCAATGGTGTGCTACACCCCTCCAACAAGTCCAAAGAGCATTGATTACTAACTTCCGTCTAGAGAAAGAAGTAGGAGATGCAATCAAGAGATCTGGGGTCCCTCGAAAAGAAATCTTCATAACTAGCAAAGTGTCAGTTACTCTGAGCTGCTCCCAAGGTCCCACACACTTATTCAACCGAGTGACCTGACTGAAAAACAGCTGGAACACGCACCAGACTGACGTGGCCGCCGGCCTGGCCCAGACCTTGGAGGACCTTCAAACAGACTATCTTGACCTTTACCTTGTACACTGGCCAGTGTAAGTGCATTCATGCCATCTTACCATGTAATTGTTGCTGACCCCAGCCAGACGCCTTGTACCCAACGAAACGTCTGACCTTCTTCCCGTGAACCCAGACGGCACGCGTTCTGTTGATCGCTCTTGGGACCAGCAAGACACATGGAGGCAGATGGAGGAGGTCTACCATTCCGGAAAGGCAAAGGCAATTGGCGTGTCGAATTGGAGTGTGCCGTACCTAGAGCACTTGAAGAAGATGTGGACTGTCACGCCAGCTGTGAACCAGGTAGGCCATGATTTACCCATCCCACCATCCCGGTAGATGCTCATGTTGTCTCAAGGTCGAACTCCACCCATTCAACCCGCAGCACAAACTCAAGAAGTGGTGCGGCAGTCACAGCATTCTGCTAGAGGCATACTGCCCCCTGGGTTCAACGGGTATATTACACTTGACACCTTCCCAATAATGCATCATATAGGCGAATATTAACAGCTTCTCAGGTGCCCCGCTTCGTGAAGACGAAGAAATCGCCAGCATTGCAAAGAAGAACGGTATTTCGCCAGCTACGGTCCTAATCTCATACCAAGTTAACCGGGGCTGCGTTGTCCTGCCCAAGTCCGTCACTGCGAGCCGGATCGAGCAGAACCTCAAGGTGGTTGAGTTATCAAAAGAGGATATGGAAGTATTAGACGGCATGGCTGCGAGTGGCAAGCAGAAGAGAGTCAATACTCCGGCATGGGGTCATGATTTGGTAAGTTCTCCGAGTTCTCATACTGTCAGAGGGATGTCCATACTGACATATGTGGCAGGGATTTGAGGACTGGTATGGGCCGGTGCCGAATTAAAGGGAGGTTGTGTTTCTCATCTCGCCTCTTGCGGTGAGCAAGAAGAATTTTTGCATCTAGCCCAGATGAGAACACTGGCTCTGCTATTTTCTTTGCAGTTGCTACATGGAGGTCACGTTGTAATGAAGGCACGGGCCGTACCTTGAACCTGACGATAGTTATACAAGGGTTCGAGACCTAGTTGAGGCCTTAGGCCCCCAACACTCGCTTGCTCACCGCTGCTTTGTATAAATAAGGGTCATCTGTCCCAAGAGGGCATGGGACAACTAAGGACCTCTGATATTAAAGCGAATTATCGGCTGAATTAAATACAGGACATCAAACCGCAAGCGGGTTGCCTAGAAGAGCCTTAAGGAATAAAAGCTTAATATAATATAGTGGTTTATAAGAAGTTTAAAAGAAGTTTTTATATAAGCTAAATATTTTAATATAAAAGTAAACTTAAAAGTTAAAGTAAAAGTTTTATAATAGTTAATTTTAGTATAAAAGTTTAGGAATTATTAAATTAAGAGTAAATTAAATAAAATATAAGAAAAGTTATATACTTAAGTATAAAAAAGAAAAGTAATTATATTATTATAGCCTATTAATTTTAAGGGTACTTATATTATTATCTTTTATTAATATTATTATTTTTAACTTTTTAATAATTATATTTAGTTTTTTAATATTTACTTTATATTAATTTATTTTTAAGGGGATAATAATTATAATATAAATAAGCTTTATTATTAAATATATAAGGTAAGCTTAAAGTTAAAAAGGATTTTTTAGAATTAATAGTAATAAATAAAAAAGTTAAGGTAAATATAAGCTTTATAATAAGCTTTAAGTATAAGAAAATAAGCGTGCTTAATAAGGTATTTAATAGAGTTATATTCTTATTAAATAGGTTTATAACCTTATTAATAAGGTTTAATATATATAGTTTTTTTAAAGGAGTAAATATAAATAGAACCTAATTATACTAGTATTTTAATTAGTTTAAAGGTGGAGTGTTAATTAAAGTGGGCGTTAATATAGATATAAGTCTTGGTAAGTAAGTAAGGTTAAGGACTTAAAAGGCCAGGAGGTTAATATCCTTTATATAGCTAGTAATTTTAATAATAATAATAAAAAGAGCTTTTAATATTAATATTTTAACTTTTTTTAATATTTAATACTTTTTAAAAAGTAAATTATAAAAAAATAAGTTAAGGCTACTTTTAATATATTATAAGTAATTAATTTAATTATAAAATAATAAGGCTTAAAAAGGTTAAATAAATTATTAATATAAAAAGGTATAAAGCTAATAAAAAAAAACTTTTTACGTTTTACCTTATACCTTAATTACACTATAAAACTACCCTTAAAATTAATTTTAACTTTAAATTTAAAATTTTTATATTTATTTACCCTTTATAATAATATTATATTTTAATTATAATAAGGGTATAATAATAAATAAAATGCTAATAATTATTAATAATAATAAAAAAAGGCTTAGCTAAAGTATTTATTACTTAAATACTAGAAAAGCTTAATATATTAAAATCCTTAATAAATTTATACTAATTAATATATATAATTATATTATTAATAAATATAATATTAAATACTAAAAGATTATTAACTTAATATTAAGTAATACTTTAAAAAAGGTTTAAAGTATTATAACGCGCTTTATTATAATAGCTTTAATATAAGCTTTAATTATACTTAATATAAGTAAAATACTTATAATATATAACCTTATTAATATAATTAAAAAAGTTATAATTAAAGCTTTATAAGCAGTAAAGCCCTTAAAAATATAGGTAATAATTATAATTAAAGTACTTTTAAACCTTTTTTATATTAAAATCCCTTTAAAGTTTATACTTAATTATATTAATTATAAAGTTTTTATTAAAGGTAATATAATAACTATTAACTTATAAAAAAAAATACTTAAAAAAATAATTTAAGCTATTAATTATATTACTTAAATTAAAGCTATAATAGTAATTAAATACTTTTATAATAATAATATAATAATAACTTTTATTAAGAAAAGTAGCTTATTTTATAAGTAAATAATATAATTTTAATTTACTTTTAGCTTAAAAGTAAGCTTATATTATAAACTTTTTAGCATAGTTATTAAGGCTTTTCCCTTTAAATACTTTAATAATATAATAAATAATAAATTTATAAAGGTTATATTAAAAGCTAATAATATTAAAATTATTAAAAAAAAGGTATAATACTTTTATATTAAAACTTTTATAAAAATAATATTAATTTTAGCTATAAATAGCTTTAAAAATATTAATAAGTTATATTAAAAAAAGCTTATTTATAAAGCTAAAATATTTAATATTAAACCTTATAAATAGTTTATATACTTTAAGTAATACTTTTATTACTTTAAGGTTAATTATATTATTAAGTTTTATAAAATAATATTAAAGTATAGCTAATATAAAGCTATTATATATAAAAAAGAAAAAGATAAATACCTTATTAAAATAATAAAAGCCCCTTTAAAATATATTAATTATAATAAATTATATTTAGCTTAAATTTAAGTATATTTTATTATAAATTATTATTAAAATAAAGCCTATAATATATATTAATAAAAACTAGCCTTTTTTATTAAGGCTTTTATAAATATTCACTTAAATTAATTAATAATAATATAAAAATAAGCTAAATTTAAAACGCTATTACTTAAAGCTTTATTATAAAAAAAGCTTAAATAATTTAAAAGTAATAGGAATATAAGTAAACTTTTAGCCACTTTTAAAAAATTATAAAATAAAAGTATTTTTATATATATAAAATAAAATTATATTAATATTATATTACTTTTAAACCTTTAAATTAACTTTATAAAAAAAGCTTTAATAATAAAAAGCTAATTTAACCTATTATTAATATAATAATAAAGGTATTATATTAAAATATATAGAAAAAAAACGCGCTTATTTACTTAATATTATAAGCTTAAAAAGGGTTTAATATAATTATAATATAAAAGGTAATATTAAGGAAAAAAAATAATACTTTTTTATACTTATAAATAATAAATTATAACTTAATTTATTATAATAAATATATTATACTTTATATTTATAAGTAATATAAACTTAATATATAAAAAATAAAAAAAAGTAAAAACTAATATTATATAATTATATATAATATAAATATTTACTTAATATACTTATTAAGTTATATATTAAATTAAATTATACCCTTTAAAAACTTTAATAAAGTATTATTATACCTTTATAATATTTTTATAAAAAACTTTAACTTATATTACCCCTTTTAAAATATATATAATAAGGAATTATTAAAGGTAAATATATTTATAATATTTATAATTTAATAATAACTTAAACTTATAATACTTTAAAATATAATAATATAATTAAAATATAATAAAAAAGATAATATATTTAATTTAATATAAATTATAAGTAATATAATAATAATATATAAAAGTAAGGCTAATTTTACTAGCTTTAATTATTAATTATAAGTAATTAATATTAAAATTAAAGTAAACCTTTTATAAAATAAGCTTTTTATATTTTATTAATATAAAATAAATATTAATATAATAAAAGTTAAAGTAAAGTTTAAGCTTTATATTAAAGCTTAATTAATTATACTTTAAACTTTTAAAAAAGTAAATAAATATATAAATTAACTTATAATATAACTTTAAGCTATTATAAAAATTATAATTTTAAAGTAAAAAAGTAAAAAAAGTAATATAAACCTTTAATAAAACCTAAAAGTTAATAAGGTAAATAAAAAGGTAAAAAAAGCTAAAAAATAATAAAAGTTTAGGTAAATTAAAGCTAATTAAAATATTATATTAGCTATATATAAAGCTTAAATTTATATTATAAGTAAAGCTAAATAAAAAGCTTAAAAAAAAGCTATATATATAGCTAGGAAAAAAGGCCTTAAAAGCTTTTAAAACCTTAAAAAATAGGTTAAGTTATAAAATAATTAATAGCTAAAAGTTAAATAAATCTTAAACTTAAACTTAAGTAAACTTAAAATACCTTTAATTAATACTTATAAAGCTTAAGCTAAAACCTTAACTATAAAGTTCTTTTTAAAACTATAATTAAAGCTTTTAAATAATAATATAAAAGCTATTTAAAAGTATATTAATAAAAGCTTAAATTAAACCCCTTTTATATTTAAAAAGGTTAAAAAGGTAATAAATTATATTAATAGCTAGAAAGCGCTAAGTAAAAATAGCCTACTTATAAGCTTTATTAAAGTATATAAAAAGCTGGCTATAAAAGTAATTATAATGCTTTTTAATATAAGCTATATAATAGGATAATTTTTAAAGTAATTTTAAATTATATATATAATAGTTTTTAAGAAATTAAGGAAAAAAAAAAAAAACTATTATACTTTTAATAAGTAAAAGCTAATATCTCTATTAAGTATAATAGGTAAAATTATTAAAATTATAATTATAACCTAGCTTACTTATAAAGCTAAAAATAAATTATTACTCTTAAATATATAAATAAATAACTAGAAATATAAGTTAATAAAAATAATAATAAAGCTATTAATTAAGCTAATATATATAATATAAAAATATAATAAAATAGCTTTACTTTTATAGCTAAATTTATTTAAAGCTTTTAATATAATAAATTATAATAGGCTTATATATTATATCCTAAAATATTAATTCTTTAAATAAGTTATATTATAAGTTTATAACTTTATTATAAAAAGGTTATTTTAGCTTAACTTTAATAATAAAAGGTTATAAAAGTTTTAAGTTTAAATTAAAGTACTTTAAAGCTTATTATTATCTTTTATTTTATTTCTATTATATATAATACTACTTTTTAATTAGCTAAAAGCTATAAATAGCACTTTTATTATAAGCTTTATTAATAATATTAATTTAATTTTAATTAAAACTTATATAAATATAATAATATATTAGCTTAAAATTATATAAAAAATCTATTAAAATTAAGCTATAAAGGCTAAAATATTATTTAAACTAATAAAAAGCAGCTTTATATATTTTATAAGAAAATATAAGGTAAAAATAAAGGTAATTTAGCTTAAAATTATTATAATTTAGCTTATATTAAGTAAAAAGTTCCTAAAAATATAATTAAATTAAAAGCTTAATTAATTTATATATTATAAAAAACTTAAAGTAAAATTAAAGTAATAATAATACACTTTTATAGCGCTTATAATATTAATATAAAGCTATAGCTTAGCTAAAGTATACCTATTATATATATAGATTATTAAAAGCTTAATAGCTTATAAGGTAAGTATATATTATAAAATTAGCCTTTTTAAAAGTATAATTAAAAGTATAATTTAAGCCTTTATTATAAAGTAAGCGTAATACCTTTAAATTATAGCTAGTATATATAAAGCTATTTTAATAAAGCACTTAAAAACTAAAATAATTATTTTTTTTTTAAACTTATACTTTAACTTTAAGGTTTAAAAGTTTAAATAATAACTTAAAGCTAATAAGCTTATAATATAAATTTAAATTATATATATAATAGTTATTAGGATATTAAAAATAAGGTAAAACCTTTAATATATATTAATATACTTAAATATTAAATAATAAAAAAACTTTTATAATAAAATTAACTTAAAAAAGGCTTTATTAATAAAATAAGCAAATAAATAAACTTAAATAAAAAGAAATATAAAAATATAGCGCTTATATTATAAAATTAAAATAGTAAATAATTTAACCTAATTTTAAATACTTAAAAAGGTTTTTAAGCTATATAAAAACCTATATAAGTATAAATTTTTAGCTTTTATTTAGCTATATATAAAAAAGATAAAGCTTAATAAATTCCTTTACTATTAATATATATCTATTATACCTTTATTACTTTATTAATATAAAGATAATATAAAAAATTAATATTATATATTTTTTTAATACCTTTTATACTTAATAGCTTATAATAACCTAAACTTAAAGCGGCCTTTATATAATCATTATAATATTTATATAGCTTTAAAGCGGCTTTATAGTATAGCTGCTATAATATATTAATTCTTTAACTTATAATACCTTTTATAATATAAGCTAGTAAAAACTTTTATATAATATTAGTAAGTAAAAATTCAGGATTATAATATTATAAAAGTATTATAAAAAAGTAATAAAAATATTATAAAAGTATAATAAGCTTAAATTAAGTTATTATTCTTAAATTAATAAATTAATAAACTATTAAATTACTAATAAAGTATTAAAAATAAACCTATTATAAAGCTATTATAAAACAGCTAAATATTATTAATAATATTATTACCTTTATAAACTTTATACTTATACTACTTATAAATAATATAAGTGTAAGCTGATTTTAATATATCCCTTTTATTATTATTATTATTAAAACTATTAGCTAAATTAACTATTATAACTCCCCTTAATATAGGCTTAGTATAGGCTTAAGTATTTTTACGTATAAAACTATTAAAAAGGTTAAAGTAAGCCTACTTTATAAGTAAGCTAGTATTATTAAAATACTTAACTAGCTAGGTTAAAAGCGCTTTAATTATAATATAAGTCTATTTATTTTTAATAAAAATCTAGTTAAAAGTTAAGTTTATAATAATAAGGGTAATAATAATAATATTATTATTATTATTATTATATAAAGTAAAAAAGGTAAGCTTAGTAAAAGCTTAACTTAAAGCTAAGGTAATAATAAGCTTTTTTACCTTAATAGTATTATATTAAAGCTTATTAAAATTATTAAAAGCCTATATAAGTTAATAATAAAAAATATTTAAACTTATAATAAGTAATATATTTTTTTAGTTTTTTTAAGAATTTTAATAGCTTTTATTAAAGCTAAAACTAGCTTTTTAGTTTTATAAGTATAAGGTATTTAAAGGTATTAATATGCTAAAACTATACTAAAATTATAATAAAAATATACTTTAATATATATTATATATATTTAATTATACTTATAATAAAAAGCTTTATAATTTATAAAAAAGTAAATTATTAAAGCTAATAAAAACGCGCTATAAAGTTAAGGTAAATTTACTTTAAGTAATATAATAAATCTAATTAATTTTATAATAAAAATTATAAGTAATATAGCCTATATAAAGGCTATAAAGCTAATTATAAGCCTTAATAAAGCTAAACTTAAGATAAATTAGCTATAAATATATAATAAACCTAGGCTAAAATATATACTTTACTTTTAGCAGGTAAACTAGTAAGTATATTAATAAAAGGTAAACTTATAATAGGTATAATAATAAAGGGTATAACTATAATAAGCGCAGCTTAAGTAAGCGTTATCTTTTTAATAAGCGTGGTTTTAATTAGTGTTTTCTTAATTAATATAGCTTTAAGCTTTATAAAAAACTTATAAATAAGTATTTATATATTAAGTAAAATAAGAATTTAAAGTAAAATTAATATAAATATACTTTAAGTAATAAATAATTATAAATAATAAAAGCTAAAAGCTAGAAAAAGTTTTTAACTTTTATAAATAAATTAATATAAAGCTAATATAAAACTATAATAAAACTAAAATAAAAATTTATAAATTAATATAATTTTAGAATTATAGAAATATATAATTAATTAAAATAAAGTATAAAAATATAAGTAAATATAAAGCTATAAAAAAAGTAAAAAAGGCCTTTTTTAAGCCTAAAATTATATACTTTTTTAAGGTATAAAATAAAGAAAAAAAAGAAGAAAAAAAAGCTAAAACTTAAAAAGAATTAAAGCCTTTATACTTAAAGCTAAAAGCTAATAATTATTATAGTTAATTAGCGCTAGCTATTATTAAGTAAGTTATAATAATTATATTAAATATAAAGTAAGCCTAAAAGTAAACTAAAGGTAAACTAGCGCTTTATATATAAGTTTATTAAAGTAAAATATTAATATTATTAAACCTAATATAAAAACACGCTTTAAATAATATATTAGAAAAGTAAAAGTATAAAAAAGGTAAGAAAGCCTTTTTAAAGTATTTAGGTATTAAGTTAATAATATTAACCTCCTAATAATATAAATAAAAATATATTAAATTTAATAAAAAGCTAGTATAAAAATAGGATAATTATAGGTTTTTAATTATACTTTTTCTTATAATAAATACTAGTAGAGGTACTAAAGCTTTAAGTAGCAGGCTAGAGTAATTACATAAATAAATATATATATAATACTAGTATTATATAAGTATAAAATCTAAAATAATATTAAGCTATATTAAACTAAAAATAATAAAAAACTAAAAAACTAAAAAAATAAACTATTTATATATTATAATATATTAAATATACTAGTATAATTAATATTATATTATAGCTTATTAATTATAGCTACTTTATAATAGCTTTAACTATTATTATATAATTAAACTTTATATATTATTATATAAATTTATTAACTTTATAAATATAATTTATATTAAGTTATACTAAAAACCTAAAATACCTATATATATAATATATTTATAAGGTTTACCCTTTTCTATATTTTAAGTTAATTTTATATTTAAATTATTTACCTTTTTTATTATTAAGATTCTGCTATAATAATATAATTAATTATAAGTTATTATTTTTATATATATATATCTTTTATAAGCACTTATTAATATTTATTATGGCTATTTATAAATAATAATATAATACTCTTTTCTTTTTTTATATAATTCTTAAAAAAAAAGGTTTTTTTAAATATTTTATAATTTAATTTTATAATATATATATTTTTTAAAATATAATAAGTTTATTTATTTATTAAAGCTTAATTAAAGTAAGCTATAATAACTTATATAAGCAAGAAACTAAGCGCAACTTTTATATATAAAGTGGTCACGTTATAAGAGAGTTTAATACAATCAATGCTTGAGATCACTGTTTCCGTTCAACATGTGATGTTATCGGTCCCTTCACAACTTTTGGGCATTTGAAATCTGTGACAATAATATCTGCTAATTCCTGATAGAGACTAAAGGGTATATCGAAAGGGAATCGTTGAGCGTCGTTCCCTATCGTTTCCTAGCATACAGTGAGACAAGCTACTTAATGTACGACTGAATGCAGAAAAGTCGCTGGAGCTTTCAATACGAATAATGTTAGCCTAGGCGGACATCAACACCACGTTTTGCACTCCCCACCACACATACAGTCGCTGCTCAAATCCAGCACATGTCCACTACTCGACGCGACACGATGACGGAGGGAGGCGGCTCTTCTGCGCAGCCCTCCACACATGGCTCGCGCCGCGCTCGCATATGCAACCTGCAGGTCATTGTGTGCCTGATGTGTGCCGTTCCCGGTTGCCAGGGTTCGCAGAGCCTCTGCGTACGTCTGCTCACGAGCTGCGTGGTTCAGCCGCGCCACGCCTCTGGATGACGGAGGCAGATGGCTGAATCGCGACCTCGCCGCATCACGCATGCTCCGCAAATCCGCGGCGTCGTCGGGGACAATTCGCCTGTGCCCACATACGCTGGCCATGACCATGATGGCTTCACATGAAGGCCGCATGGGGCAAGCACACAAGTTGCCTCCTGTACGTTCAAAGGTCGCGCACGCACTCCCCGCGACGACCCCAATGTCAATGGCTCCTCGCGCATCTCGAAGCACCACGGCCTCGAGCGCGTCGCATACTATGTCCATGCAGGCGGCGACCCCTTCATACCCAGCGTGAGCACCGACCGCATAGTAACAGTTGTCCAGGCATCCCCTCCTGGCGTCACTGCACAGGTCGCCGGCATCGTGCCCGAGGGCTGCCATGATGTATGTCCACAACGAGCCCGGTTCCTCGCCATCCGTGCCGCCGCCAAGTTCATGGTGCATCGTGACGTTCCAATGGGCTGCAAAGGACCACGCACGCAGCCGCAGAGCGCGCATCAAGCCCAGCGTCGACACACACCCGGCATGCCAGTCCATGATCCCAGGCCACCGGCGCATAAGCTCGTCAGAGGCAATCACCCACCGGCCCAAGCTTGCATGCCGCGCAACCTCGCTGGCGTACGCGGTGAAGTCGCCGGCCCGGACACGGCCGTGGTCCAGCGCGGTGAGGTACGTCCCGAGCAGCAACATCTCCAGCCCATCCGCCAGCAGGTTGATGTGGTTGTTGTTGAACAAATAATGCAGCCACACTGTTTCAACGGACCCGCGCGAGCCCTTGTTGATTTCTTGACTGGCTTTGCCGCTGGCCTGCACAATCTCGCGACGGCCCGGCCCAGCCAGCCACATGGCATCCGCGAGTATTTGACGCGTCGCGCCGGTCCACGCGCCGCGTTGATATGCGAATTCTAGCAGATGCTCCTGCTCGGGGGTGGCGTTGTGACGGGCTGTCCCTATTCGGACCGTCACTTCGGAAGCGAGGGACATTGCCCGGCCCGGTGCCGACACGGATGCCGACGTGTCGTTGCCGCAAGAACACCAGGTTGCCAACGGCCCGCCATCGTCCTCGGCCGCGTGCCCGTCAACCCGAGGTCTATACCTGCTCGTCCTTGTTCCATTCTCGCCGCGCAATTCGCTCGCCGCCGCATCCAACGCCCACGATGCCCATCCGTGCTTCAAGGCGTATAGCTCAAGTGTGTTGCACATGTCCGCCCTGCGACACTTCTGGCTGCATCCGGGCGCGCGCTCTGCTTTGCCGACGTGTACCACGCCTCTACTCCCATCTAGCAAATGCGTCATCACGGTGGTGTCACGGCGTGCAAGCTCTTCCTGTAGACGCATGAGAAACTCGCTCGAGACGTGCCGTGGTATCCCCCATTTACAGCCAGCGCAGTGCATCTCTCCCGCCCAGCAAATACTCATCTTGCATGCCGTGCACAAGCTCATTGTCTTATCAACATGCTCCATGTGTTCCTCTTCATATACGTGTACAGCGTACCAAGTGTCACGACTGGCAGCTGTGACAAGGGCTTCCGATGAGGGCTTGTGAATAGCTTCGAATTCAATCTAATAGTTGTCTTTGGGTTTACAAGGTCCTTGGGGGAGTGAATCCAGGACCCCGACCTGTAGCTTGTATATATACATGATAATCCGAGCGTGTGTAGCCTCACCTAGACGACTGAGGCATCTAGGTCATCGCTGCCTTGGGCTTTCATCCTTGGGGCTTTCATCCTTGCGCCCTGACCTGATCTTTTGGCCCCTCTGTGGTCCGTCACGATGCATGCTTTGTGCTGATGCAGCCGGTTCGTCCACACGTTGTGTTACCTTTCCGTATGACAATCGATGGTTGGATCCATCCGTCCAAGGAGTTGCCAAGTGCCTGGTATACATCTCTTGTCACCACATTGGGCGCGAGGCGAAAATTCATGGGGGGCTCTGCGTATCTGCTCATCTTTAATTTATTTTTCGCCACCGGGGTGGGCAAATCCCTATTGCCACCGACTGCAACCCTTTGACTCCTGGTGTGATTGATGCCACAGAAGCTAAAAAGGCCGCGTATGCCGACGAGTTTGATACTTTCCTCTCATTTATTGGCTATTGCCAGACTGTTTCTAACGGCAAATTGCTTGGAGGGTCACATACTTCTCTGTTCGCACCCATGTGGCCGGCGAATAAACTGACAAGGGCTAGCTAGGTTCTAGGGCTTGGAGTGGTCACGAGTCAATTTAAAGATGGTCTCGAAGGATGTCAAAAGGCCCTTGGTTATTCATCAACGAGAGGAGGGCAAGAGCCAGATTATTTACATGAAAGAAACCGAGATGCCCGAGGCTTCCGGCTGGTCCGTGATGGCTTCGTGTAACGGCGTTGGGCGTTTGTTGAGCATGAACGGCACAATCATCCAAGCCTCGAGTCCTCCTAGCACCTGAATTTTCACAAATTTTCATCATGATTCATGACGTGCTTCGCCTCTGGGTCGTTGCCGTCATTTTGGCCACATGGCTTGGCCTCAAATCCGCATATCGCCTGTCCTTTCACCCCTTGGCGGGGATTCCTGGCCCGAAAATAACAGCATGCACACACTTGTACGAGTTCTTCTACAATGTGGTCCGACCGGGTAAATTCCTGTTCAAAATCGAAGAGATGCACCATCAATACGGTCAGATATACACCTCCGACAGCTTTCAAAGCGGCTGCGCACTAAACACAGCTTGCAGGCCCCATTGTTCGCATCAACCCCCGAGAAGTTCATGTTAGCGATCCGTCCTTCTACGATGAAATCTATGCTTCGAGCCGCCGAACGCGTGACAAGGACGCCAAGTTTGTGCCGACGTACGCCCTGCCCGACTCCATGGTGGCCACTGTAGATCATGACCTGCACCGCTTTCGACGGAGTATTTTGAAAGACTTCTTTTCTAGGCGCTCTGTCCTAGAACTATCTGAAGTTATCAACGAACGCGTGCAAAAACTTATGCAGCGATTGCGGGAATTTCAGAGGAACCAATCTGTGCTATGCCTGGATGATGCTTTCGCAGCACTAACCTCGGATATCATCACGTCTTATTGCTGCGGAAAGCACGGGGGATTTTTAGAGGATAAATATTTTCGCAATGATATTCGTCGTGCTACGGCGGATGCCATGGAGTTTGGCCATATTTGCCGGTTTTGCCCCTGGCTGGTGTATGCCCTGCGCATCCTTCCACCTCGAGCCATCTCAACCCTCATGCCAGGAAAAGCAGCAGTATTCGAGTTCCTAGCCTCACTCTTGGACGACCCAACCACGGCCACGCATGAAAAACCGTCACCTATTCCAACGACGGGCTCCCAGCCGGCAAGGAAAACCATGATCGCCGCCTTGGCAGATCCTAGTATTCCATTAAAGGAACGAAGCTATAACCGACTGCGCGATGAAACGTTTGCCATTATCGCCGCTGGGACAGAAACGACGGCTCGTGTTTTGACAGTTGCCGCTTACCATCTCGCTCGGGACGATGATCTTCGAGATACGCTGCGGGCGGAAGTGAAGAGGGTGATGCCTACGCTGGATGCGAGGCCGACCTGGCCTGAGCTTGAAAAGTTGCCCTACCTGGTAGGTAATCGCATGACTGAGATGGTGACGTTGCTCATCGCGGATGACTAGAGCGGCGTTATTGATGAATCCTTACGCCTGTCGTATGGATTGACAGGACGGCTGCCCCGTGTTGCGCCAACAAAGGCATTAAAATACAAAGATTATGTTATTCCCTCTGGGGTGCGTGATAAAAGCTCTTCTCTTGAGTTTGTGTCTTTCAACTGCTAATATACTTGTTGATTAAGACTCCAGTCAGCAGCTCTAGCTATATCCTCCACCGGGACGCTTCTATTTTTCGCGACCCGGAACGATTCGACCCCGAAAGATGGGTCAAGGCGGCACAGAATGGAGATAATTTGAAGAGGTACCTGACTTCATTCACTAGGGGGAGCAGAGCCTGTATCGGCATAAAGTAATTGTCCTGGATGTATTGACAACTTCGGTTCTGGGTTGGTAGCTAACTAGAAACTTTAGCCTCGCGTACATGGAGTTATTCTTGACAGTTGCTCATCTTGTTCGTCGTTTTGACATGGAACTATACGACACGGAGGCGGAAGATGTCCGAATTGTGCGAGATATGAATATGGGATATACGAGACGGGGTAACCTGAGAGTATACGCCAAATTGTCATTAGCGGAAGGGTAGGGGTGGCTTGCCCTGCACTTAGCCGGCTGTGCGATATTCCTGAATCTGCTGTTGAGGAAATGCCTGCCAGGTATTTTGAAGAATTTCACCCTGGCATTGAGATCAGAGGCGAGTCTATTCTTCCCGAGTATGCCCTCTTTCCAAGCTCTTCGGTCATAAGGGTCGACGGATTGAAAGATGATGATGACGGGCATGGAAAAACCACTGTGCTCACCTTGAGTTTCCAGATTCTGCATGAACTAACCTTTAAAGGAGATAGAGGCATCGAGTCTAACCGAACAGAACGACTTATACAATCTAGAGTCAAATAATACTGTGGCGGTGGTACACTACTCAACACAATCATACATGCTAAGATACGAATGTAAAACGAAGAAGACATCCAAAAATTGCCTTAAAATAGAGCATTGTAAAGCGCTTTACATGAGTTTGAGTCGTTTCATGAAAATCGGTGCAAAATCGGACACTACAGCAAGAGTAGCAATGGCAATACCCAGAACATTCAGTGTCGAAATCCGAGTCTCTTCAGCCACTATCCCAATATATTGACGCCCCTCGGATTTCACGGCTTCCCTTCCCCAGAAACCTGGAAATCACCCCATTCAACTGTCGCCGTGCGATGCTAGTATTCAACAACAGTGCCATACCAGTTATTCGCGAGAGACCATCGGCATTCTTATACTAACCGTCGCAGCTTGGATCTGCAATCGCGCTCTTCGCCAGATGATCTCGGATTTCACGATTATAAGCATCCATGAGTGTGACGAGAGGGACAACTGCGAAATGACCACCACTGGCTTGTGCTTTGATGACGGGGGCGATCAGGGTGTTAATATATCGAGACTGGGCTTCAATCATGAGGATAATCGAGTCGTGGCCTAAGTTTGTGTTTAGGCTGTACATCATGGCGAAATTCGGGAGATGCTCAACTGTCATGCACAGGTAGGCGCGAGCGTCCCCACGCTCGTGATACCCATGGGAGATATGTTGTCAATGGGGTTTGTCTGAAGCGTGTCGTTGTCCCGACGTATGGCGGGAAAGTAATCGTCTGAGATGATGACGCGCTTGCAACCGGCTTCGTAGTCGGGAGTCGGTTTCCTCTTCAAGGCCGCATCCTCTGGAATTTGCTTGTTCATTATATCAAGACACAGCTGCCTTGCAAAGTCATTCACCAGGGAGGCGACGTCAACTATAGACTCATACAGGGTCTCGTGGATAGCGAGGCACGGTACCGTCTTCGAACACCAGGAGCATGTCTGTATATCGCTCGCATTGTTTCGCTAATAGGTTTGTCGGCTCATGGAATGATCCAGTCTGGCGATCGCTGGAAGACGGTGACGCTCTGGGCGATGTCGACGATTTCTGGTAGGATCTGCGCTGCGGTCGCGCCGTTGCCAATCATGGCTACTTTTTTGCCCTCCAAGTCATGATTTGGATCCCACCGCGCTGAGTGCATTATCTTGCCCTGGAAGGAATTTAGTCCGGCGATGTTTGGATATCGTGGTACATTCAACCGGCCGACTGCCGATATGACAAAGTCGCTTGTGACGGTGTAGGACGCCCAACGTTCGGCAGCTTTCCCGCCAAGGACTGTGAGAGACGTCTCCCACTGGTGAGTAGAGTCATTCCACGCTGTGGCTTCCACTTCAGCGTTGAAGCGAATGTATTGGTAGAGACCCCATTTCTGGGCTACCCGAATCAGGTACGAGAGGATTTCTTCCTGTCCTGGGTATTCTCGAGTCCAGTCTCGTATTGCATACGTATGTATGAAGTGCTTTGTACATCTCTGCATTACATGGTGCGCTCTACAGAGTAGGCAGTCATGAGTCATGACGCCACACCCAGTTGCCTAAATGCTGTGGACAGTTGTTGGGCGAACAATGGCCAAAGTCTCTGCTGCATGGGACAAACGGTGCCTGAATAGGAGGGTGTCACACGGCCAAGGCCTGGACAAAGGCATCGGCCAACAAAGGTGACACAACAACAAAGAAAAGCATCGGGAGAACCCGGACTCGGACCTGAAGCAAGGGCTGCCTCAGGGACTAGCCCTCACCAAGTTCTTATATTTATATAGAGCTCTGGTCCTTCAAAACCTTGAGGAAAACCAGGGACCTTTGATACTGTGATAAGGGCTCGGAAGGAGGGCTTGGAGCAATTTAGCTCAATTCAACTAATAACAGTCTTTGGTATCAAAGGTCCTTGGTTTTCCTCAAGGCCTTGAGGGACCAAAGCCGTCTATTTATACAAGAAGTCGGTGAGGACCTTCAGCCCTAGGTCCCGTGACCGTAGCCCTTGTGTAACCTGCGATTTCCGTGTAACAGATACCTTGACGTTGCTTATGATATCGATATCCAACTACTGTTCCAAGCCCAGTTGCCCTGCCCCTGTCACTGAAGACTCTCTTTGTTCAGCCGTGGCAGATGGTAGCTGCTTTTTTTCACTGGGAGAGCAGGGGAGACAGAGACCTGCAGAACAAAGCCGGTGTGCGATGAACTGAGGTTGGACCTGTCGCAACAACAGTACTATTATGACATGATCTCAGACTATCGGTGAACAACATGGACGAGCTAGGGGTTCGGGTGTCCTGGGACAATTCACCCGTCCTCTGTTGGTTCACTGAAACTTGTGCAGACTTGTATTCATAGACATATCGATGCAGCTTGTGCACCTGCAGTGACAACGGTAAGCTCCAGGAGTTGTGCTGTTCATGCGCTGTCCATGTCCATCGATTCTCTATAAAATACCGCCTCCCCTCGCCTCCTAAAATTCAGACCTGTACCTTGCAACATCTCGACAGGTGCCCCCATAGCAGCAATGGCAGCTCATTCAAAGCACGACATGCTGCGCATCATTGCTGCGAGGGATGTTAGCCCGCTGCCCCTTCGGGTGTGTGGGGATCAGCTTCAAATGTTGTATCATACTACATTTCGGCCGACGTATTTGCGACAAGTCTTCGACACAAGGCGAGATCTTATGTGGAATTTAGGATATCTTTTGCATTTTCTTTACAACAAGATGCAAAATTCCCTTCACCAAGGCTGGAATCTCCTCGACAGATTGGTGCCGAAATTTCGAATTACAGAAGTTATATTGAGAGCTTGCGCACAGAGCCTGAACAACCTAGTCATGACAAAACACGAAGATAGGAACCCTCTGGATGCAGATCCCGTCCTGCGGGCGCAACAACAATTCGATGACGATTGTAAGAGTGCCACGCTCCGTTTGCAAACTCCCCTCCTACTCGCCATACCCCGCCGGCACCAGAGACTACAGTCCATCAGAAAGCACCGGTCGAAGCAGGAATTACCTGCCGAAGAGGAGGAGGCCGTACCAGACAGGCCTGTCTGCTTCTGGGATTGGTGCGGCACCATGGGGCCTAACAGCAAGTTATTTATCGATGTGGTAAACGTCGATGATATAAAAAACTTTCCTCCCTCCCCGGACAAGACCAAATCGACTGGTCAGCCTTGCGAGTATTGTGCGAAGCCACTAGCGCGGTCGGAACTCTCGGGAAAGAATTGGACGTAAGTTGTTTTACCAAGTCAAAATTTCCATCGCCACGGCGCTAACAGACCTAGCCGTCATGTTCTCGACGACGTCCGACCCTTCACGTGCCTTTTCGAAAAATGCGACAAACGAAAGACCCCTTTCAAAGATTACGAATCGTGGGACGATCACATGACGACTAGCCATTCGAAGAGGTGGCCGCGGGAACTCTGTCCGCCCATCCCCTGGGAATGCTTCGCGTGTGGCCCTTTGGCGAGTTTTAAAGACAAGGCTGATTTTGAGAAACATCTCGATGAGAAACACGGCACGTGTTACATGAGGAGGTGTGAAATTTTCGACAGGACTGAAGCCAGGAGAGATAAATTACGGAAATTTTTCCACATGTGCCCCCTTTGCCATGGGTGCGTGACACTGACTCCTGATGAGCGCGCCGCTTTCCGCTCCGGGTCAGACAGCTACATCTGTGATGTGCTGTGCGGTAGGCTGCACAGACACATTGCTTTGTCGCTGTGTAATCTGGCATTTGCCACGACTTTGAAGATTCAGGATGAGGATGGGACTGAGACGTCTGATACGGAGGATAGGACTAAGACGTCTGAGAAGGAGGATGAGTTGGTCGATGAGGAAGATGAGACGTACGATGAGGAAGACTAGACTCTCCTGGTCCCATGCTAGCCAGCATTAAGATCTTTACAAGATCTGAAGGCCACGCAGATGACCAAGATTGCGCTGGCTGCATGGGGCACCCCGGCCAAATGCATCAGAATTAGCGGTCAAAACGCTTGGTCCTCGGTGATTTGAGCCTCTATTTCGGAAATAAGCCATGTTGGCACCATTTTTTCTTTCTTTACAAAAGGACTATTATACAACATTCAACACAAAAACTATTATGCGAATTCAACTTTGCATTACAACTCATTGTTTCTAGTCACAATACTGCAGTCTACAACTCGTCAATGGACAAAACACCCAACCACTCAGGCTGGACTCTATAATGCCACTGCCATTACGAAGTATACCACGATTTACCTCTTGGAAAGCAAGTTCTTGATATATTCGTGGAAGCTGTCCATTGACCCGTTGGGCAATGTGTTTTCTCGCAGCAGTAGCTAGTATCAATAAAAGTTATCTTCTTTTCGTCCTTTAAAAGTCATATTTGTGTCCAATTACTTCGTGATAATAGATTTAAGTACAGGAAAACTAGACAGATTTTTAATAAAATCTTTGGTTGAAACTAGGACTTAAAAGCGCAAACAGGTACCTCCCCTGTTTACTCCATGTGGTGCAGACCAAGGTCAACCCCGCACACGGCGGCAGCTCGGATGAACTAGCGCTAGCGGCACTAGCGGCGGGACGGGCCGAATACCGGCGTGGATCTGGAGTCTCGTCGTAGTCAGCAATCGCACAACACACCTGATCCAATCACAGAACTACCACGGCAACCATTCCACTGGCCTACAAATGCAGTGGAATCATGGACAGAACGAATAACATTTTGATACGGTGTGGTCCGTGTAGCACCGTACAAGTCACTGCCGTGTTACCGTTGGGCTGACAACACCCGAGATACGACGTGACAGGAAGACCAAGGAGAAGCGACATTGGATGCCTGACCTGCCCTTCCTTCGCCGTTCGCCATGCGGGGGCAGAGAGAACGTCTCATACGTCAGTACGTTGCCACGTATTATCCCTCCTGTGGCTAGCCTCTCGCTGTTTAGCCACCCGCTACGGTCTCTTGCCCCCTTAACCTCCCCTCAGCCCCCGGGATGGAGCACCTGGGGCCTTTTCTCCTCGCCACAAGTTGTGGATCCCTTTTAGTTTGTCAACTCACAACGAAACAGACGACCGTGCGATCTCCTGGCTACCCATCAGCTAGAAACCAAGTCACTGGATAAGCGAGGCCTCTGTGAACTGTGCAAAGAACAGAACAACACAAAATACGGCAGATCCCACGGCATATGATTCTGAAATGTTCTTATTTCAGTTCCCAGGCCTTAACTAAGGCTTCACGCGACCCCAAGGTGCCGCTAGGGCCGTGTCTCCCATTTACTTCGTGCTTCCCATCGTACTCATATTCTCGTTCTATTATCTGCGTCGGTCGCCGCCCGAAAGCGGTAAAGTCGAACCAGAAAATGAGAGAAGCGCTAGCTCAGGAAGAACTAAAAAAACTTCTGGCGACGGGAGTTCGGCGAGTTTGACGCCATCAGAAGGCATTTCGCCAGACGAAAGCAACGCGTCAAACAAGACTCTTCCACCAGCAGCTGAGCCAGGGTTGCAAATATTGCACGACTGCGAGGTGCCCAAAATTGAGTATGTCAACGCTGACAAGTGATGGAAAATAAGGCCTGACCATTATGCTTAGTATCGTGGCTGTTCATGGGCTTGGCGCGAATCCAGACTACGCCTGGGTCTGGCTGCCCAAGAACAACCCCCCAACCGTCGCGGATACCCCAACAAACCTTTTAACTGGCTTCAGGAACTACTTCCAGCCAAGTTGCCCAAACCATGTCGAGTTCTAGCCTTCAATTACGACTCGAGATGGTTCTGGGACGCCCCTCAACAGAAACTCTCGAGCATTTCGGATACCCTACTAGATAGTCTTCGGAACGACCGCGAGCAGAACAAGGTTGGTCCCATGTTGCGATTTATAGCCTATATAGTATGCTGATGGTTTTCTGTTGCAGGCTATTGACAGGCCCTTGATCTTTATCGGACATAGTTTTGGGGGCAATGTTATCGAACAAGTACGTAACCGTCGCAAATAGTCCTTAGTGTGAGGGTCCACGCGATGGGTCTACGATGAAGGCACAAGAGCTCGTAATGCGACTTATCAAGTGCGTGTTACAAGAGGCCTGGTAGAAATGAAAAGCTTGATCAAGATCGGAGAGGAAAAGAGCTAGCTCGAACGAGCCGGCATAGCAACAATGATATGGTGGCTCACACGTGACTGTGTGTGTACTGACATTTACTCACTCAACCATTTTAACCGTTGGCAGGCCATCGTATCCGCATCCAGACATTGCTCTCCGCATCTTTCAATCTCCGCATCGACTATCGGGGTGGTCTTTCTTGGCACGCCTCATCGAGGGAGCCCAGCAGCAGCATGGGGAGCAATAATTGCATCTCTTATGCCGTCCGGTTTGGCTCCCGAAGATAGGCTACTAAAGGCCTTGGAGAAGCATTCGGATTCCCTCGCGGACCGTCTACGCGACTTCTCTGGCTGGCTCTTTTCCGAATCGGTGCCAGTAGTTTGCGCCTTTGAACAGCTCGTGACAGACTACTCGTCCCGGTTACCTCTTCTGGGGACCTTTGTTCCCTCGAGAACATTGGTTTGTGTTCTATTCCTTGTCGTTGCGCAGCGCAAGATCTAACGCCTCAACAGGTTGTTGACGAAGACAGCGCCTGCATTGATGGCCATCACAAAATATCGCTACACACCGACCACCTCAAGATTAACAAGTACTACGGTGCTGACGACCCTTCTTTCAAGTTGATCTACCCGGAGATACAACGTATGGTTGAAGGCACTGACGAGGGACTTAATCGCCGTCGAAACCCGAAGCTATCCCAACGGACGAAACGTCAACATCCGGAGGACTCCAGAGATGCCTCCAACGGATGAGAGTTAAAAATCCAGAGGATGTCTTATCAAAGATTGAGGCCCAAAAGGGTCAACGAGTAGAGAACACTTGCGAGTGGATTCTAAAACGCGAGGAATTCTCTGCTTGGGCTGTTGGAACGAACTCACACCTTCTTCGCCTCATCGGCTCCCCAGGCATCGGAAAGACGATGATGGCAACATTTCTCGTAAGATTCTTGAAGTGCAAGATTGAAAAAAATCCCTCAGAGACGTTTATCCACTTTTTCTGTGATGATAAGGATCAGGAGAGAAAGACACCAACCGCGATACTGCGAAGCCTCGCATGGCAGCTTCTACTACAAAGAAACGAATTATTTGAGCATGTCCAGCCAGATTTCGAGAAGTACGAAGAGAGCCGTACCTTTGAGAGTTTATTTAATGATGTCTATGCTCTCCGGCGGATTCTGAAAAACATGCTTCTGGATGAGCGTTCAGACAAAGTATTCGTCCTCATTGATGCTCTCGACGAGTGTGAAGCTTCGACTCGTAAGGATTTACTCTCCTGGATCCAAATAATTTCTCAACTATCTCCCGCCGGGGACTCGGGCAAAATTAAGATCCTGCTTACCTGCAGGCCCCATATAAATGATATCGAGAATGAGCTACAGGATGTTGGAACTCAACTACAAATGGGCTCTGCCGAGATAAACCATGATCTGGCCAAATATATCGACGACCGAGTTGATGAGCTGGCAAATAGAAAGCACTACCCACCTAGCCTAAAGCAAAAGGTTATTGAAACGCTGAAACGAGAATCTGGGAATACCTTTCTCTGGGTATCCCTCATGATTGCAGAGCTGAAAACAACGCTCAAGCATAAAGTGGAGGAGAAGTTGAACCGCCTTCCTCACGGGCTTGACAACACGTACTCTACCATTCTGGACAGAATTCCCTACGAAAACAGAGAGAATGCCCAGTTCATCTTGCGTTTCATGGTAGCGGCCTTGCGTCCATTGGAGAAGACTGAGCTCCAAGCCGCATATGCAACTTGGAAGACGAATTCAATATTGAGTGGCGAGGATATGCAGCTTTATTCTGACATTCTCTCAGTTTGCAGCTCGATCCTTCATGCAGGCAGTGAGGATAATGCAACTCTCAACTTCTGTCATCAGTCTGTGAAAGACTTCCTTCTCAATGAGCACACAGCCAATACGTGGTATCATACCAGCGTGGACGAGGCGAATATCCTTATTTTTAGGGTTTGCTGGATGTATTTGAGCGCAGACGAGTTTAGCGGTCTAGACTTTTGTTCTTCGTGGTCAGACTCGGAAATTGTGTCAGACTCGGAAATTGACTTTGACGAACCTGATAAGCCAAAAGTCCAAAGAGGTGGATCTCCACCCCATTTCTTCCTGGAATATTCATACGACGCATGGAAGGAACATGCGATAAGAAGTCATAAAGCCTTGCTTCGAGACTGGCACAACTTAGCCATCGATGTCACTAAAGCACCCGAATTAAGAGACGCTTTGTTATATTGGACAGCTCGACAAGGATACGAAGACATGATCAATTTCTTACTCGACCAGGGCGCTGATATCGACGTGAGGGATGAATTCGGGGCCACCCCGCTGTTGAACTCCGCTGAGAATGGGCAGAACACTATCGCTAAACTATTACTCGACCACGGTGCTAGTATGGAGACTGGGAATATAAAGTGGGCTACGCCGCTGTTAAGGGCCGCTCAAAATGGGCACGAAATTATAGCTAAACTGCTACTTGATCGCGGCGCTAATATTGAGGCTACGGATATGTATAATGACGGGCCGCTGATAACAGCCGCTAAGCATGGGCGCGAAACTGTAGTTAAAGTCCTGCTTGATCGCGGCGCTAATATTGAGGGTGCGCATATATCTGATAACGGGCCGCTATCAACAGCCGCTAAGCATGGGCACGAAACTGTAGTTAAACTCCTGCTTGATCGCGGCGCTAATCTTGAGGGTAGGAAGACATCTGCGCTTACACCGCTATTATACGCTGCTAGCAAGGGGCATAAATCTACAGTAAAGCTGCTACTTGACCGCGGGGCTAATATCAAGGCTATAACTAGGCATGGTGACACGCCGCTATCACTCGCCACTCTATGTGGGAGCCAATCTGCAGTCAAGCTGCTACTTGATAATGGCGCTGATATTGAGGCTAGGGACTGGGTAGAGGATACGCCGTTACTGCGAGCTTCCATGAAAGGGAGCGAATCTATCGTTAAGCTGCTACTTAACCGCGGGGCTAATATTGAGGTCAAGAATAAAATAGGTCACACGCCGCTGTCAATAGCTGCGGTCGGAGGGCATACAGCTGTGGTTAGGCTGCTACTTAATAACGGCGCTAATATCGAGACCAGGGACAATATGTATAGTACGCCGTTACTGCTAGCTACCGAGAAAAGCCATGTATATACGGTTAAGCTATTACTTGAACGTGGGGCTGATATTAAGGTTAAGAATAAGGAGAATCAGACGCCGCTAGGAATAGCTGCTGCCGGAGGGCACGAGGGTATAGTTAAGCTGCTTGAACAATATTTACAATAATAGTAAGGCTTACCAAATCCTTCTTCTACTTTTTTATGTAGTAATATAATTAGATATCCTATAAGGAGCAACAGGTCTTTAATACCTTGATAATACCTTGATATCTTCTCCCCGAGGTCCTTCCTAGCTGGTAGACAGTAATTGTGAGTAATATTTCCTCTCACCTATATCAAGATAACTTGGGCTCCTACCCAACTCCATATCCCAAACATAACTTGATTTTGTCTCTAGACTTTATCCTAGTTTCAGTACCTTGATGGCAAGCGGGTAGTACGCGTCCTAGTTTTTTATAGTTATGGCTAGTTGACTTCTACACTTGCACCCTTCGCACTAGACGTCCACTCGGATTCAAATCTAACCATACACGTTGTACCGAGGAATACATGTGAACCGATAAAGACTGAAGAGCAAGTTGATGTTGTGACGTTTATATCATGGTATCTTCAGAGAAGTGCGAGGCTGGGCGAATAAGTATTGCGGTTACAGGGAGGCCTATCTGCCACGAGCCAAGCGTTTATATTTGCTAGCCGTCCGGGTAATAACTCTACAAAACTTTTGACGTCCATTCCGTATAGATGCATAACTCAATCTCCCATTTGAAGCACTCTTGTGCTATGGCCTTTCTGTCCGAGTTCCTCTCTACATTAGGATTGAGATTTATGCCTGAGTTTTCTATACCTGGAGTGGTCTTTTCCGCATTCTTGAAATGGCTTCTCATGTTTTCTCATCTGTATTGTCACTCTCTTGACCTTAAGATGTTATGAGATATTTCCTCACAAAGTGCGCATTCAACCGCACCGCCCTGCGAAGCCATGGCTGCGTAGATGGCTACATCCTTGGGATAAACGCAGGTATCTGTTGATTGCAGGTCAAAATACGCAATCGGACATGCAGTAGTGCATGTTTACCAGCCACACACTTGTTTTCGCGGCATACATCTGTGGCTAGTACTTTATAAGTAGGAATCTGTGAATGACAATTTGTAGGCAGTTATTTGAGCGTAGTAATGTGTAAGTGATAGTCTGTAATTAGTTTTCTGTGTGCAGTAATTTGTAAGCAGCGGTCTGCGAGAAGATTACGGGGCTCTCTGCAAACGGCAGTCTATGAGTCGCAGTTTGTGGGTAGTATTTCGTAGGCAGCAGTCTGCTCATGTGAAATACATACATAGCGATTTTCAACCCTTACACTGCGAGGAGTCATCTCCACTTTTTGTAGGTGTTGGTGGCAGAACCTTGTGTCAATTCGTCGAGTTAAAATGTCTTGATAGCTGCTTAATATACTTAAGGTTTTTGTAGTTGCAACGCTGTAATCTAAGCTTTAAGCCACCAGACTTGTCTCGGATCTGCCTTTCCTGGTGAAAGGCTATATTCGCGAAGAACCAAGCGTAGTAACTTGGTCAAGCGCACTTGAACTATATAATAGAGGGCAACGGTAAACAGAGTATAAAATATCTTAAGCTTCCGATATATAATAAAGAAAAGTAGATAGTCGTGAATATACAAGAATTCCAACCGCGTAATATAACAAATATATATTATATTATATAGCTATTATTTAGTCGAAGCTTAAGATAGCAAGCTTTAAGTTTCTTCTTATATAAGCAGCTTCTAATCTCTTTTTAGCAAGTATTACATTCCATCTCTTAATCTAAACAACAAATATCCACCCCAGACTGTGATGGCAGCAGTCCCACCAAAAACAATTAACTTTCTAGTAAGTAACTTGAGAAGGTCCAGACTTATAGGCTAACCTAAATATCTGAATAGGTTAAAGCTAAGTTTCTAACTCTAAAATAAATTTTCAGTAATTATAATACTGTAAATCAAGCTAGATACTACTTGTTTTACTGTCTTACCATTTTTACGTAAACGACTTTATTCGCTAAAAGCCAGGCGTGATAGTTCAGCCAAGTAAACTTTAAAAAGGTTTAAGATTTCTAAGAAAAATTACTATTTACTATATTATAGAAGTAAAAAGTAAATATAAATTTTACTTTATTTAAACTTTACTTATTAAAGTTTCTTATAAAATATTATTATTTCTACATTTTAAATAATCCTAGCTATCTATTAATAAAAAAGTATAAGTAGGAGGGCTAAGAATAACACGAGATTATCTACTCTCTGCAAAATAGTCTATTCTGCTGATTAATACATTCTCTGCTATTAATTAAACTCCCGCTACTATGAAGTATTCTATGCTCTCTGTTGCAGCCTTCTTTGCTGCCTTCTCTCTGGGTTCCCCAGCATACTACTGGAGGATACAACAAGCCGAGGCTGGTGAAGCTATTATAACGAATGACATGAACAACCCCATCGATGTGGTCAAAGTACCAGGAGGGCCAGAAATCCAGATTGCGCAGACAGGAGGAGAAGCTAGATTTCCTGGAGGGCCAAGCGGGGACCTGAAAATCAACGGACAGGTAGAGGTCAGCTATGTTGGTGGTGATCAAGACACGTTTAATTACCAGGTAAAGCCGATCGCTCCCGGCTTTGTCGGATGTGTCCAGGTTTCAACCGTCGGATGCAACCAAGACTATCTAGAGTGGTGCTCTCAACCAGGTCCATCGACTGTCATTACATGTCCCGAGGGCACAAAACTCGAGATCACGGTGACTGAATTGCCTAATTTATGGAACTTCTACAATTATTAGGCTGCGTGGTGTTGAAGGGTGCGAATAACGGTAATCACGGCAGCTCAACCTGCCGGCATGACAAATATTACCAAGGAGGTTTTACGATAGTCTTGTTTTAATGCAGGATATTTGATATAGAACTCTAAATAATAACCTCGAGTTTCAAAGTTCTGTGTATTCTTTTTTTATATTCGGTAATTTGAACGGCAGATCTTGGCGGCGATACTCTTCTGAAGCTCCGCACTCAAATGCAGAAGAAGGGATATCCAGCCAGGAATGGCCACAGTCCGCTTAATCGAATTGGGTGAAATCCGGCCTGACTCCGCCATATATAACAGAGCATGCCAGACCGGTACCGGGGTCGTGTCCGAAAGGTTGACCCCAAGGACCACTTCATGACGGGGACAGGGTTCGTGAAGCTCGTCAATACCGTCCATGATAAGACGACGCCTTGGGTGGCTTCGACCTCAAGGACGTCTTCCAGCACCAGATCTTGGATCCCAACTTGGCTGCTACTCGAGTGCTTGTACATGGGCTAGTGCAGCTGCGACATGTTTACCGGGCTTGGCTTCCAAATCCAAAGCGGACATTGCACTGGGGGCATTAAGTGCACTGATCCATGCCAACCTACGGCGGCGAGCGAGAGCCTACTTGACAGTCTCGCTGAAAAACTAGGCCATTTGAAGTTAGACAATAGTTTCTCAAGGCACATGCATCTAGCGGGCTCGCGAAGACTCGTGGCAAAAAGGCCGAGAAGAAAGACAAATTCGGAGAGGCCATCAGCTAGATTGCTGCTTGCAATTCGAGCTAGATATCTTGCAACTCCAGTAAGGAGCATTCGAAATTAAATCGAGATACTACATAAATGCATTGGAAGGTACTCAGTTAGATAAAAAAAGGTTAGGGACTGGTTGTATAGTGGCTAGGTTAAATTGGTAGGTCCTGAAACGAAATCATCAAGTAGTAGCTTGCATACTTTCGTTATAACTGTTGGTGAATTAAGAACCTACTAATCCTATACCTGTTCGACCATTACTATTACCTGTGATAAATAGAAAATGTTGCCTCCTCTAGCACATACGGCTATAGCCACTAGCTAGTCAAGGCAGTGTGATTGCCAGTGAGCAGAATGTCGATGATAATGAATGACAATGGTTCAAAAAAAGAAAAGAAAACAAGTACAAGAATCCCGCGAAAAGAGGGTCGGTACGTTGGCATTTACAAGCAATCAAGAAGAAGATCCAATTTCCCATACTTCACACAACATATGCACCAGAGTTGCACTGTCTCGGCTCGGCAGCTGCCTCAAACGACCCGTCTGGTAATCGCCGCAAGCCCTGCGCCGAGGTCTGCGCTGGTCCTCTGTTGATACCATGACCCAATGACTCCAAGAAGCCAATTACGCCATTATCATACCCCCCCTCAATCGTCACGTTCTTCGCCTGCCCCAGTTGAGCATGGAGTCTTGGTTCGCTCAATGCCTCCAAAGTAGTCATCTTGCCATCCAACAAGTGGATAGCATTCTGTATATTAGCTGTGGTAATCCGAATTCCTCCAGCGCACCCAATCGAGAAGAGCAACTTATTATCACTTGTCTCGGCGATAATCGGCGAGATGGCTGATAATGGTCGCTTCCCCCGCTCAATAAAGTTGGCCTTATTAGAGTCAAGGCCAAATCTATTCCGCTCGCTAGGAATGTCAAAGTCGTTCATCTCGTTATTCATAATAACACCAGTCTCTGGAACCATAACATGTGAGCCAAAGTACAAGTTAATCGTGGTTGTCATAGATACAGACATGCCACTAGCATCCGCTGTTACAATATGCGATGTTCCAGGTGTCTTTAGTAACTCGGTACCATCGACATCATAATAATCGTCGTCGAATGTTTGATTGTCGGAGATCTTTGAGCGTATCCAGTCACCAGTCTCTTCTGATATCATGTTCTTAGTGTACTGGCTAAGAGCCACGAATGAAGGGTCGCCAAGTCCTTTCCGCTGGCCGTATCCCCATTTGATCGCTTCTATCATTCGGTGTGTCGATAAATTTGATTGTCGAGGCTCTTTAAAATCATGAAAACCACCTAGTATATTCAAAGCACTAAGCGCCACAATACCACTGGACGGGGCATTTATACTTGTGAGGCTGTAGTCCCGATATTGTATTTTCACGGGATCCGGGAGAGTAATGTTATATTTTTCGAGGTCTTTCAATTCCATACAGCCGTTACGGCTTTTCAAAGCCCGGATAGTCGCTTCAGCAATAGGTCCAGTATAAAAGGCTTTGGGGCCTCGATTCGCAATATCTTCTAGTGTATTCGCGTATCGCTCTCGAGTCATTATCTCGCCGTATCTCACACGATGCCCTTGCGGAGCAAAGTCTATAGCCCATTCCTTTTCATCTGTGAAGAAGCTATTTGGTGTTGTCAAATCCATGTATGTAACCAAGTCTTTGCTAACGGGAAAGCCATATCGGGCAAGCTTGATAGCAGGAGCCATGACATCGGCCCATCTTAGGTTTCCATAGTTCTCGTGAATGTATTTCAAGCCTTTAACCTCGCCTGGGACAGCGCTATATTGCAAAGCTAGTGTTAGAAGGTTTTCACCCCCAGGAGGTCAAGTTTCTTACCTGGCCAAGCCACCAATCTTGCTACCATCGATATTGCCTTGATACATATTTTCATGCGCTGCATCCGGTGCTGCCTCTCGAAAGTCAACCGACTCGTATGTTCCGTTTGGCATTCTAAGAAGCGCGAAGCCACCGCCACCAATACCGCTGTGGTACATGGCAACAGTTCCGACGCAGAAAACCGTCCCAACGAGAGCGTCTACAGCATTTCCACACCTACCGCCGTGACACTTTTGAAGCAATTGTGTGCCAATTTCGCTGCATATCTTGCTCTCAGAGGCAACTGCACCGTGGTTGGTGCCGTAATTTTGTTCCTCTCCATAAACTATTGTTGGCGTGGAAGCTATTAGTAGAAGATAATTGAGTATTTTTGTGATAATAAAGAGCATTTTGAAAGCTGTATACTTTGTAATTTAGTATTATAAGTTAATATATTATAAGATAAAGGATAGATATAATAGAAGTAGCGGGAAAAGAAATATAAATAATAGAAGCACTTATAATATTATAAAATTCAGGCTATTTAATATAGAAAGTTTAGGGTGTAGCTATTCTATTTTAGGGTCTAACTTTATATTTTAAACGAAATATTTAAAGGTAACTTTTAGGCTGATAATTATAAACTTTTTAATAAAGTGTAAATATAGTAAAAGAGGGGCTATTTAGGTTAAATATATCGGGATTAAAAGCTAAAATCTTTCGTTACCTACTTTTAAGTTCCCCCCGCCAACTTATAAAAGCTAATCTATTTACCTTCTCCTATAACTCCAAGTATTTTATAAGTAAATTTTAAATTATCATATATTAGACTTGCGTTGGCACTTTTAGATCAGACTAGAACATTCCAATTAGCGTAGGTGGCTTCGCCGGATCTAGTAATAAATACGTTGGTAATAAAGCTATTTAGCTCTGAAAATTAAAACAAGTAATAAGATATAAATATCTACTTTATCTCCCAAGATTATCTTCTAAAATCCTGCACAACCCGCACAACTAATTCTAATTCTATTAATCTTACACATCTCAAGCTATTAAATAAAAACAATGCGTGTCTCAAACTTGTTTATTTTGGCAAGTGCCGCTACAAGCGCTGTCGCCCAATACTACGGGGATCAATACGACATCGACGGCGCTCAATACAACATCGACGATGCTGAATATGACAGCACTGAATTTATCCCACGCCAAGCGGTAGGCTATGATCCCCTCCCCAAAAGAATACACGTAGTGTCAGTGGGCTCACGCAGCACAGGCAGTCGTCTATAGCGGCAGGAATAACCAAGGGATCAGGCCGCTTGGCACGTGTGTGGCTTTGAATGGTCTCGTGTAAGCTTAGGAAGCTATTGTAAAGTGATGATACCCTTTAACAAAGATTGATAGCAAGGGAAAAGTCACCTCGATTCAAGTTTACTCGCGTTTTTGCACGCTATACGAGTAGGTACCCTGCTTCGCACTTGGGATCGGCTTTATTTTAATATCGCGCAGGGATTCGGAATGCCAACATCCTTATCCGCGGCTGTACATCCACAACACTCACCCAGTGACTGTATCTGGTCCTCCTATCAAGTCTTATTCCATAAAATGCAATTAAATGCTTGACTGGACGTTCGAGAAGGCATGAGGTCCTCACAGGAGGCCAAAGTAGTGGCCATGAAAGTCGCGAATGGCGGATTTTCCAGGACGCCTTTGTACAGGTTTTTGCCCCTATGTCCAAGGATGGTGTATTCTTAGGGTTTTCCCTGTACTATAATGCGAATGCAAAGGCTCTCTTCTTCATTGGGCTGTGATAATATTGACTTACTGGCATGTGACACACTTGGGAAGTAACTAAAATTTACTTTCTACACAAAATTTACTTTTTCTACTATACATGACAGGAATGTGGAATCCCTCATGACCGACACTCATTGATCCGGCCCGACTATCACGAGGATGTGTTGGCGTGGATGCAGTGAACCGAAACGAGATCGGATTTACAGAGTCTAATAATCCTTCCAGGAGTTCTCCCCGGTCAGAAACGGGTAACCATACATCATGTACAGTAATTCTTGTTTTTGGCACCATGTACAGAGTACACAACCCAGATTCCTTCACGGAAACCGTCGCGCGCCTCTCACCGCGCATCCCGCCACGCTCCCCGATCTGCCATCATCTGTCACGCCTTTGGCTTCTGAACCCAGGCTATACCCCTTCCCTGTTGTTAGCCATCGATTCCAACGTGGCACTTTGGCAAACGCACTCACCACGTAGAATAGCCATGATAAGCCTTATTCCTCAACGCCTCTCGAACTCTTGCCAGCCACGACTGCACCTCGGCATACTCCCAACCCATAACCCTGGTCAACTTGTACAGAAAGTAGCCTTCCAGCGCCGTCTCGGTAGTTATTCTATTGAACAGCCCTACCTCCTTCCACTTTTTATCAGCCGGCCACTCACCCATGGGCGTCTTGATAGCCTTTTTCTGCACATCGCGGAACCCAGCCTCCTCCATCCACCTGATCCAATTATCGTCGTCGATTACTTCAGTCGTATGGCCTGACCTCCTGCCCGTCTCGGCAAATAGATTTGCCGCCTCGTTGAAGGCGTTATCCGGCGGCAGGGACCCGTCGTCCGATACGACTCGGAATCCGCATTCTTGGTGCTCCAGCCAGCCGCCTGGCTTGAGACACCGAAAGCATTCACTGTATAACCTTGTCCAGTCTTCAAAGCATCCTGCCATAAAGCGGATATGTATGTAATCGAATGTGTTGTCTGGGAATGTCCACTCCTGCGAGGCATCGTCTAGTTCAAAGACGCAATTTGGCGGCACCCAGCTAGGCAGCGTCGGCGAGAGATCAGTCCCAATTACCTCGGCTTCGGGGAACTCGGTTGCGAAATCACTGACTACGAGGTTAGTATCGTGCGTCGGCGTAAACATGCGGCTATCGTGACAAACGCGGTTTTCGTACATGGCCCAAATACCTGTTCCTGTGCCTACATCTAGCACCTTTTGCGGGTTGCGTAATGGCGCGAAGAAGAGTTTGTTGTCAAAGGCGAGATATAACTTGTGGTGGCTGGCCATGTGTTACCATGTTGTCTTTTTCAGCACCAGGATCAAAATCCCACCAGAACCGGAACGTACTTTAGATCGAGACCATCGTTCTGCTGCTCGTCATTTGGTCCCCTGTGCTGCTTGTCAGACGCTTCCTCTGTGGCTTCCTACGGTGCAGGGTGGGTAGGGATCAGTCAATACCAATACTCGACGTCCTTGTAGTTATGGTACGTCCGTCCATGGAGCTTGCGATACTCGAGAATGGTGGAGGCGATGGAGGATGTGGAAGGGGCACTACAACGCGGGTCAATATTCACAATCCCGAAAATAGTTTCTTAGATGGAGAACAGGGCGTACATGTCATCACCCAGAGCTGAATCGCCATCGTCCTGGAAACTGGGGTCCTATGTAGAGGCTCAGACCGGGTAAGTGGAAGGCATCTGTAGCCTGCGAGCTTGGGTCTTACGGCTGCAATTTGGCCAGTGCGGTCGGCGCTTGAAGTTGCCGCAGATGACTGCAAATCATCTTTTTTGTTCATTGCGATGTTGGCGGGTGTTGATGTTGACAGGCACACGAAAGGATGGATTGAGGTTTCGCAAGGTTTCGGGAGGGGTTGGGCTGGTCAACGCATTCAAATATTTCCGACAAGCCCCAATCGGCAGATGAATTGCTGACGCCACCGTGCTCAATAGCTTCTCTCTAATTTCCCGACCAGTCAAAACTCTGCTATTTATGCGTCTAGTCAGCCATGGCTACTGCGCCAGGAGTCCAGACTCCTATCAATTGATCGGACTAGTCCAAGCCGCCATATTGTTCTCATTTACTAAAACTGTAGCTAGCGCGGAGAAAGATATACATGGATGTCAACTGGCAGATTTAATGTGGATTGTAATCGGCAATTTCAGATCGTTTCTCCTTCTGCAGGCACCATGCTTTACCGCAGTCGGGGGCTGGTAAACACCAAGGAGCGGAAGCCAATATGCGAGTTATCCTCGCTACAGCTTCTCGCCAAAAACTGGCGGATGGCTTGTGTTTGATGCCCTGTAAAATATGGACCGTGTATACAAGTCGTTCGAGGACTGAATAATCTGTCCGTAACGTGTGTTGCGAACGCTGGGTGAGGGTCCTATGTGCGCCCTGTATAGTACTTTATTACCTAGAGGCCTAGGCATTTTCATAGCGTGTCAATACGTAACTATGTTATTTAAATCCGTCTAGTATCTATTGGTCACTATGGAAGTCTCATATAATAGGATTACTGTAGTGTAAATAGCAAATGTCGCTTGCGCCACCACGTTGAATATGTGCGGCTGCGCCAAGGACAGAAAGCAGGCGGCAACAAGACAACAAATTGCTGTAAGCAATACAAATTAGACTTAATAAAGTTATTTTTCCTATTTGAAGACCTTAGAAAGCTCCGGTAAATTCTTCCGATATACGCAGCTCGTGTTATCCTGATTACAAAGGCGTCATGTTGCTAGATGCTGCTAAATGAATAAAGCGACAGTACGTGTTTCACGTTCCTACGCCCAAGCTTTTTACTCGCTGATATCCAAAAGCTGCCCAAGTCCATTACCAACACTAAGGCTTCATCTGGTCTTCCTGTCTGTCTTTGGCCCTTTCTGTGGTTGTTCCACGTCCCTGGAAGTGACACTGCTACCTATAACTGTTCTCGTATCCATACGCCATGCCAATGGGGACCAATGACAGATACAGCCTGAATTCGACGCTGAAACCTGTTCGTTACACAGTGAATGAAGATACGCTAGGAGGAAGCTGGATGCTAAAGGGCCAGAGGGACATGGGATGTAAATGATCCGCTTCTACGCAGTGCGTATAGTATTTTGCCTCAGCAAGTGTGCTTGGTTTTGAGAGAGAAAGACTTAGGAACTGAAGCCGAGGGCAATAAATTTTGTAACGATGGTAGGATAAACTCAATCTTTTGGTGAACAAGCTCGACGGTACATGTACGCTAGTCGAGATCCGCCATTATTTGTCCTGGCCTCCAGATTTATGGCTGCTGCGATGAAAATATATCCAACCGTATGCAAAGGACTGACTCAAGTAATCTCGACAAGATTAATTTCTTAATACGAGGCTCGGGCATTACCTCTCTTGGAGCAGCGTTACCACAATGGTTTGCAGTGTATGAACATAGCCACGATGACGGCCGACGTTCGCGCATTTTCTCATAAACTGGATACTATGTACCACGAAACTCGGCAAATACTAGAAAGCATTGGCAATTGTAACTGAAAATGGGGGAGGGAAAGAATTAACCCATAAAAGTGACTGAATATATTCAGGACTTTGTCTTCCTTGGCTTCTCCTCTCAATTTTTCCATTATTGTCTGCTCAACGGCGAAGTCTAATTCTACAATTAGCCAAACATTCCGTAACTCTGAACCGCCAGCTCTTCTTGTCGTCATTTCTGTCATGCTTCGATTGGGCTCGTCAGGAAAGTTAGGTCTCCTCGGCCCAGCATTTGAACCCCCAGCAAACTTGGCCGCCGAAAAGAACGTCATGTCAACGACCGACAGAGCTGCACGACTGCTCCAAAGCATTCTGTTCACAGGCAAGACATCATGTAAGATTTATGATATTCATGCCCGCATATTTTGAGACCCTGGGCATACATCAAGCTATAACTCGATAGTCATTCCCGGATCAAACTTGTGAGATTTCCCAGACAGCTTTTGTGTCGTACTACCCGGCAGTACGTATCCCCGCTGGTTGGCCACCAGTCTGACTCCGTTCCGCACCAACTCTGTCGAGTAGTGTGTATGGCCAAATGCCCAGGTATGAATGCCAGCCCAGCCCTCCTGATCAAGGAGATCGGTCGCGAAGGCGGGCGTCCAGGGGTTATTTGTATCTCGAGGCGCAGAAGTGCCTTCCACGCAAGGCGCGTGGTGCGTCGCTATCAGAAGCTGTCTTTTGGCGCCCTGCTCCTTGGCTGCCTGAGCAACTTGCTCGCGGAGCCATGCGGTCTCCCTGGCGTGGACTTCGTTGTTTGTCTGAGCAGTCCACCCGTCAATCTTTTTAAAGTCGTTGATCTTGGACTCAATGAGAGCGGATGTCTTCATTGGGATGGCGGACCAGAGCGTGCAGCCGATGATGGTCAGGGCCGAGTTCGGGTCGTCCCATCGGGTCTTGTCCAGGAGAATAACAGCATCAGCAAGAGACGGCTCCTCCACAAGACGCCGCGCTTCTTTGAGCCCCGCGTGATAGTCTAGACCATAGAACTCATGGTTTCCTAACACTAAGAAAATGTTTTGATACCGGGACACCTGCGCCTCGAGAAATTTCAAGTATCCATCGTAGTCGATGAGCCGTCCGATGTCTCCCTAAGAGCAGAAATGGGGCAGATGCAGGGAATGTGTAGGACAAGTACTGTTGGCCGATCTCGAGATGGAGGTCCGAGAGAAGTTGGACTCGACGACGCGATGAGCGGCCTTGGCGTTTGAGAATAGTACTCAAAAATGTTTTCATGGTAGTACGCTGGGAGATGGGGGAGAAGACTCCATGTCGGAAGAGGTCAACAGTCAACTTGATCTGGCCGCTAGGCCGGGAACGCTTTCAAGTACCTGGCGCTTAAGGTGGCAGGCTATTGGACGGGGGCTTACCAATAAGTGGGGTCTGATCAAGCTAATAACGTGTCTGGTTGCGCTTGCGATTGAGAGGTCAACTAGTGGTATAGCACGTAAACCATCCTTGAAGCTAATTTGGGAGTGGTCTGTGAGCTTGGTGTTGAGCAGGTCAAGGTCCTTGATCATCTGGGTTCCCGCCTGTACTCTATCTAAAGGAGCGCCTAGCCGAGGATTATCTTGCTTGCGGACCTGTTCCTCTAGAAGGATTACACTCTTAAATATTAGCCATAGACTGTAACTACGGTGGTAAGCAATGGTTGCCTGTTATTGGGGGCCATATAAGCTAAATCAACTATCTGGTCTACTAGGAGACGTGTCTTAAGCACGGGGGCGAACTGATAGAAGTCCCCCATCAGGAGAACGACAGGAATACCTGCAAATAGCTTATCCGGGTAGTCACGGAGAGCCTAAAGGCGGCAGTTAGAATTTCATAGAGTGGTCCCCCCGAGCAAGCTCACTTTGTCGATCACGAGAGTCAGCTTCTGCTTCTATATGCATTTTTTCGCTTCCGAGACTCTTCGCCTATCCGTGCGACTGAGGGCGTAAGAGCACGATCTTAACATTCTGGGGGCGAGATGGAAGAGCATTAATAAAAGCTATATTATTCTACTAAAAGCAGACTACATATCTTGTTTAATAATGTTAGTAACCACGGACACGCTTTATAATTATATAGTAATATACTTTTATAATAACTATCTTTTTTATTTAAATTAAGTCTTATAAATACTTAGAAATAACCCCTAGATTTATATTCTTCTTCTTACTTAATAAAAAGGGCGCCCCTTCTGGTAAATTCCTGTCCTGTCCTAAGCAAGCACGACAAACACTACTTTAAAGCCCCATCTGAAACTTTAAGGGTAAACTACTATTACCGACGACTTTCAGGCTACGAGAACTATAAGAGGAGAAGCATAATTCCCATTCATCTTATTCTTCTCATCCTCCTCTCTATACTATATACTATACTATATTTATATAGCACAGTAGAGTAGAGCATTATATAGTATATATATTCTTAGTCGGCCCTAGAAGTTATTAAATTAAGGCCCAAAAATAATATTTTTTCCTCACATGGAATGGGTTGACACTTGGCGAGAGGCACCTAGGTTTATGATAGTTATCAAGAAAAGGAGTGCTGAGGAGCTCTCGAGCTTCGGAGCTCGACACGCTACCCTCTAGCTCAGCCCGTTCCACTAGCTACCTGAAAGCTCCTGACGTGACGACATCACAGTAGTAAATTATAGGGGGGGTGTCGGACCGTACGGGTACAGTACAGGGGGCTGTTGAACGGTGCGGGCAGCTATTAAACGGTGGAGAAAGCTGTTAAACGGTATAAAAAGCTGTTAAACGGTATAAAAAGCTGTTAAACGGTATAAAAAGCTGTTAAACGGTGTAAAAAGCTGTTGAACGGTATAAAAAGCTGCTGACAGTGCAAAAAGCTGCTGACGGTACAGAAAGCTACGAACAGTACAGGAAGCTATTAAATAGTATAGGTATAGTCCTATTTATATAAAGAACTTATATATAAAAATTATTTATTAATTAATATAAACATATATAATATATTATAATAATAATTTTATAATTTCTTATAATTACTTTTTTAATTAATTATAGCTTATAAAGCTATTAACCTTTTTTTTATCTTAATTTTTTTTTATTTTTTTAATTAATTAAAATCACATAAAAACCTACTTTTTTTTGACCATTTAGGACCTTTTAGACCGTCTGTTAGGCGGCCCAAAATTCCTGTACGGTTCAACACAGCCTGTACGGTCCGACACCCCCCCTATAATTTACCACTGCACCCTAAGTCACATGGTAGCAGTCAGACAAAATTGAGCAAGCACTCAAAACTACAGCATGACACCACCCTTTCTCGTCGACAGACTGCTCCCATTTGCGACAGCAACAACGTGTCCAGAAGACGTTCGGTCGGGGGCAATCTTCATAAGTCCAGCAACCTGATATCCAGTTAGCCCCTATTTGGCATAATGATGTTTCCCGACTTACTTTCTCCATCTCGCTTAACGGACGCCGACATTCCAAGACCAGCAAAACCAACGACGCAGAGGAGGCACACAGTGAATCTCATATTGTACTAACTAGCAGATAAAGATAGTACAGGTAGAGAAGATAGTAGCTTAGGGAGACTTATTAATCTCTAACACAAAAATATAATATGTAGTAGTTAGAAGGGGGTGGATTTTCAGGGAAAGCACAAGTTGGGGGCTTCATCTTTTATATCGCAAATAGCGGCACCTAGGTAAACGAAACGAGGCTGGGAGCTAGATAGATCAACAACAAGACTGCTACTAGTCATTCTACTTACTTAATTAACCCCCTACTCACGGCTTCACAGAATATATAACTTTCTTACGTCATTAAATGTTCAGTGTCAAGTCGCATATTGATATGACTGTCTTGGCTGCAGCCGCTGACGCGCAAGTAGGCTCATTGGCGTATATCAAGGATTTGAAGGAAGTTGCGAGACGAAGATTGGCTGGTTGGCAGGAGTAGATTGCTGGGTGGCGTCGGATGGTTGCACCGCACGGAGGGACGTCAGCCCTGATATCTGCCATCCGGAGTTCCATCTCACGCGGCCGAACCAACCAGCTCTTCTGTCGCGGTGCCAGAGTCAAGTCCGCCTGCGACATCGACATCGGCACTGAGACTTGGCCCAGGTATTCGGTGTTTCTCAGCAGTGCCGCCATTAGTCCGCGCTGCACACCTTTCCATGTTAGCTGGGCAGTTGAATAAGGCGCGGTTCACGAGTCAGTGCAAGTCTAGTCTGAATTGTTGGAACAGGCGAGTAGTCACGTGGGATAGGTCAGACACATTCTCATTAGAAATTATGTGAAAAAGTCGATGACAAAAGAGAGAAAGGAGCACATGTGCTTCTTTGGGAATGCGGGCCGTCTCGTGCTAGAGGGTCTGTTAATCGTCCAACTGTTGTTCCGACAACGTTGACAACCTGCTCTCCGCATGACTCGACATGGAATCACTACCGAATGCAAGTACTCGGCCAGCCACTACCGGTCTATCTGCCGTTGTGATGCTTGTCGAGTCCTGCGGGGAGATATGTATCTGTCGCGTTGCACGGTTCCAGCTCTTGTGTACTCCTGATGACGTGTCAATCTGTAATGCAGGAAGAATTTCCCTCATTTGACATGTTGTCTATCCGAGCTCTGTCGCCGTGACTCGTGTTGAAATGAGAATTGATAGCCGTCCGAATACGACCAGCAATTCGACATCCCATTCGAACGAAAGGTCATATCCGAGGTCGCTACACTATGGTTGAGATATACTTGAGTTACACCCTAGAGTCTGCAGCCGTTTGCGTTTAACAGATATACTCTAGGGGTCGAGCTATGGCTATGGGTTATCCATCTCATAATAGCGCAGTATTGCCCTGCCTGGTTATATTACCGTCTAGTTCCATGTGTCGGGGAAATAAATGCCTATCCGTCAGTCTCGCTACTCATAATACACTCTCTGATACATACACCCTGCTTGGAAAGGCTTGTGTCTGCCCAACAAAAAATTTAGTACCAGACGTATGCTAGTTGCCTTGCTGCAGCCGTCCTCGGTGGCCGGCACACCCGGCCATTGGAACCTTGCGCTGCGCCCCAAGCGGGAGAGAGGGACACGCAGGGTATTTGAAGAGGAGAAGTGGGATAATTTCCATTTTTGGATGCTCATGAGTGAGTCGCAAGTCGCTCGATGGAAGGAGGGCGAGACCTGCTGACCCGTCTGTCTTCCAAAGTTGGGCCCATGAGATGGTCCTGTACGTTGATGTAATCGACATCAGAGTCGTCCCCGACAGTCCAGAACTTTCGAATGCGAGAAACGTGGGAAGTGGCCTCGTTGCTGGCACCCTCGTTTTGCTTGCGAATGGCGAGCTGCGCCCGGTTGACGAGCTGACATGGGACGAGATGAGTGCATGTGGGCCGCTGGGCGGGCCCCACCAATCAGGCGCGTCCTCGCATGTGTGCAGAGTCAGCAAACGCATTTGATGGCCCAGCACGTCTCCCTCGTGGGCCTGAGTAAGTTTACGACTTGACTGCACAATGTCGAGATTGACGTCGAGTCAACAAGCTTTGGCTGGTGGCTGACATGACTGCCTGCAGACGGAGAGACGCCCTTTGCCACCGACGCAACCCGATAGCACTAGACTTCTAGGCTCATGAACCGAATTCCCGACTGGGCTGCTCTTTGCTGAGGCCAGTCACGGAAAGGGAATTGCTAGAGGGGCCTGACACTTTTACTACGCGGGCCTGATTCTTACGCGGGCCTGACTTTCACCACCTCTGATTGGTTGTACGTTTTGATGTTAACGTTTTTGAATTCTGCCGCCTCTACCACAAGTACCTAGGCAGCATTCCAGAGACTTCTATTGATAGCACTTTGTACTAAAGTCAAAGGTTTTTTTAAATCAAGAACTAAATCAGAAGCAAGAAATAAAGCGGGAATATAATATTCCCCAGAGTGACTACATTCTTTAAGGAGGTTAGGAACAGACTGTTGCACAAGACACAATTAAGGCCGCTCTCGAGCTGCAGAGGCTCTGCTTAGTTACATGATTTCTTCAATACACTTTTGCACTGTCGTCGCTATACTTAATTTGTTGTAACTCCGCAGTTACCTGATACGCATCCACTCATTGCATTTGTTGCCTCCCAACAATTAATTATGTACACCATGGTGGGAGAGCAACTGCGTCAGCGATCGTGATAGACCTTGGCTGTGAATTTCAGGCACTATTAGGGAAGCAAGCTACACCGCCTTTGCTTGGAAGTACCTATGGGTCAAGAAAACATGGGCCAATCAAAGGTGGTAAAAGTCAGGCCCGCGTAAGAGTCAGGCCCGCGTAGTAAAAGTGTCAGGCCCCTCTAGCAATTCCCCACGGAAATCTCCAGTCTTTCTTGCATCAGCATGGCAACGAAATTGCACCCAGCCTTCGGCATCGATGGTTTATTCAGCTGATTGAATCTATCGTGTTTATCCACAGCAAGGGTGTGATACACAGCGATCTTAGACCCGAGAACTTCCTCGTTCATGGCACATTGCCCGTATCACTCGACTTGTGCCTCTGCGACTTTGGCGGATCAACTGGCGAGGAACTGCAGCTTTTTGGCGGAAAACGTCCCAACTCTGGCTTTTATAACCCAAACGATGCCTGGGAAGCGACTTATGCCGTTAATATTTTTGCCCTTGGATCTGTCCTGTATACCATCATTACAGGACGGTGGCCTTTTCGTGCAACTACTGGCCAATTTACTTCCGTGGAAGAAATGGAGGAATCCGATGCATACGTAGATGGCCGATTTGCTGATGGTATTTTCCCCGAAGTCGAGGGACTCTTCGGCGGTGAGATTATTCGGGGGTGTTGGACAAACAAATTGTCTCGCGCCGCGGATATTATGGCAAGTACTTCCCTGTTACAAATCAAGTACTAGCATTTGTATTTGTTCGATTACGTACTGAACACATGTATCAGAGATGCCGCCAATTTACGGAGCCAATGTCATATCAAGTCACGGGCCTCGGCAATCAGATCGTCTACAGTTGCCCCCATCTCTCTTCGAGCCCAGAGGCAGTCGCTTAAGATCATGGTTTGGCTTGGATGGATCCTCACATCTCTCAAAATCGACGTCTTCAGTGTACCGGTCTCCGCACTGATAAATGGCGTACCAAATACCCGTGAGAAATCCCGACACGACCTCGGGTGCGACAATTATCGTTTCATGATACTCTTGGCCTGCGTTTTTACCCCTGCGGACTGTTGTACCTCTAATATCTCCAAGTCACTTTCTTGCGTTGCTTCTCCATGGGGATGCTGGTGGTATTTACGGCTTCCGCTTCGACTTCGCTTGTATCGAACCGTGTCGACATTCTCTCCAGAGATATGCGTACGCCAGTCTGACGAGTGTCGACGAAGACCGCCGGATAAAGCTTTCCGGAAGGGTGGCGAAAAGCATCCTCTACAGCCACGTTCAGCTGGCATTAGATCACAGTCCAGAGAGGGGGGGGCGGGGGGTCATGAAGCCGTACCTAGTCGCTGTCTACCTTTGGTGAAGTAAATGGTTCCTTTCTTCGCATCCACTCCGCATCCAACAATGTCCTCTTCACCATACCATCTCGGTTTAAAAAATCCAGTTGACTGGACACCACTTGCGAGCACCTCCCCGTTGCGGGCATAGTAACCACAAGAGACAGCCGGGTGTCCAAAGCCGAGCTTGCTATTCAGAGGAGCGATATCACTGCAAAGACCGATGCCGAGCGTTCTTTTGGTTCGTTAGAGCGCGATAAAGGAATAGCCATGTGATATCACTTACTGGCATCCGTCTCTGTAGCCTTTCTGCACCTTGATTTCGAAGAAAAAGTCCTGGCCGTCTGGGATACAATGGTTCGCTCGAGCCACAGCTACTCCATACTGGTCACACGTTAAATCAATCACGTCTCCCACGCTAGCTAAACCATTATAGGTTAATAATGCGCTTGCGATCAAGGTTCAGAGAGGCGTTACAAAGCACAAACTCACCAAATACCTCTACAATCTTCGGGTCTCTCACTCGCGGGGTCTGCTCTGCCCCTATACATGGAGAGAGCGCGGCATGCCGGTCGTCCAGGTGCCATTGAGTAGGTGTCTTCAGATCACCTGATGACTCGTCGGTGGCGCCAGCGCCTAGAATTTGTGCTTCCATCTCCTTACGGCCGTAAGACCTGGCGCATTGCAACGGCGTCCACCCGTCGTCATCTGCCACGGTTGCTTTGACGCCAGGCGTGGTGAGCAGCGTGGCGAGGCGCCCTCCATTGTTAGACATGATGGCTGCGTGGATTGCTAGCTCACACAACTTCAAATACTCCTCCGGCTGGAGCTTTTTGCAAGCTTCATTTATGTCGTTGAAGATATCATCACTTGGCATCCGACAAGCCAAATATAACGGACTATGCCCACGGACGCCGTCCAGTGGAAAACCAAGTCTTGTATGCTGACAAAGAAATTTCGCCAATTCCTCGTCGGCGAACAGGATTGCATAGTCCAGCGGCGTCCTCCCTTCGTGATCTCACTTATCCGGATCGGCTCCTTTCTCGACCAGACACTTGGCTATGTCGTAATTGCCCAGAATGGCGGCAATCGTCAGGGGCATCTGGCCGATGGGATTAGCCATACTTGTCGCGAATTTTGGGTTTTCTAGAAGATGGGAGACCATGTCCATGCTCTCTGCCGTCACAGCAAGGGAAAGCAGAGTTCCCAAACCAGAGTCGAATATATTCGGATCGGGGCGTTTACGATGAACGGCCTTGAAAATGTCCAACTCGCCATACAGTGCGGCAATGTGTACGGCACGTCCGATATCTGCCCCGAGACGAAGTAATGCCTTGACGGCACTGAGCCGCTCTAGGGCTACCGCGAGTACCAGTGGTGTAATACCACAAAGTCCGCGGTTGGGCGTTTCGTCCACTTTGGCTGCGTCGATATTCGCACCCTTCTTCACAAGCAGATTGATGCAGTCGACGTGGCCAGACTGAGCGGCAAGGTGCAGCGCCGTGGTATCTCTAGTATTGCTGATATTAGGGTCGGCATCGTGATCTAGCAAAGTACGGAGTGCCTTGATGTGTCCGGCTTCCGCAGCCAGCAGAAGAGGTGTAGAGCCCGTGGCATCCCTCGCGTTAGGGTCCGCTCCAAAGCCGAGGAGCAACTTGAGGAGCTCGTCGTCCGGTTCGTCGCTTTCTTCTCGGAGCTCATCCTTCGCTTTATCATGGCTCTTGTTTTCTTCATCAATGCTCTTGGCGTGGATGAAAATATCGTCTTCCTCGCCGATGATGTCCTCGTTGCTTTCCTCAGCCTCTGAAAGGATGAGCGCAGACAGGTGGAGGGGGGTCATTCCCGCATACTTTTCATCACTACCAGGACATTTGGCATTCAGATTAATATCGGCTTTTCGCTTAGACAAGAGCTCTCGGACGAGCTCGGCGGTACCATGTCCGCTCTCATACACCACCTTGCATGCTCTCAAGAGAGGTGTCAGACCATCCATATCGATCTGGTCGACGTCAAGCGTAGGTGCACCGTCGAGAAGCGCGGTTACGATATCCAGATTCTTGGTTTCTACGGCCATTGAAATAGGCAGCCTACCCTCCTTATTTCCAAGATTGGGATCAGCCCCGACCGCTAAAAGCGCCTCTACCATATCGGGGTTTTTGATCACCACTGCGAGGTGTAGGGCAGCGTTACCGGTGGTGCCGTCAATCCAGTTGAGAACAGAGACGTTGCACGATGCCAAAAGCTTTGTGACATCTTTCCAGCTGTTCACCACCGCTACCTGCAGGAGATTACCAGTCGGCACTGCATAGTTTGAATCCAGAAGGAGCTTAACAATCGGCTCGTGCTTGCCCACTGCCGCGAGCATTATGGCTGTGTCTTTAACTGCCATGACAGTCTCTTTCTTGAGTGATGTGTAGTCTAGGAGCCACTCAACGACGTGGAGGTAGCCCGCCTCTGCTGCCATATGAAGAAGCGTCCTCCCTGTTCCGTTGGCCGTTGTGCCACTGAGAGCCGAGTCATCTTTGAACAACTGTATGATGGCAAGACTCCCGGAAGATGCCGCAATGTGAAGGGGACTCAATCCCTTCTTGTTGAAGGAGTCAATCGGGACGTGTTTTGAATCCATAAGCTTCTGAAATAGTCGCACATTGCCGTGCCGTGCGGCGAGATGGAGCGCGGTATTTCCGTCTACATCCAGCAATGGTCCGCCGGCAAAGGAGACTTCGTTATACCACTGAAGAATGTATAAGGCACAATCGTTGGCTCCCTCTCGGCATGCGGTGGCGAATGCTGGGGAAAGAACCTCGCTGGTGTCATAGAAGCGCGAGCTCCGTAGCTCCGTCACGGTGCTAAGATAACCGTTCTTCGCAGCTAGTTCGACTGGCGATGGGATGCGAGCAACTTCGCCGGGCAACGGCTGAACTTCAACCATCGACTGCTCCCCTTTTTTCTCTGCCGCAGTGCCAACTTCAAGGAGCGTCTTGACCACTAACGGGAACCCTCCTTCGGCAGCACAATGCAGCGGCGTGTATTTGAGGTCATTCAGAATGCCTGGCTTGGCCTTCATATTAAGTAGTGTTTCCACAGTCTTCAAATGTCCATTCGATGCTGCTAGATGCAGCGGGGTATTCGAATCCCTTGTCTGGTCGTTTGCTAGAAGCACTTGCGAGACTCGTGATTCATCCGCCAATATTGCCGGGTCATTTACGGCAATGATCATACATCTCACAATTTCCTCGAACCCCCCTTCTGCCGCGTAGTGAAGAGCACCATAGCCCTGCTCATCGACGCTCGCCAGGGGAACTTTGGCGGCAATCAGGAGCTGAACAATCGCCCGTTGACCAATCCTTGCCGCCAGGTGCAGTGCAGTGAGATTCGTATGGGCTGCCACAGCGTTAAGATCAGCCCCTTCAGATTGGAGCTTCGCAAAGCTGTCAACATGTCCACAACGGGCTGCTTGCAGAAGGGGGGTGTAGACGCCATCCGGCCTGCCTCTGGAGTTTATGTATGTACGATGGGTTTTGAGCAGCTCAGTCACAGTTGCGTTGTCGCCGAGCCATGAAGCTCGGAGCAGCGCGCCCTCGGCTCTGACGCCGAGTTCGGCAAGAAGTCGAATCACATTCGCATGACCCTTACTTGCGGCGTATTCCATGGCCTTTGTTAGCTCCGTATCTTTATTCGATGGATGTAAGTTAGCGACCAGTTCGGAGAGAACCTCGGTCAATCCCAAGTACGCGGCTACTTGAATCGGTGTCCTTGGAAATGACTCTTCTTCTACGGATCGCGTCGCATAGTGAGAATATATGTCCAGCCATACGGTGAATTGCTCCTCATTTTGGAGAAGTGATAGCACCACTGGCTTTGCGGTGGCTTTGTCCCTAACTTCATGGTAATGTTGCGGCCAGTGGAGAGCCGCGTATTCTGCCAGTCTATGCTCTTGCCGAAACTTTGTGCTGTGCTTCCACGATGGGCCGATTTGCCTGAGGTATATGAGACACGTGGTGAGTATATCAAGATGCGCATCGCCCTTGCCTAGGGCGTTGGAGTCTGCGAGAACGAGGCCTTGGTAGATGCGGTGCCGCATTTCTACCGTCTCGCCCGAGATCTGGATGATTGGACCAAGCTCATTCTCCAGGTCCCCGCGAAAGTCCCATAGGATGGACTTTTGTAGGTGTTGCAATGTGAGCGTCTCAGTGCTCGTGCGAGCAAGAGCGGCACAGACGGCGAGCTCCGGCACCGTCATGGGCCGTACCGAAGCGATAAGCCAGGGCAAGACCGCTGCGCCCAAGCCTCCATCATGTAAGAAGTCATATTTAGTCGCTAGCGTTCTGAAGAAGACTGTAAAGTCCGCGGGAAGAGCGGCGACCATGGCAATCGCCTCACCGGTGGTGGACAGGGTTTCGCCCTTTTCGAGAAAGTCCATCTTCTGGCATAATTCAAAGAGTGTAGCGGATCCCGTCCACAGCCTTTTGACTTGTTCGGATTCAAGATCAAGAGTCTTCCAAGCCGGGTTAACCGCAGCCATGCTTCTTATCCTTGTCTTAGCAAGCCGCTCGAGCTCTCCAGCTGCTAGTATTCGTTCCTGTAAGTCAATTACTAGCGGATACCCGGGCTTCCCATACTGCACATGCGAGGCGGAGCCAACAGTAAGAACCTTGAATTCGCCTTGAGATGAAGTTCTCATCTCGCCGAGATCGCGGAGCAGTTCGTCCCGCGTCTCAGCGGTATAGTGGTCAAGGCCGTTGATGATACAAAATGTCGCTTTTCCGGCGCAGCCGGATAGTATCGAACGCAGCAGGCCCCTGAACGTGTCTTTGGTGAAGATGCCCTCTTTGCTGAGCCATGAGCAAAGGGGTGTGGTAGAACGATACGAAGATGGCGATAGGAGTGCTTGTTGGCAGAAAGAATGCCAGAGACTCACCGTCGAGTTTCTCGGGTTGGATCTATGACATGCTGAATAGGTAAGGACAAGGTTACCACCTTCTCGCAGGTGGCTCGTGACTTGGGTAGCCAAAAGCGATGTCCCAGTCCCAGGTAGTCCCACGATGTGAAGCACCGGGTTCTCTGTGCCCGAAGCTCAGTCATTATACTCTTCCCATGTGGCCCATCTTGCGAAACCACTCGGGATCGAGCGGTGTGCTGGCGTTCCAAGTTGGTGCAATCCTGGACGAAGCCGCGCCAAAGACGTCGAGAAACTGCGCGTAACTTCTTGTGGGTCTGAGAAGAGTAGTTAGAATTATACTAATTTCTTGAAAGGCATCATGAGGCACCTGCCTTTGCTGTCGAGACTGAGATGGGTACTGATAACGCGCCGGACTGTGTCGGCCCATGAGACTTGGTCGCTGACCTTCCACATCTCTTTTGGGTCGCAATCCAAGCAGTGTATCTGATCACAGCTGTAGATTGGACGCGGGATGTTCTCTCGGGTGACCTGTTTTGTTCGTAATCTGGTAAACTAGTGACTCGGGTAGTCAAAGTGGTAACATACCACGGCATAATCACTCTCACGAGACAGAAAGTTTATCATGTGATGAGTTCCAGAAATTCCTTCAAATTCAGTCTCGAGTTGAGACGCATAGTCGGGCAAATAACGTATAAATGAGGCTAGATCCAACACAGACTCTGTCTGACCAAGCATCCTCACCATCAGGCGCTCCCAGGACTGATGCGTCGGCACTGTGTGAGGCGTCTCAAAGAAAAGCTATAATCCCGATTACATTCAGAGTTCTCAACAGATGATACACAGTCAAGGTCTCACCACAGCAGCCGTTGCGCGTGCTACCCATTCAAAGCAGGGTTCTGAATTCGCCAGCAGGAGAGCCTGGGAGTACACTGTTAGAATCTTCAGCGAGAGCTCCGATGGAAGCTTCATACTTGTTTTACAACAAATCCTCCAATATCATGGCAGAGAAATACCACTTTTGGAGCAGGGGTATTCGGTCCCTGAAACACTAACATTAGAAAGGATTACCTCCCAGAAGAGAGTAAAATCCCACAATGTGTTTCAATCGAGCACCACAGCCCTGGTTGGGTGTCCACAGTTCGTACCTGTTTCTTCGGACCGTCATCATAGTTTGTCACATATACTGCCCTTTCTCCTTCCAACTTGGCCTTATTCCTATCCAGCGATTGCAATAGATTCAGGGCCGAGTTTCTCAAGTCAGGCACGGTTATCATGACGTCTTCCGCAGAGGATTCAACAGTGTTGAAGACGATTCGGTGGGCATCCGAGAAGTGCTGTGATAGATAGGAATGCATATTACCTAGGCCACCATCCGGAAGAGCGCTGTCTCCGGCGATGCCCGTTACCAGCACGAGACTTTTCATCCAGTAAATCAGCTGAATCCGCCTAGGCAGGTCTCACAGTGGTTCACTCACAACGTCAAAGGAACAGCCATGGTTGTCCTCGTTGCAGCTTTTGCCGGTAGCTGAGAGGGCGGTTGTCAGTAGGTGGCGTAACGAAGCTGCGCGCGAGACGACAGTAATTGAAGGCAGGATGATGAAACAGAGCGCGCAGTCCGGGTCTCTCAAAGGCACAGTGTGGGCGCTTTATGTCGCCGCCAACATTCAACAAAGGCGTCGGGACAATATCGGCTACACAACAACAAAGAAGGCATCGCGAGGCCCGAGGTAGGACACGGAGCGAGGACTGCCTCAAGCCTCCAACTCACACTGACTTTTTGTATTTATAGAAACTCCCCGTCTCCAACATTTTCTTGCCGGTGAGGAGGATAAGAGTGCTTGAGCTTCCTGTCCTCCTCCCTCTTGAATCTTGATTCCGCCACTGGCTTTGGCCCTTGCAGGCCCCGTGGCCACCGCTCAGCTTGACGTTCCCCATGTGTGCGATCTTCCAGATATCAACCACTGGCTCGATGGAAAATTTGTCCTCTGGTACGATGTGTAGACAAGTGCAGACTGGGAGTCTTCGCCATGGGCGTCACGAAACGCAAGTCTCTTTCCGGCTTTGATGAACCCTTCTGCGGTATCAGACGTATCGATCCGCAAGACAAGAATGAGACGCGTAGCCTCCGGGCTCCCAGAGTACAAAAAGCCGTGATAAAGCAGGGAGATGGTTGTTTTTGAGGCTAAAACTTGACCTTTATGGAATGAGATTTTTTGCTCGGCCTGCGTCTTGCTCCGCGGCTGTCCACCAATCCGACTTCGAGAAACAGGATAGAGATAAACGACGTCGTCGATGGTCATGGTAGAACAGGCTAATATCAGTTGTTTATGGAGTATAGCTCAAGTCGTGTACCTTTATCGGTCGCAGCTGACCATTGCTCGGGTTTAACAACAAAATAAGTCGATGGGCCTACATATATAGTGATTTCTCATTCGACTCCCTCCTTGCAGATGAACTAGAGGGGAAAACAGAAATGCACTCGAGAATACGGCAGGTAATACAGCAAATTATTCACATTTGCCAAAGTCATGCTGAGCAGATTGTGACTGTTCCCAGCAACTCTGGCCCAAGTTCTCTGCATTCCGCTTCGGCAAACCGAGACGGGGCCAGAGCTAGCTACAGGGACTAACCGTCTTCATATTGCAATCTTATGGTGCCATGTCTAAATTGTAGGTTAGCAACCCAAAACATGGTGAGATGGGCAGCAGCTAACCGGCCCTCTGCTTAGCCAGACTGGAATCTCGCCGGGGTCGAACCGTCTTCACGCACATACTGAACTGGTTACGCTAGAAGAATGTCAGGAACATGTCAAAGGTCACCGTCTATGACGCCGAGATCCCCTGTCACACAAATGGAGCCATTGCCGAATTTCTTGACGGGTTCGGCATTGAAATATGGAACTGGATACGAGTCGATCTACCGAGGGAGCTAATTGCCGAGGCATCCTGTCAAGTCGGAGAGATATCCCTGCATAGATCGGGGAATCAAGTAGTCCTCCGAGGGTGCCAAGGACCCAGGCAATTTTCTGTGGGGTTATAATGCGATGGTTAACATGTTTGAAAAATCTAGGGGCCGTTTTGTGGTGAAAAGGAGCCAAAACTCACCAGGCCAGAGCGCATGGTCAACATGCTTACGGAAAGGCTTTCTAAGAAACCGCTGCTGCAAGACCTAGACCTAGACAAGGAAACTGAGAAGGCTCTTCGGGAGTTATATTAATGTTATGTTCAGAGTGAGTACTACACCCACGCAATTTTGTGTGGCGAAGATGCGGACACGGCTAGTAACCTTGTCTCGAATCTTGGTGCGAAGCGAAACCCCTGTTCACATTTTACTTTTTTGCCGCAGAATCCAGGGTTTACAAAACCGTATATTCAAGGTAACAATTAATAAATCGAGCAGTACAAAACGGTGTACCGGAGAGGGGGTAGTTATGCATAACTAAGCTATAATAAAGGCGTCGGATGAACGCCACGGGTCTCACCATCCGGCAGCTGAATATTCTAGTCTGAACAAATGCAATGGTTATTATAACCATGTGTAGAATCATGAAGGAAGAAAAGAAGAAACGAAGAGCTGTTACCTTGAGCTACTGTTGTCCGTTGTTTCGCAAGCCGACCTGGCCACTACCCAAGATGGACTTTGAAACGCAACCCGCAACACCAAAGAGACCCGCAACCGATTAGCCCATACTCCAGATGTCAGCGATGTACAAAAGATTCCCGACAATCTCCTGACCCACATAGTTCCGACGGCCCAGAATAACGTTGGAGAGTGAATTGGGCTACTGAGACTACATTCGAAACAACTCCGAAGTGCCCAAGTGCCGATCTCTGACTGCCGCGGCAGGCACGACACCGAATGGCGAACATGATCTTCTGAAACGGAAAATCAAGTCACATGTAGGGCCTGGATCGGCGATGGATTCTCAAACGACCGCTCTATCCTGGTTCAAACTCACAAAACCCTAATTCATTGTCCTTGCTGCGTCTCAAGCGTTGCTACATGAGCATACGCTAAGCTCATCAGTGCATAAAGAAAAGGAGTGACCGCTAATAATAAAACCGTCCTGTTGGAGACTCGCAATCTCGCAAGTTTGTCAAGTTTCCCTCTTATCAGAACCCTGCGTCGAGGCTGGCCCTTGATGCGAGGTACATAGTTTGCCATACCAGCAGTTAGTCTCGAGCGCTTTGAAACCCCCAATCGCAATGAATCTGCCAACCCTCATCGCCATCCTCGCCGTGGCCGTCCACGCACACGCCCTCACCGCCAGCCAGCCAGCTCCCCAAGATCAACTCTCGCAAGAAAGCGAAGCGCTGTCCAAACGCGCGCGCCAGCCCTCGGCGCAAGCCATCGACGCCGCCGCCCGCTCCTGGCAAAGGGACACGGGCGTCGTGTCGCAGTTCCTGTCCACGGCCGAGTCCATGAGCCCCCAACAGCTCCAGCAGCAGGCGCGCGGCGCTCTCGCCGCCGAAAACGACGAGCTCAACCACAAGGCGGTGCTGGACCAAATGTTCCTCACGGGGGCGCGCAGGAACCGCGACGCGACCGTCCGGCAGGCCAACAATGTCCTCGACACGCAGGGCACGTTTCAGTTCGTCGTGGACGGGCTGCAGACGCTGTCGAGGCGCGGCGCGCGCATGTCGCCCGGCCAGGTGAGCGCCATGATTCGGGCGATTAACAACGACCGGTGCCCGCAGGTGTTGCCGGCGATTGATGCGTACATGGCTGCGGCGGCGGGCGCAGGGCAGACGGGGAATGCGCTCAGGGCGATACGGCCGAGTAACTGCTGATGCTTAGTGGACCTGTTTTGCTTGAAGATTCATGTATTGTCTTGTATAGGAGCGGACTGGGAATATTACCATGTGGGTTCGTGTATACCAAGTCGACTTGAAGGATGGTGGTGGAGTTTGTATGCAAAAAGAAGTCAACATTGTAGTTTCTAGAAAATGCGAAAACTTGACCCTACTTGACATTATCAAATAGATATTAGATCACCTCCCAGTGCTTATAGGTCAATTTGACCCACCAGCAATCACATACGACCACAGCCGCCAGTAGAACTCACGATCCCGTCTGATCTCGTACGATAACCTGGCGAGCGCTAGATTAGTAGTTGGGTCGGTGACGACCAGCGAATACCTGGTGTTGTATGTTTTTTTTTGCGTACTGTGGTGATACGTATTTACTCCGGTATATCCTGATTCTCAAGTTTAGGTACAACTAATAATTAATCACATTAAGTTTATACAATCAGCCCTACCTCTCTACACCATCTGTTTTTTAGGCAGGAGTCGATCTAGCTCTGCTTCATGCCAACAACAACTTCCAGAACGGCAACTAGCAATGCGCCCGGAAATCCACCAGAAAATTCGGAACGCCAGAGTGCGGACCCTATTCAGGCTGAGGCTGATATCATGCGGATGATCAATTCAATGTCTGAAGAAGAGATGTATTCCTCCGTTACAGCAGTTCCGTGGACGTCATCACACGCCAGGAACTTCATACTCTCCTGTCCGCAACATGGGACCGACTTACCGCGTCGGATGCGGATGCGACCTCCTTGAAGAAGCTGGCTAGCTTATGGGCAACCGTTCTTGTAATAGAGGGCGTAGGAGACTTGACCTTGAGGGACTCGGGCGAGGACGAGCGTCACTTGGGTGGACAAGAAGGGGGTGTACTGGCAGAGGTCGATACGAATATTGTCTCTTAATACATACTTGCGTTGATTCACGAATCTTTCCAGCACTAAAGTTAAATACTCTCTCGCACAAAATTTTTTATTCTTTGCTGCGGTCTTGAACCGACAACAAGTAGCGTGATCAAAATAATACTCTCTCCAAATCAATTCGGTCTTAACAGAAAAACTTCAAATAACATCCATCTCTGGTTACGGCGTTCACCAACATGTCGACTTGCATTGCTGGTTGTGCTTAAGCTATAGCTATCGAGCACACTACCACCCGAGTCTTTGTTGACGAAGAGCCTCAAGCACGAGATCATGTTGCAACGAAAGGAAATTCTGTGTGCTGATAGAAGCCGTCATGAGGAACGGCTGAGGAACGGTCCTAGAAGTGCGACACTTTGCCAAGCTTTACTTCTTTGCTTCCCACCCCGTACCATTTACTTGACCAACCCAAACCGAATTAAAGCCGCTGCTGCTCGACATCTTTGTATCTAGATCCTTGTATCGGTCAAATACGGCCTGCTTCCCGGACTTTGCACATCGGGCCAGTAACTGAATGCCTGAATCACAAACAGGTTAGTTATGTAGGGTCAAGGATACGATTATATCAGACGTACTATCAATATAGATCTGGTCGGTTCCTGTCCAGATGTCAATAAACTTGACTTGATCAACGGAAATAACCTTTTTGCCAAACACGGTATCAAGGTTAATGTCGATAGTAGCTCGGTGATCTCTGTTAGGGTTATCTGCCAACGTGGTCTTGGGTCCATCAAAGTCGAATGTCACTTGGATAAGGCCGTCAGTTCCCGCCCATGCGGCGTCGACCAGGTGAAAGGCGACCTTTAACTCGTCAAACTCGTAGCAGGGGGGCCTCCAGCTCCAGTCCTTGGCTTCGATGGCGCCCTGCCAGATCGTGCCGTAGCTTTCCTTTTCCGCCTTGACCCACTGATTGATAGACTCCCATTTATGGTCAATCAAGGCCTCGGTGGGCGAGTTGGCGCACTTGGCCGTTACTTTGATGCCTAGACAAAGTCACGCGGGGCGCCGTGTTAGCTTGGGAACTTGGCTTGCGTCACAACTGTGAAGAATGACTCGAGTCGGAAGAATGGCAAGGCATACTCTGTAGTTTGATCTGATCACCCGCGGGGCTTCGAAGCTCTAGTCCTGTGATGTCGCTGGCGCCTGTGAAGGTGGACGGCCCGTTCAACGAGGACATTGGGATCTTTTCGGTGTGTCGCCATCCGCGGTTCATGTCTTGACCCATATGGATCGTGTGGGAGGTTTTGCCGATAAATTCTCCTAGAATAATGAGATCAAGCGCGTCGTCGGTCCCGGCCCACGCTTTGTCTCTCAGCTGGATTTCTAGTTCGAGACGGTCAATTTTGTCGCAACGCGTGGTGCCCCAGTCTTCTGGCTTGATTTCGCCAGACCAGATAGTATTCCATTCTTTTGCCGACATTTTCGCATCCAAACCAGAAAATTTGTCTACGGACATGTAGTGTTTTGAAACGGCACACCTCGCTCGGAGCCGCAAACCTGGCAAAACGGCTTGTTAGCATGCCAATTATTGTTAGAGATTCGAGAGAGGTGACGCACCTTGTACCCATAACTCATCCTTTCCACTCCACAGTTCGAGCCCTTTGATGCTCTTGAACGAGATGGTCTCTGCGTTGAATTCCTCCTTGAGATTTATACTCTGGGTGTGGTGCCATCCTCGGTCCACGTCGCTCCCGAGGCGGATCGGCTCTGACGCCGACTTGGCAAACTTTCCGTGAAGAACAAGATCCAACTGGTGGTCGGTGCCAGCCCAGCGCTCATCAGCCAACAGAAAATCGACATCAATATATTCGAGGTTGCAGGCCGACGGCTCAACAAGAGTCGCCTCCCCCCCCGGACGCTCGAGCTGCGGTCCATTCCCGTCTTGCTTGGCTGTGGAAGTTAGGCAACATGTTCTTGTGTCAAGTAATTCTTTTCTGTTCGGCCGTGTTTCACTTACCTTTTGCCTTACTCTTCTTTCTGAAACTTGAAAGTATTTTGCAGCAACCATGTTTGCTCGCCGTTGCTATAAACTGTCAACTCAAAACCCTAATCACTGGTGTTATACAAAATTGCCTACCTCTTTGGTCCAGCCTCCGCACCTTTGACCCGAACCCAGAGAGGGAGGGACATCCAAGAGCAACTGGTTCGATATTGAATAGTTCTTGCACAGCCTGGTTAGCGCCGGGAAACAGCCTTTCCAATTCTTGGGCGCCCATATCGACATAGTTCTGTATCAGTGCACCGACTTTATTGATAGTTGTTAGCAAGAATGCTACATGGCGGAGCGATGCCCCAAAGTGTCTTCCAAGGGCTCTTACTTTGCGCATCTTCAGCTTCCGGGGGTGCAGGACGGTCCGGTCCGGGAATATCCTCCCTAGGGGCATATTCCCTCCAGATAGGCGGAAATTCGCCATATAGTTCGTATATGCCGTCGGTTCCATCCATCCATCTATCCGCTGCATTAAATAGGCGGCGTTGTGCGCCGGCCTCACCGCTGCTGTCCGAATCCGATTCGCTACCGCTGCTATCCGAATCCGATTCGGCGGCGAACACACGGGGGAAGTCGGTACTAACGCGGCATAGATGGGCATGTTCCCCCCGCTCATATAATTGGGCATCGTATTCCGGATTATCAATCCAACTTGATTCATCAACTCTATTATCGTCGGTGTCTCTCATTCGTGTGTATCTTCGTACCTGTCTCCAATGGAGACCTGCCAGAGCCATCACTTCAGACTCGGCGTCCTCATTGTCCAGGATATTTGGTGTTGCACGAATTTCGTAAAGCCATTGGCCATAATTTTCTGCTGTACCCCGTTGTTGGGCTGCCGAAACATACGCGGTCCGAAAGACAAAACCAGGCTCGTCAAAGTCGTCCAGGCCGCAGCCGTTGGGACCAGCGGTGTAGTGCCGGGTCAGATCGAAAGATGAGTCATAGTTTTCCCAGCCGTCGCCTTGAGGCCGGAATCCCCCAGTGGCACGAATCTCTTGCGGGGATCTGCTATCCCCGCGATAGACGAAGCCACCAGGAGGCGGAGAGGTTTGTCTACCGACAATGCTCTCCTTTGACAGGGTCCTGGCATGGCCAGAACCGAGGCAAGAGAGCCATAAAACCTCGCCCAACGTAAAAAGGTTAGTCCAACGCATACTCGCGGCCAACTGTTGAGATGAGGTTTGATACTTGAAAACTGTTTGATGAGCGCTACATGGTAAAATGCGTTCCAAAGGGCATTATAAATAGTAAATTCTGATAGCATTAAGGCAGTCCCTAAATTTACATTACGTATTGATAAATAAAGGAGTAATTTCAGTTGTCAATGCAAGCACAGCTAGACATTCGACAAGTTTATGCTGCCAAGCCACAAGCAGAGTATTACATGATAATACATAAGCAGAGTATTGCATGATAATACAGTATAACCCCTGTTTAATTAACCACCCGTAACTTTACAGGGGGATATACAGCTAAATAAGAGCACTGGTTAATCAAGGAAAATAAGGGGAGTAAGTACCTAACTTTTTTTAAGCTAGGTATTATACCTTACTATTACTTTTACTTGGACTCTACTAAATCACTTAATAATAAGCCTTAACTTTTAGTAGCTGGATTACTAATATTATAAGGCCTCTATGCTCTATTAGCCTTTATTAACCTTGTTTGGTCACGAGTGGTTAATTAAACAGGGGTTATATTGTACATAATTTAAGTAGCGGAAAAGTTTCGAACGGTGGGGAAGCGTTAAGTAGTCAATCGTACGAAGTTGTAAGTCGCGGAAGAGCGCGGGACAGCCGAGTCTGGACCCCCTTCACTATAAATGGGGCGTAGCATGATTATGGCGCCTGAATCTTATGCGGGCCTGATTTTTACCACTTTTGATTCGCCCAATGTTTCCCGTCCCACTTGTACTTCCTATCACTCGATGAACGATGAATGTTGAAGCCAGAGCCACACGCACCACCAGAGCCACCGCTCAAGCTGGCGCCGGCACGTGGGTTGCTGGGTATGTAATGCTGGTCGCGCACCTCCATGTAGACGCGGCCAACAAACCTTGAACCGCCGGAACGAGGGGGCGGGTCGCCAGCTTCACTACCAGCTCATAATTCCCACAACCTTGTCAATAACAGGGGCGGGCAATCGCTGGCGCAGCTGGCCTCTACAAACATTGGTATTGAGGGATCTACACTTCCCAATTTATGCCTCGGATCCATGGTAGCAGATCCTTCGGTTATTCCGACAGATAAGCTTCAATTTGTCATATTTTATGCGTTGTCTATGCAGCATATTGGTTCCTTCTATAACTATACAATACTAGCAACGCCGAATCCTGTATCCATGCCACCGAGGTGTGTCAAAGGCTAGTCACTGAAACAATTGTCCAGGTCCAAGATCCTAAATTTAATCTTATTATGCCCTGTTACAAGTCACGCGAGATGTGGATTATGGGACGATATAGAACTTGGCATGGGCCTACCTAACTACTACCGCTTATGCGTCGCCCTTTTAAGTGCCGAAAAATGGATGAAATAAAGTTATGTTCTCGATTAAACTAGCCGTGGGATACAGCGAGTCAGGTACTTACAGAGCTGTAACGAAAAAACTACACTACATGTAATTTTTACTGTAATTTGTAGTGTAGTGTAGTGTAATGTAATTTGTAGTGTAATTTATTACACTACATGTGATGGATTTCAATGCTCTTTAAAGGGTGATAGTAACGATAATAATTGTGTGCTAAAAGCCGAATAAGGTATGCTTAAAAAGTTTTAATATTCTTAATACTAACTTAAGATATTAAGCTAATCATTTTGACTGCTAGGACCTACTAAAGTTACGTCTAGAAGCGAGTCATAATGAACGGTATCGCTAAGATAAACGTCTGCAAGGACAGGGACGGTGCTTGGCCTAATATTTGCGTAGCTATTAGCTGTTAGAATAAGCTGGACTAGACCGAGAGTAAAATTTGACTGAAAACGTTACAAACTTAGAGAAAAGTGCTTAAAAATATTCTAAGAATTCGTTTACAAGTTTTTTCTGGCCTGATATATTTATTTTGTGACTTCCCGGTTCTCAAGCTTAGGTAAGACTAATAATAAATCACATTAATCGAGTTTGTACAATCAGCCCTACCTCTCTACACTATCTGTTTTTATGCAGGAGTCAATCAATCGAAATAACTTCCTTTCTGAAGTATTACCTGTTGAAATTAGAAGCCCGCCACCACCGCATCTGGCCCAGTCCGTCCTTTTGCCAAACACGCCGCGATTGCCGCTGGGCGGAGCTTGTCAATGTCGAAACCACGCGTGCGGCTTTAAAAATTCGACGAGGTCTTACAGAGGATAGAGTAGCTCACGCCCAAGACGCCTTTCGGACTTTCACAACGCAATCGCTCCACGACGGGTTCCCCAGCGCCGCAGAGCACGAAATGGAGTGCAGTCGTCTGCTCGGGCTCGTCAAACATCTCTCTCTTCACAATGACATACCTGGGCCCGAGGCTCTGCAACTTTTTCCCCAGTGCCACGATGCCTTGTATGCCGGTCGGAAACCCGGCTTCAATAGACGCCCCTTCCAACAGGGCCATGACTTCGCCAACAGTGGCGGAAAGAATGGTAATGGCTGGCAGAACATGCTCTATGAGCGCCACAAGCACTCCGTTTGGTATTTCCTGTCCCGTTTTTAAGAAGGGCTCCATATCGAGAACGCATGCCATCCTTGGCCATTGCCTCCAGATGTCAGATATGGCCTGAACAGAGGCGATAGACGGCATGGTGCCTTTGCACATATTCGTGTCGTTAGTATTCGCGTCCTTGACTTTGATTCGAGTTGGCGAGAGGTGAAGCCGACGGACCAATCTTGACAACATTGCAGTCGCTGTTTTGGAGAGCAGACCGAAGCTCGGCGAGGAGCGCCTTCGGTTCTGTCTGAGCATGGCAACGCTTAGAATTCAAGCCCGAGGAAATGACTTGGCATGGGATCTGAAGCGTAGCCAATACTTTTGGTCCGTTTTCAATCCCCTGCGCCCGTTAGCTTGTTGATGCCGAGGGGGAAGATAGACGCACGCGTTTGGTCGGTCGTCGAAGCATCCAAGAACGAGGACCCGTGGTGATTCCACGTTGCTTCCCGCAAAATCGCGACACGCTAAAAATAATCCAACATGCTATCTTCTTGGTACGGGCAGAGCTGGCTTGTGGTTATGGTTCGCTTGCTATTAAAAGCTCGTCAGTAATTTTGTCCAAGATGGGATAACTTATTGGATCCGCAATTCAATGAATCAATATCCAAAGGTTCTTGTGGCCAGGTCCAGCTTATAGCGAATTCTATACTTCTTTAAATAGGCCGTATATAGGGTATTATAAGCGTAAACCTTTAAGCGGGGTTACGGGAAAACAGATAGTGCCGGAGCGCAGCCCAACTACTAGTTACAATTACATCTTAAAGTACTCTCCCCTGGCTACTTATAAAGTTAAGGCTTGTTTGGTCCGCTAATAGCTGACTTTTATACTACTACTAGCAGGCTGTATATTATATAACCTATACTGATTTTTTGTAGGGTATTAATCAGCTATATATTATTAAAATTAGGTAGCAGCTGCCTGGCAGGCAGCTGCTGCAGTACCCCACATAACGTACAATCAGGGTAGGCCTGATATACAATACAACCCCTGAATTATTGTCAAAAAGATACTTGGCCCCGCTTCCCCCCGGAATACGTACTATTCTAACAGCTATTATATTCTGGGCCTACTAGGCCTGATAGGCGGGCACAGGTGGATTAACAGGGGATTAGGCTCTACTAAAAGGGACTTTTTTTAAGGTAGGATTTATCTGATTATTTATGTACCTACGTGTAATTTAATACGGGCTATCTAACTTTTAATTGGTTTAACCTACCCATGTCAGGTATCTGCGTGACAATAATTTAGGGGTTGTATTGTACGACACATAAGTATGGCCCCCACCTTGCGCTTATTACACAAGCAAACAACAGGGCATTAAATACGGAAATACAACACAAAAAAACAGACACTTATAGACCCCTCAACAGAGTTCCTCGAGAAATATATAATATACTGTTAGTGCCCCTGTTATTTACCCCCTCAAACCAAAGCTATCAGCTTCCTCAACAACAGGCAGCCATCACCCACCCCCAAAATGTGCATCTACAACACCGCCCACCAGCAGTGCCCGCCCACAAACCACATCACAGCCATCGCCTCGTCGCCCTCCAGACCCCCAGCCCCAGCCGAACCCGACTTCGGCCTCGACTCCCCCCTCGGCCTGCTGTCCTCCTTGGCCGCCGCCCCGCTGTACCTGCACGCGACGCTCAGGGGCAAACCCAAGGCATGGGACGACATCCTCAGCGCCCTTCCCACGCCGCTGCTCCTCAGGCCCACGCTCGACGTCGGATGCGGCCGCGGCATTGTGCTCCTCAAAACAGCCCGGCGCAAGAAGAACCTCGCGTCGTCGTCGCCGCCGCCGCCGGCCGTGGCCCCAGCCTACGGGATCGACATCTTCCGCACCGCCGACCAAACCGGCAATACCCCCCGGGCGACGTACAAGAACGCCGCGGCCATGGACGTCCTCGACCTGACGGTCCTGCACACTGCAAGCTTCACCGAGACGTTTCCCTTTGCAGACGGCGTGTTTGGCCTGGTGACGGCCAGTCTGTCGATACACAACGCCCAGAGGGAGGGGAGAGTCTTTGCCGTCAAGGAGATGGCAAGGGTATGTGCGCCGGGGGGCAGGGTCATCATTGTAGATTTGTACGGGTATTTCAAGCAGCATAGGAGGGCATTAGAGGAAAGTGGCATGAGGGACATACGTGTTTCGCTTTTAGGCTTTAGCATGATATATGGGATTCTGCCGTGTCAGTTATTAACTGCTATAAAGCCTTAGTAATATATTTAGTGTGTGTATATGAAAGAACAGTGGAATCCGCTGGAGGTTTGAGACCCAAAAATGGTACAAGGGCGGGGCTTACTATTGCCCAAAAAAGGAAGGGGGAAATTTATATGTATATACTTGTACGTACTAATTATTTTCGCACAGATAATATAATATCTAGATCTTTAAGTCTTTCTATACGTTCCCTAAAAATTCCTTAATACTTATGCTTATATTACGTAAGATACTACCTCCTTGTATAGCATTAAATACCTCCTCTCCTACACCAGCGTATTCCACAATATTTCCACTCTTATTACCAGATCCTGTAAAGTGCAACGCAAAGTCGCCGCGTCGAGCTATCCAATAAGCCATATCACTTACGTCTGAGCAATTTACAAAGTCCTCAGCAGTATCTTCTCTGTAATTGTTGATCCAATGCTGTGGAATATATACCATATTCTCTTTATATTTATCCTCTTTAAGAAGGAGCTCCATCGCAGTCTGCTCGTGGAATAGAAGATCAACACCAGGCTTGAACGTTTGGAATGCAAGTACGTCGCTTAGAAACTTGACGCTCTATTCGCATACGCGTATAATAAAAACGCCTGCCATAAGGCCGTTGTGGTTATTTGTTATGAGCAAGTTGATGTCTGGACCTTGCGTAGTATCTGTGGTTTTATTATTGCTTCGTATTTTTTCGGCAATAAAGGATGCAGGACTGCGACAGTAATCGAGTATAACCGTATCGCGATCAGCCCAAAATATCTATTCGAGGCGCTCGTGGGGCGACTTCACCAGCTTGTTTAGTATTAGTAACTAAAGAAACGCTTGCTTATTCCACATGTAGTCAATAATAGCCGTAGATAAAATATGTAACTGTGTGCCGTGGATAATATTATGTAGTAGATGTGACCTAACGCTTTGTTGATAGAATGTCTCGGGATTATTAGGATCAGAAAAGTGAGCTGTTGCCGTCGCAATTCGAGTGTCCAATAGTGAGTCTTTGCATTGCTGCCGCATTAACATGGCCTTTTGAGACAGATTTGTCGAGGCTGTAATAGAATCCATAAAACTGCTATTACCATACATTTGTAAAAAATGGCTTGGGGAGGGATAGCTTTGTAGAGAATGCCGGTGGGACGAAACAGCCTTAAGCCATGGAGAATTGCGATATAGCTTGCGAGAAGAAAGACAAAAGGTTAAAAGTATTGTCATGGCCGCGATGCACATGCCAAGTTTGGTCCATATTCGGGCACTTATCATGACCATGGACCGGCTGCACTGGCTGTACTTGGCCGACTGTAGAGAAGCCGCCATCATGGGCAGAACTGGAAGGGCAGTAGCCCAGCGGCGCGGTGTGCTATAGGGGAAAGTTCAAATGTAAAATTTTCTATTCTAGACGAATACATCTCTAGCTGTATCAGTCGGCGTTTGGTCAGTCCTTACCAGTAGCAAGTTCAATCACATCTAGTCAATAAATAAACAGCCACGGCTAATGCTAGTAGTAAGGATACTAGAAATATGAGGATGTAAGTAGCAACCTTGAAAATTTATCTCTAAAGTATCTAGGTCTATATAGAAAGAACAAGTTCCGCAGGCTACTTGACCTGGATTGCTTGGCTAACATGGGTTGTCAACTATCTATCTAGTCTCGGTCTTGCGAGTCATTCAGCGTCATGCGATGCTACTACAGGGGGGTATTTGGGGAGCTCACTGATAGTTTTGCATGAAGAATTAAAGTAGCTGGAACGTGGCATGTCCTCCTCGTTATTGCACAACATAATCACTAATCAGGCTGTTACAGGTGGTTTCAGGTGGATAGATCACACATGCATACTACAGGCTACGTAAGCCACAGCGCCGTGGAATGCGTAGGCCAAATCGCTCTTTATAAGGCCCTGATCCTAAACGCAAATTCAGACTGCAAGAGGACTAAAAACACTGCACAGCACGTATAATTATAGCACTTACTAATTCTTAATAAGGTATTTATATATAAAACTATAAATAAAACTTATATTAGCCAACTCTGTGTGTGTGTTAAGTCGCTAACACACGACCTCTGTCAACTCGACGCCCTATATTATCCTCCAAAATCAATCCAAGGAACTCAATCTTTCCAAGATGAGATGTAGCAGCAACTAGATAGTTGTATGACTGATGGAACGTTTCAGAAGCTAGCCCAAAAAGAAACGACCCAGCGCCCCGTCTTCACCACCATCAAACCAACCGTGCAGATCATCCATGGCAGCAAAGTGTCGCGCATACTCCAAGCCTCTCCTGCGTTCCTTCTCGGTCCGTTCCCACGTCCACTCGGACGTCTGGACGTCATCGAGTTCGTCGGCACTGACGATATCCCCCGGCGTAGTGCTTCCGCCATTGTCGGCCAAAGTCCACCCCCCAGGACGCTCCGGCAAAAGGCCGCTCGCCCCGAGCATAATAGCCGGGTGGATAGTGAGCCGGCCAAGCTTAAACACGTACGAGGTGACGGCGGTGGCGAAAATCTTCTTTTCCCAGTCCTGGGGTTTTCCGGGGCTGGATCTCGTCCGGCCGCAATTGTGGACGTCCCAGGACCGCGGCAGCACGGCTCCCTTCTCGACAAAGTGTGTGACTATATATAGCCACTTTCGGTCCCAGGACAAGATGCGGGACCACATCTCGTACTTTTGGAAGGGCTTGATCTCCCTCTTGAACGAACAGTGGACGCCGCCTATGCCAATATTGAAGGAGCCTCGGGCGGGCTTGGACGGATTGGACGGGTCCATGACCAGGCGCGTCTTGGCATTGCTCGCGGCCAGATGGCCGGCGCGGGCGACGAGATGAGAGACGAGATGCGAGCGACTGATGTCGAGGTCGGCGAGGTAGGTCGAGTTTGACTTGTGCAGACGGTAGTCAATCTCGCCTATGGAGGCGTGCGACTCGCTGATGACGGGGTGGAAGAGCTTGTCGGGCGTGTGGGCATGGAATTCGCGAACGAACAAGTGCAAGATCATGGCATGCCATATCCGGACCTGCGTGGGGGGAGAAATGTCAGTTTTTTGCCCTTGCTTCGCAGATTTTGTGTGCACATCTATATCCATACATTCCAGGCAAAGGGCAGGCTCTTCCAGTTCAGGGCCAAGAGCACAGTGGCCAGGATGCGGCTGTAGCTGCCTGGGCCTGTGTAGAAACTCGTGATGGCCTCAAGCGCATTGAATCTGTGTAGCGCGAATGCCAAGGCGGGAAGCAATCCCAGCAAGGCGATCCGGGCCCATGCCGCGGCTGGATTGTGCATGATTGACGAGAATGGCGAGAAGATGCTGTTGTGAGAGCTCTCGGAGAGAAGATGGCTAAGATTTTATTTCCTCGGGGAGGGCGCCGACAGAGAAATATTCTGTCAATGTCTCTTTGCTACGAGAGGAGTTCTCAGGTACCGGAAAACACAAGGCAGGGAAAGAACGAACCAGGCCCGTGTGACATGGTACTGCCTCAAACAGACAACCACCCGCATATTGGAGCCTGAAAGCATCAGCAAGTCACCAGTGCCTCCATTCCACATGCAAGGACGGGGCATCAAACATGGTTAAATTGCGCGGATGCATGATAGCTTGACGTGTCGCAAGGCATCGAGTTACGACCTAGGTGGAGAGTGCCATCAGCCTTGAGGCATGGCAATCGAATAGATTGGGAAATTGCCAGGCACCCAAACACGGAGTACTCCGTACCTAGACATTAATTGAGGGGTCGGCGGGTGCACTTGCGAGACAACACTGAACAGACCAGACGCCTCAAGTACTGCTAATTGGACCAGACCACAGGCCTGGGGGTCAAGATGCACAAGCTCAGTGGATGATTTCCGGCCAGGCGTCTTCGTCATTTCTCACCAGCACTTGAGCCCTGTATGTTCAATGCTGTGCGTCAGCGTGCCTTTTTTTTGTCTTGGTTCTCAAATGCAACCATCACGCCCAACAAAAAAAAAGAATCTCCTCCATCAGCAGCTCAGCCACCCCCAACTTGAACTGCTTCAGACAAATCTGCATCAGCTACTCCGTACTTCTGCTACCGACACATCTACGCACCTAGGTAGGTATTACCTAGCACTTGAGTCATCTTGCGGAGAAGTAAGAACTGACGTTGATTCAATGTTGTCTTCTGAGTCTTCTCTTGGTGCCACGAGGGCGAGTCCAGCACCTAATACAAGCGACAAGTGCATCTCCATTCCCGGCACTCCTCCCATCCGCCTTGAGGGTGATGGCATCTACAGGACGCTGGGTGTTTCAAAAGTAATCAAATCTATTCAGCGATGACGAACTTTATATTGTGCGTGCAAAGGTCCCTGCCAAAATCCTCACACTACGACACTCTCCTACCAGCAATGCAGCATCGCCACCTCACACGGCAGACACAAAGTGTTTGCGATGAGGAGTGTGAGACACTGTCGAGTAGTCTTCACGGTATACTTGCTCCTCGTGAATGCCACCAAACGACACTGTAAACCCCCGGCTGGTAAAGTTGTTGGACAGCTGGAACTCCCCATCACTTGCCCCCGAAGGCTTCCTCGACTTCTCTGCCGAGTGCTCGCCCCTAAGCTTGTACCAATACTCCCGGATCTGCAGAGCACCCGGCCACGACGGTAGGTGCAATTTCCACAGGCGCCCGAATAGCGGCCAGCAAATGGGAAGACAGGCGCAGATGATGCCCGTGCCACAGTGCACCGATGTCCACAGCTGCGTCTTGGAAAAAGAAGGCTGGCGGCTTCCTGGGATATACCCGAAGCTAGTCTTGAGCAAGCCGGATACGATGACACTTTTCACTCATGTTTAGCCTTGGTTAGGGGGTTATACAGAAGTCGAGGCGCGTTTACTCACAATGCACCTAGGAGGAACACTGACCCCACGGCAACTTTTTGCTTCAGGCCCAGCTGCAGTCCAAGAACAACCTTGATGGGCAACAGCAGGATCAGAATATCGATCAGGGCCTCGCATACGCCGCTGGCGAACCAGTAGATGTTGAAATTGAAGCAGTACCGCGGGTCGGACAGGCTGTTGATCCATACGTATTCCATGGGAACGCAGTTGGTCAAGTCGGCGACTGTGCAACCTACCCAGAAGCCTACCACGAGCACAGAGAGTACCATGACGATTCGGCGGAACCGCTCGTCCACTGAGAAGAGGCGGTTATACATGAGCAGGATGGAGAGCTTTGTCGTCGACGTTATGGCAAAGTATATGACCGTCGTAGCCCAGCTCAGCTTGGTGTACAAGACGTCCTCGGGGGCGTACTCGTGGGTATCAGTCACGACGGTGGCCGTTTCAGGGCCTGTAGGATTGCCGGTGATTGCTAGGAGAAGTGTTAATCTTCATGTTGCTCAGGAGTTGTAGTGATGGATGGTTTGGAGGACAAGGGGAGGGTTTTGCAAACCGCATATAGCCAGAATGTCCGTCGCAATCATGGCAATCAGCGACACCACGATGAGCCAGTCGTCCCATTGCAACCTGGCTTTCCTGGAATGGCGCGCGTAAAAGCGCGCCACGACGGCCACGATTGCTAGCACAGCCATGACGGCTCCCACGCTTAGATTTACAATCTCATCCATTGTAGGCGAATATCTTGGGGACAGAGTCTGGTGAAGCAAGTCGTGGACTGGACAAAGACATATCATCCACAAACTCATCAGAGGAATAGTCTACTGCAGCCAGTCAACTGCTAGCTCTGAGTCTCATCTATAGCTGGTCTTACAAGCGCCGCATCCCCCCATTACAGATGACACCAAACAGGGGAATCGCTGCGCCCCCAAAAACTACTCACTGAGACCTGGCGACAGAAAAGAACATCAATGATATGGTGTGCCTTCTAGAACCTCGTACAATCAAGGCTCAAGGTACGGAGTACATCCCAGCCGCCGGGAGACGCATCCAAAAGTAGCTGTACAACGCCACACCCTCAAATCGCCATCAGCAACATCTATAGCAATTTTCTCTCCCTTGTAAGAATTTAGTTCACCCTCAAATAGACACGACTAGAACAGCAAATCGCTCAAAAGAGCTGTTTCGTCCGGTGTTACCTCTACCACACTCTATGCGCAGCCTGCTTCCCATCTCCTGCATGTCAATCTGGGAGCTTTGTATACGGGCGCAAATTGCAATCCTCACCGAAGCCACAACTCTGCAGGCTACTGCACATGGCTAGTTGCTGACCGCTCGCCAAGAAGCTTATCCAGGTCTCGGGGAGCGTGGTTTCCAACGAATAAAAGGCGATAGGTTGAAGCGTCGATCCCTCGCCCTGGTCTTGGTATACATGAATGCTACGCTGACTGCCTGCCAGCACCTGAGTCTTGCTGAAACAAACGTCGAAAGCACTCTTGCGGATGGGAGCCTATAATTGTACATTCCTGTGCTGACAGCCCCCACTGTCCACGTCGTTTCTTTGGGGGAGTGAATGCTCAGGCCTCTGGATGCATTCGCCCGGAGTCGATGCTACGGGCGGGAGGTTCAGCTCCTATTTTCGAAGCAGATTCGGAGAGTTGATGTAAGAGATTAGCGGAGGGGTGATTTGGAAAATACATGGGTAGAGGTGGCTTGGGTTGAGAGGGTGAGAGTTGCATCGCGCGTGTGATGGTTCCTTCAGAATGCTATTGCAGGGAAGACTTACACATGTATCGAATGGCCTCGTTGACATGCTAGCTTCCATGTCTGCAGGGTCTGAGGCTGACTGAAGGACGACGTCGAACAAGTTGGTGCCCGGTGGTGGCTGCTCGGTTCACCAGTTGAGATACTCTTGGAGTCAATTGGGACAGACTGCAATTCACACATTCATGTCTCCAATCTATGACATTTCTCGAGCCCATGTTCCTCGTCTAGAACACGTCTCATGTCAAACTGACATAATGCTATAGGGTAGGGATGGGTATCAGTTTGCTTCTCACTTGAGAAGGAAGCAAACGGGAATTTGAAGGATCCATCACTGAACAGAAAACGCTCCAAATTATAGCGAAATATCAAGATTAAATCGTCATCTAAATACGTGCAAAGCGTTCTCCAACATCTGAATGAATATCTAGAGCCCTACCGACCACATACACAAGCCTCATCTCCTCAGCCCGTCAAAACCAAGTCACTCCCCTCCACGACCAACCTCACGAAACCTCAAATAAGGCCCGTCATGCACCGCAGAAAACATGTCACGAATATGAAACTCGTCCCCATTCCGACCCTTCTGCACTTCACACCCCAGCGACTCCTCGAAATCAAAATGCCACAACGTCTTGGCCACAACAAGACTGGTCCCCAAGTAAGCGACACCCTTGCCCAAGCACCCGCGCGCGCCCAGCGAAAACGGCGCAAACGCCTCCCTATCCGCCTGCCCAGCCTCCGCGTCCAGCCAGCGTTCAGGCCTAAAAACAAACGGCTCGGGAAAGTACTCTTCGTTATGAAGCAAAGAGTACGTGTTGACACCGACGTGCACCCCCCGCGGAATCACATGGCCGTCCACAACGAGCGGCCTCGCCTCGGCCCCGGGCCCAGAAACCTCTTCCCGCCAGAGCGTGCCCGGAATCGCCGGCGACATGCGGAGCGTCTCGTCCAGGCACGCGCGCAAGTAGACGCAGCTCGCGAGCGCCGCGCCGCTCCGGATATCCCCGTCTGCGGCGAACGCGGAGCGAATCTCGCGCCGGAGTCGCCCGTAGCACCGCGGGTTGCGGGCCAGGTAGAAGAATAAAGCGCTGAGCGTAGTCGACGTCGTGTCGCTGCCTGTATTCGTGTGAGAAAGGAACATGCGAATAAATGGCAAAAGCACTGACCGGCGAGCATGTGCCACACCGCTTCGGTCTGCACGTCACACACCCACTCGTTGTCGTCGTGGGGAATGGCGGATTTGGCAGACATGTAAAGAAGTTCCTGCTTGACGTGCGGGCCCTGCGCGAGGCGGGCGAGGATAATCTTCTGCAGCGTCCGGAGGTAGCGCTTCCTGCTGATGACGGACCAGAGCGACTGTAGGGCCCATAGTCGCAGGGCCGCCAGGGACGGGAGCTGCATGCCGATGTTGAAGAAGAAGTTGGCCCGGGAGTACGACAGGACCCGGTGCGTTGGTTCGGTTTGCAGGTTGAGGGGGTATTTGAATAGGAGGTGGCCCATGACATCGACAAACAAATACTTGGTCTGGCTGGTCATGTTGACTGGGCTGCCGTCGGGACCGCAGTGCCCTTGTAGTTGTTGTATGAAGATGTCGATTTGTTGAATGAGGACGGGCTCGAATGCCTGAAGGGATTTCGGGGCCAGAGCCCGCCCGACGAGTTTGCGCTTTTTTTGGTGCAGGGATGGGTCGATGGCGTTGAAGAGGCCGTAGACGCCGGGTGCTCGCTGGGATATCAGGTACGCCCTGGATTTGGTGACGTTGTTGTTTTGGTAGATGTCTTTGAGGCGTTGGTATTGAAGAAATTACATGTGCCGGGTTCAATGTGTTGGCGTGATCATCTTACCTCGCAAAGCTTTGACTGAGCTAAAGACTAATTTGTTAGGTCCATGCCTCACTACCGGGCCTAGAGTTCATAGCCGTTAGTACAAAGTGCTGCTTTATCTTTGGCATGAAAGGGGCCTACCATATCTGGCGTGGTCATCGAGCGTTCTCTCGTGAAGAACCGTATGGAAGGCATAGAAAGCGCCGTACAAATCGGAGAGCTTGGCTGTGAATGGCCCCGGATATTTACTCAGCGGATGGAGTAGAAGCCGGTAGAGAGCGAGGGACACAACCTTGTTTCAGTGTCAAAAGATTTACGCCATGGTAAGAGATGTCATGATGTATACATACCCATACGGCACCGAGGCTAGTGGCGTACACGGCGATTCTTAGGAGTGTTGCTTCCGGATACATGGTAACTCGTTTTTATCAAGTAAAAGACCGTAAAAGACGAAGGAAAGCTGAACACGGGGAATGGTATAGAGTCATGGCAAAATAAATCACGTAAAAGGGCAGCCATGTTTTCCGTGGAAACAGACTTCTTATCTCTTCCAGATACGTGATGTGTATACTGGCCAAACCACACATGCAGCGAATACACTCTCCACCATAGAATAATGGAAGCTCCCAGGCTCAGGATTGCCGGATGGTGCCTGGAACAGCCACAAATAGCAACATCAACGAGACGCGCTAGAAACACTTGTTTGTAGAGGAATCAGGAGCCTGGTTCAACAGCCTGCTCACCCTCCCACGTGCAGTGAGAACAATAACCCGATGATGGCCTCGGACGCCCAGGTCTTGTTGGCAGGCGGATCTAGCCCCCACTGAATAACCTCCTCCCCCTTGCATCACCAGCATGGGGCCCCGTGGTTTCACAGCGGAGATCTGACATGGACTGTGACCGCAATCGTAGTACAGAGTCTTCCGTGCGCGTGGCGGGCCCTGCTGTACGACGGCGCCTACCACGCGACGATCGTCCTATGATCAAAGTATCCACGAAGCCATTTCGACAGTCCGGTATCAGAGAGTTGGGGGCCAGGCAGAGTGTCCCAACCTACCAGAGCCTTAAACCCCTTAAGCGCCACCATCTGCACATCCTACCCAAAACATTTTCCCTGCCGTCTGACCAATCTGACAAGTCTGACAGTGCAAAAGTATCGCGAGAAATTACATCAATATGAACTGAGGTATTTGTTTTGCTGCCAATGCTGACCATCTGAGCATGCTCGTATCGTGCGGGTACGGAGTAGTAGGCGTGGAGATTGCGGCCGGCTGATGCTTACATGCATACATGTACAACCAGTTGACGCCCCAGTACCTTGGGCAGCAGCGACTGGCCTCGTGTTGTAGTACAAAAGTGCCAGTCTTAAGGCAACCTGTAAGATTTGTTCCACAGCATGAACATGGTGGCTGACCACCTGCCTAGGCATTCTAGTAGTGTCTAGGATTCTTTGCAACACACAAGGCTGCAGTGCTTAGTTGCCTTGAACAGACTGCCTCGTCAAAACCGTGGTAAGCGGTGATGAATATCTCGGGGAAACTTTGTAGGGCTTTGTATGGTAGGGTCCACGTCTCGGTCCAGTGCATTTGACGACACGCAGAAAGGCACAGGGGAATTGGCTCGGGTGATGATAGCAAACGTCGTTATATCCGTAATACGGGTGATTATTATGGGACTAGAGCGTCATTCAATCTTTGACGGAACGAGTAACACAAACAAAGGGGAAATCGACCAGATGGTTGATCCAGTCCTAAGCTGGACCCTTGTCTTCCTTCATGCCCGTGCTGCCAAATTGGCGGCCCCATTTGCGCACCTTGTTGTCCATATCCCCGCGGACGACTGTCATGATGATAAAAACCAGTCCCGTGAGAATCCAGTCTCCGAGTCCCCTAACAAATCCACCTCTGATGCTACCTCCCAGCATGCTTCGTTTGACCAACCCCGTCTGAAAGTCGGTTGTGATGAGCTCCTGTCCACTCTCTAATCCCTTGATACTCCTCGATGCAATAACTTCGGGTGTTTGTGGCTCATCTCCTTCTTCAAGCATTTTAGTTAAATCAGATTTAATGCGATTCTCAGCTTCAAAACCTTCTGTAAGGATACCCGCAGGGAAGATTGTGTGCAGGCGGACCCTCGGCTCGTTTGGATAGGCGGCACTGTACAAGTTCATCTCTTGGGAAAGGGAGTCTGCAAGAGACCGTAGCGCGGCCTTGGTGGGACTATAAGGGGAATAGCCAGCAATGCCATAGAAAGCCAGGAAGGATGCAGTGAAGATGATGTGGCGTTGGAGGGTAGAGTTTGGTCGAGACTCGGGTTTATCGGAAGAGCCAGGCAGGTTCGAGGTCAAGCTCTTGCGCGATGACCTCAACCAGCATTGCAGGATGGCGTGTGACATGTACAGGCTGGTAAAGTAGTTGTTTTGCATCTGCGTGGAGAACTCGGTCACTGGAGTGTCGACGAACAGGGTCGGGTGCGAAGTACCGGCGCAGCACCACACCTGCAATTCTAAGAATTAGCTTTTGCCAGATCGAGAGGAAAACCTATCCATCCACGCAGAAAGTGCATCAAGTCAAGCAAAATGCTCAGAATGGGGAGGGGGGAAGGTGCAGAACTTGCTCACAATGTCGGGTGGATTGCCAGAGTTCCACGACACCACCTCGTCCACAACGCGGACAGCTTCAGAGGGGATGGTGAGGTCGGCACTGATTTGATGGAAAAGCTGGGTTTCGCGGTTTAAAGCTTCTTTCTATTGTGCTGTTGGATCAGCTTCACATCCCATCAACCATAAACACGAAGGGGACGAGTGAAAGGCTTACCTTGACAGTATCGAGGCCTTGAAGAAGCTTGGCTTGGTCGCGCGCAACAATAACAACGCTGGCACCCTTTGCGGCGAGCTGGCGTGCGACGGCCAGTCCCAAACCACTCGAACCGCCAGTGATTATGGCTGTCTAATGAAATCAGCGAACCGTGATTGATGCCAGGACAGCAGCCGATTCCTCACCCTCCCCTGGACCTGAAAGGCATTTGTTGATGGCATAGTTGCGGCGTACTCCTCAAGTGGCAGAGTCGATGGTGGTGGATTCAGCAGCTTGCAGCTTGCTGGGATCAGGAGCTTATGCTTGGTGAACAGTAACAACGTTCGGTCTTGACAGAAGCTGTTGGGAATCGATGGACTGTTGCTCAGTGCATGCGGTTCGCAGTTGGAGAAAATTGATCCGAGGCAAAAACAAAAGGCGCCCGTTGACCAAGTGGTAAATGCATGTCGAGGAGATTTGGGAGTTGGGCGGGAAGGGAAGAGAGGAAAGAAATGAAACGACGCGGGGGGGTTCCGGAGCTGCAGAGTTACTGCAGAGCCCCAAAAGCTGTCGAACTTGTGTTGCGACGTGCACGTTGGTTGTGTTGTCTGACTGCACCGTGTTCAATCAATATTACTTGGTGCAGCCCCATGTCGCCCAGTCTGTACTGAAATACATCTAGACCAGGGTGAGATGGCAGGTGCCTGGCAGGGGCCAAGATCCGCATTAGCCTTAACCCCATATGGACTAGTCTGAAAGGGACCAGACAGGTCACCGGCCCGTGCCAGTTGGGTGCCAGTTGGTCCGTACGCATCACCCCACCTTTGACATCCCGTCTCATTCCAGCACCATACCGTGCCCTCTCCTTCTGCCAAAAAAAAAAAAAACTGCCACATTGATGAATCAACTCTCAACTCCCCGTTTCCAGCATCCAAACATGTTGGCCCGCCAACTTGGATGCGATACATACGCAGGTACCTACCTCCATAGCCCCCTGTCGCAAACATGGAGGGTGATGCCTTGCTTATGATAGGTACTCCTCATCATCGCTGGCCACACTCGAGCTTCGTGTTTTTGTATTTCTCTTCGGCATAAACCTCGGCAACTAATAATAGCTACATGCAGCCCACTGTCAGCTCAAAACGGTCACGTAAGCGCTCGCGCTGTGTACAGTATGTCGCATCTCTACAAACGTATTCCGGTATGAAGAACGCGACTCGACAATTATCGTCAGTTGAGCCAAGATGTCATACCAGTCACGTAGCGCTTTGCGTGCAGAGCCAGTTTATTCATGCATCGTGGCAGAAAACCGCATAGTTTTGAAGGTACACCTCTATCATGAAAACCAGAAATTCGGCCCTTGAGTCTCCAATTTAGTCATGGAGCGAATTTACACTCAAAACCCCGATACAGGAAAAGCAAAATCATGAAGCAGTCAGTTCCCAGGTTTTTCCAAGGCATGCAGTGCCGCCCCCTACAGGCCGTGTCCAATCTAACATCTCGCTTGACAAAAACATCTGTTGAGCGTGCGGCGATGGGGAGGTGACAAAAGAAGTCCTACACTACCAGCGGCTTCTTTGTCCACATGAGCAGGGAAGCGGGGACTTGCAGCGCCGCTGAGACACAAAGAGCAAGAGTCTGACGACTGTAACCCTCTGCCAGAGTGTATCGGATCTGCTCCTGAACCACTGTGGGCAGAGTGGCAAGAACAGCGACTAGGGAATCAGCACCAGCGGCGCCCAATTCTTGGAGCCGTGGTCTCGCGAAGCTGTTGAAGACGGAGGTTGAGATGGCCAGAACCATTGAGCTACCAATAAATCTGAATTGCGATGCAGCCCCAAGGCCAATTGCTAATGGGAAACGATTAGCATCATTTCCCTGTCCCTCATCCCGAGATACACAGGACCAAGGGCAAAGCTTACCGTGGTCGCGTTTCTCAATGACAAACGGAACCATCAAGAAGAGCAAAGAGAAGTTTATACCACAGCCCCATCCGGCAATGAGCTCATAGCCATAGATGCGTGCTGGTATTTCTAGCGTCGCAGGCAGTGTTCCCAGCAGACCAAACCCAAGTACCTGGAGGCAAGAACCTGATATGATGAGATACAAAGGCGGCACCTTGTACTTTCCCACCAGGCTGGATGCAAACACTGAGCTAACCGGAATGGCTGCGGTGAACGGAATCAATCGGACACCTGCGTCGAGTCCAGACGTGCCATACACCAGCTGAAATCTCTGCGGGATGATGAACATTCCAATGACTGTAGGTCCCCCCAAGAGCAGAAAATTACTTCGATATATCTGTCAGAGTTGTGCTGGCGAAAAGGATGATGAGGAGAAGGAGTCTTACAGAAATATACCCATCATCCGGCGGTTCGTCAGCAACCTCCAAGGCAACACTGGCTCTCGCGTGCTGTTGCAAAGCGAAACATATCTCTCCCACCAAATAAGCACAATCCAAAGAAGTCCGGATACAATCAACAAGGCGATGACGTATGCGGATTTCCATGGAAAGAGCTTGTCGGCCTCCTCAAAGGCAGCTGTTAGCCCTAGTACGGCCAAGAGAACGAGGACAGTTCCAGGAATATCTATACGTCCAAGTGTCTTCCTGGCGCTGTGACGCAGCGTTTTTTCGGTTGTTTGGCGTCTAACTTGACCGTGGTGTGGGAACCCACTAGGTATAGCCAAGACAGATATAACAAGTGCCGGAGCAGCTATCGGAACGCTGTCATGGCATGTGTTAGCCCGGTCCTTAACATCAAAAATGAGGTGTTTTCGGCAAATTTTGACAAACTTGATGATAAAGATCCATCTCCACGTCGTATTAGCGGCTATGGCTCCGCCAATAATGGGCCCTACCAAAAGAGCTACAGCATTGGTTATAGAGATGTTGGCTACAACTTGCGCATACTTCTCTGGCGGAACAAGGTCAAAGACCATGATTGTGCACAGGGAAAAACAGCCTCCGCCGCCGATGCCCTGGAAGGCTCGGAACACAATGCTGCCACATGTCAGTCCAGTGGAATCTCGAACCCTATACCATTCTGTAGCAGGTCGAGTCCTTACAGCTGCGTCAGTGTCTGCGCGGCACTACAAGCGGCGGAAAAGATGATGAATGTGGCGGTGGACAGCAAGAAGATGGGCTTTCGGCCGAAAATGTCGCTGAACTTGGCAAAGATTATGATGACGGCTGTCTCCTCGGGCGTGTGAGTAATCGACATGGCGGACTGGAAACTGATTCAACGTACCGACATAGCCTAGCAGGTAGCTGGAAACCACCCAGCTTACGTCGTCAAAGCCCCCGAGGTCGCTGGTGATTGCGATCAATGCAGTGATCAGGACGGGAATCTCCATGTTGGTGATGAACATCATGATAGCGATGCTATTTACACAAAACATGTCAGCTGCGCTGTCGCTTTCCTACCGGCTCGAGACCACTCACGCTGCACAGATGAACCTAAACCGAGGGCCTTGGATATACTCCACGGAGACTTCACCGCTGCGCAGCGAATCTGGATGGGAGACGACTGGGACATGATCTGAATCCGGGTTCAATTTGGAACCTGTAGACATATCAGAGGAGTAGCCGTTGAAGCCGATATCTGCTTCTCGTGCCATGATGGCCAGAAAGTCAAGTTGGACAGCTCTTGCAGGCAAAGAATATTCCGAAAAGGAAATGGGAAACGACGTTGGCTTCCAATCTGTCACGAAACGAAAGTCGTGAGCTCCCCTGGTAAGCCAAGGATTATATCACTTCACTGAAAGCGTTGATGAGCCTCCTTCATGCAGGATCGGCAGCGAAGGGGGGTACGAATTATGGGTGGGACGGTCAGCGCTTACGGGTAGGGTTGCATCCAGTGCAACGGATTACCACCAGCATGAGATGCTTGGAACACACAAGGCAGAAGAGCTTGGCGGCTGATTTACCCCTGCTCGAATGGAGCGTCTCTGAATATGCAAGCGACTTCCGAAGCGGCCCCCAAAATGTATGTTTGTACTTGCGGCAGTGACTGCAGCAGTCTAACACACATGTGCCTGTCATAGGCCCGAGACACCGCCTCCCCCAAATGTTCCTTGGGTAAGGCGTCGCGGCCTGCCATGCATACCAGTCTTGTCATACTTGTCGTTGCATGAATAGTCGTGTGTATATTCATAGCCTCACGCTCAAACCGAGTACAGTGCGTACAAGATGCACGAGCGGCACCTGTGATTTCGACGTCAATACACATGGATTCTCGTCGTCAGCCCCAAGTACGGCATAAGAGGCTATACTCGATAAGGATGAATCATCTGGAACGAGTAAGCCTCGCAGCGATGTGGCTTGTAAAAGGGCATTCACTGCATGCTTGCACACGTGCTTAGGGAGAGGACAATGCTCGTTTCGCTGCCTAGAGGAATCAAGAAGGGTCAACGAATATGGGGCCCGTCAAAATTATCCGCAGTGCTCCTCATGGAATTGCAATGTGACCACTCATGGATGAAATGTGACAGAAAGAAAGCAGGCACAGGTGCCGGTGAACAAAGGCGAGGCTCAAGCATACACATACCACCTGCCACCGCCAGCTTGCATGGGCCTCAAAGTGAACAGAATATGTAGATTAGGGGAACAGGTAGGTTTCACATGAATGCCGCGTAAGTTGGTCTACGCAAGCACTGGCCACGAGACTGCTCGCTTCCTGTACCGTGTTCTTTGCATGCGGGGGTATTCACGGCTTTGCGTAACATGTGTTGGTCCAAAACCTTGCGCCGTACAAATCGCACAATGAAGCACCGCAGCGGCCGTAAACAAGGAAAGATTCACAGGTAGAACTCAATATATAGCAGTTGACAGTGTCCCGACTCAGACTAGTGCCAGGCAAGTTGCGTGTTCAACTTCCAACGGCCCGAGCCGTCAACGTCCCGTACCTCTAAACGAGGACAAAGGACATCGAAGAACAGCATTATGCCCGGGGGTCACACCAACTTGCATGCAGTGCATCGTATTGCAACTACTACTCGTGCATACTACAAGCAGTGACACAAGGTGTCGGGTGATTTTCCTGCATATGACCTGTATTTGCGCGGCGCATCATGAACGGCACCCGTAGCGATCAGAGACCGAACATGGACTGTCCTCCTCCCGGGCTGTCTCTGCGCCATCCGGCCCCACGAACTGGAGCGCTTCGTGTTCAGTCTTCACATCTCGAGTGTTCAAATGTTCTTTCCTCTTACGGACTAATTTGCTGGCATAAATAGCGACGCTCCCGCCTCTCTTGATCCTCCCCCCTCTCCATCCTTCAACATCTGTCCTTCAACATCCAACCTTCAACATCCATCCTCACACCCAAACAAACTTCTCGGTTGTTGGATAAACACAAAATGTCGGCAAGGTAAGCATGAAGCAAGCTATCTTGTTAGACCCTTTGCGCATGGTATTTCTAACTCTTTCATCATGCAGTAGCCACCCCAGCTCTCCATCAGCTGGTGAGCATGGCTCTACGCCGAAAGGCCCAGATAAAAAACGGCGTCGCCCTTCGGCCCAAGACCAGGCGATGAAGCCCCCGAAGCCGAGCAAAAACCTGAATGGATTGAACAGCAGCCACCTTCGGCCCAAGGCCAGGCGACGAAACCCCCCAAAGCCAAACGAAATTTATGGGAATGGGTTAAACAGAAGCTCTTGCCGGCCCAAGACCAGGCGGCGAACCCCCCCAAAGCCAAACGAAATTTATGGGAATGGGTTAAACAGCAGCTCTCGCCGGCCCAAGACCAGGCGACGAAGCCTCCCGAAGCCAAGCGAAACCCGGAATGGGTTGAACAGCGTCTTCCCTCGACATTAATGGCGACCACGTTAGACAAATTTCTCCACGACAAGCATGGCGATCAATACTTTGTTGAGGTGTGTTTATCTTTCCCCCCTGTCGTTTTGTTTGTGGCGCCCGTCTCACCCTTATTAGATGCGATTTGATCAATACACTCTCTTTGCTCCCGTACCAATGACAGACGCAGAAATCCGTCTCTGTGAACAAGGGTATAAGTAGCGTTTTGCGTGGCGGCGAGAGATGCAAGTCTCGAGGTGAAATAAGCGTGCTATGGATGTGAGATTCTCTACTTTCCATGTCCCCTTTTTTGCTCTTCTCTAACCCTCGTCAGATGCTGTTCAGCAGTCTTACTTTCCGGTGAACGGGTGACGATCAGAAGCGGCGATATGCAGATGGTGTGGATGGCTATAACACGATTTTATATGTGGGCAAGAGATATGGCGATCTATAGGGAATAAGGCCTTGCTTGGAATATGGGTAATTAATGAAACAAGGCATTTTGTCTGCCGTACTTGCGACCAAGAGTCCCTTTGTGTTTGGTCATGTAAACGTCTCATAGTGGGACCAATCTTTTGTGATATTATACCAACTATTCCCGACGTGTGGATGGTCCACGAGGCTATCATGTCGCAGCATGTCCCGTATTTCTGTCATGTTGTAGTGTGCCGCTTGTCAATCATATGGCGGCACAATAAGAGCATATGCGACTTGTCAACTTGGCAATGGCCTCGCGTCCGTAAAACTACCCTCTGATAAGCATTCACTGCCAAGCTTGACAGGCTATTGCATCGCCGCTAGTTGCAGACCAGTTCTGCAAACCGTGCTCAAAGTACGCGTGGCGCATATACGCAGTTGCTCTCCAACTTCCCGAGTCGATCTGCACTGCAACTCCTGTGCTCTCGAAGGTGGCGAGAAGAACGTGGGATATGCGTCTTTGTCTGAGTCATCCCACGTTGCCAGTGATGACCGTGTGCATCTCAAGTCATGCCATCGATGGCCCAAAATGCCACTGGCAGCCTTGACGACGTCCTACAAGTCATAACCTTCGTCCTCCAGTACACGATGAATCAATTGAAGCAATCTTGCCAATATACCTAGCCGTGTTTGGTCGCCATCGACCTCCTCAGAGTTGCCGTCAGCCTCGTCAGGCAGTTTTTGCAATGTAAGTAAAGCAACGTGTAGCACATCAGCGGCAACACGCATCTCCAGAGCTTTGCTCGAGAAGACGTCACTCGATTCGCTTCCCTCCGGGTGTTGAAGAGCGTCACCAAACGGGGAGCCCTCCAGCTTCTTAGCAATGATTGGTCTTCGCGCCGCGTTGGTGATGGTCGCGACATGCTCTTCAGGCACGGCATGCTGGTTGATAACATGCTGCCGATACTCGATCTCCCGATGAAACACGGTGATATCGTGACGAGGGGCAAGGCATACCCATGTATCTGAGTGGACGTCCTGCATGTGGCTGATCCAAGCGTCTATCGTTCCAAATTTTGGCGGACCGTTTCCGTATTGACTGGCCTCTAGGCACGGCGCGAAAACACAAATGAAAGGCTCGAGGTCGTCCATGACATGATTGCTAAGGTCAAATTAGATGGTATACTATCACGAGAATAATGGTCTGCTTACTGCCACTCCGCAGTTGTCTCAAACTCGATGATGACGCCGCAGTATGGACACTCGTTTGTCGCAGGCTTTGGGGGAAACGCCGAGATCTTGTCGAAGATGGTAGATGGAGCTCGAGGAACCTCGGCGGCGGGTTCGGCGGATGAAGCTCTGACAACAGTTTCATTCGTTACTAGCACTGGCGGAGCGCTCGCTGACCTTGATGTTTCGTTGATGGTCGCACGCTCTGGTAGCACGCCCGGAGCACTCCCTTCTGTCTCGGCTGGTTGAGAAACAATTGGGCTAGTTTGTGGATTCTCAGAAGTCAAGTCGATACGCCTTGGATGGCGTTGTCGATGAAGCAGTCGTCCAAGTCGCCACGCATTGGCCTCGACTAATGCTGAGCGAAGCAAATCCGGAGCCCTTGGAAATCGAAGACGAATGTAGAATTCTGTGTAGTGACCCAACTCGGCCATGGCGTTTAATGCATCTTCATCATCTGTGTATCTGTCCATTTCAAGAGCCCGGCCGGGTTCTGCCGAATCTCGAATAGTACGAGATAGACGAAGGAGCCGTGTCACCGCTTTGCCGATTATAGTCCTAATTATTAACATATTCTGTTCTGCTTAGACCATGTCACTGTTCGAGTCGCTTACATCATCGTTGGCTCCCCTCGTCGCTTACGAATCGCCGTGTTCTGATATGTGTCTTCTTTTCCTTGCCGGACCTTGTGGCCGGTCGTCAATTGGCTCTACTATTGCCGAGATTCCCATTAACATGAAATCCTTGATGTTCTGTCCATCCAAAACTGGCACGACAGGCACTTACATAATGTCAAGCCATAGCAAATAGCGGCCAGGTGGCCATGTATACTCTTTATCATATTAGGACTGAATCGGAGTTTATAGTCCAACAAAGCATTTGGCGGTCCATGAACATCCAGGTCTCCTGCCCAAACTAAAAAGCGTGCCCGCTGGTCATCGATGACGAAAGGCCAGGGCACGATTCCTGACATCAGCATGCATTTATGAAAGAGAGAGTTGCACTGTGTTGCGTGTTCAGCGATGGTAGGGCAACGGTCGTCTCGGAGGGAGACATGGTCCTTGGCATCATGTTCCGTGCGATCCGGACTTTGCATGGCGAGAGAGTCTTGAACGTCGTGGACAAGCAGATGGTGACCAAAGTCTACTCAAATATCGCATGAACCTCTAGGCATGCAGTTGAGCATCTGAAACCGGTGAGGGACGCAGGTCATCCTTTTGTACCTTTTTTTGGCGTGAGCACTGGCGAAAAATGCCTCGATTATCCCTTTGTTGCACGTCTCACGCCTCCTTTGTTATTGCATCGCCTCTTCTTTGCGGCATTTATGGAGCAATTCAGTCCTTGGACATTCTTGGCTTTGTTTCCACCTGGACATCCAAGCCAGGCTGACATTTTTGCAGCAAGGCTTGTCATGTATACACACATGTAGTCGGGACTGTCTTCCTACGGTACCTAGCCGAGCCTGTTTGGGCTGTACGTCGAAACTGCCCCTGTGACGCCAGCTCGTCTTGTATACATCTTTTCAGCTCGCAGCAATAGAAGCACACATACCACACCAAAAAGCTCTTGCAGGTCGTCTAGCGTTTCGTACTCGCGAGACGACGTTTGCGGGATCCCGCTGTTAAAGCTTCGAAGGGGACCCGTTCCGCGTTAACAGAATACGTACGTGATGTCGTCACACTTGACAAGCACATGCGCAACTGTGACAATACACGTATCAGGGCAAGAGTCGGTTCGCTTTGATATGGTACAGGAAGGCAGACGACCCCTTATTTATACAAAGAAGCGGTGAGCAAGCGAGCCTGGGCCCAATGCCTCAACCAGGTCCCGAGCCCTTGTGTAACTATCGCCAGGTTCAAGGGACGGCCCGTGCCGACATTTTGCTACGTGGCCTCCATGTAAACAAAAGCCATGGGCACGTGTTGGCCATGTTTTCCATCATCTCCTCTACCCCTCCTGTGTTTCATTTCCAGCGCACCCCGGACATCCGGGGAGAAGCATCATGTCAGGAGCAGAACTCAAACCTACGTCTTCTTCTGTGAAGCGAACCCGCAAAAATTACACTGGATGTGTGTCGGCTTCAGGAGGTTCTTGGGGGAAATAAAAAACTAGACTGCTCTGACTCGGGATGAAGAAATGAGTAGTTTTGATTGGTACTGGGGTAGTTGGAACTACTCGGGGACATTTGCTGTTGCGGTTGCGAATGATTCGATTGATGCCGTATGTATCGGGTCAATATACATGTAGAGAATTTGCATGCTTCTCAAATGGACCGACACGAGTCCATGCTTATCTCTGCGTCCCAAAATTAGGCATTTGCCTTCAAAGTTGCCCACGGAAGCTGCCCACTGCCAGCAGAATGAATTTGACTCCAATGTTGAAGCATAAAGTACACGTCGCACGGAACAATTGTTTCGACAACTTGATCAAACGAGAGACTTGATTTTCTACGTAAAGAGCGGAATGATATAGAAAGCAAATACCCTTTGACACACCGCTGCTTAGAGGCAGCAGTATAACAGTAACGTTGCCTTTGAATGAATGACTTCATCACGACAAGATCTTCCCGCTGGCCAGCCGCGGCCGCAGAGTCAAATTGTGAGCGGAGGCTGTCCAAAACATTGCCGCAGCTACTGCGAGCTCACTAAAAATGGATGATGGGAATTTCGTCCTTGATGAATTCTCCATCCCAGATGAACTTGACATTTACGTCCAAGTAGAGTGTACTATCCTTCACGTAGAACCTCAAAGTCCCCCTTATAAGCAGCAAGTTTATATCAATAGTGATGCCCGTCTTCAGACTCCCCGTGAATGTTCCGAAAGGGATTCCGGCAACAGAGACACTGATGACCAATTCTTGGGCTGCGATATCAATATAGCCTTGTACCTATCATGTGTTGGCCCGTTGTTAGGTCATGACGGACAAGAGAAAGTTTGGTAGGGCTGCCATACGCTAACAGGTCCAATGGAAAAGTCAATCTCGACCTTGTTTTCGGATCGGTGGCCGTGTCTTCCTGTCGGGAAGAAATGGTGGATAGGCTCCTGATGAACCTTGTAATGGCCCCTTGCGATGTTGCCGTCAATCTTGACGACGGCTCCTGGAATCCATGTTACAAACGGCACGGGGCATATATGGGAAAAGACGGCAGAACAAACCGGAGAAGTAGGTGGGGGCGGCCATGATTGGGTCTGGTGCAAGGTCTGGTGCAAGGTTTGGGTAATTGATTGCAAAGAGATTTGGGTTGATGTAGAAGCGTCGAGTTGTGTTGGGATTTTAGAGACGTGGCGGGTAGAAAGCAAGCTTTTATAGAATGAAGTTCCTAGGCGTATCCAGGTCGGACTGTCTAAACCGCGAGATATAGCGTTGGATATCCCATGCCGACGGCCAATCGTCTTGCCTAATAGATATTTCCGTACCAAGTACGGAGTATTGCTGCATGTCTTGCTGCTATCATGTGGCTTGTCATTTTCAGAAACCTCTCATAAACCTGCAGCATGGGGAAACTACAATCTTATGTGACCATGGCTACTCATTATTTACATGTCATCCCCTTCTGTTCTCACGCGCTGACCCTGGCTGGAGATGGGCTTTGCCCAACACGACATGCTTTGTTTCAGTTAGGTCAGCTAATGTACCGTTTCAAGCCTTGTATCACACTCTCAAGAAGTCAAGGTGATATTATGCAGTATGCAGTGCCGAGTCACGAGGCTGCAGAAGCTCCGGCTTGCAGTCGTGTGGCAAGGGCTTCAAATGACAGCTTGTAAATAACTTCAATTTAATCGAATAGTTTTTTTTTTTTTTTTTGTTTGAAAGGTTCTTAAACAAGTCAATCTAGAACCTTAACCTAGAGCCCGTATATACACATGATAAACCAGGCGTGTGTAGCCTAAGATATTATGATTAAGGCACTTACCTCATAGCTGCCTTGGGCTTTCATCCTTGGAGGCTTGATATGACCTTGTGACTGGTTTATGGTCCGTCAGCATGCATCCTCTCTACCAATGCAGTCCGTCGCGGCTGCGTCATACTTCTTTGACTGAATTCAGTCTCTGTGCTACCTTTCCGTATGACAAGTCGTCTGCAGCACCATATGATGCTGCCGTTGGGATACACGACAAAACCAAACTCGTTTACGACAGAAGAATGTGTGATATTCTGGAGAGAGAGCAGACAGTGGTGCCTCCAACAACGCTTTCCAACCGTGCTGTCACTCGTATTGTTTGTCTTACCAGCTTTCCGCCTAACTTGTCAATCCGCTACGCGCATTGTCGGCGATGTAATCGTGTGTAACCACCCCCCCCCCCCTTTTCAGTCCTATTGACTTTAAGATTTATTGAAACCCCGCACTTACAGAGTCAAGTCTCGCAGATGTATTAGTGTCTGGTGTCACAAAACATGGCGAAGCCAGAGGCCACTGTTGATCAGGCTTGATACCCCGTAATATACTCCGTACCATGCAACAATCAATTCTTTCCCTGCGGATCAAATAAAAACATGCGTCTAAGAGTGCCGTTTCCGGTTTCCAAGTTGGAAGATTTCTTTATATACGTCACTACAGAGGTGGCCAATAAAGCGGACTGGTCTTGTTCAACCAGATAGTTCCAAGAGGCCCAAGCCGTTTACTCTGTGCACTCTGGTTCATGTCCTGGGTAAGTTGTTGCTAGGTCGAGACGCTGCATTGGCGTGACTCGACTGAGACGTGGATTGCGCGCTCAGTTCAGCTTGGTCACGTCCAGCTGTATCTAATCAGAAATATGACGTGTAAATCCATACATCGCTTTCTGATTTGTAGAGAGAGTAGCGAGTCAGCGACAGTGCTCCGTGACGTGTCAGGCTTCTAAACTGTCAATCCTCTTGGCCAAATCTTTGCGCAGACACGAGCAGACGAGACCTGGATTCGGAGACGCAGTACATTCCAAAGCGTGTCGCGTGCCCAGAGAAAACCACTGTGCAACACACGACGTTGCATGCGAAGGTGGCCGGCGAATGCGTTGATTGCATCTGCCTCGACAAGACGGTCAATCATCCACTCGCCTTGGTCCGATTAACTACTGGCTGCTGAATGGCTGTTGGTGCAGGCCGTCCGGGCGTCGTCTCCGAAATGATGCAAGTTGATGAGAAAGAGTTGACTGTATTTCTGAAAGTGCCCAACTTTAAGTACATATGTAGCTTGTCGATGGCACGCACTCTTATCAGGCCTGTGCCGTCCTTGTAGTATTCTGATAAGTCCCTCTCTTTATGTCCAATTTCCCGTTATGAATGGTATCCTCGGTTCCGTAAAGGTCTTCTGTCAACGCAGAAATTTCTCCACGTCCAAGACTCAAGGCATCACCGCCCTCGCCAAGTTTGATGAGAACAAGGTTAGCCGCTTTCTTTGCCACTTCAGTCCTGTTAGGCGTAGGGTCTGTCGCGCTCTTGGGGTTTATATACTGGAGAGAAATATGATTTCCCAGAAACTTGTGCTCCGCGTACTCGTACCCTATTTGCACCAAACAACCAGTCCCAATTCTCGCCACCTTTTTGCTTCCATCTATGCAGGAATGACTTTACCCGGGGCCGGCGGTTCTTTTCTTGCTAATAGTGTTTGTTTCTCGCCTTGCAATAAAGTACGGGACAGGGACATCCATATAGCCCCATGTCCGCAAGTCCCCAGCATTTCACTTGCCAAAGCTTCTTTGGTCTCTTCAGACAGGATAGTTCCATCCCCGCCAGAGTTGCACCTAGGACTTTGCCTCTGTCAAGTCAAAACACGGCATTCCACTCCGTGACTCCCTCGTATACTGTTCTGTATCCTGCGAGTCCATTATAGGCAGCTCGACGTGCCAACGAAAATGTCTAGCAAGTAAAGGGCGTGGCAAAGGGGAACGAATGAACGATAGACCTCAGGTGCGTCTAGGTGTCAAGTACTTGACGGTTAAGCTGATCAGTGATCGGTATACGCGGTGGTGCCCGAGCTGCAGAATCGCTCGTCTGCAAAGCGGTCAACGGTACCAAATGCCACTTGACTTATAAAACGGATGTGACGTGCACTGAACCAGACCTCCTGACGAGCCCAAATTACCTACCGCATGACCAACCCTCTTCCTGAGGTATTGTTGACTTTTGCCGCTCTTTGAGCTCCGTCGGCCTGAGGTAGATGGGCTTCAGCTAGACGGTGAGATATGGATGGAATAAGAAGAGACAAAATCAGTGTGAGCGATGCTGGGTTGACCACGCGTCTCCTCAAAGTTACACTGTGGGATCAATGCATGATTGGGAGGACATCTGACTTGTATTTTTTTTTATGTTTCCCCAGAACCACGCAATCCTCGTGTCCTCATCTGCCTCATTTGTGGCATGTTCCAACTGTGACGAATGCATGCGGTTGACTGGCTGGCCTGGCAATGTCTCAGGCTGTTGTGACGTTCGGTCTTGTTGACCGTGAGTATCTCGCCGTCGAGAGGTCAGTCGAGAGAATATCCTCAAGCTGCCGGCGGTTGTCGGAGAACTCAACGGGAGGAGCGGATTTTGCTATCAGTGGCCCTCATGCCCTGTCAGTGGTAGGCTACTATAAGACCTCATCTTTGTTTACCTTTATTCCACTGTACCGGGGTTGGGTTCTATTTCACGGCAAGACTGACTATAGTTGTTGTCATCTATAAGTGTCTAGGTCACCCGTATAGTGATTCCAGGCGGTTACTAGATGTACGTCCCTATTGTAAGCTTACTAAAGAAAATTCACTTCAGATGTCGTTACACTGTAATGCCATAGCACACCCATATTTGACATTGGCTAAGTACGGAGTAGCCTAGTCGGTCAAAATAGCGTCGATGTGGAAAATGGACAACGAATGCTGTCAGGCAAAGGACCCTGGAAAACAATCCATGCCAGCTTGCGACGGATTTCTCTTCATGTAGCAATATGGTGCTGAAGCATTCTACGCTTTGCACACATGTTGAGCGAGCAAGAACAAAGATATAAAAGTCCACGACATACCACACACCGTATTGCTTCAGCCTCCATCACGGATACACTCTGTTTTCCATTACGCGCCTTGTACCACAGATCTCACTACGCTATTTCTTAACTCAAACGATAGCGCAGCTTTCACTTGTATTGGCTCTTCTCCCATGCCTTTCTCTTGCTGGGCCACTGAGAACACGACAGGATGCCCCCACGAAGCCATTCAAGCTGCGCGGCAATGTCTATAAAGAATGCGGCTGGCCTTGGAGAACCGAATTATCGAACACGTCTGGAGTCTGCGTTGGCACGCTCAATTACTGCCACGAGCAGTTCTTTAAGCTGCATAATGAGAGTTTTAGCAGCGCGAAGGAGTGCCTTGCATCCCGAAATCCACCACCGTCGTCGGTCAGGCCGGCTGAGCTTGACGCGCTTCTTTCCTCCCCCTCGGCATCCGCGACGCCTTAAGATCTCTGTCAACACGGCTTAAGGCCGCACAGCAAAACGAAACTAAACACTACATCACATATAAAGGCAGATTTGAATGGAGATAGCTAAGTCATCATGTCAATGTCGCTGGGGAAACGCCTTTGCTTAGCCTCCCCGGGACGTGTAGCAGATAGAGGCAGGCTATAGATCTAAATAAAATTGGTAGTACCCCGCCGGTAAGTCATCGGGAAGCACTTGACGATTCTAACGTGACGCGGCAGATGCATAGACTCGAGGAGATTCTATGCGACTAGGCACTACTGCAGGCGTATCCAAGTACTGGCGGCTCTTGGTTGTTTAAAATCCACCGCTGCGTGGTGAGTTGCCCATTGTAGACAGGAACTCAACCTCTGCTTAGAATTAGTTGCAACGGAGTAAGGGAACATGAATTAAACTAGGTGCAGTTGCCATCACGGGACCTAGAGCAAAGACCCTCACCGACTTCTTGGATTTAAAGAGGTCTTTGGTCAACTGGGACTTGGGGAAACCCAAGGACCTTTAATACCAAAGACTATTATCAGATGAATCGAGTTATTGCTCTAAGCCTTTAGCCCTTGTCACATCAGTAGTTACGTAAACCAAAATACTAGTTGTAATATTGCTGCGGGCAGCTTTTCGAAAGACGCCACTCTTTTTATCTAGAAACACAAGAGTCGCTCCTTTTTTGTAAGATATTTAAACAATCGTGCCTGGCGACACAGGCTGGGTCAGCTAGCAGAATGTTGTCAATATATAGGTGGCTGGGTAGGGTTGACGGTCGAAATTGCAGAGCATCCGCAACGCCGTATTGGCAGCACAGTGGCTCAAAGGAGCTTTGTCCTTGCAAGCTCATATAAAGAGAGCTTCAAACATGTAAGAGCCAACACAAGAATTTATTCAACAAGCAGCCGCCTTTGTGTTGACTACATAAATGGCAAACAGAATGAGCAAGCTCCCGGCGAGGCAGAGATTTGCGCACTCAAGGTTCCCAGTGGCAACTGAAGCGAAATCAATCTAAATACACGAACATGATCCAATTCCATGGTTAACAGTCCGGCCTAGAAGAATGGAGGCCACGCACATCGGATATAGCCCGCGATACTAAGGACCAACGTATATCTCAACAGTGTTGCCACTAAAACTTTGGTCGGCAATGTTGAGCAGAGCAGCACAGTTTCTAGCAAAGTTGTTATGAACTGTAATGGTAATATCACCTTGAGCGGTGATTTTGACCCTCTCAGCGTTGAGATTGGCGCTTCCTCCACCAGGAGTGGCCTGGGTGTTGTGTCGAATGCTCCCATGAACCGAATGCAGCTGCGAGTTGGCAAGATTGGACACGACCCCAAAAGTAACCGCGCCTACATCGCAGCCGTTTCTTTTAAACTGTCCATCAACTTTGACATAGCAGCGGGCAGAGCAAGCGCGTGCTGTTAGCTCTCCTGCCGGTACCAGACCGGAAGCAACTTCGCTGGCGTCATCGGGAATGGCGAGTGCAGAAGTGCCGGAACCGAAATTGTAGGCGAGCAAGACTGCTAGAGCGGTTTTTGGGAGGTTGAACATCATATTGGCCTGTTGAATGATGTAAGTTAGTTTTCAACATTGTTAGACACGCTAAGCAACGTTAAATATAGCAACTGTACGCATGGTTTGATAGTGCCGGATTGGCGCTGTGATAATGACGTGTGTCAAAATGTGGAAGAAGGGGGAAAACGTTGGAAACACACCGAAAGCGTATTGAATACCTGCGGAATAGGTAAACCAGGTTCAAGTCGTGCTCTTTATTTCAGAGTCGTGGAATGTATTGTAGTTATGCGCAAAGAATGGAAAATGAAGTGACTCGATGGTATGTCTCGCAATATATAATTTTTTTCTCTAGTAAGATGGAGATTCCCACTTGCCTGTAAAGCTGATGCCACACGGCAATAGTCTAAATCTGACACGACTTTACATACGATACCTCTACCAGACTCCAATTTTGGACCCAAGATGTCTTGGATATCGGATATCAAAATACCCATGCAGTTTTATCACTTGCCGGTAGCATTTCATCTATATCCCACCTATCATCCGCGTCGTGCGCGCTGCCGTCGTGTGAGATTTTAGTACGGCGTTCAAATCTGACTACATGGGGAGAATATCCTCTGGTTACAACTCATGCCGATTGGCGGAATTATTCAGCCTCATTATAGGCGCTTCGGGACGGCAGCGTTCCACTTAATGCACAAAAAGACTAATACGAGTATGTGGAAGCACGATGTGTGTGACCTGTCACATTATACTCCGTACCGTGCACAGTACGTGAACGAGAAATTCGTTTATATGCATAATATACTTGTTCCTGCGCTGACGTATAATACATGACATGATAGGAGGGAGTTATTACACCGCCGAGCTGAGACAACTCCATAGTTAATGTACAAAATAGACGGATTTGGTGTGTGTCAGTGTGAACCGACTTGTGAACCGACTGAGCCCCGAATCACACCCTGGCCTTGCTCGCCCAGAAGTAATGGCGACTTATGTAAGAAAATATGATAACATAGTATCTTGCACACCGAACATGGCGCAATAGTTCCAAATGAATTTCGTTTAGTTATAGGAACGGTATTGCGAGGAGAAGCGTCATGTAAAGTGACGGCCTCTCTATTATATACTGGCTAAATAATGAGATATCGGCGGCAGATAGTTCCCGGTTAAAGTGATTGAGCCTTTTTGCCATTTTAAACATCATATAATAAAAATGGCTGGCCTTTTCTTTCTGGCAGTTTACGCATGTTCTCACAAGAGATGAGTTGGGGCTGCAGAGATAGGGGGAGCCAACAGAGCACACTTATAAGTCTCTTCTCAGCTAGCGGTCGCGGAATTTGACTGGGAACTGCTATTGCTAGCTTTTGCTCTCTGTTTTAACGGTTAAAGCTGATAACAGTATTAGGAATAAGCCCTGGGTTTTGGAGGGGGATATGGCGCTGGGGTTCTTATTCAGCTTAGACTCCGGTTTACAAGTCTCCTAATCTTTTCGAGATGTGATGAAGCAGAAAATAAGTACCTCGAATATATAAACTTGACCTGAGAAGCGACGAATAGGATGTATTATTATCTACTGCTGAGTAAAGTAGTCTGGGGAATAATATTAATCGCGTCCTTGGCCTGGTACAGCCCAATACTGTTTTAGATTTTACGCTTGCACGATACGTGTATCGTGCGTGTAATTTCATTTAACTACAGAGGGAAACAACCAAAAATTAAAAATTAATAATATTAATCGCACTCTTCAGCTACCGGATCGATAAGAGTACATACGTATAGAAAGAGCAACCAACGATAGTATATACGCTACGGGTGTTTAGCATACTTCATAAGCTATCCGCGAGTCATTTAAAACGAGCACTAGTGTGCTACAAACAGATGACCATGCACCTATTGCAAAAACATTGGGTGGAATTGTCAAAGATCGGGTAACAATATTTAACGGCCAATCCACCAACGCAACCTCGATATATCGTTCTCCCGGTAACATCAAGCTGTTTTGTGTAGATGTAGTCCTTACGTACTTGAGAACCCGGCCGTACTTTTATTGCTTCCCAATGTTCGCAAACAGTTTGGTGATAACTTGCTCTTATTTGCTTCATAGTAAAGCCAGTAAAGAGTCCGGTTCTTGATCGCCCCTGATCTCGCCGTCTTATTCAGAATCTCCCAGTGAAGATTAGCTGCCCATCTCCACCAAGAAAGCGGACACGGCCATTAATTATGCCCATGCAAATCGCCGCCACTAAACGCTTAATACCAGTAGGTTATGGTCGCTGGTGACGACACACAAGTGACTGCTATTTGTTACTATAATATAATATAATCCATAGCAAACAACTTAATTCTTGAGGCATAAAATAAGAAGACTAGGATTGAGAAAGACTAAATATTACGCGTTGACGTTTTCGCGAGGAGCACCAAACGTCTGCTCCTCAAAAGTGGGCATACGGCACAGTAGCTAGCAGCATAGAGACAAAGTGACTCATAGGCCAAGTCTTGGCACAAATGGCGTCATAAGTTGCGAAGAGTCATAGTTACGATGTTGATACCATCACTCAACGTAAAGCCTGAGCCGGTGTGTAGGCTATTAGGACGGTGTTGTGTACATCAGATGTTGATTCACGAGGGTGCTTATAGGAGAATGATATCATTTCCCATCTCACGGAACAGTAGTGCAACAGGGCTTATTTAATAGCCGCATGTCGCCATCTTTCCGTCACACAACGTTGATATTCCTTCCATTTCTCCTTCCCTGACTGTTATAGACTTCAACAAATCATCATGAGCACTTCCCATGTTCCTGCATTTACCAAAAGCCCAAGGTTTGTTTTTTTCACCGACTTTGACGGCACTATTACCACGGATGACTGCAATGACTATCTCGTGGACAATCTCGGCTTCGGCCCCGAGCGTCGTCAGCAGCTCTATAAAGAAGTGATGGCCAACCGGATGAGCTTCCGCGACAGCTTCCTCGAGATGTTCGATAGCATCACGACCCCGTACAATGAGTGTCTTGATCTTTTGCGCCAGAATATCAAGCTCGACCCTGGTTTCAAAGGGTTTTACGACTGGGCTCGGGAAAACCACATTCCCATCGTCATCCTCAGCAGTGGAACGGTACCGATGATCCGAACGCTACTAGATTCACTCCTCGGACCAGGTTGGGATATCCAGATTATTGGTAATAATGTGGCGCCCCGCGACGGGAAGAGCATTGATGAGAAGGGCGGGTGGCGGATTGATTTTCATGACGAAAGGTCTGTCTGGGAGACGCCATTGCCGCGACTGTGGATATACATGCTAAGTAGAATATAGTCATCATGGCCACGACAAGTCGCTCGAAATCCGCAAATATTCTTCTCTATCTGACCGGCCAATTCTCTTTTACGCTGGTGACGGCATTTCTGACCTTTCCGCAGCCAAGGAAACAGATCTTCTCTTTGCAAAAGCCGACAAAGGTAAGCCTTTGCTGCTGCGCCGTATGAGTAGGTGTGTTCATGAGACTGACTCGGTATAGAACTTGTCGTTTGGTGCGAGAGAGAGGGGGTCCCTTTTGTGGCTTTTCGTGATTGGAATAGCATCCTAGAAACCTGCAAGAAAATTGCCGCTGGCTTGATAACGGTTGAGGAAGCTGCTAATAGCCGGATTTGAAGCATCGCTTGGTCGGAAGTCGTATTGCGCTGGCGCTCGCCCTGTGAATGCGACGGGGCGCCAAGATAACGTCAACTAGAATGCCATCTGCGAGCCAGAGTAGCTAAGAAAGTATTTGTTTTTACATCATTCTGCTATTTTAGCAGGGGATTGTGAGTGCCTCATTTTTTCTAGGCAGTGATTTGCAAGACATAATGCATATCCATATCCTTACCCTGGGTAAACTTGGATACGGAACTAGTAAAGCATACGCAGATATAAAATCCATACTGCAGGCGTGAAATCGCCGCTCTATTCCTACCCGGTATCAGGATACGACACTTCCGAGCTCCAGTTAACACATCCCTGTTGCAATGCTTGTAGTATTTACTTTTGTAGTCAAAACTAATGCATTTGCTGAAATAGATGCCAGAAGATGGGCCAGATGGGAAATTTTTGGCAGAGCTAATGCCAAATAGTGCAATTCAGAGTCATCCCCCATATTTTATGATCTAGAGGAGTGGTTGATTTCCAAATCTCAACTACCAATATCAATATGGTATAAAGTGTAGAAGGTATCTGTAGGCTACTGGCAAATGGGTTATAAATAATATACACATGAATTAGATGACGATCCGTCCAGACGGCATCTATCCCGAAATTCATTCGGTATCAAAAAGTCGCACCCAATTGTGAAGACGCACACACAGTGCCATATATACCCAATTGTCTCCTTCATGATGGCGTGTAACCACTCACTCTTACAACAGGCACTCCCCAATGCTCCTTCTTGGGTTCACGTACACTTAGGCATCAGCAATTGACCAGTCGATACCCCCTTCAAGCCTGCCGACTGATACAGCCACACCAAGCTTCTCCCACACGTCGGTGCACATATCGATTGACGGTTTGGCGCCCGCGTTCCTGTCCGCAACCACTGCCTGCTGGGTAATACCCTTGTACGTCATGCTAATAACCTTGCCGCAGACCTTGTTTTTCCCCGCCTTGTCGAATTCGACCGAGGGCAGCGCAACCAAAGATAATTTGTTGGGGTTGCTGTTCGGGTAGTTGGCCTTCAACTCGCATGCTCCTTGCGTCTCAAAATCCTTTAGGCACTGGTCTAACTCATACTTGTATATTGTGCCACCCATGTTTGTACCAGACGCGAGGGCTGTGCTCGATTCTGGATTAGGCTTCTGGTCTGGCTTCGGTTTCTGGTCTGGCTTCGGTTTCTGGTCTGGCTTCGGCTTCAGGTCTGGATTCGGGTTGGGGTTTGGATTCTGGTTGGGGCTTGGATTCGAGTTCGGACTTGGAACTGTGTCTGGAATTGGGTTTGGGTCTGGGTTTGGGTTTGTGCTTGGTTCATATGTAGGCATTTTGCAGGCGGGTGATGCCATTGCGGCGACTGCAAAGGCCAGAGTCGCGATAAAAGATGATGGATGCATTTTGAGCAGTGTTTTCAACAAGTGTCGCAAGTAGGATTTCAATGTGTCGATGGACAGACGTCAACATCAGTGAGAGAGGCACGGCGTGCTTCAACTTTTATGGCCAAGTTCTCACCATCTCTGGCAGCGTCACCCCGGGAAAATCACTCCGTCTGAAACAATGGGACTGCCAGGATCATTGGCCGAAATCTGATGATTTTACTCGCAAGCTAATCTTAACTAATATATTACCTGCTGAATCTGGCATGGAGCGCAGAGTGACAGGCGGGACGCCAGCAAGGGCGGCATGAGCATTGCTGAACAAGACAACCCTTCAATGTCAGGAACATGAAACATGCAATCAAAGTTTCTTGGCGCTCCGGCTGCGAGTCAAGACGATGGAGATTAGCGCTTGATTCGTGGATTGTTCCTTGTCAGCACCCTGGCAATTCCAACAGCGAGCTGATGCCTGGGTTGAAGAGTGAAGTAGAAGTCCAGAATAATATGTTTGCATGAGTTGAATAGCATGTTTCGAAATTATTCAGTAAATAGTACAACGAAAACCTGTTTCTAATAGTTTTATGTATATTTCTTTTTAAAGGAGTTACGTACGTCGCGAGGATCCACCTTATGCGGCGTCAATTGCCAGGGGTTAAGCATCCGGATTCTGCTACATAATAGCGGGATCTACTACTAGGGTGTTCCTGGAAGGTTTCAAGCCCTGGAAGTATACCCATAAAACACAAGAGAAATCCCATGGTTATGGGGATATTGGACAGATGATTCTTTCTCACTACACCTTACGCGCGTTGTACTGACAAGACGTTGACGTGTTACATGACCCTGGGAAGTGGGTTACAATAGCAAGGACTGCTTGACAATGTGAAGTGGATATGGAAATGAGCACTAATAATGGTTTGCGGAAGTCATACACGTTGGAATAGATCCTTAATTTGTCCAGGTATTGTTACCTGGGGTGCCGCCCAACTCGCGCCCTCGACATTTTGTACCGTGGACATGACTGGTATACAAGCCAGTTTACACTCACAACCCCAAGCTTGTCCTGTGGATTTTGACACGGCCCCGAAAGTTGGCGTTGCTGCTGTGCGAAACGCTTCCGTCCTTTTGGCCCAGCCAAGCTGAATAAAGCTTTAGATGTGGGCCAGAAATGCTTTAGAGAAGTAATAAGATGCCCGGTGCCTATCCAGTTACCCGTTGGTAACTAAGTGGATTGATTTCCACTATGGAAATCCACTTAGTTGCCAACGGGTAGGAAGTTCAGGGAACGGACCAGACATTTTGTTAGCTTCGGTCGTTGTATGGAGTTCTCTCTCAGCAGTTTCAGCTCGACCGGCCACTGGCGCATTAATGGGCTTATTGAATGTCAGGAATGAGTTCCATGGTGCTTGAGAAGATACGTAGCCAAATAAAACCAAAGATTATGTATATTGGGTCCCGTCATCATTGTTATCAAGCTGCAGAGGCCGGGTTACTCTGATTGAGCTGCGCCGATTTGGCGGCCCAGAATTATACCTGCCCAGCTCTTGCAATTAGATGATGCAACTTGTGCTCAGATAGGGCTGTTCAACTTTGTGACGACGTTGTGCTGAGAGTGGGAGATGGGTACAGACGGTGTAGGCCGCACTGCATACAGCGGAGAGACGAAACAGAGCGTAAGGGCAACTGCCTAATGTGGACATCAAAAAGCACATGTGGAAAAAGCACATGGGGGTGAAAGAAATACATGTTTATAATTATTATTAAGGGGATTTTTGTTTCGCTTTTCAGTCAAGCAATCTTACAAGCATGATGCGAGTATCGTGGAAGCGTAACATCTGATAACACAGTATTGGGCTGTACCAAGCCAAAAACAGTAAGAGTCCAGAAAAATAGACTGTCTGAGTACCGTGACGCGTCAGACATGTTATATTTGTTATTGCTTGGCAATTGGTGGTTACGACTATCTATTCGCTCATTGAAGACGCTACATTCACACTCCAACTATATAAGCTTCCTGTGACAAGGGCCTAGCTTGGAGCAATAACTCAATTCATCTAATAACAGTCTTTGGTATCAAAGGTCCTTGGTTTTCCTCAAGGCCTTGAGGGACCGAAGCCGTCTATTTATACAAGAAGTCGGTGAGGACCTTCTGCCCTAATCCCGTGACCGTAGCCCTTATGTAACCAGCCATTTCCGTGTAACACTTCCTGACAAATTCTTAAATGATGTGTTTTTAGTCCCTGAAATCATAGGGAAGTATGGAAATTAAGAGCCATTGTCGATTGTAGCGCCAGTCAAGTGCCATTTAAAAACTGAAGCTTGTTGCAGTCACTCACTATGTATACCAGAAAGTGATTGAAGCCGCGGCATCACTCGGCATGAAGATTCCACCCCGCTCAGCACAAGTACTTCTACCTTGTACAGAGTACTTGGCTCCGGAATCAAATCGCAACAAGTTCAATATTCTTCGAAATTCATGCAAGCTATGCAGAGAGCTCAAAAGCGTGGTGATATGAGACAGTCCCCGTAGGCGTTGGCTTTCGCCAAGTGAGAGCCATGAAGTATTCTGGCGGCACCCCTTGTAGTCGCAGAGAAGGTTCTGGCCTGAAGCCAAAGCGCGTATAATATTTCGGGTTTCCCAAGACAACACATCCAGCGCTGTGGCGAGCCTGAAGGGTTGCGAGCGCCCGTTCCATTAGCAACGACCCAACACCACGTCCTTGATACTGCGGTAAGACGGCAATTGGTCCCAGCCCGCACCAATCCTCACTGCCATCCGAGATATTGACAGGTGAGACGGCGACATGGCCGACAACTGCATGCGTGGCCTCGTCTTCTGCGACTAGCGAGACGGATAGACAATTCGCCTCACGAAGGCCTCGGACAATGTGATGCTCATTGTGGTCTGAATGCTCGGCGTTTGTGAATGCGACTGAAATGACTAGATCGATTGCTTGCGCATCGCTTTCTCTTTCAGGTCGGATACAAATTTGGTTCGAGTCGGTCATTTTCCCAGGATTGCGACGTTTTTATGCTGTCCAGAGGATGTGACTTGTGCTAATAAGAACAACAGTCACGAAAAACGGATGCAGATAAAGTACGATCAGGAGCGAGAACGTTGGGCAGCATATGACTCTAGTCGTGAATTGCTGACAATGAGTCATCAATGATCGCGAGTCACATTCGGCGATGACCGCTGGTGTCCACCTGGAGAGCAATGCTACGGAGACGACTCATCGTTCGCGGCTAACGGAGGCGCGGCTGCCGTTATATAGACGTGAGCAAGAATTCATTCAGCTGTAGCGCAAGAAGAACAAGGCCGTGGGCCGACGACATCCATGCCGAGCGAGAAAAATGTCGTTTATCCTCCGCTGCGTAACCGAGACACTGGGATAAGATCGTGTATTGCTCTGAGGCAGTCTATTAGATTTCGTGGCGAGTACATATGTAGCCATCATGCAAGTCACCCAAAACATGGCCAATCAATGCAGCGTTTCGTATGTTACTATAATGTCTGGTGAAATGTTATTCCATTTCATTTGTTAATTGGGGCCCTTGCACAGAAAACTTAAAGTTCTATGTGTTCCAACCGCCATCCGAAAACCGAACACCACACTCTTCAAAGTGTGCATTCCGTTGCTCCATCTTGTTCTGAATCAAGGGATCCCGCTGCGCCACACTCACAAGGACCTCATCAATGAAGGCCTGTTGATTGCTGCCCAGTTCATCATGCAGGGTATGCCAATATATGTGATCCGTATCAAAACACGTTCGTGCAGCGCAGTTAATCCAGAAACGCCCAGTCTTGCACGAATTCCGCATCCGTTCAGAAAGACTTGGCTTCTGGCCTGGGTGTCTGCTCCCAGCTGACTTTTCTTCCGCCCGCCAAGTAGTTACCCTGTAGATCAAAGGGGTGAATCCTGGGCTGCAACAAACAAGCTCGCGCTTCTCACGTGGGTTAGTAATACAGGCACATACGTGGATTGGTCGGGAACGGCTAATTGGCCCCACCCTGAGCCAAGTTGTATGTCCACCTCGAATCGAGCGCGTAGTGGTTGGACGAGAGACCAAGCAACTAAACACCACGGCGAGTGCAACCCCAATCAATCAAATGCATCGCCGACGGCATCACCTAGTGCCAGCTCAGACCAACACCACCTCCCGACCTGTGACTGCGACCTCCCGCCTTTCTCCCTTCACCCTCTCATCCCTCAATCATGGGCGGCTTATGGCGGAACCACGGAATCGAAAGCGACAGCAAATACCTGAGCTCTCGCAAAGTAATCCTCCCCCAAAGAAAGCCAAGCTTAAAAGAGAAAGCAACTTCTCGCCAGTATTCTGGGATAACCTCTCAAAAATCTGGCTTACGCCGTGTGCCCTAAGAGAGCTTAACCGTCGAAATAGCGCATATACTCTGCCGATATTACCTGAGGTGTATCCTACAGATCTCGCCCGATTCGCGAGACACGGCGGTCCAGATCTTTGTCACCTGCGAGGCGTAAGAGTCCACCGCAACAGAGAGTTGGTAACTGCAAGTACCAATCGTAATCATCTAGTATTCTGAGCCGAAGAAAGACATACGCTCTTATCTCTCCTCTACGTCTCGAAGTCGACAGACAAACTCGACGGCGGCGACATCAGTCACCTCAAATACACCAAACGAGAGCAATATACCATTCACCAACCTCATATCACTTACGGATGAATCTACAGTTCAAGCGGTGCCAGACTCTTTTGATGGAGCCAAAGCCAGTGACCTTCATAGTGTGGTGAGGCGTGAGCTCAACGAGCTTGTCATTCCCACCAAACATGCAAATGTTCCAATAATACCCAACTTTTTCTTGGAAGCCAAAGGCCCAAGTGGAAGTGTTTCCGTCGCCGAAAAGCAGGCATGCTACGATGGAGCACACGGGGCACGAGCCATGCACGCCTTGCAAAACTATAAGCTGGCTGAGCCGACCTACGACGGAAATGCCTACACGTACAGCTCAACTTACCACGATGGCACATTAAAACTGTATGCACATCACGTCACTGCACCTACCATGGCGGAAGAACGGCCTGAGTACCACATGACTCAGATCGATGGATGGCAAATGACGGGCAGTATTGACAGCTTTCGGCGTGGAGCGACTGCATTTAGGAACGCTAGAGACTCAGCAAAGCGACACCGGGATAGCTTCATTCAGGCTGCCAATGCCAGAACTGTAAAAGCGCTGGCAGTCATTCTGGAAGATCCTGTCGAGCGACATGAAGAGACCTCGGACCACCCCGAGATGCCCGAGATGCAAAGACCCAAGGATTGTTCGGCGCACACTGGCCGGAAGGATGCGGACCAGACGCTCCGGCAACAAATCGCCGAGGATAGACAGCATGCCTTGCAAGATGATACCGGGGCGGTGGCTTTGGCGCCCCAGTACTTATATACACAGAGGGTGATTCACCAAATCAGAGTCAGGAATTAGGGGTCTTGGCCTGTGACGACCCGTCAACGAGTTTTACATCTAGCTTGAGTACTTTTACCACAGACCTCGTACAGCCCAAGCGTTCAAGAGATCCTGTCAGTCCACCGTCTGACTCCAAGAGAATCCACTCATCCAAGGACCGAACAAGGCCAAGCGCAGCGCCCCGAACTACGCGACCTCGTCGGGCTGCAGGATTAGCACAAACCAACTCGGGCAATTCTGATTGAGGGAGTATAGTGGCAGAAGGAAGGTTTGCTTCAATGGCCCAAGGCGGGGCCAGATTCAAGCTGGGAGAAATGGACGACACAGACAGTAGACGGAATAAGTCGACAAAGTGCAGAGCTGGAACGACCATTCTGCACGACAGTTGCCAAAGGTGGCAAAGATAACCCGAGTCCGATCATGAATGGGCGGCGTGACCTGGTTTCAGGGTATTTTAAACCACCTCGTGTCTATGTAACACTGCTATATTGGACCGTTTTCAGGCCGACCGGAAACCTTACAAATCGGGCCTGTGACGACGGGACGTTAGACATGTGCCGGTGAGTATTGTCAAAACCATATGCTATTCCGTAAAGGTTTCGCATAATTTCGACCTCATATCTGATGTTACCTTGTGTCGCGATACAGAATCGAGGCTTCTCCTCCATGGTAAACAGCTAGATTACCCACGCCATTAACTGATCTGCGCATCTTCAATGTGAGCGATGATCTTGTCATCCTCCAACCTTGGCGGCGTGACTGTAGGTAAGCGACTTGGTAACAACGCCAGCGGTGGTGAGACGACGATCACTCAGGCTACACATGGAGCTAAACGAATTGCCACCAGCACGTCGCTTTCAGATAAACAATTTATCCGCAATCGTCATCCTCGGCCATGCCGACCTCTCTCGAAAATTCGGCAATAAAACAGTTGGCTAGATTGCATCCAAAACGTACTTGTGACATGCCGGCAGCGGTGTGCCGTCCATCCAGCGCACCTAGTCCTAGTCAGTTGTCCGTCGTCTCGCAGTCGCCCTCACTATAATATACGTACGACCTAGTTGATTGCCGGAAATCACGGCAAGCCCAACTCTCCCAACTCGGAGAACCCGCATCCCAATGTCCTGGATGGATACGCTGCTCGGCTATAACGGGCGATGAGATGGCTGGTGGCTCAGACGCGGGATACCTCAGGATGGTTTCACCCCAGCGCAGACCGCTTCACTATTGCCGAAGGCGAGAGGCCGCACAGGCCGGCTGCCTCTCTTATTCCCCCGGTTCCCCCGGGCCAATCTAGTTAAATAATTTCCGCTGCCAAGAAATGGCTGGGCCCCTGGGCAAAATGGCCGCGAATCGCCAGGAAGCCATATCTCTACTTGTGGAGGAGCGTGAGCAAATTATTCTCCCCGCCAAATTCGTCGACTCTGGGGCCAATGACGACGCAGACGATGTCGTCGAATGGTCAGCATCTTTTCAATGGCGGATAGTGGCCTTGCTGGCGCTTGCCGCCTTTACAGTGTACGTTCAATGTTGGTCCATCTGCCGCCGCCCGCACGCCAACCTGCTCCATGTCGGTTGCTGGAAACTGACGACGGCCATGTAGCACCTTCAACTGCGTATCGATATTTCCCGTCGCCAACACCGTCATACGTGACCTGAACGGCGGCAATGCCACCAGGACGGATGCCGTTCTCCTAGTCACAATATGGGAGCTGGGTGAGGCGGCGGGACCGCTCGTCATCGCGCCTCTGTCCGAGATGTTTGGCCGGTATCCCGTGTACGTTGCTTGCAACGCCGTGTTTTTCTCGGGCGTCGTCATGTCGGCGCTGGCGCAAAGCACAACCGTGTTCATCGCCGCCCGCGCCGTGGCCGGCATGGCCGTCGCGTCGAATGTTTTGAACCCAGCGATTATTGGCGACATGTTCCCCTCGGAGCAGAGGGGGTCGGCCATGAGCACCGTCATGCTTGCGTCGCTCGTGGGCGGGAACCTGGGGCCGCTTTTGGGCGGAGTCGTCTCGGAGACGCTGGGTTGGCGTGCCGTTTTGCGGATAGGCGCCGTGCTGGCTGGCATTTGCGGGCTCCTCTTCTTGGTTTGCTTCCGGGAGACGTATACGAGGTCCTTGGACGAGAAGAAGCTGGGCGTGCCGGGGGTTGAGGCTGTGGACGATGCCGAAAGCGACGTGGGCTTTGAGACGAGCTCGTCGTGTCTGCTGGACGCGGTTTTGCGCCCTGCCCGCTTGCTGCTCGACTCTGGGGTCCTCGTGTGCCTTTCCCTGTTTGGCTCCGTGGTATTCGCCCTCTTTTACGTCGTTTCCGTGACTCTGCCGGGCGTTTTGGAGGGGGTATATGGGCTATCGGAAGCGGAGACGGGATTAGCCTTCTTGGCAAACGGTAATTATGACATTCTCTGGGCTTCGCCTTGCAAAATTTAGGCTAATTGTGATTCGTGTCGAGGAATTGGCTCCTTTATCGGCATCATGCTTTCCAAGATGTATCTGGATAAGACCTACGTCAAGCTACGCGAGGCCAACAATGGAATCGGCCTACCAGAGTACCGACTCCCGGTGACGATTATCGGCGCTGTTCTGCTGCCTCTTGCGGTGGCTCTGTATGGCTGGTGTGCCGCAAACCAATTACCGCTCATGCTCCTGCTTCTCTCTGTCGCGTTGATGCGGCTGTTTCCAATGTTGGCCTTTGTGCCCTTGATGACATATATTGTGGATGCGTTTGGTCTCTACTCGGCGTCTGCGATGAGCGGCGTCATTGTTATTCGATGCTTGGCTTGCGTCTTGTTACCGCTGGCTACGGTCCATATGAGTCAGGCTCTCGGCCACGGCTGGGGATGTACTCTACTCGGTGCTGTCTGTATGGTGCTTGCGTTGATTCCCATGGCCATTCTCCGCTATGGCCAGCATTGGAGACAACGGTGCAGGTACACCAGCACCTTTCAAGCTTGAATGGCGGCGACTAGGGATTGTGGCTCATAGACCTAAGAAACATGTATATAAGGATAGAGGTATAAAGTAGAGACATAAAGACTACACAACATAATGCGTCTACCAGGCGCGTAGACAAAGGGCTGACTGCCCCTTAACAATGAAACACATGCGTCACGACGGGGATAGTCAAGCCAGAAAAATTGACAGCTGTATTGCCGCTGCTCATGTCGACTATTGTCGGTTGATCCAACCCAACACATGACACGGTACATGTCATTTGTAGTCCTTGGTGGGCTACACATTAGCTAAATCAAGTCTATGTATATGCATCTTTGAGGTAGTTGAACGCCAAACGCCACATCCATGACTGAGTCTTTCCCAGGCTCATGTCCAATTCGTAACCCATGCCAGTCCCTTTGCTGTTGCCGCTGTTTTTCATGCTCTTCATGACATTTACAATTGCACCTCGTTCAAGATGCGCACCTCCTCGCCTGGCTTAAACGCCGGCAGCCCGATGAACGGGCACGTGGAGCATCTGAACGCATCCCCCAGTGAGCAATTATTGCACGAGCCCGTCTTGCCCTTGACCGTAAAGTCCAACTCGTTCAGGTCGTTTGTGTCAAGCTTGATAGCCTCAAGGCCGGCGTTGGCCTGCGATCGTCGCTCCTTCTCTTCGGCTTCAAACTTGGCGGCCAGACCGCAAGTGCAGTCCTTGCAGGGGCGGCGGCGCTTCTGGGGCTGGCACTCGGTCGCTACTAACGGTTAGCATCTTACACGAAGTACGACGGCTACGCATCGTGGGAACATACGCGCTTGAGGTCGTCTCTTGAGATCTTCCTCGCCAAGCAAGTCATCCTCGTCAATCAAGTCGTCGTCGTCGTCGTCGTCGTCGTCCAGCTTGCCAAAGTCAAACTTTGGCAGTGGCGCCGGGGTCTTTTTCTTGCCGAGCCGCAGGGGAATAACGACTTCCTCCTCCTCTTGCTTCTCGAGCCCGCCGTCCGTGGCGACGAGGCCCGCGAGAATGGCCTCTTTGGACTCGGCCGCGCCGAGCTGGCCGCCCTGGAACTGCAGCCTGCCGCCGACCCTCATGGCGGGGACTAGCGAGGCGAACAGGTGGCGGTTCAGCAGGCGCGCAGACTCGGCGGCCCGCGAGCCGTCGGCGTCGGTGAGAACGAGCACCAGGTCGTACGTCGCGGGGGGCAGGGACACGAAGCCGGCGGACAGTCGGTCGAGCATTTGGAGATCGGTGTTGGCGCGGTCAAAGGCCGTGAAGACTTGTCGCAGCCTCTCCTCGTGAGCGGCCACCGACGGCGGGGCGAGCAGAAGATTGCGCTTCGCAGGGGTCGCCACCGCCGCCAGGACCGCCGAGGGGACGGGTGCGAAATCGTCCGTGGGGTCGATGAAGACTGGGTGAGGGGCCATGATGGTCTGTCGAGGGCGTCTCGCTGTGGTGGCGATGGAGTTGCAGGGCGATGATGGACGGCAACTTCAAAAAGTGAAAAACGAGAGCGGCGGCAGAAATGTCTGTGCCGGGGTTGTAGGAGGTATCTTGTATCTTGTACTTCCGTGACTTTTTCTGCAGAGCCGACGTCGGCATGTCCGCGGGGAAGATGTGGTGCGGGATTAGTGGCTAATTAGTCAGGCAGCATTTGTAATCGCCCATTGGTCGGATCTTGCGTTGGCAGGGCGGCTGCAGCAAGGAGGACTGCAGGCGGCCACATAATTAAGTTATTGCATCTGGTGGCTCCTTCCCTCTCTCACCAACGAGTCTGGGCTCTTCCGTTTGTCATCATTTAATCACCACGGCTCATATCGCACAATAGCTCCCAGGGCGGCTTGGAAGACGACAGACCAATGAGGCTTCAGTCCAAACATGCTGAACAGCGGCCACGTGCGACTCCAGCCACTTGGGAGTGATGATGGTCTTACATCCGCATCCGGAACTGTCCACTGACCCTTCTAGCAGCATCGGCAAACACGGCCGAGCGTCAAGTCTGCACAAGTCCTTTCTGGCCTGTAACCCATATACTGTGGGCTCTTGACTTTATTATTTTCGCACATGTCCTTGTCACGTGTATGGTCTTGGTCGTGTTCGGGGGCTCCCGTGCGTCCAAAGTAGGCTGGTGGAACTCAACGGCATCCTTGAAATGTCTAGAGCAAATATTGTCGATAATGTCAATCATTCATTTGAGCCAAAAGGGCGGAGGCGTCGATTTGCGGACACTTTTGTCAACGAATATAACTAGCACTATCAAGTTGCTCAGCCTTATGGAGCCCTCTTTTTACGTACTGTAGAGTGCTCTCTTGGAAATCCTATAAATAGAACTGAACTGCCTACTCCTGAACTGACCTCGCAGAGAAAAAGGACATGCCTGCCAGACTAAATAATTTAGACAACAGTCACCGAGTCTATTCTCCCAGACGGAACATGGGACATTATAAGTAGCCAAGTAGAACCTTTGGTTGTTAACGAGCATCTTTTGATGGGAATGCTTGCCTTGCAACTTCGCCGAGTTGGGCCTGGCTGGTTGAACCTCCACTAATGACGTACGGTGTCACGTGGTGACCCCCCGCGGCCTTGCTTGCCTAGCCCAGGCACAGCCGTTGCACCAGACTTGACATCTGGGCCTTTCAAAACTCACATGTGCAGCCTTCTAATTGGTTCAAAGCCCTACATGTATGTATGTACACTCGCTGTCGCCGTCTGTACATTCAATGTTGGCTGCAACGTGCTCTCTCTGCGCGAATAGTCATCATCTGCCATTCGATTTCACAGCTCTAGCCGGAAGAATGCCAACACTCGGGGAAGCATGAGGCTGCATGACATTCTCGCACTGTTCAAACAGAGATGGTACAGCTCCAGGCGTGCAATGGCATTGTTCGGTGCCGCGCAGTCTCGCGTAGATGACGAGCGCAACCAATTTGTCGCGGCCATACGATATTCGGCACTGGCCACCGCCCATCATCCAAATGCCTTGCCACGCGAATTACTCCGTCTGCCACGATCCAGCCGCTTTACGCCACGCGGAACTTTCAACATATGCTGCTTCGTGCAATGCCCTACCGGCGAACGATGAGTCGTTTGAATCCCCCCTACGACCGTGAAGCAAGCTCGAGAGCGAAATGCCACCATGTCGTCAGTTCCCTCCATCTGCCCACGTTTTTGTTGGCATACTGACTGGTGTTAGAGTCACAAGGGACACTGTATTGGTAGTCTCTATGTGTTTATTCATTGGGAATGGTAGGCACATGTTTCGCACTTGTGAGAATAGCCCTCTAGGCCCGCAAGAGTGGCACGCGCAATTCACTGGCGTTTTGGATCTCTTTTGGCGTTTGACCTCGACCGGGCTAATTCTCTCTTAGATTACGCGGCCAAGGTGACGAACAAAGGCCAGTTTAAAGTACTTGTTTCAGATCTCAAGCAGTGATATGGAACTGCTTGAGCGTTAGTGAATACCGGGTAGGTATCCGTTCGAGTAGCTAAATCGCTCATTTCAAGTCCTGCTTCTGTTTAATATTAAAAGCCATCTTGCATCGCTACTACGCCTTGGATATTGGACACCATAAGCGCTCTTTCACTGTGCCAAGTGAATTTACATTTAGGGCCGTGCTGAGTTTACCAATAGTATTCAGACGATGAACAGCTCTGCTCACACACAAAGGGACCTCTAGACAATCACTGCAGCGCAGAGTTCACAATCGGAAACAAGGCCAGCGCCTGTCGCATTCACAAAAGGGGCGTACACCTCAAGCAAGCAGGAATGAGCAGGGTGAAAGGAAAAGTTTAGAAAGAGTCATGACGGGTACGTACATGCAATCCAACCTACCTAGATAGGGATCAAGGCAATGACAGCGGTCGAACTCATTCTGTTTAGTAGACAATGACAGGTAGTTGAAACGGCGTGCGTCGGAAGCTCAGAGCCCTTTATGACTAATTTGTCGCAAGAACAAACAACGACAATCGTCTGGACAAGCTATGAAGAAGCGCCTGCATGTCAGAAGATCGCTGAATGAAGTCAGTGCTCTCCAAGGCTTCTCGGCGCCCACAACACCACCATGTTGATTCCATGTTCGGTGTCGTACTTGGCCCCTGTAAACCAACACACGAGGAACACTTGGGCTGATCCTGGGCATGGACATGAAGACGACATGTTCAGTTTCTTGGTCAGCTGCCTGGCTGTGGTGTCTCTTCGGGTATATAAACTCTATGCTTTCCGCGGGTTTGTGCCATGGCGACTTTGTCTTCTCACCACACTGCATGGCGAATCGCTAAGCAACTTTGTCTTCTCGACACGCTGATCACCAATCACCACCAAGCGACTCTGTCTTCTCGTCGCACTGCATCGCGAATCAGCAAGCGATTCCTTCTTCTCGACAAACGGTATCACGATCGACGCCCTGTGCTAGACACGCACACTGCACCAAGATGCCAGATTCGAAGTCCGGGGCCCGAAAGCCGAGACTCTCGAGGGATTGGTACAATGATGAAATGAAAGGGCATTATGGTCCTGGCCATCCCCACTACGAGTTCATCAGAACATACTGGCCAACGTCGGTTCCCAGTCATTACCATTGGAAATACAGTTGGTCGAAGAGCGAGGAACGTAAGGCCCTCTCGAATCTCGAAGGAAACACGCACGTCGACCTGTTGAGCATGCCTGATAGATCGTTTTCTAACATGCATCATTACACCTCCATATTTGGGCAACGGACTGGCCCCTTCGTTGTGTCTATCACATACGGCCTCAGTTACACGATCTCATACGCACTCCTCCTCAAACCCGGCGAGGGTACCAATAATGTGATCGGGTTCGACTTAGATCTAGATCGACCCAATCCCATGCTGCCTGTATCGCAATGGAGGGTGACTTTTGCGAGCACACGTGGTATTAAAACGACATGGTCTTTTCATGAACTGGAAGGAAGCCTCCATGACTGGTGGCAGCCAGACTGTTGGTGGTTGATCCCCAACTACGATCCCGACCTGCACGAATATCTTTATTATGAGGTAGATGAGAGACCTTCAGACTATCAAATCTGAATTTCTACTTGGTCAACAGAGGCTGACCACATACACGGGCTTCGACTACGGCGTCCGGAATCGACTGGAAACTTTGTGGCACATTATTGCGGGGGATCGTGTTTTGGATATTGGATTGTTTGTGTTTTTGTTTTCTGTTTCTTGCTTTGTGGAAATTATCTCTTCATTTCATGACAAAGGCAATGGTTATGGGATCGCGTTCGCCTTCGTCGTCGCGCGGTCATTCGCACCACTCGTGCGTGGCCGCGGTTCGGCACATTTTTCCGCCAGTATGTTGGACAAGACGGAGCGCAGGACGCGATCGATGTTGGTACATTGGCAGTTGTTCCGTTTTTATTTGAAATTTTTTCCTTGATTAGAACCAAGTCACAGAAAAATTGCAGATTTCGTTGCTATGCCATTATTTGCCGGCTGATGGTTGTGTGCTCCGCAAGATCTGTCCGGGGCGGGATGTGACGCACGCCGTTGCCGTGTCCGCCTGAATGTTTGGTAGAATTGTTGTGTGAGTGTCAGAAGAGTTGACACGAGGTGAAAAAAGTTCTGGCTGCATGGACGCCGGGGGATGGTCGGTAAGCCACCGCCCACGTGGCGCTTGTTGCACGGATGTCACGTTGCCATAAAGGCACGGGCCGGACCTTGAACATGACGATAGTTGGACAAAGGCTCGAGACCTAGTGGAGGCCTCGGGCCTCTAGGCTCGCTTGCTCACTGCGATTTGATATAAATAAGGATTGTTAGCCTTCAAGGCCTGGAGGAGAACCAAGGGCCTTTGATATTAGCTGAAATTAAATATTGTTCCTAGCCCTTCTCACAGTGCTGGCCAGGCCGACGTGATCGTCGTAGATCAAACAGGGGTCCCGTATTCGTGCAGTACGTACCCAGCACCAGACTGGCCAGGATCTGTCTTTGGTTATATAAATATTCGAGTGTGATGATATGTATAGCGTTGCACAGTGCTAAATTCCTAGTTCATCAGATACGAATTATAAATATCTTATCTTGACAAAACACTTACATTACCTCAAATGCCCATGGGGAATTACATCATCGGGTGGCATGTTACGTTCATCATCACAGCCCACCAGGTAGCGCGCAGGCATAGAGACATGTTGAAAGTCGAGGCATGATATATTTGCGAGTAAAGTCCATGTTGTTGAAATTGTACTTGTCCTGCCAGCTACGGGGCGGCGGGAACCGACGGCTTCCCAAAATTCCGCGTACTCGCTCCAGATTCATAATGAAATAACATACACATAACGCATGTACAAACTAGCGAGTATAATTGAAGATACAGATTGGGCCAAGACTATCTCATCTATTTTCCAGCTGGGACCACCTCAAAATCGTTGGATCCAAGGATTTCAGATATAATGCTAGGGTCGAGGTCAAAGTCATTGTTGTTCCCTCCCGGCTGGACGTTGTTGTTATTGGAGAACTGGCCATCAAAATCGGGGAAGTTATTCGGGGGTCCATTATTGGAGGGTCCGTTATTGAAAGGTCCGTTATCGAAAGGTCCGTTATCGAAAGGTCCGTTATCGAAAGGTCCGTTATTGAAGGGTCCGTCATTTGATGGTCCGTTAGTTGGAGGTCTGGTATTCGGGGGTCTGTTTGACGGTCCGTTATTGTTGTTGCCTCCCGACTGAAAGTTGTTGTCATTGTCGATCTGGTTATCAGAACCGGGAAAGTCATTTGATGGCCCGTTAGTTGGGGGTTTGTTATTCGGGGGTCTGCTTGATGGTCCGCCAGTTGGAGGTCTGTTAGTTGGAGGTCTGTTTGATGGTCCGCCATTGTTGCCCGGACCGCCGGTAGGAGGCCGGCCATTCCCACCGTTGGGAGACTCATTGTCGCCGTCATTTCCGTTGTTTGGCGGCCGGTTCCCATTACCTGTTCCGGCGCCGTTGCAATTCTTTGCAATGTCCCCGGCGTAGAGCGCGTAGTTGTCAGCATTTTCTAGACTGCTGTCCGTGTCAAGTTGCTTGGATTTCTGCTTGCCATAGGCAATGTCGCCAGTGGCCACTGTCGTATGGGACATCTCGTGTACAAACAATTCCTCCAAGTTGGTGAGAGTGTTTCCGCAGCCCTGGCCCTGGTTCTGACGGCGCTGACGACCTCCCGCGGGCATGTCAAAGGCACTGCGGCAGAGCCGGATCGACCCCGGAGTGCCCGACGTGATGGTTGCCACGGCCGCCAGCTCCAAGTTGCCGCTCTGTGGAAGAAAGCATGGCTCATTCGGGGTGCACTCAACCTTAATGGGTTGGTTCCCATCATGGCCGCAGCCAGCAGCAATCTTGGCAAAGGATTGTGCCACCCGGTTGCGGGTGTTGGCATCGTTGGTCTTGAAGTATTGCTGAAAAGTAGCCGATCCGTCTTTGGCGTCCTGCTCGGCTCTCTTTGCTAGCTGGATGCATTGTGCAAGCGCCGCGTCGACCTGTTGCTGTTGATTGGCACAGCTCCTGTCTGTGTCTGCGCGTCTCTGTTCAGGGGCTTCGTCCCCGTTGATTGTACATCCGGTGCCGTTGACAACATCAAGCGCTGCGAGGTTCTCGTAAGTCTGGGCGAGGCTTGGCCTGTCTCGGGCTTCCAAAGAAGAAGCACGGCCGCTGATGGATAAGGCCACGACCGTGGCCGGATTCAAAGCCGTAACAAGTCCGCTAACTCTCATGTTGGCTCTAGTTATTCTTTTCCAAGTATAAGGTGCAGTTCATCTAGAAATGGACGACTATGATATGCCCAAGATGCAACAACATGGAGGCATACAAAAGTCGGGAGTCTTTATATGGCGACGACTCGCGGCACCTGGGTCTACACATGGTCAGCTTTCACATAGACAAGACAACGCAGCCTAATCGGTACTGAAAAGGCCCAAATTAGGTGTTTCATTCTCTACTCAAGCATATCATGCCCCCAGCTGGCCCCGCTGGCGGAGAGATGGCTATGCTACAAGGGTTCGGCGAGGTTTAGTAGTTCGTGCATTGACAGCATATTAACGAGGGCAAGGGAACGCCGCTGTCAACACATTGACACCTAGCAAGTGACGGCTGAAAAACACGTCCCGAGCTCTTATTCAGCGTCTCAAGTTGATCATCTCCATGGTTGGTCCCAGTATTTAAAATAGCTACGGGCTTGGTATTCATGCCAGCCCAAGTGTGCTCACTACTAGAAGTCACCAGGGAGAAGCCTTGCTTGTTCCCCTAGTATGATAGAAATGGTGCTCAAGATGAGTTGAACATGGCATCATGGTTTATTCGATGGTACAAATGGCGGTATCTGAGGCGGGACATTTGAAACTCTACGTCATAAGCACGTGAATAGAGCTGTTCAGCCAATATGTCAGAGTAAAACACATTTAAATGTAGTAAGCTCTTGGTTGGTATTGGTGAGCAGATTGTGTACTCAATAAAGGAACCGAGTTCCCCCCTTGACCACATCTTGATCAACTGAAAAGCGAAGGCCTGGTGTGCACAGCATAAATGTGACATGGATCAAGTTACTTGACATATGCGCCGACATGACATCGGACGCGTGATGGACAATATGAATCAGCGCATGAATTTATCGCAGGCGGCCTGTTCCAAAACTCTCCGCATCAAGTTGGGTGAGAACACCGCTGCTTCTGCAACTAATCCATCGCCACGACTTCTTGTGAATGGATATATGGAGTCATTCTCTCTGTATCAGCTGGTCAAGGTAGTTCTTGTGCTGTAACAATCTCAAACTGCGCCCAGTGGAGCTTCTCCAGTCGTTCATGGTTACATCCCGGACAATCGACTTCGAATTTCCGGCGCCGAATCGGGCTATTTCCCCGACAGCCGCGTCGCAAGATTCGCAGCCTTTGATTGGTTCATGTCCATTTAACTCAAACATCCTTGACTCAGATCGAACCACTGCCCACCTACATCCTACATCGCGACTGGGTTGATCATGTCTCGTTTCGGAGACAAGCCAGATCCCAGCATGCAGACTGCTGTTCAATCGAATCAAGTAGTTGGGTCCGAGACGTTGTCGACTATACGGACTTCGAGCACGGCGGCCGCGTTGTTGCGCATGGTCTGAGGAGTCAAGTCGTTTGGCTGTTACGCGCGAGTTGAGCATTATAGCCGCAACAGGTTACATCCTCCCGTTCTTGTTTCAGCCTTGGCGCTACTGTACGTCATCCTGTCTGGATCTTCATGCATAATCATGGCCATCGGGTGTTTCAACTTTCGGGCCTACGTGCTTTGAGGAACGAACCGCCGCGAACTGCTCAACACCCGCATTGTTAGACCAGCGTACAACGTGGACTTTGTTAAAATTCCCTCAAAAAAGGTCTCCCACCTGACGCATTGCAGTAGCTTTGGCGCTTGCAAATATAGCCAAGTACCCGATCCCGGATGTCTCAAGAGGAGGTCGCGTAGGAATCTAAATAGAATGAAAGACAGAAGAGGCGACTAGAAGCAAGTAGAAATACTATCAAACTCTAAATATAATTGCCAGTGTCTAAATCGTGAGTACATTTATTCGCCGCTATGCATGAGCGCTATTACGTTGAAATCTTGTTGTGTAAGGCGTTTATATTCAAGGGCCAGCTAATTAATTATCGGTTCATTTATTTACTACGCGGTGGAACACGAACAATTCCCACACACCAAGGTACAGGCCACGTGCCGCCAGGCAGCTGTATCCTTGGCTTCGAAGAAAGCATATCGGAAAGTCAAATGTCCTCCCAAAGTCTGATTAATTGCTGTGTATGGCGGTTAGCAGCCACGGGCCGCATTTACAGGGAACTGGTCCTTCATTAAAGTTGCAAGCGAGCTGCCTGTAGCTCACATTTGGAATCTTACAATACTGATTTTATCTAGACATCGTCAGGCATCTGGCGTTTAGTGTCAAAGGCCTCCGGTCTTGTTGGGATCCTGGCTCACTGAACTTGGAGGAGAGATAGAGACGGACGAAAACCCCGGAATTTCCTCCACTTTCGGTTAGTATAACAGAAATGCAACTTAAAAAAAGGATCACCTCTCCGTTTCAGACTTCAAGCACCATGTTGCAAATCATGCATGGGTTGTACAGATGCAGACAGCGCTGGCTGCATAAGCTGCCCCGCTGTTTTGGTGTAAGAGAAACATTGAAGTGAATACATATGTTGAGTCAATTATGCATTAAGACACGAGGCAAAAATTGTAGACGCCTACGGATTGTTACAATAGCAGCTGTAATCATCATATTCAACTCCACAGAACAGTAGAGACCAACTATGCGGGCGTTTCGAGTCGGCTTGCTGCGAGGATGCAGCGAGCTACTAGTAAACACAAAGGGAGAAGGTAAAGAGGCTTAGAGGTTGTTCGAGTTCCTCTTGTAGGCCTAACTCGTCTGCGTCATCTCAGTAGTTATTCTGTCATCAACATTCAGTCATGAAAGCCAGCAACACGAAATCACTGAGAGCGTGGAATTAAAGATTGTGGCCAATGGGCTCCTTCTTAGTACACAAAAATGAAAACCAAATTTGTTACTAATTACACACCCTGATCCATTGGCTTCAAAATCATGTTAGAATGTCGCTCCCTCTCTGCCGACTGCGCCCAGAGTCCATGACATATTGCAAGGCAATAATGTCAGCGCTCCAGTGGATATGTCACCTCTGATGTCTCAGCCACTACAATTCTGTCCTGACTCGTCCCTCGGCATTCCGAGTTTTATACTTCGTAGCTGGGCTAAATTGTACATGCAGAAGCTGACATCAGCAACCTCTAGTGAGCTGAAAATGTTAAGTCCGCCAGCCCGGTCCACGTTTAGCGGGTACAGCTATGACTAGTGACACGAGATAGATCAATGGTACGAAGTTTATGTAGCATCGTCCAACACCATTTTATAGTTTGGAATGATGGAGCGACTGCCCGATGATGACCGTTTGCGGCAACACAATATACGCTGCCGAGATCCGAAGCATGACCAAGCAGTGTTACCGATCCTCGTGGTATAAACGGGTGGTATTTCGGCAATCCTGCATAATCCTTCGAGGCTGTAATACGTTGTGGTCGTCCCATGAACTCTGCACTATAGTAGGCAGGTAAGCATAACACCGTGATACGCGCTGTACTACACACCATGCGTCGCTCTCCACCAACTGTTGGCGCGGAGGCAGAGTCAGGTGGCACTCTTGATAAATCTCATCAGCCCAATGTACATCGGAATCAATACCCGGCGCGTCCGTCGCGACGAGATGGATGTGTCATTATCTCGCCCGGTGGCTATACGTTCGTGGCGGCGTCGACCCGCGACTCTTCAAGGTTGGAACGATCAACGAGGCTCGGAACTCTGCAAGGACAATGTCCCTGACACATTCATCATTCCGAATAGGGCTGGGAAGAAGACATCTCAGTCAGCCTCACCGGAGGGCCCGGGGGCACATGACATTATCTGCGATCCTGGGAAAATACGAGTGCGTAGTTGATTGAGTCTTTCTGTCGATTATTGTTGGATTCTGAAAGGGCATTGGATTGTCGAGAGTCAGTCTGCAGAGATGAATGGTTGCTGTGCTCGGCTAGTCCGCTCTACACACGTTGCGCTGTAGTCAAGTATAAAAGCGCGGCAACCTGCCGCCACCATTGCAAAATCGCATTGCAAATCAGTTCAAATACATTGATTCAAAGTTTACTTGAAACGAGTCCTCAAATCAAGGGTAGTCAAAATGCGCCTCTTCATTTTCCCGGTCCTCGCAATGTTGTCGACTGCCCATGCGGATCAGTGTCACAAGCCGCACCTAGGAGTTCTTGTGTGTGCTCCATCGCCTCTACGTATGTGCTCGTTCTTTGGAATTGCTCATTCTTTCTAGGCCGATCTTCATAAGGATGCGAATTGTACAAGCAAATCTCCGACTTTTCTATATAGCGGGAATTGTACCAGTATCCAAGGCTTTGGGTATGCGTCTCGTCAGACTTTTTTTCGTTGGATATATTGAAACTAACTGGTGATGAAATAGTCCCCTCTATTCTTACCCTGAGAAAACGCTCCACTGCAGCCTGTATTCGTAAGTACCGGTAGCGACTCCTGAGGACCGCTGCATTTGTTACTGGTCTCTGATAAAATGAGCCGATAGGACTTCAAACTGCCAGAACGGGTCGTCTGGAGGAGAGCTCTATTATCAAGGATGCCATCCATTGCAGGGAAACCTTTCTCCAAGCTACATGAGATGTTTTGTTCCAAAGTAATAAGTAAACTGGGGATTGCCAGCTTGGGGTTAGACGTTCTGACAAAGAGAGCTCTTGATCGTTGTGTGGACTTCTCAGCTGGAATGTAAGCTCGGTCGGCCAAGGCGGGACTATTATTACTAATATTTAACTTTGTTGCGCTTTACGTATAGAAAGAGATGATACTACTATTCCATGTCCCCGAGCTATTATAGTTCCTGTTGCCGCGTGGCACCAGTAGTTCCACGTCTGCTCGGATGTTGATGAGGAGCGTCCCGCGGATATTGAAATTGTGCTAGACACAATCTTTCCTTATACTGCTACAAGACGTAGATTCTAGAGCTAGTCACAAAGACCTGCTACTCGGCCACCCGGTTGTCTTGTAATTTCGCCAACTTCAGCTACCATCGATGAACTCTGTAAAGAGATGGTCTCACTGAACCGGTTTATTATTAACTACATTCTGATATGGTTGTCTCTTGTTTATTAGTTTATGCTCTCGCCCTTGACTGAAAACACCCTTAATGCTAACACAAGTCTGATGTCGACGAGGTTTGCTTCACCTTGTCACAAGGACTGGCAACCGAAACAAACTAAATTATGACAGGAAGAGTGCAGGCGTTTCTCTATAGATTTTACCTCCAAATTGAGCGCAAATTTCATGAGTAGATACGTGTGTAATTTACGGTACGAAGCTGACAATGCTGATAGCATCGAGAAAACTTGATCTAGTTGACCAATTCACACACCTTTTGAAAATGACAGTAAAGTAACCCCAGAGAAAGTAATTTGTCGTAATAAATTGGTAAATATGCTACCATGTAAAGCAGATAATGTGGAACGATGAAGTGTGGGTGCTTAGAGTGTCGCCTTGACCGTCCGCAGTCGGCGTGTTAGGAGCTGGTCGTCTTTTCCCAGCTGCATCATCAAGCATTAGCTACTCAGACAATGCATAACTAGAACAGGGCCAGACGTACATATCAAGAAAGATTTTCCACAAAATGGAAAACAAGACGCCCTGTAGACCGTTGCATAGTATTCGGGTTGCGAGGCCTCGTCCGAGAAGTCCGAGGACTCCATCCTCTTGAATTACCAGCTTAACCGCCTCGGCTGGATACCATGATTAGACAAAACTCATTTCGAAGGACAGGCACAACTCTTACTATATGAGACTTGGGTGTCGTTGACTTGACGGTATGTCTTGACGACTCTCAAGGAATTTGACACAGAGTCGGAAATAAGGGATGCGACAAATCCGATGAAAGCTAGACGCAGCAACCACAGGAACAATGCCGACTTGGGCGGCTCCTGGATGGATTCGTTCAAGAGATTATACTACAGTATGTGAGTAATTGGAGGCTAACGTCTTTGACTCAACAGTTCAGCTTACCGTAGCAAACCACGGATAATGCCCGACAAAGGTTGCTCCCGCCGTAGCAAATGCTCCCCACCACAATGTCGCAATTCCGTATTTCTGGAAGCGCTGGCGCAGCAAGTCGATCCCACTGGATCCTTGTGCTTGGAGAGTTGTCTTTAGAGTATCAATGGGAGTGAGGATCATCCGGAAACCCGCGGCACTTGGTACATGTCTTAGCGTAAGGACTACGTCTGTTGAAAATCATACTCATACCAAAGAGAAGCAAAAATCGTTTTTGCAGGCGAGGGCAATTGTCTCAAGTATGAATTGGACTGTAGCAAGGCGAGGATGCCGGCATTTGCAGCGGTATCTCCAAACCTTGCAAGGGGACCTGAGATGATTGCCAGTTAGTCCCCAGATGCGTATTTGGCAGTTTAGCAGTTCAAAACATGCTTGAGCTACATACCTTGAACAAGTGCAGCCGTGAGACCCTGATAGTAGCGGCCGAGCCCTCCTGCGTGATATAGGGTCCGGGTCGCAGTCGTAAACGAGGTCCCAAAGCGGTACTGGTAATTCATTATCGTGCGAAGCGGCTGGTTTGCGTCAGTACCTTCGTACTCGATGACATGTACAATGACAAGATGTACCATTAGCAGCAGAACTTGTAAAACCATGGCTGCAGCGCCGCTGAGACCTCCGCCGAGAGCTTTCTTCAGTGCATGCTTCAGATCAAACTATGATGCAAGCAGAAGCGTCAGCTGGGAATAGATGGGCGCATTACAAGTCGCGAATAGACCAACATCAACGTCGCTGCCCGCATCAATCCAGCCCTTGATAAAAACAATGGCGACGACAACTGCGAGGACGGCCCAAAATAGTCTCCAGTAACTCCAACTACCCCTCCCGGGCTCGGACTCGGGATCATCGACCCTCGGACTTGACGGCTCGCCGTTTAGCAGTGGTGTCTCCTCGTGAGGATTGCTTTGGCTCTCTACATCACCCTCGCGCGCCATGGTTTCGATCGTCTCCCGAACCTGGGCATCAACAAGCTGGGGCAATGGATGAAGTTGGTGAAACAGGACCAGCAGTCTGCAGCGATATTCCGAGACCCGCAATCGCTCCGTCTCGGATGACAAATGCAATAGCCCATGATCCGGGGTGGTGATTAGGACGCGGCGACGAGCAGGCAGGGCCATTCGGATTGGTCAAAGAGAGTCTGATGCAATACCGACCAATATGGCGCATTCCCACATGCGATAACCACAGAATGACCGCATCGGCATAAAGACCATGTGCAACTGTTGCGAGACTAAGAATTGATATGTGAGCTCGATCCCCCTCCCCGCAGTTGTTTCTCATAGCCGTGGGCGTGTATTTCCATGTCGTGCATTTCTTTGAGACGTTGTAAGCGCGCTTGGGATCTCTCTTTATTTGCCTGCATACTTATACTATGAATGGTCTCAAGGCGGACATCAAATCGGTTGCAATTATTGGCGCCGGACCCGCAGGTACTTTTTCCTCCCTCTGAATCGGACATTATGCAACGGTGCTGGGCTAATCGTCAAGTTGATAGGTGCAATTGCAGCATCTGCGCTGAAAGCTGAAAACTACTTTGATCGAATCCGAGTCTTTGAACGCCGAGAATCAGCTGGGGGAACCTGGTTTGTAACCAAGCCATTGGAGATGTATAGGGCCTTTTTATTTTAACCTTTGGCCAGGATACACGATGAAGATCCAGGTTCTAATCATCCCGTGTATCCGGGAAAGCTACCGACCGAAACCGACCAACCTTTAGATATCCCCCATGACTTGCCTCAAATTACCCCCCACATCCGGCGTGAGCGGTGGACGGCGACGCCCATTTACAACATGTTGACGTGAGACTCCTCTGAGTCCTGTGGCAAATCCAGACACTGAATATACAACTAGAACGAATGTCCCTGACATAGCCATGTGCTTCTCCGATTCGAGATTTGCATACGGCCCCTTCGTTCCACACTACGTCGCCCGGCAATATGTCGAGAATTACTTTGCCATCCACCAGACAGATTCCTTCCTAGAGCTAAACACGACTGTGGAGGATCTTTCAAGCGTGTCTTTGCCAGCGCCCAGCGCCGCCAGAGGTTGGAAGCTGACGCTCCGGAAACACGACGCCACCCGAAACCTTGACGTGTGGCGCGAAGAGTTCTACGACGCCGTGGTATTAGCCAACGGGCACTACTCGGTTCCCTATGTACGCATTCAATTAGCACCCAACCATATGGAAGCACGCGGAAAGCTAACCCAGCGACAGGTACCGCAAGTCCCCGGCCTCGAGGTATACATGGCCAAGTTTCCCGGGCGAGTCTCCCACTCCAAGTTCTACCGCTCGCCCCTACTCTACGAACACAAACGAGTCATTGTCGTTGGCAACTCCGCCTCCGGCCACGACGTCGCCGCCGACTTGGTCTCTGCCGCCCAACACCCCGTCCATGTATCCCGGCGCTCCAAGTCCAAGTGGGATGGCGACGAACCGCCGCCCGGAATAGCGTGGAAACCTACCATTAGAGAATTCCAACCAGACGGCAGAGTCGTATTCGCCGACGACACATACTTGGATAATGTCGACGCGGTGATCTACTGCACCGGCTACAAGGCTTCGTTTCCGTTCTGGAATACAGAGGCCAACAAGCAGCCCTTGTGGGACTACAAAGCCGACAAGCTGGTCAAGAGCTACCGGCACACCTTCTTCCGGGACTATCCTAACCTCGGTATCGTGGGACTTCCGAGGACGTTGACATTCAGAAGCTTTGAGTACCAGGCCATTGCGCTTGCGCGGCTGTGGTCCAACAGAAACTCGCTACCGCTGCCGTCGCGGGAGGAACAGAAGGCGTGGGAAGTGCAGCAGGCGGAGAAGACGAGGGCCCGGGGTGTAAAGTTTCACGATGTTCCGTGGGAAAATGGCGAGACGGCCGAGTACTTGGGGTACTTGTTTGATGTTGCGGGCTTGGGGACACTGAGTGGCGAGGGTAGAATACCGCCTGCCCTGGGGAGGGACTTGGTTTGGGCTATAGAGAATATACACAAGTATCCGGAGCATTCGGCGCGGGATAAGAAGGGAGTTGGGGGGATTGCATGGAGGAAGGTTGGGTTTTGGTGGCAAATGGGCGCAGGAGTCACTTGGGCTTTATTTAGGTGACTGGTACAATGCACATTAGTCTCCTGGAATCTTCTTCATCAGACGGTGTCTGTTGTGTATAGTTGCTATGATGAACTGGAGGTTTGAGGCGCTTTATACTTGGCCGACTGGCTCACTCAGCTTTTACGTGGCTTGGCTTGTACATAATCCCTTTATGCGGAAGTGTCTATCAACTGAGACTCTGGGAGGGCCAGACTCTGGTTCCTGGGGAAACTGATGGTCGGCTAAACATGGGGTTTGATATGCTTGAGCATAGTGCATCGGGCAGCACGGAGTACACAATTGGAGAAGTGCACTTCGGATTGCTTATTTAACCAGTAAACTCAAGATTCCAGCCTTCAAGGTTTAACAGTGTCAAGAGTCCAAGGAGCACACTTATACGGTGATACCGAGGTTGCTTGGCCAAGGCCCGCCATTATCGCATCTTTTACTCCCAGGCTCAGTTATACAATGATAACCATTGTGGAAATTTCTCATGTTTGACCGAGAAATTAAGGAATCAGAGAACCAATCTGCACAGTACTACCCTAGCACCATGCGTAGTACTCATTGTTCAGCCAAATAGGAGGCTCGTCTACGCCATCACCTCCTTCGCCCGCCCACCGCGCACACGCAACACCGTCCTCCTGCCGCTCAACCCAGGTACCATCAAGGCCGCTCTGCTCAACAATTCTCTTCCCCAAAGACGACGGCTCCCACAAGTTCACCTCGTCTAGACGCCACGCCGCTGCTTCCGCCTGCTCCGCGTACGCATCTCTCAGCGGCGCCAACTGACCCCCGTGACGCTTGTTGGCAGATTCATCACCTTCCACCACGATGCGCAGGACGTAAAGAACATCACATTTCTGACATGCTCTTCCGCGTCGTCATGATGACCCGGGTGCCCATAGTAACGACGCACCCAGACAGCCCAAACCTGCTTTCCGGGACTCCCGCCAATCGCACCTTTTACGCGCGGCTTCTGTCCGAAAATGTAGTCTGTGGTACAGAGCAGGAGAGTCGGAGCTGGGGAGTCGGCTGGCTGACCCCATGATTACTCCATGTCGTAATGGCAATGCTAGATTCGAGGAGTAACGACTTCCAGCTGTCCTTGTGACAGTTTCTCGAATGCCTTCGAGACAGGCTTCGAGTGAAGTTCAAGATGAACATTGGTATTGTGGTGCCACTTCCTGTGAAGGGTTAGAGTCGATCTATTCACCTCATATTGCTCCCATACCCTTGTCATGCCATGTTGTCTCAAGCGGGGTAATTCCAAGGTTAACTGGTGGAGTCCTCAGTCGACGAACTCAACAGGTGGTTGCATTCCATGTTTCATCTTTGACATCCAGCGTTTCCTTTGAAAGGAATCAGACACGAATATGGATGGCAAACCCTGGGTGATTATAGGCGCCTCTCGAGGAATCGGCCTGGAGTTTGTCAAGCAGCTGCTAGAATCCGGCCAGCCAGTGATCGCCGCGGTGCGCAATGTGTCAGCCGCTCCAAAACTATTCGAGTTGATTGCCTCGCAAGGAGCTCAAGACCGATGCATCGTCGAGCAATGCGACGTCTCGAGCAATGAAAGCATCACCGTAAGTCTGCCTCAACAGAGAGTCAATGAAAGACTAACAAGAACTTGTTAGGACTTTATCCGCAAAATGCAGCAACATGTGAATAAAGGCATCCAGCTGGGAAATGTCGTCCTGAACGCGGGCGTCTTGAGGTATCCCAACCGAGCAACCGAGATCTCGTTTGCAGACTTTGCGCTTCATCTGCATACCAACACCATCGGGCCCATCATCTGTGCACAAAAGCTGCTTGACCTGAGTGCTGATTCTCCGCCCCCCAAGATGGTCTTCATCTCGTCCGACTCGGGGTCAACAGCCCGCTTCTTGGAATTTGAGGACGGGTTCGGAGCCTATGCTGCGAGCAAGAGCGCGCTGAACCAAATGCTGCGACACATGGCGGCCGAGTTGAGACGATCCCAGCAGAAGAAGCGCGAAACGGTCATTTTGGCTCTTCATCCCGGAGAGGTAGAAACGTGAGTTGAATGCTTTCTGGCCCGGCGGACGGCCCCCCAACTGACCATGGGAATAGCGACATGGCGGATATTCAACTCGCCTGGGAAGTGAAGGGTTCCATTAGCGCCTCGGAAAGTGTGTCGGGAATGTTGACGGTCATGGCGGAAAAGGGACAAGGCGACACGGGTACCTTTTGGTGCTGGGATGGAAGGGTGAGCAGCCCAATCTTTTGGTTATGGTCCTGAGTCTATGCTAATCATGCCTCGATAGAGCCATCCATGGTAAATAACGAGATTTTGTCATAAATGGACTACAGGATGAGGCCTACTGGAATTGCATTCAGGACGCGGGACACGAGTTGTTGACGTTACTTTGTAGGTTGGATGGAGAAGAATTCGATATAAGTACTTGCCTTGAAAGCAAAATGCTCCAGTGTCGATTACTCTTCTGTCACTTCTGTTTCTCACTTCGACATTTGTGTCAGCACCTTTTAACACAGTCTTCTTCACGTTAATCACAATTCGAACGTTTAGAAACTACATCGCCTTGTACAGAGATGTACGAACTGGTGTACAAATGCGCATTTATCTGTTTCACTCCCCAATAGCTGTCCGACAAAACACTTTTAGGTCTAATAAAATCAGACTAAAGGAGTGGTGATCTGTCCTGACGTCAAATAGGCAGTGTGAAAGACTTGGGCTATAAGACATGTTAAACTACGTCACAAATCACAGCTTTGATAACTCTTTTGGGTGCATAGTTCATCTCCTTCACTGTTTTCAAACTTACCATCGTACGTTATTGACCGCACGTCGATTACCTGATGGAGTGGTTTGCAAAATGCTAGCATAGGCCGACCGATTCCGGACAGCACTGCCGGTGCTCGTCAGGACACCTCCAATGCCGCTGAGACTGAGTGCCGACTAAATACAGCATCGTTTAGCGCCTAGTCGTCTTTTCACCTACTTGCAGCCACCTTTCACGAATTAACGAGATTGGTAGGCCGATGGAAAACGCTATTCGCGTGGCGTCGTCCTCGGAGAACTCCGTACTTTGCCCTTCCTTCACGCTACCAAGGAGACTACGCATGTAGTTTTACTTTATAGCAAGCCAAATCCCAGTATAACCCACCTATATATAGCTAGATTTGCAATTTACAGAGTAATACATTATGGCACCATGACACCACCTGGTGTCATGCCTCTAATACCCCCGACTCTAGAATCAGTTTTCAGGACCCAGGGCTCTGCTGCCCCAAAGAGGGTGTAACCGCACGACTAACATGTAAAGGAGCGCATGCCCGAGGATCCTCTGCTAGAATATTCAACCCATCTCTTGTTTAAGCTCTACCCTTGGCCTTGCTATTAACCGGATCGCCTGATCTTATTTCTATATTCGCCATGAATTTTGCCATGGGGCTTCACTTCCTCGCGGGTGTCGTTCTCACGCACGGCACCTCAGCAGCAACGTGTCGCGGGCGACATCAGGCTATTTAAGAACGTTCCAACCGACTTTACCGCCCGCTTTGAACCTGATGTCATACCTCTGCTCCCTCCCGTCTCCGGTCCCATCGGAGGAATACACTGGCACAATGACATACTGTTTTCGCCGCCTTTACAAGATGCCACAAAATGGAGAGAACTACAGTAGTGTTGACGAATGCCTCGGGAGCCGGAACATTAACCGGATGACCTTGACGGCCAGCCTATCCTGAATGAGCATGATTATAGAGACGGGGTCTCGGCTCTTGACCTTGCGTCAACTACCTCGATTATAGCGAGTGCGCCGTACTTTCTGCTACTGTTCCTGAAAAGAGAAGAGAAGACGCCCTGTTAAGAGCCAAGAAAGGCCTAGACACTGCGCTAGAGAAGCTGAAGGCGGCGTTATCGCCAGCACTCTTGGAGAATATTAACGCAAATACCAGGGATGCAAAGGAGAAGCTAGGCGTACCTGGGGTTGATATAGAGGCAATTGTCGATAATTTTAGGAAGCTCAGGGATTGGATCCGCGACACGACAACCGAGAAGTATATAGTTTCACTCGAGTGCAGTTGGTATACGATACCTTACAATGAAGAAGGGTGCTATTTGTTATCTATAGATACTCAAGGTAGTTGTCTGATTATTTTATTACCCCCTATCCAGGGATATACCGTGTAAGTATATTGCCCTTTTACTATTATATCACGCGATATTTTATAAAAATCAAAGTACTGGTATAAAAAAAAAGTTTTTATAGTATTGAATAAGCTTACGCTCGTATTCTAGCTACAGGGGGTACAAGAAGCTTGTCGCATGGCTATATAGGGAGTACTAACACATCAATATATGTGGCGTGGCCACGCCCATTTTTTGGTGTGATATAGCCGCATGTCCCTCACTACAACGACCTTTGGCGAGGCTCGATCTGGGCGGCTCTGTCGGTGGCTTCTTTGCATCCTTGTGCCTCTTGGCTTGCCGGCAATCCCAGCAGCTTTAGCACCTCTGACAACTGTTCTACCGGTCGAACTTCAACGTTGTCTTTAGAATCGCCGAACTTGAAGCTGCTGCACTGGCCGTCGATGGGCAACGATTTATCTAGTTCTTTAGGACGGCAATGATCTGCTTCTTCTCCCTTCTCACGCGGGCGCGTCGTCAATGCGGCTTCTGCACAGTTGTACTTGAGGCGAGGGTCAGGGTTTGCCATGCCCGTCGTGTTTAATTGGACAACAAGTTCCTTCAAGGCACACACACGCTGATTGATCCCAAAGTAAGCACCTTGAAAGGCACAGTTTTCGGGACAAAAATATTGATTGTCTGAGATCTGGATAGACGAAATTTCCATGCCGAGCATCGCCTTGACCCCCGCGGCACATAGCAACAACGACAGGGCGAGCATGGTAGTAGCGTGATGACTGGAAAGAATAAGAAATTGGACGGTGATAGAGTAAAGTGGCAACTGTGTGTAATGTCTGGTAAGTTGAAATGGTGTCTAGTAGGTTTGTTTGTTCGGTTTCCCTTGGTAGTTGACCCTTTTATCTGGGTGCTACCTACCAACTTATATATGTAAAGCCAGAGACAAAAGAGGGGCAAATGTCTGGTGGCCTGATAAAAAGGCTAAGCCTGATGCTGCGTCATGCTGAACAGTCGTTGCCAAGTTCCATCTTGGTCAACATTGAATACAGATTATACACTATGGCGCCAGTCGTGCAGTAGAGTCCAGGTTTAGCGTCCTTTAATAACCTGGAAATACATTCATGTTTCGGCTATTTCATGCTACTAGCAGCCTAGAATACAGTGCAAAAGATTTGTATACTGTGTCTTTATAATATATATTCTGGGCTAAAAGGGTACTTTTATGGTAGTAACACCCGGATTCTGCCATGTAGTTAATGCCAACTTTCTTGTGTATATAACCCTATAAACATCAATCGTAAACCGAGCTAGCATTAAGTTATTTATTACAACGACGCATTATTCATCATGCAATGTCTTACGTGTCAGCCAATACATTATAACCTGAATGGGGCGGGCCAGCAATAAGTGCAGTTTCAAATATAGTGTAGCATGAAATAATACTGCATAAGCATGATAGAGTACACGTAGCAATGCAGCCAAGTCTGGCGCGTGGGTCTTACAAGCTGAGTGAGTCAATTTCTCCTGTTATTATGCTCTTATTACATGGGCAACAAAATTCCACTCACCTATATGCTGATATCTTGGACGCGGCAATTCCTCAGCAGGGGCGAGTACTTGGTCAGCATACTTATGACCTCAAGCTCGGAGGCATTGTGGCTCTCGGCATGTGCCAGCCGATGCATGTACCCTGGCGAGTAGCTCGGGAAGACCGACGATGATGCCGGACATTCGCCAAGTGGCTCTGCATCTGCGTGACCTTGGCCACCGACGCCGTTGAAGCATGATGCAAGAACAAACGACACGGGAGTACCATGTGACACAAGGTACACATCACAACAGCATTGGCACGATGCAGGGACTGATGTGTCTTCAACAGAGACATGTCAGTGGCATTATGTACAATTATGTCGGCTTGGGAGGCGAGGAAGGAAAACTGGGCATCCGAGAGGCCGAAGCTTACATGGGAGAGATGGCCGCTGTATGCGGTAATCTTGTCACTCTTTGTTTCTACATGTTGCGGCCTTCCTTATGCGTTGGGTCGGATTGCTATGCAACGCACATTTGCCACTCTTGGTTCTTGGACGAGTCGTGAGAGCAGATGGATCTGGGTTGCAAAAATAACCAAGGAGTTGCGTTTCAGTAATGCCGTTTTCAAGGTCAATGACACCGCTCATGGAGATTTTCAGAAGAGTAGCCATGTTACCCAGAGTGCTCCCGTGAAAGAGCTGAGGCATGGATATGTTGATGCCAAATTGGACTTAAGGCAACAATTCGAACTTGATCAACAGAATCGAGCTGTTCCCAACCTGGAAAAAGTCTACACTAGACTTCCACGTTGTGGGCAACATTCCAAACATATCGGTAGAGAGCATCTCGCGCCAAAGGTGGCTATAGATTGCTCCATGGAACTCAACCTGCATTCACAGCCTCCAGATTCGCCATGTCACGTATAGGCAGTTGGGTCAAAGCAACACCATCTGTCTTGCCGTTTTCTGTCGCGGGTATTCGCTCCACCGGTACAATGAGACAGCCTCATGGCTTGTCCTAGGGGAATGCTATTTCGGAGCCAGTTTACAAAGTCGACCTTGTCTCCGGTAAAAGCAAGGTCAAAAACAACAAAGGCAATCAGCATGTCCGATAGTTGGCCAGGTCTCAAAGAAGCGGCGGCATTGACAATTCTGCCACTCGGGACAATGACAATTTCATTCGAGATGTCGTTAAGCTCTACACGGATGCGTGAATTTTCCCACACCATCTTTCTCTAGTCGCCCTATTAACTAGCGCGTTCCGTCAGGCAAGTGTCTACCCTTGTCGCTCGATCTGTAGACTCTGATCTAGTGTGGCACTGAAGCGGTCTTTGGTGACGTTGCGCTTATTCTCGCGTTTGAGATTCAGAGTAGTGGTGGTTCCAAATATCTGGTTCAGGAGACCGCCACGCGTGAAGACGACGCCCTTTGGCACACCGGTAGATCCGCCGGTGTAAAGAATCTCAGCAGGCTGACTGCTCGTAGTATCGCTGCTTTTGATGTCGTCTTGGGAAGACTCGGCTGTCACTGTCGCACTCAGACAAGCACTCCTGCATGTCTTAGTGTTCAGTATTGACGTAAAACCAATGCCTGAAATGACCTCCTGTGTCAGGGTCCTCGTTGCATCGTGGTATAGCAGGACTTGCGGCCGACTCTCGTTAACCGCCGCACGAAACCGGTGGTGATTGCGCGTATCTAAAGGAACCCAGACGAAACCCGATCGCAGGATAGCGCATATACAACATATGGCGTCTGCGACAGGATTGAGAAGCATGGCAACATGTGATCCAGGAGTGAGCGAGTCTGCGGATGCGTAGCGCTGGTATGATGTTTACATCCTCCTAGCCATCATCGGCTCATAAGACATCAAGACTGCTTGTTGGCCATCTCTGATAGCCAGGTGACTTGGACTAGCCAATTATTGCCTTGCTTCTTTCCTTTTCCAGGCTGACATACAACTGTTTTGAGCTTCATACTTGGATGGCGAGACAAACTCGAGTACAAGCAAGCTTTGTGACACAGCTTAGCCTCGCGCAATTCTACCAACATCAGGCTACCAGGGGCCCAACACTTTTCATTGGCACACAAGCCGTCTCGTCAAGCACGGGGCTGTCGTGAGAGAGGATTTGGTAGGGCGGACAGGGCAGGGTTTCGCCCCATCCTATGCCGCAGCGAGGGCAGCAATTATGAGCACCTGCGGATTTAATTCGAGGGACACGAGCTGTTTGCCGGAAATGAAATTGCGGGGAGGGGAAGCATGTGGTGTCGCCCGATTTGGCCACGAGTAAGCAAGTAGTAGGGCGTCGAGGGCGCATAATGCATGCTGTCATGCTGTATGTCAGTCCCCGTTGGGAGAAGACTTTGGGGCGAGACACTGGGATATGTTCTGCTTACGCCTGCCCACAAGGCGGGCAATAGATGCCTCGGTTAGTGAGAAACTCTTGCTTGTCTCGTCTCAGACGACTATTACCGGCATCCGGCCTGCGGATATAAAACATGGAAACATTACGCTAGTCGTAGGGTAATAAAGTAATCAATATTTGCCGTAGCAGGCATTGTACTGGCGAGACAGGCACTAAGCTTTAATTTCCCTTTTTGCATAGACTCCTATTTGCCGATTTTTTGGGCCAAATCTACACCAAATAATGGCGTATTGGTGTCATGTTCCCGCCAGTGGTGCCGAGGTTAAACGTCAAAGCGTGAATGCTAACCGTGGCTGAGATGTGGAAGGGATTACATACACTATGCTTCACAATATATACATGCTTGATAGCAATATCCTATCATTATGCCATTTTCTCACGATAAAGCTCACACAAGCCGTATTATGATGCAAGCCCTGCCGCACGTACATCAGACCTGACTTGGCCAAGGACTAAGACGGCAACATATACACGACCAGATATCTTGAACCTGGCGAGGCAGCAATCCGATGCAGGTCTCAGGTTGCCGTCAGCAATTCCGCCCGTAGAATATATACGCCACATCCGCTCGTGATACGATATAACTACTGCCGGCAACAAGAATCCGCCAATAATCTGCGCATTCCACAATTTGCCCTGCAGCCAAGTCCATGGGGTTGCCTCTACTCGGCACAGCCATTGGGCCGAAATGAGCGACCAGTGTCCCCAAACACGGCGCGACGACTCCCTTTTGAGCCATGTCTACGTTGCCATATCCGCGGCATACATACAAGCAAGTGGTTGTCCGGCTCTCTCGGACAGCTGGTGCAACCCACCCCGGATCCCCATGCCTGCCGAGCGTCAGCAAACGGTGAGACATTGAAACGGCGGGCCTGTCAGCGGCCACGTAGCTCCGACAAACGCTCGTCATCCTTCCCAAATCGCGGGGAAGACCCTGGAGTTGTCCAAAGTGACGAGAGCCAGCTGAGGTCCCGGCTGCGTTGAGGCATGCACGGGACTCGAGTCCCATTTGTCACCGTCCGCCGGCTGAGCGTGGCTAGCTGAGAAGAGGCCAGGGAAACGCCCGGGCATGCTTGTCGGCTGTTATAATGCATGGACAGGTCGTTGGACATGTCGTCGTTTGCTCTGCTCTCAGCTCGCCCGTTTCCGGGCCAGCTACCATTTACAGACTACCCATGTCTCGGTAAGTAGAATATTGGGTGGAATGCAAATCTCGTTGGCTATACGGCTCAGCAGAGGCGTCGAGGGTCAAGGTTCAGAATGAGCAGCCGCAGCGGTAGAGTACCATGTCTGGATATGATTGGCCTTAAGTTCAAGCGCAAGGGCAATCGTTCTGAAAAGGACACCGGCTCGAATAATATCGATTCCTGATGCGTCACGTATTTCTGTGTTAAGAGGGTAAAACCAGGGATATAAAAGACTTGTCCGCCTTTTGATTTCTGCACTCGACCGGATTCTTATATCCCCCAAAGCGTTCTAGGAACTCACCCTTGCCCTTTTGCTTCGTTCAACAGTACTCCATATTCTCACTGATAGGATCATCTCGCCATGAGGTATCTGCAGCTTGGTCTGGCCTTTGCCGGATTCCAATGCCTGCTCGTTGCGGCCGTCGAGGTCGTTCAGGTCGGCCCCAATGCCAACATTGACCACGGCAAAATCAAATACACGAGGCCGGGGTCAGACTTTGAGGAGAGCTTTGGCTGCGCCGAGGGCAGCGGCAAGGGCCTCACTTTTAGCCGCGACAAGCAGTATGTTGCTTGCTGTGCGCCTGGCCAGCATCTGGGGGGCAGCCAGTCCACGCAGTTCCAGTGCTGTGGCGAGGGACACGACGTTGCTGGCTCGGATGCCCATGGTTATCACTGCTGCCCGACGGGGATGAGTTATGACGGCAAGATGTGTCACGAGGGCCAGGGTCAGGGGGGGAATCACGACCATTCCCACGACGGCCATAACCAACCACAGGCGATACTAACTAGAGGCGGCGGCGGAGGCGGCGGAGGCGGAGGCGGAGGAGGAGCCGGTGACAAGAGCGGCAGCGGTGGCGGAGGAGGAGGAGGAGGAGGAGGAGGCGGTAACAACGGCGGCGGTGGAGGGGGAGGCGGCGGTCATAACGGTGGTGGTGGCGGCGGAGGAGGTCATAACGGCGGAGGCGGTGGTGGAGGAGGAGGTCATAACGGCGGCGGCGGCGGAGGAGGAGGAGGTGGTGACGGAGATGAAGGAAACGGGAATGGCAAAAACCCTCACAACGAAACCCAAGGCTGGTGCCAGAGCCCAGAGACCTGCAGCTCAGGAGTCGACACAGGTATGTCACAGCCAAACCCGTCTCCATCAGCAATATCGAGCCATCCATCACGTCAGTCCCTTTGACTAACACCCCCACAGGAAAATGCTACCTCTTCAAGATGGAAAACGGGCAGTACCTCGGCTACGACAGCCGGCCCGGCGTCAAGGCCTACACGGCCGGGCAGGACAGCGCGACGCACCACATGGGCAAGTTCCGGTTCTGCAAGGACCAGAACTGCACCCGGGGCTGCGCCGTGAACCCGGGCGAGGGCTTCGCCATCCTCGACATCCACGGGGCCTCCAACACGGGCGCCGAGGCCAACAACTTCCTCGACGCCAAGCCCAACGGGGGGCACATTGGCAAGACGCCCGACTACAGCGCGGCCGGGCGCTTCACCATCACCAAGTGGACGTGCGGCAAGTACTGTCTCGGGGGCGCGGGCAACCAGGGCGTTGGGCCGACGTGTCCGAGCCTGGAGCCGGCGCTGACGTTTAACACGCTCGATGCGCAGTCGTGTCTGCCGTTGACGCTGGTCGAGGTGCCGTGCGATGTGCGGGATCGCAAGAACAACTGCCGCTGGGACAAGACGCCGGGGAGCTGTGGTCCGGGAGACAGCAGCCACTGTCATTGTAACAAGTAGTGTGTCGTGGTCGATCTGGTCGACAGGGTCCTGTCCTGGCGCGGATATACGTGCCTACATGGTACTCGTGGTGTGGCCGTCTCCCACGTTGACTTCTTTCATGGCTCGCTGTCTTTTGTCACTCGCGCAGTCTTCTCTTCATGATGTTGCGTATGGATAGCTAGCTATCGTTTGGAATGAATTTATTTGTCTATGCCTTTGTTTTGAGTCTTCTATGACATCTGATTCTAGCTTTCATTATATTGGCATCTCTGTCGTCCGGTGTCCCTTTGTAGCATGCTTCCAGGTTGCCTTGGCCGTGAGCAATCTCACATTCGACTGGCGTGGATACAAAGCTGCTGCTGGGCTTGGTGAGTGAATGTATTCTTGACGTACATCTGTCTTGTTATATACTTGTGCTGCGAGGTTCAACTTTGGTACAGAGTCCGTCTTCGCTTGCATCAAACCCCGTCCAGCCACTTGCATATTGCGCAACACAAGAGCCACAAGTGCCGGCATGGCCATAAGCATGGACACAACAGCCAATGTTGAAGAAATGCAGCAAACCGCAGCGCGTCACCATGCATAATGCGTAAATATAGGAGGCCGTATCGGCCCAACGCGGGGTTCCATCAATGTTTGCAGATTGCCGGCTACAACGCCTTGTACTCGACCAGACTCTCGACTGCCAGCTAACAATCAGCCACGAGCCGGCCATGACCGCGTCTTCTCCCGTCATCAACGTCGATCCCGACGGCGAAGTCTTCATCGTCATCCCAAGCCCAGCAGCGCCCTCCCGGCTCAGCCTAACCCATAAAGATGCCGCGGGAAAAGCCACGTCCACCATCGCGACCGAAGACGACGTCGCGACCGAAGACGCAAGCACTCTCGACACCTACTCTCCGCCAGTTCATCTAGTCCACCAAGGTACGTCCCATCCGCAACCCGCACAGCTCATCCAGGCAGCCGGCTCACCCGCCCGCCGGCATACAGCCTCCGAGCAAGACGGCAAGCAGTCGACGCTGCGACTGAGGGTGTCCAAAAAGCACCTCGCCATGGCATCAACGCGCGCCAGGACAATGTACCAAATGGACTGCCAGGAATCGACGCCCGACGCCGACGGCTTCCTCCACTGGGAGTTTGCGCCCCTCTTCGACCCGGCGGCCTTCGAGACGGTCATGCGCATCATCCACGGGCAGACGAACAAGGTGCCGCGCGCCGTGACGCTCGACGCGCTCGCCGAGGTGGCCGCCATCACCGACGACCTCGCGTGCCACGACGCCGTGCACTTCGTCGCCGACGCATGGCTGGAGCGGCTGCAGCGCGCCCACCCGACAGAGATAGGCCCGGACCTGTACAAATGGATCCTCGTCGCGTCCGTCTTCAGCCAGCCCGACTGCTTCCGCTCCACGACGCGCGTGGCCATTATGCAGTGCACGGGGTCGCTCTCCCCGGGGGCCACGCCTGTCCATCCCGCAATCATCGGTCTGGCGGCTCCTCCTCACATCAAATGGTATATCCCGACTAACACGTGCTAGATGCCATCGAGTCACGCAGGAGAGACCTCCTGGGCGAGCTGGTAGCCGAAGCAGGGCAGGTCGTGCAGCGGCTGAGCCAGGGCGGCGGCGCATGTACATTCGACTGCCGGTCGATGATGCTCGGCGCGCTGATGCAGGAGATGCGCCGCGCGGGGCTGCACTCGCCCTGTTCGGGTCCGGGTCCGGGTCCGGGTCCGGGTCCGGGTCCGGGTGCGCCGCTGCCGCTGCCGAGCATCTCCCTCAGCACGGCGCTGCATCGTATGCGCAGCTTCCAGTCGCCGGCTGTCTACTCGCCGCAGGCCGAGGTTGACGAGGGCAGAGACTGGTGCGAGGGGTACGAGGCGGATTCGGCAAGGGCGCCGGAGCGAGTGCGTTCCAGTGAGGGGTATGGATCAAGTCACTCCATGTCGCGACATCAGTATAAAAAGCATCGCAGGGTTGTTTCGGCGCCCCGCGGGAGGGAACAGGACGAGGGCTACGATGGTTCGGCGACTGTGTTTAAGCACGAGTGTTGTTTGCGGAGGCTGCTCGAGCCGCTTATTCATGCCATGGAGGCGAAAATCACGGGGCTGGACGTGCATGACTTTTCTAGCGTGTGTCAGACGACAAGAGCTCTGTAGCTGTTTAGCGGCCTGTTTTGCTGCTTATAACATCGTGGCTAGATTGTATTGATAACCATCCCGTATTTCTGGGGCTTGCTTATTTCGGGAAATTCTCATCTGGTCTTAAGACGTTGAGATGAGCTAGCGTGCATCTTTGCAACACAGTAGCTTACGCGTCGTCATATGCCCAACGACTGTCAATTTCCTATTGCGTCGAATAGTCATGTCGAATACTACCAAAGCCAGGGACATGGCACAACCTCGTCAACATTCAACATTCAAGTTTCAAGATCGTTAAATAGGGTAGGCGAGGATGATGCGCCACTCACCGCCTAATTCTGCCTGACAAATATCGGCCCCGCTATTTCTTTCGTCTTCACTCTCAACGCTCAACCTGCCGTGCACCCGCAGAGCAAAAATCCACCAAGTCGAGGCAGACATTGCAAACCGATCCAACAGCCCGCACTGCCTTGCACCCGCAAAGCAGAAATCCACCAAGTCGACGCAGACATCACAAACCGATCCAACAGTCCAATACAGCCCGCACCGCCGACATGCCTCGCGAAGAATACCAAGTCCCTTCCGCCGGCGCCACCGCTGTCCGCGGCAACACCCGCGACGACCACGCCTCCCGCTCCGTCATGACCTATCTCTGCGGCGACTGCGGGTCGAGCGTCTCTCTGGGCAAGGATGCGCTGGTTGCCTGTCCTCACTGCGCGGGCAGAGTGCTCTACAAGGAGAGGACCAAGAGGTTTGCCCTGCGCTCTCTATTTCCGGATATACGTGCTGACAGATTCACAGAATGGTGCAGTTTGAAGCGCGATAAGGGGCCGACCACGGCCGCGGCCGATGAGAGGAGGATGGGAGTCGTGATTTATGGTGTTTGGAGTTATGGGGACCATGGGCACCGCGAGTGCACGAGACAAAAAAAAGACAAGACAGTGGTATTAAATCTCTTGAGACAAATTCTAGCCATACCCAAACTCCGTGACCCATGTTTTTGTTGTAAACTATTCGTAGTCTCGGGCGAGCCTAAAACTACCGTTGCTTATGGAGATACTTTGCAAAACTGGCATCCGCCAAGATTGAATTCTCGCCATCGCCCATCGCGGCCTGATAGCGCTCCTGCAGGCCTTGCTTGGCCGCGTCTTCGTCCGAGTCCTCGTCGTCATCGTCGCTCGCCACCTCGACATCCGAGTCGTTTGCCGCGCCGCTCCCGCTCTGCTGCCCAGCGGCCGCTTGCCCAGGCGGCGCAACAGACATGTCGGACATCATCTTGTCCAACTCCTTGTCGCGCGACTTCTTCTTCTGCTTCTCCCGCTCGTGGCGCCGCCTCTCCAGCTCCGGCAGGTAGTCGCGCAGAAACTCGTGCCTCTTCTCCTCCACGGCCTCGAAGAAGTCGTCCACGCCGGTGCCCACTCTGGAACTCACGCCCACCATGCTCAGGTGCGAGTAAAACTCTTCCAGCATCAAGCTCATCGAGTTGAGCAGGCTGCCCATGTATCCGCTGCCTCCGTGCCCGCCGCCCTCCACGCCGCCCAGCGCATCCGACTCTTCGTCCTGGCGGAGCGCTTCCTGGAACGCCTCGAAGTCCGTCATCCACTCCTTTGCAAAGGACGCGTCCTTGACGTCTGTCTTGTTGAAGACTAGAATCATGGGGAGTTTCGTCTTGTACAGGATCGAACAGGCGTATAGCATGTTGGACATGAATGTGGATGTCGATGCTGTTCTCGGCGTGTCGATGACGTAGGCGATGACGGTTGGAAACGAGGACGCTAGAGACTCTAGCAGAATGGTTCCCGATGCAGACCACACAAAGGCTTCGATTTGTCCGGGGGTGTCGACAATGATTCTATCGATGGGCTTGCGGTCGGGATTTTCGGCATCAGGCTTCGCCCTCTTCTCTAATAGGTTCACGATCTGGTCGACTTTGGTGGCGAACAAGTTGAGAGACGTGAGAATGCCTCCGTTGGGACCAAGGTTGTACTGCTTCATGACCTCTTCGTAGTTGACCGAGTCGCGGATGTCAATGTTTGGGTCGAAGGGGACATTCAGCACGGCCGGGTCGAGGTTGATGACATAGGGAGGCTGGTTCTTGCCGTGAAGGTGCGCATTGATGCGCTGCATAAAAGTCGTTTTGCCAGAGCCTGCGACATGATGTTAGGGCGAGCTACTCGATCAACTACCCCTGTGGGCAGGGCGGGCAGGGCGAGGCTTTGATAATGTACCTGCCATGCCGACGCACACGATGGCGACGGGCGGCGATGCATCGTCTGAGGATGCCATGGCGGAGCTGGCTCTGATATGATTGCGGCAGGAGGGCAGATTCGCTGGTTCCAGGTGGGACGGTTCTAACGAACACTACTGATGGAGGTTTGGAAGACGTTGAATGGTTTGGGGCTGATGCTCGACGCTCGACGCTCGACGCTCCAACTTGGAAATTTATTTTGACGTCGTTGGAGCTGTCGGCCTGCCCCGCACCCGCCGAGCACCAAACAAACCCCGCCACTAAAACCGACCGCCAAAACTACATTGACCCAAGTCAATAGGATTGATACAAGTGAGAGATGCAGGCTCCATGTCTGCAAAGTTTATACCCCAATTTCTGTCTCCATTGACTCAATACGTCTCATATCTACAGCTCTCACATCTGAATTATACGCGCACATAACGATACGTATCCATGTACAGAAGAGTCATGGAAGCTTGTATTGAATCCGTCCACCACCTCCAATCGACGCCTCTATGCACAACAAGCTAGAGTGACCCCGGAGCTACAGGTGCCTGCAAAAGAAAAGAAAAACATTACATTACCCCCATCTTTTCATCCTTTGATGACTGTTCCCCTTTCCATCGTCCGCCCGTTGGCGTGTCTAACCATCAGTTCCGCTGCTGCGAAACGTAGCACATAATGCCGCGTAGTGGTGCGTCAAGTCTAGCACGGTCTGGGGCAGACTGGTCGCCTGAATGATGCTTCTGACCTTGACCGCACCCTCATCTTCAATCAGAGTCCGAATAGTGTGCAGCAGTTCAGGGCTGAACTCGCTGTACCATCGGTACTGCCACGTTACCAGCCTGATGACTGCTGCTACAGTATCCCTCGTGTTCTTGGTCTTTTGAAAAACCCTCAGCACACCAGCAAGGGACTTGGGGCTGAATCGCAGCGAGAGACACGCTCGATAGGCCTCGACAGCTTCGTCAAAATGTTGCAGACGTTCAGCAAGGGCCCCGAGGATTTCCCACTCTTCTGCCGACTTCTTATACTGCATTTGCTGCGCCCGGTATTGAGCCATTTGTGTCCGCCAGATGGTGTACACACGCAGGTCTTCATACAGAACCATAAATAGGCTGTCCAGCCATCTTTCACAGAGACGCTTGGTGTTAAGCTTGGATAGGTGCTCTTCATCCGGAGTGCTCTACGCCGAGATGTTACCAAAAGATGGTCATGTTGGGGAACGCATGGCATAATAGTACAACTTACGTGGTCGGAATCACCCTTTACTTCTTTTGGATCAATGGCGTGAGGCGGCTTCTCGACGCTGTTGGTCTCGCCGTTGGTCGCCATCTCTTTGGCAGGTTCCCTCTCACTCGGCTTTTCGTCGTCTTCTTCCTCCGTTTCACCTTCACCATTCGTTATAGGATCGGGAGTGCCTCGGAGGCCATCTATGCTGGCGTTTCGTTTCGAGGGGCCAGAGTGTGATGCTTCCTGTTTCTCCGTTCGATACTCGTCCTCCATGACAAACACATTGCTGCGAATCTTGAGCAACTGATCCCAGCCAATCTTGGCCGTCATTTCTGTTAGAATGTTATATGCCTGCTTAAAAGTGCCACGGTAACTCGCAGCGCGAAGCCCCAGCAAACTGGCGTCGACTTGTTCTGAAAATCTGGATTCCGGTTCGCTGTCGATCTCATCGAGTCGCGTCTCGGGGAGCGTTGGCAGATGGACATCTCTCGGTTCGGGCATGATAGGGGTATCCTTGTCCTGATAAGTAAACATTGGGCATGAGTTTAACGTGGTAAGCGCGTTCTCCCAGTCCTCCATAGCAACATAGACCTGTGCCAGCCGTGCCCATGTGCCAAACTCGCTTGGAGCGGCAACGGTACTGCGATCTGCACAGCCGAGTGCCATCTTTAATCTCTCTTCTCTTGCTTCCGGCGTTTCGGCTGTCTGTGCCTTCTTGAGCAAAAATTCCGCTTGTGTGTCGAGCATGACATAATCCATGGGTGTCTCCTGTAAGGACTGATACAAGTTCTTGACGCCGGAAACCTCCTCGTGACCCATGAACATGACTTTTGACAACAGTGATGACACCTCGATGCTCTGCGTGCGAAGCTTTTCGAACAGGTTGATGCCCGATGCGTATCGGCCGGTTGTTTCAAGATATTTGAGAAGTCCCGTGGTGAGGTGGTTAGAAACATTTGTGGGAACTTGGACGACAGAATCAGATCCCAGCTGCCAGCCTCTGAAGAAAAGTTGTTCTGCCGCATTGAGAAAGCGTTGCTCTGTCTCGGTGTTGGTCACGGGGTTGAATCTCCTTACGCCCATAATCTTTCGAATCGTGTCACCACTGCCGTCATCCGCGTAGGAGTATGCTCGCAAGACGCTGCAGAGATATGTCTCCAGCCACAGCTCGTCTGACGCCTTTCGCTTCTCTCCTCGCTCGTCGACGCAATAGCTCTCGACGGTACCGGGAATGGATACGTGCACGCGCATGTCCAGTCGGGAAAACGCATTGTAGCAGCTGCAATAATACACATAGGTAAGTTACTACGCCATGACACAACTCATAATAACCTTAACGCACCAGTATACGCCCTCTACAATCTTTGAAGTGGCATTGGGGCCGTTGTCCTTGTACGTGAGCGTGTTGATGTAGGCTGCAAGACTGGCAGACGAGGACGCATCGACACCGGTGACATGATGGTAAATACCAGTCTAGACATGTTAGATATTAACCACAAGAAACCTCATGAGCTGCATACCTGCTTTCCTGTATTGCGCACACCTTGCTTCAGGAGATGTACCAGGTCAGGCGGCCCGAGCTCTCGCAAGGCAAGAAGGGATTCGGTTCTGGCATCAATCGACTCGTGGAGGACCTCCTCAGTAACCCTAAAGTCATATTAGAATCCGCCATTGTCAATGAATTATATTCCATCCCATACTCTGGCACAGCTGGGGCGACCATGGCTGCGGGAAGCTCCTGAGAGCCCGATTTCAGGCACTGCCGCTGGCTTATCGGCGGGAGACGTCAAGGTGGCTGATGGACCGCCGGCTGCGTGTCTGCCGATTATTGTCGACACCGAAATCGTATTTGAGTGCAGTCGATCACCGCTGTTGGAATGCGCGGACCTCAAGCAATTGCAAGGCGTTTGAGCAGGGGGAAAGGGACGAGAGCGGGATGATGCAGGATATGCAGTGTGGCCGGTCGCTTGAAGCTTTGAGCCGCCAATCTGCCCATACTGGAGCATTCAAGCCACATCCCCATCCAATTCAAGCCGCTGGCCCTGAACCTCGCCACAATTGCACGTGGTTTGGCAAAACCAGGAGTCGAGCCACATGCCAGTCAGGCAGCCAATCACGCTTGGTCGCCAGAGAGCGCCACACGCTAGTTCAGTGACAGGGATACGTAAGTACCAGGTAGTAGTGGACTGGCGCGACGCGATGGCAAGCAATTAAGCATTTGGCCATCTAGCTTTTGGATGCTTCACCTCGACTGCTATCTCGACCCCAACAATGACCCCTCTGTGCCACAACTAAGGCCATTTTGAACAACAGCGTCATCATAGTCATCTAAAAAATACCGCAATAATGGTAAATTTCTTCAATGTGTATGCAATATAACCTCTAGCTAATGCCGTTCTTCCAGCCCGCCTTCCAGGCGATCAATCTCGAACCCGAAGAAAACGAAGATGAGCAAATCGACACAACGAAGGAATTGCATGTATGCCGCGCGCAACTCCCTCACAATATGTCAGCCATGTACTGATGCATATACTAGGTCGATAAAGCTCTGCAACGGTTCCAGGCTGCCCTCAAACTCCATGCCCAGGGCCTGAAGTCGCGAGACGCAGCCGATGCTGCGTATCAAGAACTCTTCAAATGCGAGATATTCGAATACCGCGAAGCAAAGACCGACTATGAACGGGCGGAGCGACAAGCCGATGGCCGACCCGAAGCTTCTGCTGTCGACTCCTTCTCATCTGCCTTGGGCATGGATGCCGGCGGAGCGGACGGAGTTGCAGCAAGCCTCGCCCAAGCCTTGTACATGTCTTACAAGAACTATGGTCAGTTTTTTCTGGACAAGTTAAAAGACAAGTGTGAGGCAGACCCAGAGTGGAATAAGAAATTACGTATCAAGTACGGGAGCGACAATAGCGACAAAGTCCTTGAGAACTGGACAGCCGCCCTTGACCAAGACCCGTCGGATCCAGAGCTCTGGAGAAAGATGGCCCGTTTCGCAAGTTCTTTGAATTCTGGTCGTGTGAAGCGATATTGCCTGGAGTCTGCGATTGAACTTGACGATGACCCTGCTATCATGGAGGTTAATCCTCCGTCTCTTGCAGAAGGCTTTGCCGGCCAACAACTAAAAGAGTACCTACAAGTTCTTAATGATGACATGGCGCTATCGCATCCCATCATGGCGCCTTGGTTGAAGAGAGAAATGCCTGGTCTTTTAAAACGTCACCTAGACCCGATTCCGTTTCTCCCCGATCCCGTTGCCGTTTTGACCCCCCCACCGTCCAGTCCCGAAGTCGACGATGCTACGGACGATCCAAATAGTGCACAGGTCCTCTCCCTCGCGCACGCGACCGAAAATTCGATCGAGCCGGTTAAGTCATGGTCCGAACTCGGAATAGAACTGATGAAGTGTATTCAAGATACCAGGGGAGCTTTGAAAGCTTGCCGTTCAGTTCTGGATGCGGCGCAAGAGGATATCAAGATGATTACGGAAGCTGAAGTTGAGCCTGAAATTGCGCCCGAGCCGGAACCAGAGGCAGACAAAAAACCAGAGCCCAAACCCAAGGCTGAAGAAAAAGTCAAACCGACTGTTGAAGGACCTCCCGTAGTACGAAGATCAACTAGACAAGGCTCTAGAGCCAACACCAAGGCCAAACCGGACGCAAAAGAGGACAATCCTCCCAACCCTCCAAAAGAAGCGTCGAAGGAGCTTCCAAAGGAACCTGACCAAGACCCGAAAGAAAGATCTACCTCAGATTCGACGCGAAAGCGGTCCCAATCGATTGCGGGGTTGCCTGAAGGCGTGGATGATGAAAATGCGGCCGAGAAGAGGAGCAAACGCGTCCGCCGACGCACAGAAACAGCTCTAACCGAAGAAACAACTGATTCCGTCACCTTAATCTCGGCACAAATTCAGCCATATCAAGAAGCAGACCGCAACCTGTTTCAACTCACAAAGAATATACTAGAAAACATTGGAGTAGAGGATCACCCGACCTTGAATTGTCTGCAGGAACTTTTGGACTCTTGTTTCACTGAAAGCAGACCCGCAAAGTTGAGCCACAAATGCGCGAGAGATCTACACGGCGTCATCTCAACTTTCAATGAAGACGTGGCGCAAGTTCTCCTGAACAAGAACGAGCAGGCCACGCTGGGCTTGTCATCTTTTCTCGAACATGCCAAATCGGGCTCGCAGGACCATGACGACATTCCTTCATTTGATGAGGTCCAGGGTCTTAGGAAGTTCTCAGAAATGGTTGTAAATGAATCGGACTGGATGGCAAGTGACGACATTGCATTCGAATGGGTTCGCGCTGTCAGCGCCAGTTATTCAGCTTCAAAATGGTCTGATGCTATGAAACTTGCCGTTGTACAGATGCTTAACAGGATCGACACGGTTTTGTACACACGAATTAACGATATATTGAACGAGCCTATGGTCTCTAGGGAAGAGTTGGCCGACCTCAAATGCATTCTACCCATGATTTTCGAGCTGCACATCGATATTTATGAACGCATCACGAACCCTAACAGCGCCGTCGACTTTGCTACACGGATGGAAACCAAGTACCGGCTCGATAGGTGGCTCAACGCAATGTCAACTTATCTCCACCTGCTAGACTTGTCGCACAAAGACCCTCTTTGTGTCAGATTCATCTGGGCATCGGTGATGGTATCATCTCTAACCGAGAGCCCCGTCCGGGACCATATTCTTCTCCTATGGACTTCCCTTCGCGACTTCTTGGCTGCTGAGGACGTAGAGGCAATCATCTTGCCTAACAACATTGTTATGCCTGTGATCTCTCCGGCAGCTGCAGATCGAGAACTTTCGAAGTTGAATACGATGGACTTCTTTCTGGGACTTTTTCAAGATGAAATGAAAGACCCATTATTAGTCATTGAGACACTTGAACCCGTTCTAAATCCAACTTCAGTCTATGTATCTGAAGAGAAGCCAAGTAGCTTGGCGGCAGAGAAAGTGGATGACGACGGAACAAACGATGACGTGGATAAACACGACCCAATCAACATCGACAGCAAGACCGATCAAAACGATAAAAAGAGCGATGATGTGGTACCGGGACGCGATGAACAGGACAAGAGTGAAGAGGATGGCGGCGGAAGGGAAGTTGTATCTGACGACTCCGAAGATTTAACTATCAACCGAAAGCCAATATCGGAGAATGCTACCCAAGGCATGAAAGACGTGTGGAAATTCCTTACCAGCAGTAGTACAGAGTTGCGACTATTCTTGTGGTCGCGTCTGGGCGATGCATACGAAGCCATCAACTATCCCACAAAGCGGTTTTCATGTCTCCTCAAAAGTATCGAAATGGTGGTCAACGACCTAGAAGGCGAGACGTATGCCAAGATGCCAGATGATTCACGGAAACACCTGTTTATGCGAACTCTGAAATCTTTGGATGAACTTGTTATTCAGGCTCTGTCCATGTCATTGAATGATGGCACATCTTTTGACATCATTGATGACGAGCATTTGAAATCGAGCTTAGCCACCATTGCGAAAATGTGCTCATTTCTTCACGTTGTTGCTCTTTGTGAGGACGAATCTCGACTGGGCATCACCAGCCTGCCTACGAGTAACAACACATTTATGGCCCTAATCAACAAACTGCGAGATATTCAGGTCCGCACCTGGTGCCTCCTGTTTACAATGTTCAAAGCCGGACTATCACAAAAGAAGTCGGCTATGCTGGAGAACGATGTGGCGGACTATCTCGCCGCCATTCATAGAGTAATTGGTCTCCGCAAATTTTGCAAGGCCTCAAACAAGATCTTCCTCAAGGTGATGCGCATAGAACTCCTCAGGTTGAAAAAAATTGAGGCCTGGGAAGATCATCTGGAACAGGTTCTTTATGATTTATATGGCCTGAAACTTGGCGTAGGCGTCTGGGAGGTGCAAGATCATGGCTGCCCATATGAGAAACTTGAGAAGCGACAGGCCATGCAACTGGTTGAGAAGATGATGATTCTTGCAAATCGCATGACTATGAAAGATTTGCTTAAATCAGATCTGAAAACCACCATTGAACACATGCAGCAAACCATCGGACAGACCAAATCTACACCGCAGATGATTCATAACCTGCGCAATTTCACGGAAATGCTGAAAAAGCCAATTCATCCGCTAAGACTATACCAGGCTCTTGCCGGCAAAGTATTTGTCGACGCAGTGACCGTCAACATTCCAGAAGGCGCTCTTGCTAGACATGGCTGGTTCTTCTTGTTGGGAATGATTGCCCTGACCAAATTCAAAGGTGTAGATTTAAACCGCCGGCAGACTCCTGGGGCTACAGATGATCTCCGAATCGGAGCTACTTTTTTGAGATTGCAACTGCAGTTTACTGCTGACAGATGGGATGCCTGGTTTCGACTTGCAGAGTGTTTCGACTATGAGCTAGACGAATCCGTTTTGTGGACAGCAGACAAGATGAACAAAGATCGGTCGGAGCTGGTCAAATTCCAGCGAAACGCAATTCACTGTTATACCCTAGCTTTGTCGCATTCTCGACACGAACGCGTGACTGCTACTGACAGCGATCCGCTGCACGACCTATACCACAAATTTGGCATGAGGCTGTACTCCTCCAGTCGAGAGCCATTTGCCATGGAGCCCTTCCAGCATTCAGATCAAGAACGATTCTTTATTGAAGACATGGGCGCCGGAACCTTCAAGAGGATTCTGCACGATCAAATGTCACAGTACAAAGTTTGGAAGTTTGCCGCTGGGTTGTTTCGAAAGGCGATGGCAAGGAAACCGCTTAACTGGAAGTGCGTAAACCCCCGATTCAATAGTAGAACTCGACGACTAACACGCAGTAGGAATCCGTACATGCTTGGAAAATGCCTTTGGAAAATGTATCAAACACCCCGGGATGGACTTGACAGCAGCGACCAAAAAAGCCCCATTACCATGGCGATGGTACTGGATACGCTCAAAACATCGATTGAGGTAGCGCAAAGTGCCAGGAAGAGTAAGAACAGCGACCCGATTCTAGAGCCGCATTATAAGTTGGTCTCTATCCTGCACAAACTCGTTGATCGTGGGGATATTCCCGCAGCAGAAGCCGCGTTGCTTCTGGCTGAACAGCCATTCGGCATTGTTGTAAATCCGAATGACCATTTCGCATCTTTCTCTGAACCGGAAGACTGGGAAGAGTACATTATCCGCAACTTGACTAAGCTTCGTGAAAAGGATAAGTCTAACTGGCAACATCGAATCGTCATGCGCCATGCCAAGATTCTCTTTGACGAGAGGCACATTGCAGCGGACAGCGACGGGACTGTAGAAGCCAAGGCCGCATTTGCCATTCTGAAGGAAAACATGTTCACTAAAACAATGGTAATGAATGTGTGGAAGTGTGACGCTGAGCGGCCTGGTCGTCACCACGTCTTTACTGAGCAATATGTTCGCTTCATGACAAAGCTTCTGGTTATCATGTCGGACCGAACAAATCTGGAACTTCTTTTGAGACGACTTCGCAAAAAGGGTGCGGACTTTTACCATTTTGCAGACTTATGGCAGTATAGCTGCACTGAGTACGTGAAGTTGTTGCGTGCAGCGTACAAGGTGCCAGTCACCACCGATGAAGCATTCAAGCACATGTCGAATGAAGAGTTTGAAATCATGAGCGAGAGAATCACCGATTGGTCTGGTGGTGATGGAGCTCCAAACACAGCCTTTGAATGCATGAAGGAGGCCATTGAAGTCAAGAAGCTCAATGGAAACCTAATGAAGGTCGCACCTATTGACGATCTCATCAATGATTGTTACACGACAATCTATGTGGACGTTGCCGGAACTCTTCCAGGACTGGAGCCGGGGAGAATCATAGAAGAACGCAACCACGCCAAGGAAGTCGCAGCTCAATTAGAGGCCGTAGCCCAAGTTGAGCAGAAGCCAAAGAGCTCACTCAGTAATCTGCTTAATCCACCAAGCGGAGGGGACAGCGCAGCTGGATCCGCTACGCCAATGGAGACTGATAAAGCAGAGGCTGTTCCCCGCGCGAGGAGACTGGCCGGTGTGCGTCGGCCCGAGATTTTACGAAAGGCAGAGCAAGCTGTCGTGCGTGCTATGGAAGCTCCAAAATCTGTTACAACTAAGAGTCGGGTTGGAAGCATGTCAAGCACGAAGCGTGGTAGTCAGACACCTGCTAGACATGGCAGCATGGCTCATAGTGACGATGAAGATGAAGGGCCAGATGCTCAGGTACGTCGAGAGGCTGGCGAAGATGTTGACGAAGAAATGGGTGAAGGAGAGGACAATGAAGAAGCAGTCGAGGACGAGGAACATGGTGACTCCCGATTGGAGGACAAGGATGAAGATGATCATCCTGGTAGTATCCATGATTCTGCCGATGACGAGAGTGATCTAAGTGACGTGCCGGAAGGGTATGATGACGATGTGCCTCCCGGACTCTTGTTCCCCAATCTTCGAAGGTCTGAATCGAGTGGGGACGAAGCGGACAGCGAAGACGCCGAGGAAGATGAAGAGGAGCCCGACGTCGACGACGACGAGGAGGAGGGTGGCGATGAAATTGAAGTTGAAGAACTAGAGGCAGAAGAGGAGGAAGACGAAGGAGATGAGGGTGAGGAAATAGAAGTTGAACAGGAGGTGGATGAGGAAGATCCTGAGGAAGAGGAAGACGAGCAGGAAGAAGCCGAAGAGGAGGTAGAGGAAGAAGAGGAAGATAATGAGGATACGGAGATGGCCGGTATAGAAGAGGTTGAGGTTGAGGGTGAAGAAGATGATGATGAGGAGGAGGAGGGTGGCGAAGAAGTAGACGAGGAAGCCGAGGAGGAAGACGGCGATGCAGAAGAGGAAGAAGACGAGGAAGGGAATGATGAGGAGGAAGCTGAAGAAGGAGAAGAAGAAGAGGAGGAGGCCGAGGAAGAAGAGGACTAAGGCGGAGCATGCCTTGGATTGCGCTCAGAGGATATTGCACACAGGACAGGTGTGCGAACTTGTGATATGTATTTTTATATTCGGGACAAGCGGCGCTGCTAGGCTGGGAAATCTTGTATAATGAACTCATTTTGCGAATGCCCATTGTTGGTCCAACGTATGTGTAGGGATTTTTTGACTTGCTCCCAGACTGCAAGATGGAATAACGCAGTGTAGCCGTCTGGTGTGTTTAGAACCCAGAATCGCGAGAACTCGTAGCCTAGTAAATGGCAGGGGCTGGACGCCGTTGTAAACTGGCAGCATGCCGTATCGTCGGGGACGATACTAGGTTATGTAAATTTTACCGGAGTCGTCGAGTCAGGACGTGAATCTTTGCCAGCTTCGTAGAACAGGCCAAACGGCCTGGAAAACAAGGACATGCCTCACTGAATGTCTGGTAGCTTCTCGCATGTCTTGGGTTCAGCGGCGCTCTACCTACCAGGCTTCCCTTGAACCCAACTTTAGAAAAAACAAAGCACCATCTTATTCTTTAAGTGAGGGGCATTTCTGGGGTTGAAAGAATATGCAGTTGGAACCTTATTTGCCATGGATCAGCGCACTGCCGAGATCCCTGAAGCTGTTGCTTATTGTATGCATCCACGCACTTAATGGGCCATACATTATTTTTACTGCGCATGGGAGCAACGTATTAAACTATGGTATTACGTGGCCAGCGATTCTAACCCTCTTCTTTGTCCATATCGTCGCGATGCCTCTTACTATTGCCCATTGTTTTCTTGCCCCTCCTGTCCCTCTTCTCGGACAAGCTCTTCATTTCGATTCTCGCCTCCCTTTGCGCCTCTTCGACGCGGTGCTGGAACGCCAAGACTTCCTCCTTCTCGGTGGGGTAAATGTCCAGCTTCTTGCCCAGCGCGGCCTCGATGCGCTGGAATATTTCGATGTCGTACTGCGTCACCAAGCTGATTGCGATACCAGACTTGCCCGCTCGCGCCGTTCGGCCTACTCTGTGGATGTAGGTTTTCGAGTCCTGCGGCAGGTCGTAATTGAGGACGACGTCGACTTTGGAGATGTCCAGACCACGGGCTGCAACATCGGTGGCAACGAGGATGTCGCGGGTTCCGGAGCGGAATTTGTTGAGGGCGCCGAGACGAGCAGACTGCGAGAGCTGGCCGTGCAGAGGAATGGCGCCGAATCCGAGAGTTCGGAGCAGGATTGCGATTCTTTGGGTTTCCCACACGGTGCGTGTGAAGACGATGGTGGACTTGCCGGTGAATTCGTTGACTAGGTAGATGAGATACGTGTCCTTGCGCTTCTGTGGGACGACGAGCAGGTTCTGCAGAAGCGTTGACACAGTTTGGTACTTGTTGCTGCTGACGCTGACGCGAACGGGGTCTCGCAAACTGGCCCGCTGCAGGCTTTCGACTTTGGAACTGAGTGTCGCGGAGAAGAGGTAGGTCCGTCGTTCGCGCGGGATGAATTTGAGCAGCTTGTCAATCGCGGGACCAAAGTCCATGTCTAGCAGACGGTCGGCTTCGTCCATAACCAGGTACTTCAGTGTGCGTAGTGAGAATCCTTTTGTCTTTTCGAGGTGATCCACCAGTCGTCCGGGGGTGGCGACGATGATGTGCGGCTTCTTTCCGAGCGCAACGGCTTGGGGGACCATGTCTAAACCGCCGACAATAACGGCACATCGTAGTGATATTGATGACCCTAGAGCTTCGAATGCTTGCCCAATTTGATGCGCCAGTTCTCGAGTCGGGGCGAGGACGAGGCCGAATAATGGCTGAGGTTTGTCGAGGAGAGCTTGCAGGATAGGAAGCGCAAATGCAGCCGTCTTTCCGCTACCAGTTTCGGCGAGACCAATAATATCACGATCCTGCAAGGCGACGGGGATGGACTTTTCTTGGATGGGGGTCGGGAATTTGTAGTTGAGAGATTCACAGGCTTCGCATAACGAGTCGACGATTCCCTAGATTGGTGAGCATTGAACGAAAGCAGAGGCCTAGGACATGGGCATCCTCTATGCTTACCAGCTCCTTGAAAGTCTTGGGTTGAGTATCGGATTCCTCTACAACAGCTTCATCAAGAGTTGCTGATTCCTCTTGATCACTTGAGGCCTCGGATTCTGAAGACGGAGCTCGTGGGGGACTGCTCATGGGCACATGGCGGTTTTTCTGAGCGCCATGAGCAACCTTTCTCCTTTTGATATCGCCCATGGCTGTCAAAAGTTCTTGTGACCACCAGAGACAAAGCGGAGGTACCAGGGCCGCTCGATCAATCGGCAAAAGAATTGACTGTTGAATAATGTGATGGGTTGGTTTACAGAGGACAGCCGCTGGCCATGCCCATTTTTTGTGTGACAGGGTAGACGGGAAAATTTCAGCGGGGCCATGCTTATCGTGCATGTGGATTGGCCCAAAGGGGACAATTCGCTCCTTATCGTCAGTTTCCCCACTCAATTTTTTCTTGTCTGCGAAACCTTCATTGCAGCCTCAGCTTGTACTGACCAAACCTCCCAGTCCTCAGTCACAAGCCAACAATCATGGCGCGAAGACGAACAAAGAAGAGAACGCACGTTGGTGCCAACAATCCGGAGACAGCCGCAGCCGGCCATGCCACTGCCCGCGACCCCAAGAGCATGGTCATCAGGATCGGCGCGGGTGAGGTCGGTCCCAGCATCAGCCAGTTGGCCGCCGATGTGCGCAAAGTCATGGAACCCGGTACGGCCAGTCGGTTGAAGGAGCGAAGGGGGAACAAGTTGAAGGACTACGTTGTCATGTGCGGGCCCCTTGGTGTTACTCATCTGATGCTGTTTTCCCGCTCAGAGACGGGCAACACCAACTTGAGGATGGCGCTTGCGCCGCGAGGTCCGACAATGCATTTCCGCGTTGAAAAGTATTCGCTTTGCAGAGATGTTCAGAGGGTTCAGAAACACCCTAGAGGTGGTGGGAAAGAATTTTTGACGCCCCCGTTGGTACGTTCAGTTCCTCTTATTCCCGTACGCGGAATGCAACAATCGCTAACTAGGGGTAAAAAAATTTGTATAGCTTGTCATGAACAGCTTCACCACACCAGGTGCCGACGCCAAGTCCAAGGTCCCCAAACACCTCGAATCTCTCGCCACCACCGTCTTCCAATCCCTCTTCCCCCCCATTAATCCCCAACAGACCCCCCTCAAGACAATCCGACGCGTCCTCCTCCTGAATCGCGAAAAGTCCGAGGAAGATGACGGGACCTTCATCGTGAATTTCAGACACTACGCCATTACCACAAAGTCTACCACCGTGTCGAAACCTCTGCGACGAATCAAGGCAGCTGAAAAGTTAATGACAACCAAGTCAAGCAGGCAGGGACGCATGCCCAACCTCGGCAAGCTCGAAGACATTGCCGACTACATGATTGGGGGTGAAACAGGGGACGGATACATGACGGACGCTACCAGTGGCAGCGAGATTGACACGGACGCGGAAGTCGAAGTTGTCGACAACGCCCCCAGAAAAGTATTGTCAACAAAAGCCCGTCTGGCTGCCGAACAAGCCGGCGAAGAACCTGAAGAGGAAGTGGAAAACGTGGAGCGAAGAGCCGTCAAACTCGTCGAGCTGGGCCCCCGCATGCGCCTACGACTGACCAAGGTTGAAGAGGGACTGTGCGCCGGCAAGATCATGTGGCACGAGTACGTGCACAAGAGCCGCGAAGAGATTCGGGAACTTGAGAAGCGGTGGGAGAAGAGAAGGCAGGAGAAGGAGGCCCGCCGAAAAGAGCAAAAGGCCAATGTGGAAAGGAAAAAGGCCCAAAAGGAGGCCAGGAAGAAGAAATCGGGCGACGAGGACGGCGAGGAAGAGGAAGAAGACGAGGACGAGAATTACAGCGACGTGGACTTTGACGACTTTGACGACTTTGACAGCGAGGGCTTGGCGGGTGATGCCGAGTTCAAGGCGAATGAGCAAATGGAGGAGGACGGGGCGTGGGAGGACGAGAGGGAAGAAATCGGGCGCGACTAATTGTGTACATATACGTATCTGGCTGCATGATCATCTCATTTCCACAGTCTTGGTTGCAAGACTCGACCCGACTCTGCTCGCCGTGACTGCTAATCACACCATTCTCTCACAGCACCTACCCCAGGGCAATCTCTACACCAAGCTGCGCAGCGCACTCGTCGACGCTGGCATCCCGAAGGCGGCGATACAAATCATCCGCGTCGCCCAGCCCAACACCAAGCGCGGCCTGCAGGCCCTCGACGTCCATCTCGGCATCCAACGCCCGCACCGGCCCAGCACCCAGATTCGACTGGAAGATGCCCACGGCGGACAGGGGCAAAAAGTCCTCGTACGTAATCGGGCTCGCTTCCACGACGCCCAGCCGCACAAGCTCGTCGACCGTGTACGCCGCGCGTTCCACCGCCGCCGGCCTGCCCCTGACGCGGTACGCAAAGTACACCAGGTCCTGCGCCCTCAGGTCCTCCCACGTATCGGGGTACCCGGCAAATACCCTCGCCACCGCGTCGTCCAGCGCCTCCGGGGACTCTCGCGCACCCGCCGCGGCCATGGCCTCGTCCAGCAGCGCGTCGTACAGCCTTCGCCCGCGGGGGGTGACGGCCGCGCCGCGCTCCTCGACCTCGCCGAACCTCGCTCTGTGCGAGGCCCGCGCACCCCGTCGTCGGCGGCGAAGCGGACCGGCTCCTCGACGGCCAGGAAGCTCGTCTGGCGCAGCAGGATGGGGCATCTCCTCGCCGGGGGGCCCTCGATCCGGGCCTTGACCTCCAGGCCAGCCCGCCTCATGGCCTCGTGGGCGGCGGCAATGTCCAGCGTCCGGGGCGTCAGGTGGTTCACGTGGGCGGACGGAAAGCACGCCACGTCGGCGAGGACGGGGTGCGCCGCCCTGAGCGCCGTGTAGTCGTGGAGGGAGGCGGCCGCGGTGCCGTGCCACCGGAATGACTCCATGGCGGCGGCGACGAAGCGCGTGCCCTGGGCGGGTGTGAGGCGGCCGTTTTGCGAATCCGCCCCGTCGAGGAGGGACGTGAGTTCTGGGGTGAAGATGTTTCGGCTGGCGAGGAGGTCTAGGGCGAGGTCGGAGGCGGCGGCGTCCTTGATGAGCTCTGGTCGGAGGACCGAGACGAATAGTCTGAAGGGGTTTTTGGCGAGGGATTCTCTTGTTTTTGGTCGGAAACAGGTGGCGTGCATGGGGAGCCCGGCGGCCGTGAGGTCGTAGTAGCCGACGGGGTGGAGGCCGATGATGGCCAAGATGCGTCTGACGGTGTGTAGCTCGCGGGCGGTGCCGAGACGAATTGCGCCGTGGCGCTCAATGTCGATCCTGGGCGAGGGGCCGAGGGCGTCGCCGTAGCGCATTGAGAGTGTTTTTGGATCGAGGCGTGACTGTAGCGTTTTCTCGTTGACGTCGGAGACGATGCGGACGAGATCCCCGTAAAGGGGGACTTCGGATTTGTACATGGACGACATGGCCAGGGTGAAGCATGTTCGAAGGTCGTCCGGGTCCACGAAGGAGTCTTGGATAGCATTGGCGGGCATGATTACGGGTGCTTGTGTTTATGCAGCTGGGGTTTGTTGCTCATGCAAGGCGGCGGTGGTATCAGTCTGTGTTTTGTATGTGAGTTGGTCCATTGGTTCAGTTATCTGGATGACAGGTGGAGGCACTTGGAGATGGATCCCAGCCTCTTTATATGCGGACGTAGCCGATGATACACACGACATGTCGGCTCATGATGTGTCAAGTACGCAACAGCTTACAAGCACGCCGGTTTCGGGTTCCGGCTCGTCACCGATGGGATGTGGAGAAGTGATACGGAGCACACGGGCAGGTGTCGACACCTTGGTGTCGAGAGATGAGCTTCGGGGACATGAAGACAATGTAGACGGGGGCTGTGCACGGATCATCCCGATTGAGAAAGAGATGGTGGTGACGACATGTTGGGCTTATTCTCATTCTTTCGGAGCCATCGTCGAAACCAGTGATGGACAACGGAGATTTCCCGTCTTCTACGTGCAGCGCTTGTGCGAACGGACAAGGGCCGCGCCACTTAGCCCTCGCCTCCTTGACTTAGGCTAGTGTGATCTAATAAGGTACACGGAGCACCATCAATTGGCCGCGTCACAAGCCGGTGGTCTGCGGACACCAAGATTGTCACGACACCGGCGATATCGGGGCCGGATGGATCCGTGATTCGTCGGACCCCCGGAATGGGGGCTGCTTCTTGCGCCGGGGTGTTTTTGCAGGCCCGAAGTGAAGGTGAGTGTTTCTCTAGCAGTTCCATTTCCTTTTCCGCGATATACTCGACTAAGGTCCAAATGGTGGCATGGCCTACAGCTGGTATTTTTTGCATTTTCCATCCAAACAATCCGATAAAGAGATTCTACAACCACTTGTTACATGCGGCAGGTGGGTCTGCGTCCCGTCCCCACCATCATGAGCCACGGCCGGCTCGGAGGGCGCAACTTCCCCTCGCGTCAGCAAACACGGATGCTCTACACAGCTTCCGTCAACATGCAGTGAGGCCGAACTGCTCTGCCATGCCGCCGAACTGCTCTGCCATGCCAGTTACTAGGAAACACCACACATTACCCATGTGTTTGTCTCCCTGTCGTGCATTCTTCACAACACCAGCCAATCATGGCACCTGCAACCAGAAAGCCTCGGCTGGTCATTATGGGGTCCAGAGAGTACCACATCCAAGACTTTGTCGCCGACTACCAGCAGGAGTTTGAGTATTCCGTACACCGCGTCCCTTGTTCGAACAGAGCCAAGACAAGATTACACGTCCTAACATGCGCAGGTCCTCGACGCTCAAAACCGCCAGGAAGCCCTCACCAAACTACCGCAGGACGTGGCGCAGAACGGCCCGATAGACGCCTTCATCATCCGCGTGGGGACCAGCGAGTTCGAGCCGTTTGACGAGGAGCTCCTGGGCCCGCTGGCGCCCAGCTGCAAGATCATCGCGTCGGCGTCGGCGGGCCACGACGAGTTCGACGTCGACTGGATGACGCGCAGCGGCATGTGGTTCTGCAACACGCGCGACGCCGTGGCCGAGGCGACGGCCGACATGGCCATGTTCCTGACGCTGGCGGTGCTCCGGGACGCGCACCGCGCCGAGCGAGGCGCCCGCTCGGGCTCGTGGAAGGCCGGCCTCGTGCCCGCGCGCGACCCGTCCGGCTCGACCCTGGGCATCGTCGGCATGGGCACCATCGGCAAGCACCTCGCCCGCAAGGCGGCGGCCTTCAACATGCCCGTGCGGTACTACAACCGCCGGCGGCTGCCGCCCGCCGAGGAGGCCAGGCACGCCGCGACCTACTGCCCCACGCTCGAGCGGCTCCTGTCCGAGTCGGACGTGGTGTCCGTCAACTGTCCGCTGACCGAGGCCACGACGAATCTCATTTCCCATAGGGAGGTCGGGCTGATGAGGGACGGCGCCTTTCTGGTCAACACGGCGCGTGGTGCCATTGTGGACGAGGAGGCGCTCATCCAGGGGCTGGAGAGCGGCAAGATCACGCGCGCGGGGCTGGATGTGTTTGTCAACGAGCCGGACATCAACGACTACTTTAGGACCAGCGACAGGGTCATTTGCCAGCCGCACATGGGGGCCGTGACGACGGAGGCGTTTCGGAGGGGGGAGAGGGAGTGTTTGGAGAACCTGCGGGCCTTTTTTCGGACAGGGAGGCCGCTGGCGCCTGTGAATGAGATTGCCGCCGTCGCTGCCACGTAGATGCAGTCGGTGTCGCCGAATGGGGTGCTGCTCGTGTATGTAGTCTTGTTGGTAAATGAGGCTGAAATCGCGAGTCGTTGATGGGATTGATGAATCTCGGGACGGTCCCGCATCCCCACTTTCGCCAATCTCGCCAACGAGCCGATGCGATGCGGGCCAACGATTGGCCAATTGGCGCGAGCCTTGCAACTCGCGCGTGTGTAGACTCTGGACTCTAGACTCTAGAGCTTCTTGCTCCCGTCCCGTCCCGGTCTGCACCTCGCATCCAACCTCGACCCCGCCAGCGCCGAGATTGTCCCAGCGACAGCGTGTGGAAATGGAAAGCCTCGGGCCCCTGATCAGCTGGGCACGCACCCGGGGCGTCGAGCTCGACGGCATCGCGCCGCAGCAGATGCCCGGCCGTGGAATCGGCGCCGTGGCAACGCGCTCAATCAAGGTTCCGTCTGCGCACACCGTCAAGCCTCCCAGCGCGGCCGTCTAATCCGCTTCCCACAGGCAGGCCAGGTGCTCATGACGATTCCCGCCGGGGCCATCCTCAGGCTCGACTCGGTGCCCGCCTCCATCTCCTCCAGACTGCCGTCAGCGTCCATCCACGGCCTGCTGGCCGCTCAGCTCGCGGCCGGCTGCGACGCCGAGACGGCCCTCCGCAGAGACGCCATGCCCTCGCTGCAGAGCTTCGCGGCGACGACGCCCCTCTTCTGGCACCGCCGGCTCCGGGACCTGCTGCCCGCGGGGCGCGGAGGCTCGTGGCCCGGCAGGAGACGGCGCTGGAGCGCGACTGGGCCGCCTTCCACGAGGGCTTCCCCGGCGTCGCGCGGGACGCCTACCTGCGCTGCTGGTTCCTCGTCGGCACGCGGGCCTTTTACCACGAGACCGACGCCACGCTGGGGTACCCGTGGGAGGACCGGCTCGCGCTGCTGCCCGTGGCCGACATGTTCAACCACGCGGGCGTGCCGGGGTGCGCCGTGGCCTTCTCGCCCGAGGCGTACACGGTGACGGCGACGCGGGCCTGCGCGAGGGGCGACGAGGTCTTCCTCTCCTACGGCGAGCACTCCAACGACTTTTTGCTGGCCGAGTACGGGTTCCTGCTCGACGACAACCCGTGGGACACGGCTGATCTCGGCGCCTTTGTCCTGTCGGGGCTGGACGCGGAGCAGCAGGCAGAGCTTCGGGCCCGGGGCTTTGACGAGTGTGTTGTAGGGCCGGGCGAGCAGTGGCATCTGCCCGACGGCGCGCTGGATATCCTGGGGCGTCACTTTGCCGGCGAACCGCCGCGGAGGGCCGCGAATGGAGGACGGCAGGGCAAGCCTCAGAAAGAGCGCGTGCTTGCGGCCGTCTTGACACGCTTCCTGGACGAGATACGCGACGTCAAGAGCGCCATCCGAGCCGTCACAGTCGGAGACGACGCCCAGTGCGCAACTCTGCTAAGACGCTGGGACCAGATAGAAGCTCTGGTCAAACGAGCCATCCGGGGGGTTCCCAGCTAGCTCACCCTCCGGCATCAAGGTGTCATTTTTTTGGATCGACCACGGGGGGGCAGCGAGAGCAGGGGGCATCCCCGCCAGCCCATGACAGGCTGCAGTTTGCATGTGCCCAGAAACTAAATCTCAAATCTCGATACGTGTACCGAGTACTACTCCCATCATTCATTACCTCTGGACACCTGTTCAGGGCGTCGTTGTCCCAGGTCCGCGGGGACGTCATTGGTGCTCGCCGCCATCCAGGAGGGCGGACGGCATCAAAACCGGCAGAGCCAAGCTTCTCAACCAACCGTGCGTGCTATTCGAGCATGAGGCAATGCTTCTCTGCCCTGGATCCGCAAGTCATGCAAACATTGAAACATGGACAGTGGACACACGGCCGTGTCCAGCACTTCGTCGACCGGGCACGGCATTGACGCCGACATGTCACTCAACACCAACCATACACACCGCGGCCTACAGATATTCACAGTCGCCGCTTACTCACCAACAAACTCGCAACGCACGACTCTCCAGCGGGCAATCGCCGCGCCAAAACGACAGGCAACGCGCCATGTCAACAAAAGACCATTGACGCATCTCCCATTCCCAGCCCGAACCAAGTCCCATCACTGCCGACAAAACCAACACGTCCTCATCCCCCAACCACCAGAGCAAGCGGCATCACAAAAAACCGCCCAGCTTGAGCAGATTTCAAATCGCCTCGCCCCAACACGCAGCGTCCACGTCAGCCACAAAAAAAAAAAAAAAGACTGGCGGTCAGCCAAACCTCCGGACTAGCCGGACCATATCCCAGAGATCAGAAAGGGCACTGATTCGCAAAAACGCAATACACAATGGTAAGACGGCAATGTCAAAAGGGCCAAGATGACCGCCAAGGTCAGGCCAGTCAATCAAGACGGTATGCGACGACACCGGCCGGCCGACGACATGAGTGGCTGCTTGCTTGGCGACGTGATGCTCTGCTTACGCCGCGCCGCACCACACGCCCCGTGGCAGCGCGGCATCAATCGGCGTGTCCCCAATGCAAAATACACACACACACACCCAGCAAGCAAACAGTCTACAGGTCTTGTCCACGCCGACACGGGGCAAGACTCTGACTCTTCCTCTCTTGCCATGTCCACCCAAGGCAAGGCGAGGCAAGGAAGGGCCCGTGATACTCGACGCCCGATATAAACGACAAGTATGTCCTCCGTAGCATACCCCGGATAGAATAGCCATCGCATAAAAGCAAAACTGACTCGGGAACGCGTACCAATTCATTTTCATCTACTCTAAAACTCCTCTATCCTGTTTATTTGTTATACTGTGCTGTCGGTCCATTTTCCATGTTTCCCCCCCAAAGCCCGCGATACAAAACGTGAAAAGAAAAGAAAAGCAAAAAACCCATCAAATGACTGTACTATCAGATGCACCTCCAGCCCTTGGAATGCGCGAGCCCAATAATCCCCCCCCCCCCCCCCCCCCTCTCCCCTCCCCCCAAGTTCCACCAAACACGTGTACTGCCAGCATCGCAGCAATGGGACCAGACCCAAAGGCCAAGAGGGCGAAGGAGCAACAAAAGGCAACATTGAGCCGTCGGCCCATGCAGCGTAACCTGAGCCAAACACTCCTCTGGGAAAGAGAGCCCGAATATGGTTGTAGGCCCCGTCTCCGTGGGAGACTTGGCCCACAATGGAGGGGAAGCCCGCGTCCAAGGTCGAGTCTGCTCATGCTTCATGCTCATGCTCACCCTTGCCTGCTTCACCGACTACCGAAATCTGGCATGGAGGAGCTGCGGGCCATGGAAAACCTTGTTCACACAACCAGCCTTGAAAATCGGTTGCGTTTGGTACTGCGCTTGTTTGTTTTTCTAAAAGAAAAGAAAAAGAACGTTTTTGTAGTTGAGACACCTTCTTGTCAATATATCCCTGTCCCGGAATCCTCACGTTTCCCCCCCGCCCCTCTCTCTCCTCTTTTCTTGATTTCTTTTTTTAGTCGTCTTCTTGTTTTTGGTCTGTTTCGGCATCACCCGTGGAATATCATGCATTCCCCAGCAGTGGCAGCCCAGTCGAAAGGCTTCCTGGGGCTATTGGTCCGACACGGACGATCTCCTGTTTCGACCGGGGTGGGTTGCTGGCGCAAAGGGTCGTGCATCCTTGGCGCACCTTGATTCCCGTGCGACGCTCAATACGATATTGAAGTCGCCTTGCCGTGGCGCTTCCCCGACCGGCCGTACTGCACCTGCTGCATGCCTTGGCTGTAATACGCCATGCTGTGCTCCCCATATGTGTCCATACACATTGTAGGATCGAGCATATTCTGCGTCCAGCCCGAGTCCATGACCACCTCGTCGAGCATCACGGGATCGGGAATGCTTGACGACCCGTCAGACCATACCGTCGTGGCGTCCCAGGGCGAGCTCTGCCCGTTGCTGCTGCCGTCCTGGTGTGACCAGTGCTGATAATACTCGTTGCCTGCATAGAAGCCTTGTCCCACGAGGTCCAGCGTCGTGTCCAGGGCGTCTGTAGAGGCTGACGAGGAGGAGAGGTCGAACGCCATGTCGGGCGCGGCTAGTGACGACGACGAACCGTGCTGCTGGTCTGCGGCGTCCATTTCTGCTGCGTGGTTTTGCTGCACCGAGAAGACGTCCATCGACCCGGAGAAGGCGGGATTGGGTCCCAGCCCGAATGCTGGGTTGAGGGGCATCTTTACGCGAGGTTCCAACTTGTACTCGCAAGGCACGGAGCGGTTTACACACCTGCTGCCTGGAACATGTTGTCAGTACCGAACCCAAGAACCGGACAGAGACTACGGCAGCCTAGGTCGTTTGTTGTTGCGACAAGAGTTGAACCTACAAGAGGGCTTCTCGTAGCCGCATTTGACTTTAAACGATATGCACCGCTCGCAAGACCGCTTCTTGGTCGGTATAATCTTGCCAATCGACTTCTCGCACCGCCGTCTATGGCGTTCCCTCAGGTCTCCTGCTCCCCCGAAAAAAGCAAGGCACATACATTAGCACAGTCGTCCCAGCGCAGTGGTTAAGCTTGTGGAGAATGTTCGTAGTAGCAGCGCAAGAAGGGCGGGAAAATAGGCTTAAAGGTAGACTTACTTCGACTGAACTGTTTTAGACAGATATGACATACATGGACGTCCCCCGTATCCAGCTGGGCGGATGAGCCCGACCGAGAGTGAAAAGAGCCAACAGATACCATGATGGTCTCTGTGATGCCCGGCCCTCGTTCTTCACCTTTTGGTAGCACGGCAGTCAGTGGTGGCAGAAGCGGCCGTAGCGAAGCGACAGAGGCAGGCCCGGCCAAAAATGTGTCGAATTGACGTCCCAAGAGAGTCTAGGTAACACGGCAGAGCATTACCCGTTCAACGGTGTCAATGAAACGTAGAGTTGCAAAGAAAAAGAAGTTTAAATTTTGTCTTGCAGAAACAGCTTGTTTTCTCCGCGGAGAAGGGTGGCAACAAGAGCACGAGATTCTGTGTGATCGTGCCCGAACGGCCCGTGTCTGTCTGTGTGTGTGAAAATAAAAGTCCGCTTCCTGCATATATGTACCGAGTATGTTGCCCGGAGAGTCAATGCGCCGCGTGGGTCCCGTGTCTCTTTTTTTAAATCGTCTCGACGTCGTACGTCGTCTCGAAATAGATTGAAACAAGCCCTGACAGATGGACAGGAAACGTGCAAAGGTTTGAAATGGCGGGCAAGATGCTATGGCGAGTAATAGCTTATTACAACCTGAGGACCCTGAGTGGGACAGGGAGATGGTGGGATCGAATCCTTCTTATTGACTTCTCGCCACGGGCTCAGCAACAACAAGAGCATGTATGGATGGGTCTCCCGCTCTTGATTCGGACTAGGAGGCAAACCAGAATACATGAAATAATAAAAGGCTGCGTCTATTAAGCGGCGGAGACAAGCCAACGAGGCGCCGGGCTAGTGATGTGTGCCCCCATCCCCATAGCCGTCCATGTTTTTCTTGCCTATGCGTACATTTGTACGGTCCTTCAGAACGGCGTTTACAACGCGATGCCCGTCCGATGGGCATCACGCAAGCGACGAATGCGCGACGGGGGGGCAATGACGAACAGGGCCGCAGGGCCAAGAACGGGCAACAGGACAGGGGCGTGTGTTCTCTCCTCTAGTATCCAGTTGACACCTATACGGTGCCGTCTCCGTTGGATAGCCAAGCTCCGTAATCACGGGCGGAAGTAGGACCGCCACGTACCCTTTTGTCAACCTCTACGGCCTCTGTGCTAGAGGGCAAGTCCAGGAGCATGGGTACTATTTTGCTTCGTCTTGGCGTCTTAGGCCCAGGTAGCATGTGTCAACTTGGTGTGAGAAGATAGGTAGCTGCTCCATCCACTGGCGCAGCTAAAGGCCGGCCCCCATGCGCAATCCGCTATTCGTCTGGTCGTTCCGGTTGTCAGATGTGTCAGGCAATCAGGCCTGTCGGTTTGGTTGCATTATGCCCATTACCCAGATAGTGTTACACCAGGGGGGGCCGCTGCGAGTGTCACATCAAGTGTAAGAGCCAAGGGTTGCGCTGTGTCCGTGTGTCCATGTATGGCCATGTGCGTGGACGGAACACAAAGTCTTTTGTACAGGCCAATACTAGCATGTACATACTTTGTAATTTGCTGTCTGTGCATGCGGAGGAACTCTCAAAGACGACTCGAGGCTCGGCTTGCCTCAAGGGTGAGTGGGCCGGGGTATGACGGCCCGCAGATCGTCGTGGCAGCCACAAGTGCCTCTTCTTTTGTTTGGCGCCGTTATCCAATCGGTATAGCAAGTAGTTGGCGGGTTCGATGTGATGTGATGGCCGTGTCGAGTGCCTCTGCCTCTGCCTCTGCCTCTCTCGTCCTTGCTGTCTGCCTCACGGAAGAACAAGATGAGATGCCGCAGTCGTTCCGTCGCTGTCCCCGTCCAAAAACGAATCGACAGGGTATCAACGGCGTGGAATCGGAAATGGGCCTGCAGTACTTCCGGGGCGTCCGCCTCGGGTCGACCCCCAAACAGTCGGCCTGCTTTTCCTACTCCAGGCAAGAGCGTCTGTATGTACGGAGTATAGAGAAAGAATTCCCCTCTGTCGCGTCAAAAGGTTGCTCTCGGGAGGCAGACAAATCCACAGTGGGGAGTAGCCCTCGGCCGCCGGCCGAACTTATCGACAGAATCTCCTTTACCCTGGCTGATTGTGACGACGTTGGCCCAATCAACCCCAGCGGGTGGTCCTTGGCCTTGATTTCCGTGCCCTCTGGCTGCGCTCTCGCTGGACGCGAGCCGGCTACGCGGAATGCAGTATGCGGACATGGCCAGTCGGACAAACCCATGGCTAAGCTGAAAAGCTTGGTAGCACCCTCTAATTCTCCGTATTCCGCCCGCCACTGTCGAGGGCATCTGCGTCCAGCTGGGTAATCAAGCTCTGTCGGAGCCGAATCTTGCCTGCCGGGCCTCGACACGTTCCCCCTAGCTGTAGCCAGTGTATGTACGAGGTTGGCGATGGCGCCGCAGCCACCTTGAAACATTGCTTGTACATCAAGCGCTGACCTCGAACTGCTGTTCCCCGTCACACCAATGGGAGTTTATGCTTGCGCCAGCACATCTGAAGTTTGACAGACGTGCAGCAATAGACACTTCAGATTCCGTACGGTGATCCACTGCGATGGGGAGCAAAAGCTATTGACTGCTGGTACCGGCCTGGGACAGCTTTGACGAGGCAAGCAGACACCATCGGGTGAGTACTGTCTGTATTGGACTGAAGAAAACCTAAAACCCTTAACGAGCCTCAACCCTGGTCCGGCACTCCTAGTACATAGCTGCTCCACCCCTGCACTCTTCCGTGCCTCCATTTCTTTATTTTGTGACTGTTTCAGAGGGGCCTGGGTGCTGTAGCTGTCCAGGTCCAGGAGCCAGACCCCCAAGACTACCTGATGTCGACGCAGTACTCCGTAACTGAGCATAGTCTTCAGGGGTGTGGTTGTCCTATTTCTGGAGTGAATCGCGAATCTGGACAAAAATACTCGAGACGGGCATCGTCGATCGGAGCCTTCTTTCGACGTTCCAGATGTGTCGGGGCATCCGCTATGACATGCGAAGATACCATGCTTAAAAATAAGAAGACTACCGTGCCTGAGTCAGCGCAAAGCGAGGACACGATGCCACCATGCATGCAGTACCCGTGTGTCCTGTCCTGTTCTGCTCTGCTCTGTCCTGTCCTGTCCTGTCCTGTCCCTGTGTGCTTCCTCGCGGCGGATACTGCGACGCTTACGCTGAGTCCGTACATGGGTAATGCGCAATCCATCGGCGTATGCTTGACAAAAGAGCCAAGTTTGTTCGGGCCCTGTGCCGTCTTGGCGTGGCCAAACAGTTCGCTTCTTACAGACAATGAACCGCCTCCAGGAAATCGACCCCCGTGTTTTCCGTGCGACCAATAGGGAGACAAGATTTTAAGTTCGTGTAGACGGAGTAGCATTGCCGCATGTCGCGAGCCCTCGAATACCTCATGATGCGTCCTGTAAATGACGAGAGCGGATCATGGGAAGAGACAGATGAACTGCGAATATTTCGCCCCGTTCGTCCGGTCTGCTCGGCACGGGATACCCGAGGGCATCGCCCGTATAGGAAAGAGTTTATATTTCCAACGCTTTTACTCCGTACGGACATCAAGAGCGGCTAAGATCTCCGGGGGCCATCGATTTATCAAGGGTCTCGTGGTTCCACGCTTGGAATATCTATAGCCCTGTGGAGTATTCGCGCCGCATCATGTAGAGTGACAGAGAATTGGGACTTGTGGAAAAAATCCAACGGTCCAGGGTTCTTCGTTTAGATACTACCTAGACAGCTTCCTCTCTCCAAGAATTCCCAAGAACGTATACGACTGCAAGAGCGCATGTCGTGACTCGGTAAACAGCCGAGCCGATTTGCTTTGCGAAAGCCAGCCGCTCGCACCGTTTTGGACAAGTAGACGACTGCCCAACAGGGCAACTTTACTCGGACCTGTGGCCTGCCTGCATCTTGGCTCGCGCAATCGATCCGTAAATGACGACGAACATGGCGATCCGTAATGAATTGATAAGCGGCAGTCATCGGGCATAGAGTGATATTGCCAGTATCACTCCAACTCTCAAGTATGCCGACCACCAGACTGTAGGTGGCACCGAGTAAGAAGCACTTGAACAGGATATTGGTTGGCCAGCTTTTTGAGAACCTCGATATCTTGGACGGCACCATCAGAGGCAAATTGGACCCACCGCTTATTGACTTCCACGAGATCCAAGACATCACATGCATCCAAGCCTGCCAAGGGCTCTACTGAGTCCGATGTAACATGCTGACAAGCGCCGCGGGTCAACACGGCTGTTTCTGAGAAGCCGAGTCCTTGAACGCGGGGCACGTCTAGATAGTTGATCGATGTGCAGCAAACGTTTCTTAGAATTCTTGATTGCGTATTTCATGTGGAGAAAACCAATACCGGACTTATCAAACAAACACAACTGACTGTCTGCAACTACTAACGACTAAGCGATTCACAGCGAATGTTGAAACCACCGGTTTTTCCTTTTTTTTTTTTTTTTTCCGTGTGTGTGTGTGTACGCGCGTGTGTGGTTTTCTTTTAGTCCTTTTTTTGTGGCTGAAATTGACTTGCGCTAAGCAGCAACGAGAATACCATTATGAGCAACTGTCGCAAGTCTCAAACTAAAGTCGTCCGATAGTGGTTTCATCCCGTCGGGATTATTTCGTGGTACTCCCATAGGGGTCCTGGAAAAAGACGACTTGAACCGTTACATCATCTCGGATGTATCGGCTGACGGGGCTGTAAGCGGTCATGGAACCACAAAACAGAGTGCGGCGGTTGCCGCCCAATGCATTCTTCACAAGGCAGACGGCCGCATTGTCAAGATCCTCAATTGCAAAGAACTCGGGAGTTGCTTTGTAAGATGGCCATCCGTCCTCTCCAACCGTCAGAGCCGTCTTGGCGTCGATAACGGTCTCGGGCTTGCCAGCTTTTTTGGCAGCTAACCACCTTGAAACGCATTCTACAGCATCGTCGTTGGAAATTACATCCCACAATCCATCCGAGGCCAGAATGACAAAATCCTTTGTGGCTACCTTACGAGTGGTAACTTCAGGCTCGGCAGTCATATAAGGTGGCGACTTATACCCGGGGCGACCGGCGAAGCCGTAGAAGTTCCCCTGGAGTGACGTGACGGCGTCTTTGGATAGCTTCCACCGGTGATCTCCAAATCCTCGAGTTATGGCAATGCCCAACAAGCGCCCGGTTTTTGGATCAATCATGTCCCCAATCTCACCGGGGTGAGCCTTGTCGAGACGCCTCACCTCGTCCTGGTTAAAGCCGGTCTGATCCTTGCTGAGAGCTACAGCGCTGTACCCGCCAGCCTCATCAGACCAAGATCCGAGCACGGCTCGAGAGTCGCCAGTCACAGCAGTTCTGAGCATTGAAGAGGCCGGTTCGTACATGGACAGCAGAGCACAGGATCCCGACACGGCAGGAGCAATGGCGGCGAGGACAGCGGCGGAACCCGGCTCCGCGGCCGCGGCTCCTTGAGCGGCATACTTGGCCTCGTTCATGATGCGGGCATCGAGGTTACTAAAGGCCGACTTGATAGCTGAGTCAATGAGCTCGGGGCTTGTTGATGCTGCAATGCGGCTGACGGCGTGGGAAACATAGGGGATCAGCGCCTGGCGAAGGACTGCTGACGTCGCCCAACCACTGAATGGGGCCAATAAGGCAATAAGCATAAGCAACTCAGGATTATCGTCATGGGCCGTGGAGGTGGGGGTTTTGAGGGGGGAGGGATGTCAAGACATTGGTACTCACGCGTGACCGTCATATACACCAGCATACAATGTTTTGTTGCCTCCAACCCCCTTTCCGACAGCCACGGCCCATTCATCCTCGACGGGGTTATTGCTGGCTACACGAACGACGTCGATTCTTCCGTGGCCATTGTGCCCGTCAAAGATGAAGCTGGTTGCCTGTTGTCGAATTTTGGCGTCTGCCGCTTTGAGACTGTACACCTCGACAGGGGATCTGACGGGAATGTGGCCCTCATCTGCAGGCTCGACGAGGGACGGCACGCTGTGCGATGCGCCGGACTGACTGATGGAATAGAAACCGCAGGCTCCGGCGATCAAGGCTCCAAACGTCACAGCAATGGTTCCAGGCGAGTCTCTTGGGGGCTGAGAGGATGACGAGTAGTTGTTGGTGTTGAGGCAGGAGACACGCGGGTGCGGGGGGTGCCGGTGTCGCGAAATCACCAGGCGCGCTGTTGTGGTGCGTCGAAACATGGCGATGAGCACGTAGAATAACGGGAGGGTTACACTGTCGGCCCAGAGGCTGGGTCTAGGTCTGTCTGGAACGCATACGAAATAGCTGGAGCTGGTGGTTGAAATTGGACACCAGTCGACTCAATTGCAAGTGTTGAGCGTTTGGAGAATATCGAAACGCCAACTGCCCCATATGCCATGTGAATGTTCCAAGATTTCAATGTTGGAAGGACCAGACGCTAGTGCCTGCCCTGAAAGGAAATGGCGACGACTTGACGTCTCAGCGTGCCAGCACATTGAGATGTCGACTCCTGGGTGCCAGCTGCTGGGCCCAGCGAGCCGGAGCCCGGAGGCCCTACATGCGGTGCATTTAGTGCATCCAGTCTGGTACTTTTAGTGCACATACCGGTCTGGTGCTGGTGTCGAGTGTGCCTCTCAGCGATTCGAGTCTAGTGCATCGAGGCCCCAAGTCCGCCGAGCTGGCACGCTGACCAGTTGACCAGCCGAGTCCAGTCCGCTGTGACCCAGGCCTAACGACGTGCCAGCAGCGGGCGCTCGCTCCGACCATTCAACCTTCCATGTTGACAAAGTACATGCCTCAAAGTATCTCCCAAGGCCCTCCCCGCCCTGACGCTACCTGGTCGCGTGTCGTCTTGCTCAATTCGTCCCTCAATGTCTCCATGTCCTTCAATATCCCGTCTGTATATTAATTTCCGTGCCATCTTGGACCCTCTCACCAAGTGGCGCCTGCACGCACTCGTGGCGGTTCACAAACTCTCACCCACATGAACCTGAGCCACCGACTAGCCTGGCGGATGACGACTGGAGGCGTGCTTGTAGCACCTTGCAGGCACCCTGTCACGCCGCCAGCACCAGTCCTGCACCCTCGCACCAGTCCAGACACCACTGGCGACCCTGCAGCCGCCCTCGGCCTGGCACTATGGCCGAGTTACCGGTTCTCAGAATCCATCTCCCGCATTTCCCTTTTTCTTCACACTGGATTTTGTATCCATGGCCATAAAAGCCTTCTATTATAAATCGTAATATCCTACCCGGCCTACACCTGCCCAAGATAGTATCCCACGGGTTCCACGGCCCACTGCCCAAACGAGCACAAATACACTGTCCCACTCGCCTGTTTATTGGTGTATTCTGCTGCATAGTAGTTAATATTCATAAACGTCCATCCATCCGTGGTGGAGGCGGCCAGAGCCGGCGACCGAGCATGATGTCACCTGCCCCCGCGGCCAGGCCAGTCCATGATACAAGTATTCGTTTAGTTACCCCTACGTAGCAGTGCCGTTGGACTGATGGCTGTGAGGCATTTCCGCTGGAGTGCACAGCCCTAAGAGATACATCTTGTAAAAACTTGGCGGGGTTTGTGGTTTGGTTCGACGTACGGGGCATTAGCCGATCTTGATTCGGAAGTCGGCTAACGAATGGCTACAGGGTAGCTCGACCAGACTGATGTTTTAACAAATGCCAGCCAGCCATTTTCGTTTCAATGTTCCATCTTACTTTCCTTCTCCCCGTCCCCTTCTCTCTTTTTTTTTTCAATGTTCCCAGTAAATATTTGTTCTTCTTTTCTATTGACTCCTTTGTCCCTGGCGCTATTCAATTGACCCACCAGATTGATGTCTCTTTCCAAAAACCCCCCTCTAATGCTCTCTCGTATCTGTCCCCCCCCTCCTTTCAACCTGCAACGGCCATCTCCGTTGCAAAATTCAAGACACAAAAAATATGCAACAACGTACTTAAGTAGTGAGGTCGCAGCAATCATGGAACATTCTAGAACCAAATCTACATCTGCGTCTCCCGAGACCTCGATATCCATCCTCCCGCGTACAGTAAGCACTCTCCTTCCCGAAGACTTATGCTTATCCCACCACCTTGCAGCCGCTACCCGCGCGCAACCGCGTTCCCCACGCAAAAGCACCAATTCTCTGTCACCAACCCCGTCCCCGAAGCTCCTGGTACGAACGAACGGTCCCTCCACAACCCCATCACGACATTTCTCCGAACAAAAGAGCCTCTTTCCGCAACCGGAGGGGTGTACATATCTCCCCGCCGGAACCGTGTCCCGCGGCTCGCCCGTGGTGCACAAGCGGCTCGCGATGCTACCGCACGTGCCCGTGACATCTGAAGGCAAGGGGCAAAAAAGAAAGTTAAATCCCGACATCTTGGTGTAAATTCCACCGAGACTCGGCGATATGTTACACTGTGCTACCCCAGAATCGGACGGCCATGTGGTCACCGAGTTTGTTGGCCGAAAATTGCGACGGCCGGGGGTAAGGGGACAAGGGTGCGGCAGGAAAATGACTTGTCGGAGACTCCGCAGTCGGCTTCCTGTGCCTATTTACGAATGTTGATGTTGATGATATCATAGCAAAGCTAAATTATTTGGTCCAATAATAGACCAGCTCCAGTGACATTACACCGTCTGTCCAATGCCCTCACGGTCATCACGATTGCCTGGGCTTCCATAACTGGCCGCCCTGGCCGCCTCGACCTTTGCCGTTGTCCCCAATCCGCCTTGCCATATTTGCTGCAGCTCCGTCTCTTCCCACCGAGGTTCACTCGTATTGTTTGTATTAACACTATATTCGCTGCTCTGCCATATTTGCAATGTTGACGCTGGTTTTGATACCCTTGTCGCAAAGTTCTCCGTGCTTTCTGATGACGCTGGCTTGCTATGATGAATGCCTTTGTCGCTCGCTGCCTTGTTCTTGTTGGCGCCGCGGTCTTCCCTATGCTTGCCGGATGAGGCGCGCCTTGTTTTGAGCATGCTGCCAACGAGGCTGCTGAATGCTTCGAGCTTGAGCGCTTTGAGGGGGAGCGCGTAGCAGTGCGGCACGTTGGTGACAACGATGGCGGTGCTGCCTTCGCGAACATACCAGTAGATCCAAAGGATGCTGTCGGGATGTGCGAAGCAATAATATCTGTTTAGCACAGCGGCAAGAATCTAGCTAAATGGTCAGAACGGGTGCTTATACATATCATTGGGTTTATGGCGACGTACGACAAAAATGCCCAAGCCGAATATCCCACAAATGGTCGCTTTTCTTTGGCTGGTTAGTGCCGATTGTAATTATTCAGCGGGCTCGCTTTACGCACTTTTTCCAGGGCAGCTGTGATTGCAGCAACATTGATATGGGAACGGCGAGCATTAAAAGATCAGATGAAAGGTTGAAAGCAAACGACATGATCAGATGGCTCTGCGATGTCGTACAGCCGGCTAGATCCCATGACGGCGCTCAATGTTAGTACCCGTTGCTTGCTCCGAGAAGATGACTCGGGACGTACGTGTATTCCCTGCGAAAACTCGAAAGTAATTGCGAAATGGTTGACACCAAAAGCCGAAGAAGAAGGCCTCAGTGACGACCCATCCCGCCAGAACGTAGCCAAGCAACAGCTTGACGTGCAATTGTCGCTTCAATCCCGACCTGGGTCCAAACTCTTGTCAGTAAACAACTGCGCCCCGTAGCATTGAATGTTGTCGCAGTGCTCCCTCACGTCAACTTCATAAACAACAAACACATGCACACCTTGCATAGCATTTGCAAAACCACCATGGACTCCTCAATTGTAAACGTAATCTTGCTTCCGTAGACGCGATCACGCATCTCGGCTCCGCTCATGCCACTGGTGCCCGTTGACGGCAGGATATTGGTGTGGGGGTGTTTTTCTTGAATATTGACCCATACAATGACATTGGTGTAGACGCCCTGCAAGCTGTCAGTGTCAAAGTGCGGGACGATCGCCAAGTGTCAGCGCCACATATCGGCTTCCTCCGCGAGTGGGTCAGCGGCGGACATGACTCGACTCGACTTTTATTCTCGTCCACGTTGAATCGAGACATGTTTCCTTACAAAGGCAAGAACCATGACATAGTCTTCGACCTCGAAATACCGAACTCCACCCAGTCGGATCGACCTCGAGACGCTGCATCCGAGTTAGTACTGGCGCTGACACTGGCACTGCTCAAGCCAGATTTATCGGCGCACGAAGCACCGAGCCATGTCCGCGGAATCATGCACGTACAAGCGGCAGAGTGTGAAGAGGCTGGCGAAGCCATACCATGTCCACGACTCGACTTGCCTCGTGTCCGCCATCTTTTGCACCTAACCGTTCGCTCTGCGACCCGCGTCTATCCGGACATTTCTATAACAAAAGTGCTCGAGGCTCGGAGACGCGTGGGGAGGATCTGCTTTCGGTGAGCGGACAGCGGCCGTGGTTGTCGTCACAACTGTGGATTGAAGAAAACGAACGCGCCTTCGGCTGCGAATATCACATATTCGAGCAGATGAAATGCCGTGGCGGAATAGTACTGTATTGAACAGCGGCGTCCTTGAAGATTTTAAGGGAGGGGGCAGCTTACAATCGACCGGCCCCCCAGAGGTGCCAAAAGCAATGAAATCAACCAGGCATTGGGCCATTCACGATTTGCTGATCCTGCCCCTTCACCCCGACCTGCCTCTCACCCATAGCGCAGTGTCTTTGAGGCTGTCAAATAGCACAACGGCCGGCGGGTTACACTGAGAGACGACGTTGAACCGTATGATTGAATATCATTTGTCGGCCAGAGACAAGCCCTCGGCAAAGCGGCATTTTATTGGCGAATTAAAAGGAGGGTGGCGCTCCATGTCTTGCACGGCTTTTTCCTTTGGTACTCGTCTTCAGTGCCTGAGCATCTTCTGCGCAGGCAATATTGTCCTTGTCCAGTGTGAATTGCTTCCAGGTTGTTTCGCCCCAATGTTCAGGCGTGAAAATTGATGTCATGCGTAGAAGCCGAGGCAAGGCTGGGAAGTTCCCGGGCAAGTATCATTGGGTATCTCGTCGTGAGAGATACCGCATGCATCATCTCAGCTGACAGATTGGCCGCATTACCGACGCGCATTTGAGCAATTTAGTACTCTCGGCCCCCATGTCTCACGGCAGTACGAATACGACTCTGCTGGCGCGTGGATCTGTGTTTGTCCGGACAAGACTTGAAAAGTTCGGATGCCTAGATGGGTGCATCTTTATAGACCTCAAGCTGCAATGGTATACCTCATCTGGTGTAGCCTTGTGGATGTTTATCTCTTCAGCTTTATGCTTTCACCTCTCCCCGACGGAACCAGCAGGATAAGGCATGCCGGTTTTGTCGGTCTCGACGAATCACCAGCTTGGATAGACTGAAGGTGAATTCTGTGCTGAACAGGAGGGGCTGCGGAAGGTCTGCTCAACCCGAGAATATGGCTCGATATGGTAAACATACTCGGGAGGCCTATATATCTCTCACCCTTGCGATAATGTTCATGGCTCATTTTGCCTCGATGGCGGGTGATGACGCATCTGATGAGCGGCGAGCTGAGCTTTCTAGTGACGAGTTCCATGAGGGCGTATCGAGTAAGCCAACGGATAATCGAATCTGGTTGTTTGGCCGGATCCATCCTCTCAATATGACCTGAAGTAGGCAGTGAGATGTAGATTATCAGAGGAGCTGGGCTGTGGCCAATCGAAGACGCAGTCGACACTTGGGGCACCACTCAGGCCGCAGCTGACATTTTGCATACAGCTGAGGGGTGTTACAGCGGTGGCCGCGTCTACATGCAACTTCCAGTCAATAGTAGACCAGAGCGCATCAGTTCCGTTGGTTGCTGTCTCGCTTCTGGGGAATCGACGTCGGCAACGCCGGAATAATACTATGCGTCCGGTGAACGTCGACGGTAGGCTAGGGTTTAACCATCAACAAAACTTTAGCCATACCTATACATCTGGACCAGCATCAACGGCCAGCCAGAGATTTCCCTATATCCCTCACTAGGATCCCCAAACCGACTTTAACTTGGTCCACATGAAGATCGCTATGACCTAGATCAGTCAAACTGGACCAAAGCAACTTGGATAATTATAAATGGTGCCTTGGGCCCTTCATGTTCTCAGCAAGACGGGAACCCCCCTCTTTGACAACCGAACTTGACGTATGGGGGGAAGAATTATGGAAAATAACCTTGTCAAGGTTAGCACGACGGATCTTGACGTTGGCTGTATTTCGACCCAACTTACTGTTATATCCGGTCTGTCTGGTAGCCAGGGAATGGATTGGATATAAAGATCCAGTCCATGCGACAAAGGGCCAGGGGTTCTACTACTAGTTTATCCCCTCGCAAGTTTGCATCCGATTTCTGCACAAGCCAAAGCCCAACTCGGACGAGCAGAGATAAAGCCAATTGCTTTCCACTTTTTGACTATGAGGAGCAGGGCGAAAACTTCATCCAGCCCTTCTAGGCTAGCAAATTGACTCGTCCTTATCAGGGGCTCCCTGTGCTTGGCCTGTGAGGTTGTAGTTTGAGCCACACTGGTCATATGGGTATGACATTTGATGTGTAACAAATGAACGTGCCAACAAAGGAGGACTTTGCTGCCGATACGGAGTACTCCAGGCTCGTTATTCGCAAGAGCACGGCTGAGCCATTGATAAAAGCGGCTTCATGAAGTAGCGAATGGGCTGCTGGGATCATCTTGGAGAACAGCCACTCGAGCACGAAATAGGAATAAAAAGCGTTTATCAAGCTTTAGGTCTTTTGTCCATCTGTTCCATCTGTGGACGAGTGACTGGCCAGTTGACGCTTCTGAGACATGGACGCAGCGGTGTATGCAGCTTTTGGTCTGTTAGCGTCGGACACGCACCACCTTTGGCTCACCTGTCTATGACCGTCTGCCATGCATGCTTCCTATGCCTGAGACTTCGAGTTTTCTTCTCTCCGCAAACTCGCTCTCCAGTTCGTCGTGGTGAAGCATGGGAGATCAGAGTTTCGTCCACTGTTTTCTTTTTTAAACCCCCCCCGTGCGCAAAGGGAATTTCTCACGTGCTGGAGGGTCGGTCGCTCCTGCCACTTCACCTGGCAGCATTTGTCCCGGCGGTGTCGCTCATTTTTGCTGCAACGCAACCCATTGAGATCTGCGCGACTGTCTATACCTCATCTCACAGTCTCGCGTCTCAACTGGGCAGTGGGCATAGACGCAGAGACTATGTACATCACCATGCCATCCAGCACGCCACCATCCACACCTGGCGCGGGCGGCGAGATCGAGAAGCACACCACGCTTCCTCATACGAACTTGACTGACGACTTGGCTGGCTCGTCGAGTCAGGAATCTGCCGACCATGGAGATGCAAGGATTGATGCCATTCGGCAAAAGAAACCTGTCTTGAGGTTCCTTGCGAATCTCGAAAGTCGAATCGACCGATTTGCCAAGTTTGAGGCCATGGGCGTGGAGAGGGTTCCTGAGGACAAGCGCAGACCCCCGCAAATACTCAACGTATGTATGTAAAGTGGTAGGGCGTTATGGGCTACGACGCTAATATGGCTATTCAGATGATATTTTTCTGGTTCTCCGTCTTGTTCAGCCCAACCATGATTCAAATTGGTATTTTGGGCCCGATCCTTGGACTCTCAGTCAACACCTCCATTATTCTCACCATCTTCGCAACATTGTCCGGATCGACTGTGCCCGCCTTTACCGCCACCCTTTCACCCATGACCGGATTACGACAGGTGGCAGTGTCACGGTATTCCTTGGGGCTTTGGGGCTCAAAGTTGGCCGCTGTGCTCAACGTCGTCATCAACATTGGCTATGCAACGATTGCTGCTATCCTTGGAGGCCAGCTTCTCCGTGCCGTGTCAGGGGGCAGTCTGGCACTGGTCGTCGGCATCGTCATCATCATTCTTGCTGCCTTTGTAGTGTCCTTTTTAGGCTACCGAGTTATCCATCACTACGAAAGATATGCCTGGTTCTTTGCTTTGGTCCTCATCTGTGTTCTCTACGGACAGTCTGCCAAGTACTTTTCCCCAACACCTGACGCCGGTCTAAGCTCTGGAATCGATCTTAGCGGGGGCTGTTTGTCGTACTTTGCCATCATCTTCGGCGTCTGCGCTTCTTGGTGTCCGATAGCGGGCGACTACTACATCCACTATCCCGTCGCAACTAGTAAATGGTTGGTGTTTGGGCTGACATATATTGGCTTGATCGTGCCTACAATATTTGTTGGAACTCTGGGAAATCTCCTCGGGGGGATTGTTCTGACAAACGAGACGCTATCCAGCATTCACCGCCAAAGTGGCACGGGTGGTCTCATTCTTGCCATCATGTCACCTCCTGACGCCTGGGGCAAGTTTGCTTGTGTCTTCTTCGCCCTATCGTTTCGTAGGTCTTATATGTGGTGTAGGCGACTAAACTGGCTCCTGTGCTGACTTGATTAAAAAACGAAAAACAGTTGGCGACACGATTGCGAATATTTACTCCAGCGCGCTTTGCATGCAGCTCCTTGGCAAACACTTTGTGGCTGTTCCGCGGTTCTTCTGGTGCACAATTTTGAGTCTCGTCACATTTGCACTCGCCTATGGTGGCCGTAATGTGTTGGAGGAAATCATTAACAACCTGCTCTCTATTCTCGGCTATTGGACTCTTGCATTCGCCGTCATTCTCTTTATTGAGCACTTTTATTTTCGGCCCATGATTGGAGGGTATGACTTGACGGCGTGGCAGGACCCCAAACGACTACCGCTGGGCTTGGCTGGTACAGGTTCTCTGCTGATTGGCATTGGATTTTCATTCTTAGGCATGTGCCAAACCTGGGTATGCAACCGACCAAGAAGCTGAGCGACAGATCTTTGGTCTCATGCTAACGGCGCATTTAGTACATCGCGCCCATCGCCAAGAAGATTGGCAGGTATGGAGGGGATGTGGGTGATGAGCTTACTCTCATCTCAGTCACGATTGCCTATCCCGTCTTGAGAACGCTGGAGCTGAAATGTATTGGACGGTGAATGGGCCTAGAACAGTTGCGCACGGTCGACAGCATGTTGCAGGGCTGCCGTTAACGGGCCTGATGTTTAGCTGAGCGGGCATCCCTGGAGTGGCTTGCCAAGCCTGTCAGGAGAGATAAGCTTCGGCCCGACGCCATCTCGCAGCTTTGGTGGGCCATCCAACATGGAATGGTCCGGGGCGTTTTGGCGTCCGGTGGAGATGGCAGGGAGTAATTCATTCGCCGAAACCCTGAACACTACATTAATTTAATCAGGATTGTACGGAGTACGGAGTGGTGTATGCCATATTCAGGCACTTATTCTGGAGGTGATTGATACCCAAAGAAGGATTTTTGTATATGGAGTTATGTAGCTGAGTAGTTTGTCTCGCATCATGTGAGATGAAATGTCGTGGGGGAACTATGGATACCCCAGTTGGCATTTGAAGTACTAGTGAGGTACATGGGGTGTAAATCGGTCGCTATTGAACTAGTGTATGATAACACATACATAGGTAAGCATTCATACGAGCAACGCACATATAATCATGTTCAATCGAAGCAGAAGCCACCACCAGATCGATCAAGGTCATATCACAATACAACCTGGCGGCTCAGGGATCTTTTTTTCACGTCGGACCTTCGAGCCACCCCTCACCGCAAGTGCACCAACAAATTCAATGATCGACTACGACCTCCGCTTCTCCCCCTCATCTTGACATTCCATATCGTCCAACACTACATCTCAACCACCTTTCCGCATCCCTCAGATCCGGTGAATTCATCCATCGTATAGTTGTATATGCCAAGCAAACAGAATGACAACAAACGACAGGTCTCACGCCTTTCACGGCGTCGTCATCCACGCCACATCCCTCTCCAGCCTTGCCATCCTCGAGAACGCCCTCCTCATCGTCACCCCCACAGGCCGAATCGCCTCGCTCGAAGCCAACATCCCCATTGATCAGGTCTCTTCCAAGCTGGCCTCGCTCAACTACGCCTCATGTCCCATCACGTACCTAGCTCGTGGGCAGTTCCTCATGCCCGGCTTCGTAGACACGCATCACCACGCTCCGCAATGGCTACACCGCGGCCAAGGCCAGGGCCTCCATATCCTCGAGTGGTTGGACCAAGTGGCCTTCCCCCACGAAGCGCGCTTCGAGGACGCCTCCCACGCGAAAAGAGTCTACGGCCACGTCGTGCACGGCATGCTGCGCCAGGGCGTGACAACAGCCAGCTACTACGGCTCCAAGCACGGCGAGGCCACCAAGATCCTAGCCGACACCTGTCTCTCGCGCGGCCAGCGCGCCCTCGTGGGCAAATGCAACATGAGCAGAAACGCACCCGACTACTACCGCGACGCCGACGAGCGCGAGTCCCTCCAGGCCACGCTCGACTGCATCCAGCACATCCGGCGCATCGACCCCGACGGCCAACTGGTGCGCCACGTCCTCACGCCCCGGTTCGCAATCTGCTGCGAGCCCAGCCTGCTCGCGGGCCTGGGCGACCTCGCGCGGGAGCACCCAGACATGGCCATCCAGACGCACTTCAACGAGTCGGCGCAGGAGAAGGAGGCGACGCTCGCGCTGTTCCCAGACTTCACCAACGAGGCCGACCTCTACGAGCACTTTGGCCTCCTCAACGACCGCTCCATCCTCGCCCACTGCACCATCATGACCGACTACGAGACCCGGCGCCTGGCCCGCCTCGGGTGCGGCGTCGCCCACTGTCCCACCGCCAACATGACCGTCGGGGGAGGCTTCATGGCCGCCCCCGTGAGGGACTTTCTGCGCACCGGCATAAAGGTAGGTCTGGGCACCGACTCGGGCGGCGGCTACTCGTCGTCCATGCTCAACGCCATGCGGCACAGCCTCGTGGCCTCGTTTGCGCGGGACTTCCTGGACGCGCGGGACGGCACCGCGGCCGTGTCGTTTGAAGAGGTTTTCCACATGGCGACCCTGGGGGGTGCGCAGGTCGTCGGGTTTGGCGGCGAGGCGGGAAATTTCGAGCGCGGCAAGGCGTTTGACGCGCTGGTCGTCGACGTGCGCGGCGAGGTCGGCGGTGTCAATGCGCCGCTCGAGGAGGACGATTCGGCGAGGGCCATGCTCGAGAAGTTTGTCATGACGGGCGATGACAGGAACATACGGAGCGTGTATGTCGCGGGGAGAAAGGTGCACGGCGTCTAAGAGAAGGAGAGGGGCCGGCCAACATGACCATGTACTACGAAGTACTACTACTAGTTCGTTGCCCTGCATGATATGACAGGCGTGAAAAAGGGTGACGGTACCGTTTACAATAGCTACATTGTATCATCTATTCGGGTATCTAAACGCCCGTGTCCACCGAAGAAAAGGCACGCCTGTTAAATATCCAACGCCCAAGCTTACTCGTCATCTTCCAGGCCATATGCTGCATCCATATCGGCATCATCGTCATATCCACCCTCAAATTCGCCGCCGTCACCGTCGCCGTCGCCATAGTCCTCCCGCTCTTCGTATTCTTCCTCCTGGGCCTCGTCGTCACCGGCAACACTCTCCTCTGGCTCTTCATTTGCATCATCGCCCCCCAGCGTGCTGCCAGCCACGCTGGTCTTGCGACTCGTCGCTGCCGAGCCGAGACCACCCGCATTGGGAATGTCAAAGATGCTGCGGATGGCGTCGTAATTGATTCGCTTCGACCAGGCCCTGTCCTTGACAACATTGATGGCTGCCTCGGCCGCAGAACTCGCCGGGCTGGTCTGGCCTTCGCCCATCTTGGCGCGCTTCCGCCGTCGGCGTGTCTGCTTTGGCCTCTCTGCCTCGACCTTTTTTCGAAACAGCTTTTCCTGGTGCTGTCGCAGCCAGTCCTTGTTTTGGTTGACCCAGATGAGCTCTTTGATACGGGCCTCGTCGGGCGACAGCAGACAATTCTGCACCTCTGGATCGTCGGCAAATTCGTCCTCTGTCACCTCCTCCGCCATGGATACGGCTTTGGACGGCCGTTGCTGGAGGGCCCAGTCGGAGTGGATCCTGGCGCGCTGTTCGGCGTTGGCATACGCAAGCGCGTGCTCATAGGTCAGCGGATCGTTGAACATTTCTTCGATTTGGCCTTCGAGTTCTCGTTCGTCATCTTCCCAGTCCTCGTCGATGGGAAGTTGTGGTGGCTTGGCGCGGCGTTTACCCTTGTTGGCAGACTGCTCGCCCTCCCCTTCTTCCTGGTCTAGCTCCTCGTCAATCGCGTCGCCAAATTCGTTGACCAGGTTTTCCAGACTCTCCGTTGCTTCGCCTTCCGCCACGCTCTCGTCGTTGACGCGGATACTTGGCATGTCTTTTGGGATCTGAGAGGGCAGTGGTGGAATGATGAATCCTTCAGTGTCCCGGCGAAATTTGATGGCGGGAGCTTTTGACAAATCGGCGCCTCCTTCCGTCATTCTTCGCTGACGAAAAGCCGTTTCGACGCCCGAGGTAATGTCGCCATTTTCGCCGTTTTGAGTGGCGCTTCGTTTTCTCTTCCGTGACTTGTCCTCCATCACCTTCCTATATTCATCCGACTTCCGATAAAAGGACGGAGGATCATGGGAACTTTCTAGGAAATCTTGCTTCAGGAAGTCCTCTACCGACATCTGACTCGACTCGGTGATGTTGAACTCTTGGAGTCTATTCTGAATGGTGTGATTGGTGACCTTGACAATGTAGACAACCTCGCGGACGGTGCGTCGGAAGTTGTGCATGCGAGCCGCCATCAGCAAACAAGCGCCGCAGATGCCGGAAGGCCGTCGGCCCATGACCATCCAATCGCGGCTCATTCGCTTGACCAGTCTGACTGCGTCTTCGGCAACCTTGGCCGTCTCTTGGTGAAACTCCATCTTGGTCGCGAATCGCCAAATGAGATCCTCGGGGTACACCGGAATGAGCCCGTCGTTCCCAATAGGAACAACTTCATTGAGCTTCTTGAAGATGCGCCCGAGCTTGAACACATTGAGTTGAACCAGATCAGCCAGGTCAATCAACATTACTTTGCAGGGCGGTTCCGCGCGGCAAGCGGCATACAGGCAAACGGCAGCGACACTAGCGAGCGTCCGTCCCTGGATAAAGTTGGCGCCGGAAGCCAGCTTGAAAACCTGCGTGCCGGCAGTCACCAGGCTTTCGCTCACATTGAGCTGCTGGGCGTAACCCTGCATGAGACCACGGGCCTCACGGATGCTCTTCTCGCGATCCTCTGTGCCGCCAACCCTCCGGAAGGCCGGGCCCATGCTGCGAACACCGGCTTGATCGGCCCCGATGAAGGAACCGTGGACGACTGCCGCACCCGACGAGGATTCGCCAAACTGGACTTCGGCCACAATGTTGCTGTCGTCAGCGACACGACCGCAGGTTTGACAGGTGCCGTCGACGACGTTGGGCTTTGGACAAGCCTTGTTAGGACATTGCTGCCGAGCAGGAGCCGCGACGCTGCCGCCGCGGTTGGCCGACGCAGACGCTGAGCGCGACTGTCCTGCGGCCTGCATCTGGCGGCGCTCCTCGCGCTCTCTCAGAGCCCGGGCGGCATTTGGCCGCGCAAAGGGAGACTTGGCCGGGCCGCCTGCGCTAGGTTTTCGGGTGGGTGTTAAAAACGAAGACATGAGGTTGATGTGGTGTGTACAAATGCCGAATACAATTTGATGGTGAATATGGAGTTTCGGATCCCCCTACCAGACAAAGAAAAAAAAAGACAAATAAATGTACAAAAAAACTCTATCCCAGTAACACAGTACTATTATGGATAAGACATGAATATTCTTGGCCCTCTCCAACCGGACTGATCTGGAGCAATGCCACGAACGGGCAACGGTCTCATGGGCCGGGCGTTGTGTGCGTGTCGATGAGTCTGCACTGTGACGATGTGTTCAGCATGACATGGCATGGGGTCTGGTCGAGGAAAAGTGCAGAAAAAAGGCGAGCATGGGGGGGCGACGACTTTGGTCGCGGGCGCAGCGGACGGGGTGGTCGAGTGGGGATGGGCACGAGCAGAGTTTTGCGTCGCGTCAAGCCTCTTGCTGAGTCACCGCCGACCTCGAGGATTCGAACGCCCTCGAGGGCGAAATTATTTTGGGCGCCGGCCGGGGGTCGTCAATCAAGTTGACGGCTGTGCACATGCATTGCTTGACGATTGATTTCAGGATCGGCCGAATGCAAGCTGGTGACAGAGCAAACTCGGCACGGATTCTGGACAAGCTCGTCGAGACGGTCGCTGGCTCAGTCGCTCTGGTCAAGCTGGCAAAGGGATGCTGCGGCGTGGTTACCGCCGACCAGACGTCACGTGCTTAAGGTTCATCATGACGCGGGCACGGACACGGACACGACAGGAAGGCATAGGGTTAGGGTTATCTGTCACCCACTCGAGGGATTGTCTCTGAATATGCGGGCACATCTATTGTTTGTGCTAGGCCATGGAACAATGATGCGCGTTGCACTTTTTGATGAAGGGGCTCTTGACTGCGCATGTGCTGGAATAGCTGACGTTGACACTGAGTCACGGACACTGTGTCTGAAGCTGGGAATATCTCATGGCATTCAGCACATGAGCTGCTTTACGTGCCCGTCTTTACATTCAAATCATAATATTTGCATTCCCGCCCAGACTCGTTCTCAAATACGCATCAGACACGGCGAAAGCCAGCCCATCAGTTCCAGTCGACGGTAAACTCGGTAAACGTGGCCTCCAACTTATCCGCCGTGTCCTTGGAGGGCCTCGCAACGGCGGCGGCGACCTCGACCTCCCACCCGTCGCCGGCGGCCGTCCCAAACGGCCAGGTGATTTCCCTCAGGGGCGTCTTGCCGCCGTCCCGGTCGAGGTGGTACACCCACAGCGTCGTGCCGGTCCCGTCGTCGCTGCGCTCGACGGAGATGGTGACGGGGCGGGAGGCGTTGCGGACCTCGTGGCCGCAGGGGGCGTCGGAGACGCTCCAGTCGGAGTAGTTGTCGGTGCAGACGGTGGACAGGCGGGGCGCGTCGTTGAAGAGCTCGATGCCCGACTTGATCCATTTCCTGTCGGCGCCGTTGGTGAACTTGAAGAGGATGCCGGCCTGGTCGAACTGGTGGGTGTATGTGGCGAGGAAGGTGATGCATGCGGATTTGAAGCCGAGGGTTGGGCCCTTGGAATGGACGCGATAGGGGGCTGCGGGGAATTAGAATTTGTTTTTATTTGATCAAGTTACAAATGAACAAGTTGCGCGTGGTCTGGTGATGAACATGGTGTTAGGTGAGGTGTGTGGTTTTACCTGTAAAGACGTCATGCGCGGGAGGCTTCTTCCAGATGTCGGTGTTGGCATCGGCTGCAAAAGTAAGCGGCGTGTGCATTTTGGTATTTCCTGACTGGATATGTATGGGTTGTATATGTTTTTGGATGCGCGAATCAATCCTGCTCAGCTTCAAAGACGCAAGATGGCAGCCGTGGTATTTATATCGAGTCGGTTTGTCTCGCGGTCTCGGCCACGCCAGACTATTGACTGCCAATGTCACCCTCCTCCGCACATGGGCTCTTCTTCACAGGTCAAAATAAACTACGAGCCCGCGTTGCCTACCTAGTGGCTAGTCGAGGCCGTGCATCGGATCTACGGGCCCTCAGACCCTAGTCTCCATGTTCTCGCCATTATTAATGACTTTATGGAGTTTCATCAAGCAACTTGTGTCAAAATGGCTACTGCGCTCAACTCGAGCAACGTGGATGGTGGGTCGGCCTGGCTCCAAAAACATGGAGGCCATTTCGGCGAGACGAATGCGGTAGTTGGCACGAGCATGGACGAGGTGAATTCGGAATAGATGACAAAACAAGATCATGAGACATTTCGGAACGCACAAACTGGACAGAAAATGCCCAAGAACTGGCTCGATCTACTATTGAACAAGTCACGATTACGGCGTACAAACTTGGCATTATTCACCACCACCAGACCAACTACTCCATCGCCAGGCCCTTCATGCCTCCCCAGCTCGCGGCCCAAAAATCGAAAAAGGGGTACCACCTAGGCCGCCACTCGCCCGTCCCCCCCTTGGGAAACACGCTCGTCATGTTCTCGAGGTACGTCGACGTCAGCCTCCACAAGGGCCTGGGCACCATCGTCTTGGTCTCGGACGCGTCCACCCGCGGCGCGGCCCAAGTCAGCCTCTGCCGCTGCAGCTCCCTCATCACGCGCAGCATGACGGTGGCGGCGCAGTCGGCCCCCAGGGTCCACGAGTTCTCGGCATATCCAAACGAGAAGACGAGGTTCGGCACGTCCTGCAGCATGCACTGCTTCCAGGCGAACCGGTCGGTCAGGTCGACGGGGGCGCCGTTGGCGGAGAACCGGATGCCGCCGCCAAACTTGAGCCGGATGCCCGTCGCGGCCACAATGACGTCGGCCTTGAGCACCTGGCCCGACTTCAAAACGATGCCGTCCTCGGTGACGGTGTCGATGTGGTCCGTCACGACACTTGCCTGCCGCGACCGGAGCGCGGCGAAGAGATCCCCGTCCATGACGACGCACAGTCTCTGATCCCACGGCCCGTACCGCGGCTGGAAGTCCCTCTTCCAGTCGGCGTCCTTGGGGAGCTGGAGGGACGTGAGGAGGCGCAGCAACCCTCCCGCGACGGCGGGCATGTTTCTGCTCACAAACAGCAGGATCTGGGTCTGAATCATCCAGCGGTACCGGTTCAGCCGGCGCGCCATTCGATCGGGGAAGATGATGGCCAGCAGGCGGGCTATTCTGCCGTACTGGTTCAGCGTGAGGTACCAGCTCGGGCTGCGCTGGAGCATGGTGACGTGCTTGACCTTGTTGGCGACGGCGGGCACGATGGAAATGGCCGTCGCGCCGCTGCCAATAATGACCATTTCCTTGTCGGCGTAGTCGTAGTCCTGCGGCCAGTGCTGCGGGTTGATGAGCCTGCCGCCAAACTTGTCGATGCCGGGGATGGTCGAGGCAAGCGGCTCCTGGTAGTCGTAGTACCCGGTGCCAAGGAAGACAAACCGACCCCGGAAGAGCTGCGGCGGCGGCGTCGCTTGGCCGTCGTGATGCTCGCCGCCGCCTTGCTGCTGGGCCATGACCTCCCAGCATTTTTCGTCGGGGCTCCAGTTCGCTGAGACGACCTTGTGGCCGAGGCGAATGTGCTTGTCGATGCCGGCCTGCTGCGCAGACTCAACCATGTACTGCTTGATCTTTCCCCCCGAGGCAAGCGACTCCCTGCCCGGCCAGGGGTTCCAGCCAAAGCTGAAGGTGAAGACGTCCGAGTCGGACCTGATGCCTGGGTATCGCCAGAGATCCCACGTCCCGCCGATGGCGTCGCGGCTCTCCAGGATCACGTACGAAGTGCCCGCCGGCGCCTCATTCTGCACGCGGTATGCGGCGTTGATGCCAGAGACGCCCGCTCCGATGATGACTACGTCAAAGTCCAAGCTGTTGGACGAGGCTTCCGACTTGGCGTCCATGGTCTATCTGACGTGACACAAGAGTGTTTGGGGTTGGAAAAAAAAAAAGAAAGAAAGATTTTGTACGACACAAATTTTTGTTGCCGGTCTGCCGCCGGCGTGTTCTCGGCCGCTCGGATTGGCACATGCGAAAAAAAAAAAGGGTTTGCAGCTATTTTGATCAGCCGAGCCGTCAGTGTAACCCAGCCAAGACACCACCAAATTGGTCGGAATGCAGATGTCGAGCGGAGGCGTCGACGAATCAAGACATCTTGCCCCTTCGGTGAAGATTAGGAGAACCCTTCAGCTCCACTTCCCCTCAATTCTTCAGAGGGTCACAGTCTGTTTCGAGCCATCCATGGTGGAGGATGGAGGAGGACACTGTCTGGATCAAGGTAGACCCTCTCATGGAACGTGATATCGAGACCCTGTGTCTTAGTTGTCGAGACAGGCATCGAATATCGTGTCAGCCCATGTCACGCTGGATGAGAATGAAATGCATGCTGGTTGGCATGCTGCCCGTATCAATCATGCGGTCCATCCATTGCCATTTGGATCGACGCCGCCAGACGTTTCCAATCATGCATACTATCAGGGCCGCAGCGTGATCTATCAGCAAACGTAGTATATCGTTTTCACCCCTTTTTGTTCCACACCTCGGAGCTGGTACTCCGTACTCGGCAGTAGAATCGACCCTTGTGATGCCTTGTTTTGTCTCTGTGCAATGGTTTCTCCATCAGTACTAAATAGAAAGATCGGAATGGGTAAAAGTCACTGCGAGGTAAATCGCTGTACGAGCCTACAAAAGGAGTCGCATCCTACACCAGGTATTGGCAAGAGCTGCAACATTCGTAGTTTGCCTTAGGCTTGTCGCTACCAAGTAAACTCCCGGCAGGCTGATTGTGCGGCAGAGAATCTCACGCAGGCAGAGTGTTGCAAGAAAAAACCGAAGATCTCAAGCGCGACGAAAAATAGCATTTGAAGACCTCCACTTTTGGCGGTCGTTAAAACAGGCAGCAATCTGGTGATCCACTTTATCCCATTGACAACGTTGAACAGACTTGGATGCCGACTCATTCGAATCATCTCAACCAGCCACCGTTTGCTCAATAAAACGACGAATGACGGAATACGCAATGTACCAAGGCCGGCTTCTGTTCTCACTGGGCACACCTCCCTCCCATTTGATTGCCGTGCTGGGCCCGGAGCCAAGCTCAAAGCAGGAAGTAAAGTGCGATCCCACCCTGCTGCCTGATGTCGATGCTGACACAAGATGTACATGGAACAGAATATAAGCGCTAGTCAATGTTCAGGAATTATCAGGAACCTTCGAGATGTATCTATAAATTTGATCAGCAGTGGTACATTGGGCGTTGTGGGAAGCTTCAAAAAAGATATAATGTCCGGGAGCTATCCAACGTCGTCATGAATACACAGCGTTCTTCACTCGTTCAAATCCCTCTCGCAGAGAACAGGACGATTCCATCATGGCCGACTACGCAAAACTTCCCGCCGGCGCGACCCTCGCCATCACCCCCTTCAAGGCACACGTCGCCGAGGAAAAGCTGCAGCACTTCAAAACACTGCTGCACCTCTCGCCAGTCGGTCCCGCCGTCTTCGAAAACACCCACGCCGGAAACACATACGGCATCACGAGGGACTGGCTCCAGAATGCCAAGAATGCCTGGCTAAACGACTTTGACTGGCGCAAGCACGAAGACCGCATCAATTCGTATCCCAACTTCAAGACGTCGGTCCAGGATCCGAACGGCAACACCATCGACGTCCACTTCCTGGCTCTCTTCTCCGAGAACCCGCACGCCGTCCCCATCGCCCTGTTCCACGGATGGCCAGGCTCCGTGTGCGACTTCTTCGACATGCTGGACCTCTTGAGGCAGAAATTCTCGCCGGCAGACCTGCCGTACCACGTTGTAGTGCCCTCGCTGCCGGGGTACGCCTATTCCAGCCTGCCGCCGGATGTAGATTACGGAATCGACCTGGCGGCCGGGGCGATGCACAGCCTCATGATGGGCTTGGGTTTTGGGTCTGGATACTTGGTCCACGGTGGCGACCTGGGCAGTTTTGTGAGCAGGATCATGGCGCTGCGGTACGCCGAGTGCAAGGGGATGCATGTAAACATGATGGGCGCGCCGGCGCTGGACGAGAACCCCCCGCGTAGCGAGGACGAGAAGCAGGCGTTGCAAAGGGCGCTGGAGCATATTGATACCGCGAGCGGATTCATGTTGCAGCAGGGGCAACGTCCGGCGACTGTTGGACTGGCACTGAGTGCTAGTCCTTTGGCATTGCTTAGCTGGTGAGGCCTACTGATTTTTTTTTCTTTTTCTTTTCTTTTTTTTTTGCACAATTTTGGCATCGTAAGCACTTGCTAACGGCGAGGATAGGATTGGTGAGAAATTCCTGGCGTGGACAGATGGCGATTTCCCGCTCGACAAGATCCTGGAAAGTGTGACGCTGTACTGGATGACGGATACATTTCCTCGAACCATGTATCATAGTCGCGGGGTACGTGCTCTTGGTCTTGGTGGTATTGGAGTGGAAGCTGACCGTGTCTTGTAGTTGGCTGGCGCACATGACAAGCCAAAGATTGCAAGAACCAGCGTGGTATGTACCACCTTGTCTGAACGGATTCGATGAGTGCTGACGAGTCGATGGCCAGGTCTGCAAGATGACGGCGCTGCAACTTCCGTACGTCGAAAAGCCGTGCGGCTATTCTCTGTTTGCCAAGGAGATTTTCCCTGTTCCCAAAACTTGGGCGGATCTGAGCTGCCATCTGGTGTCGTTCAACCAACATGCGCAGGGCGGCCACTTTCCAGTGAGTGCACACTTTGACGGCGACAGCTTCGTGTGTGAGTATGCACTAACGATATTTAGGCCATGGAGAGTCCACGCGCGCTGCTCGCTGATGTGGAGGCGTATGTCGAGAAGGCTTGGACTGCAGACGACTCTGCAAAGTGAGATTTACCGAACTATATGATGGGATGCTGAGATGAACAAGTTGGTCAGGAAGAGTATTGAAGAGTCGCGGACCTGAAGATTGCATACCACAGGGACATGTTATAAACAATTTACTTTCTACAGATTAAATTACGCGCGCAATCATGTATTCTGATGCGAATCCTGCAGATCAAATCCCACCGCCGTCCAACTCATGTCGCAAGGCTGAAAAGGGCATCACCTTGCCGTCAAGCCCCCGTCGGCCAAGAGTGCCGTGCCAGTAATAAACGAACTTCTCCCACCAGCAAGGAACAAGACGCCATCCGCAATCTCCCCCGGCTGTCCCATGCGATTCATCGGCACCGACGTGCGCACCGTCTCCTCCACAACCGTCTGGGTTTCCGGCGAAACCGTCATCGGCGTCTCCGTGTACCCCGGACACATGGCATTGATGCGCAGCCCGTCCTTGGCGTAGTCCAACGAGGCCGACTTGGTGAGCCCAATGACGGCATGCTTGGACGCCGTGTACGCCGCGTACCGCGGTATGGCGACGAGGCCCAGGACCGACGCCAGATTGACAATGGAGCCTCGCTGCAGCGGGCGGCCGTCGACGGCGGACCGTATCGGCTCCTGCTTGAGCATGATTTGCGCGGCGGCCCTGAGCACGAACAGGCTGCCGTTGAGGTTGACGCCCATGACGCGGTCCCAGTCGCTGGTGTCGGCAAAGGCGGCGCCCTCGTCGTGCCTGGCCGTCACGCCCGCGGCGTTGACGACGTAGTCGAGCCGGCCGAATGTCGCGGCTGCCTCCTGGACGGCCTTGCTCACTTGCTCCTCATTGGTGACGTCGACGACGAGCGTCAACAGGTGGCATTGTCGGTCTGTCTGGCGTGCTGCGATTTCTGCGGCGACCTCGGTCTTGGCTGCGAGGAGGGCCTGCTCGGATCTGTCGAGGAGGGCGACCCCGGCGGCGCCATCGACGGCAAAGGCGCGGGCGCATGCTTTGCCGATGCCGGACGCTGCTCCGGTGACGAGTGCGAATCCGGGGACGTCCATTTGGCGATGGGGGGGAGGTGTAGTGTCAATGCGTGATGGCGAACAGATTCCGGGGCCCCTCTGACGGAGGTGCTTCTTTGTGCTTGTTTGGGGGTTCTTGGTTCGAGCATCTGTTGAGCGGGTGTTCAACTGGGGCCTCGGCAAGTTATTAATTAATGTCAACTGGTTCAATTGATGTTTCCACAGTTTGCCGATGCCTGGCTAGTCTCGGAGCTGCCAGGCGTCCCCTGGTCATGCAACGGCGAGCATTCAATGTTCCCACACCTCGCCCCATATATGCAGGTCATGATGTATGCGGAATGTCTGGTGTTGTTGGGGCTATACAGGCCAAAGGCATGTCAATTGACTGCAATATCCCTGCGTTAACTTATCGTGACTGCAACAAAGCAGCTTCGTCACACTTTGTTCAGCATCGACGTACATACACCATGAAGCCGAGGAACCCGCACGGGCATGCTTGACGGCCTTTTGCTCCCTCGATGTAAGTTATTTGAAACCTTCTTTCTTTTTTTCTTTTACCTTTTAAACATACCACCATGATGATATTACGTGCAGCCCCAACTATGGTTTGACTACCTCATGTTGGAGATGGCCAGCCTTGGAGATAGGCATCTGGCTGGCCCTTGTTGTTGGTCATGCCATGACATTTGCCCTGCTCGACATCTGGATGCAAGCACCAGGCAATAGAAGTTGCAGTTGCCATTTCCAGTCAGGCTTACCTTTGGTTCTGCATGAGGCGTGCTGCACCAAGCGGTTCAACCAACTCGCCAGCTCCAAGCCAATCAGTGACCTTGTCAATTGGAGCAAGTATATATCATCAACACCTTGAACCACCTGCCTTTTCATTCCACTCGTTACTACGTGTCTTGCATCATGGAGCAACAGTCGACATTGCCGCTGGAACTCGACGAGCTAGAACGGCTTTACAACCGGCTGGACGGGGAGGCTCCAACAGTCTCCATGGACTGCTCGAGAGACCATCTGACTCTCCTCGAGCTGCTCGAGTCGGAACCCGCTTCAAAGAACTTCGTGGAGCACCTCAAGAAGCATCATGGCCTGCTCGAGTCGCTGCAGAGCACAACAAATGGCGAATACACCGTTTTCGTCCCAGTAGACGCCGGCTGGACCGAAAGCGACGAGATGCAGTGCCATGAAAACATGCTGGCAATGCATATTTCCCCTCACTACCTCAGCACGACAGCTCTCAAAGACTGGCCGAATGTGCCTACATTACTGAGGACGGGAGCATCCAACAGGAGACCCGTGCTTCAATCCTCATTTGGCTCCTCTGGCTGGTGGATCAACAGATGCAACCGCATCGTCAAGAGCAATATGGTGGCACGAAACGGAATTGCGCACCTCATTCAACGGCCGTGTCCACCACCTCCACAAGTCGACTCTGTCGTGCAGGGCAGACGAGACCTTTGCTTTGCATCAGAGGCTATCCGTCAGCTCACCCATGAAGAGCTCATTTCGACTACGCTGGCACAGACCCTGTTTCTGCCCTCTGACGAGGCCTTTAAGGAGCTTGGCAGCGACGTCGTGAACTTCCTGTCCAAGACGGAACAGGGCCGTCCCTATATGCTTGCGCTGCTGAAGATGCACATCTTGCCTGAAGTTACCGTCTTTTGCAACTTCATCTGGCCAAAGAACGACACGGACGAGAGATGGACCTCGTCCCATGTACCGAGGAAGATTAAAGGGAAGGTTTGTTATACCTTTGCGTCTCTGGCGAGCGATAAGCAAGGCGGAGCTTTTTGCGTGACTGTGGCCTTTTATCGGTTTAGAGGACTCGTCTCTATATTGGTTAATCAGTTTGCTAGGGTCACTTCTCAAGATCACTGTGCGGTGAATGGAGCAGTGCATGTTATTGATAGGGTTCTGCTGCCTCTGGGTGATGAATGCGCGACGAATCCGGGTTCGAGGCACCTGACGGTCGATCAACTGAGGGAGGTTCTTGCAGAGTACATTTAGTTTTTATACTCGAAACAGAGGTCTGAGAGCATGTTTTCAATTACTGCTCATGTCATGCTCTGGGATATAGTATTGCTGCAGAGCAACCACACCGCCACTCGTGGTCAACCAGATGCACTCAAGTCTGATACAAGTTCTAGACATGGCGATAGAATGCGCTTCACTCTTCAAAGAAAATAGACCCGTATTGTACCCTCTTCTTTTATTCTGGTGCGTGATGAGAGGAGCTTACAACCAACTGGCCATCTCTGAAGGAACTTGGCGAGAAGATTGTCGAAAGCCGATCTCTGGTTCCATATCACACGGGCCGGGTGTCTTGTCCGTCACAACCCACGCACAACTCGGCAATTTTTGGGGCACCGTGTTGCTCTAAAAAGTAGTGCTTCAGGTGCCTTTTTTGACTTGCCTAAAGCAATTCAATATTGATAATAATATGAGGCATTTGTTGGTCCTTGCGCTTCGTTGTCCCGCCTGCAACGTCAGATCTGTTGGTCATGATGGCCTCGGCCCCTCTCATGGAGTTGCCGTCCTCACCCACCCGCATTAGGACGATAAGGAATGGTAGGAAGCGTGAATAGCCTGGTCCTTGCTTAGCAAACACTAAACGACGTGCATGGGCTGTTGGTTCCGATTTAGAGGAGAATCTCTGATGGGAGCAGTATTTTAGTATGGGTAAATTTTATACGCCCGCATCACCGCTGCCAAACTTCCCCATACATTTTAGAGATTCTCCAAAAAGGCATCCTCGTGGGGTATGTGAGGCTAGCATTGCGTACGTTCCCGCTTCGCCTGCCAGGAATACGGCGCTTGGATTATATATGCTGTTTCCGGAACAGAATGTTAGTTAAGCAGAGGACTATAATAAAGAACATAGTCTGTTTAGAAGAGGCATATGTAGGCTCGGGACTCTATACATAGGAGGAACCATATGCGAATGTGAGCATCTGACTGGAGAGCACCACAATCAAGCCTCGGAACTGTTAATAAACGCGAAAGAGTACAGTAAGTTGTAGTGATCATAAACAATGTGTATATGTTGCAATTTTGTTCTCTCGATTTGTTCTGCATCTTAATTCCATCGCAGCGACTGACATTCTATCGCTATTACTCAATCTTGGTAGAGCAGCAAGCCATCGGCGGAGAAATGACTAGCCCCGACTCTCCGTAGGCATACTTTCAGGCCGTTTCGTATACGAACATTCAACGCCTGCCAAGCATCTGACAGCCTTGGGCCTCGCGCGGTGGCTTTGGGCGGGACTAGTGGTGGTCTCATGCAGAGGCGCAGCCGCCGCCCATATTCTGCCACATCTAACTGGTGTTGCGAGAAGCCACCTCCGCCATTGTCATGATACTATCGTTACCCAAGATGAGTTACTTGCGGCATTGTGTTTGACAACGTCCGGAGGCCTAAGGCGCTGGCCATAGCAACGTCGTTCCACTTTCGCACTATTCAAGGCATGCTTGAATCAGGCGCCTCCATCAGCTATGCAAAACCAACATTGGGCATGCTCATTCTGAACTGGCCCGCTGTCCACGCTGTCTATGTGGTGGCTTGGTGGAATTAAAGTTCACACCAGCTTGGCGTGGCGTAAGCCGTTTGTTCCGCTGAAGCCGTCAACCGGGTTCATTTGTCCGCTACCCCAGGTCAATTATAGCAAGTTATAAGTAGACCGGCGCCAGGCTCATTGACGGTATTTATCAAGACAAAAAAGTATCACCGGAAAGGCGTCAAAACTGCGCATAGCAAAGCATTTGTAACTGCGTCGCAAGTCATCCAGCGAAGTCGATCCAGCGCGTCAAAACTCAAGCACAAGACTACTGTGATAGCAGTGCCACTCACAAAAATCCGCAAGTAAAGCTATTCATCCGTCGAATCTATTGCCACTTGCCATTACGCAATGTTCGGAAGAAGAAGACGCTCCCCGTTCCTTACGGCCGCTGTTGTCGCGGGAACAGCCACCGTCGCCTCGAGGCACGGGGCGAGGAAACAGTCCGAGATGGAGGCGCAGAGACAGTTTCAAATGCAACAAGAATACGAGTTCCGACGAAACCAGGAAGAGAGGGAGCAGGCCAGGAACCAACAGGCCATCGATCAAGCCGTGAACGAAGCCCTAGCCAAACAACAAGCGAGCCAGGGCGCCCAGCAGGGCTCTCCTGCTCCGGCTATTGTGCAGCCTGCGCCGGCCATTGCGCAACCTGCGCCCGGTCCTCCTCCGATGTACATGGCCGGTGATGAGTACGCATCTGGGTCTGGGCCGTACCTCCAGCCGGGGGCTGTTCCGCAACGACCCCGGAGTACGTCTGCGGCCGAGTCGGGCATATGCTTCTGCTCTGGCTGTGGAAAGCAGTGCGGCACGCAAGACAGGTTCTGTAGTAGGTGCGGCCGGTCCCTACAGGTGGAGAGTGCTCCTTATGATCAGCCCGAGAAGCAGGCCATGTGATGGATGAGAGGCGGTTGGGGACGGGGGGGGTTCGAGCGACGGAGGAAGAAGTTGCTGGGGATGATGTCTTGTTGGGCAAGGTGCTGACATTGTAGTTTTATGACGGTTCGAGTCTATGGCAGAATATGTTTACCCACCGAGACGTATGCACTAACATGCTGTGGTATGTTTGCGATAGCAGGGTGCTGGATCTGGATAAAGGCTTTTGCCTCCCGCTGTATTTACTGTTTTTGTAATACCACACATTTGCAGGACCATTTTACTTTGATTATACAGTGGGCATTTGACCGGTACGAAAGGAGTGCCGATGATGTAGGGGAAACAGTAGCTGGACGGCTTGCAAGGGAAACCGCTTGATATCCCAGCAAGGAAAGGTGATGCTGGCATGAACTATCCCGGTGTTAGATGCAATGGTAGGAATACAGATAGCTGGAGTGAAGTGGTTGTAATCTGGATGGCGACAATGATTGAGGCGAAGTAGTGACCAAGCATGCAATGCCTGTGTACCATGTTGAAGACATATATTTCATGACTAGTTGAAACCCAATCCGTAAATGTTGGCAAGAATTTACAGTAAACACACTCGTACTACTTTGGATTTATATGATCCTCTGACAAACTCTGCTGGCTGCCTGGCGTCTTTGCATCGAGCGTTTGCTGAATTCGCTCGCTGGGCAGCCACCGCTCTGCCGGGATAAACCACCACGAAAGCAAAGCAAAGATGGTGACGATACCCATTATGACTGGTGCATAGTTGAATGTAGCGGCGGATACGGGGAACGTATACGGCGAGTAAAGCACAGCGACCACCCATCCGTTCCATAGAATAGCAATGGCCTGGAAGGGTTTGCTAAGGCGCCCCAGACTCCAAGCAGCCCTGGGGAAATTGTTAGGCGTAAGAAACAGCCGGCCAATGCAAATGAGCCCGTACGCCGCGGCAGACGGTACGCCGGCAGCGGAGACCAGAGACGTGAACGCTACCGAGGACGGCAGTATAGTGCAGGTGATGATGGACGCCACGGCCCAAACGACTATGACGGCGTTTCGTGGTTGCCCGTCGACCACCTGGGATACCCAAGGTGAGAATGGCAATACACCGTCGCGGGCAACGGCGAACACGAGCCGTGATGCAGCGAGGACGGCAATGGCGGTGTTCTAGAGCAGCTTGTTAGATTCTTCTTGATATTTTGGCACCGCCGTGGCCCAACTTACAAACCAAAGAGCAACAATGCAGATTACGTTCATCAAGATGTGTCCGCCGTCACCGAGAATAGCTGCATACAATGGCACAAACGGTTGTGCGCCGCCAAAGCTAAAAAACACGTCCGACGACGGCTGTTGGGAAACTCGTCAGCAAGTGCATCTGATTCCTAGAGGCGTACATGAAGACTCACCACGCAGAATAGGAACAGAATGACAACCACGAAGCCGCCAACTCCGCTGACGACTGTGCTCCAGAAGATTCCCCGGGCTGCTGACATGCTTGCATTGCGAGTCTCTTCGGCAACATGGCCGGACGCGTCAAAGCCGATCAAGATACCAGCAGTGGCTAGGTAAGACAGACACCAGTTCCACCCTGCTGGAGCTCCTGTCCCATTATACGTGGTCATGAATGCGTCGTGTGCAGAACGGAAGCCATATGTTTTGGAGGTGGCAATGGGAAGCCAGACCATGTTCAATACAAAGTCTACTATGACGGACGACGTGGACAAGTAAAAGATCCACTTGAAGTATCGCGCTGCGATTATCAGTATATAATATAAACATGGTCCTCGAGCAGGGCGTGAAATGACTGACGGGGCAAGAGGTTCCAAATTGCGGCCAAGGCGAGCAGTATTTCCGTCGCCACCCACTGCACGGCTCGGAATTTGACGCTCGAAGCGTCTGACGGGAAGTCGAGGTTGAAGACTACGATTTCCTGTTTGCGTATTAGCACGTATACCCGCGGGGAGGGCTCGGCTGGAAACCTACTGAGAGCATGTAGTTGACTGCCGACTGGGTGTTGCCTGGAGACGTGTCAGAACCGCGCCATCTCTTCACAACAAGACATGTCCTCTGGGACAAGCTCACTTGCACAGAAAGTAGTCCAGGCCGTGGTACTCCACCACGCGACAACGAAGCCGAAGAGACGCCCGAAGCGTGGACCGCCCGCCTCTGCTGCCCACAGGTAGATGGAGCCGGCCAAGGGGAGCGACGAGCATATTTCCGCAATCACAGCTGCGGTGATGAAGGTAAAGACGCATGTAACTATGAAGCTTGTCCTGTTTGTCCCGTTAGAAAGGTTCTTGTGTGAGGGCTGGTGGCTGTACCAGTAGGCGAGGTTGCCGCCGGCAGCAATGCCAGTAGAAAACGTGACGCGGACACCACCGATGAAGTAGAGGGCCGCTGCATTTGTTAGTCGACCATGTTGACTTGAGAGCAGTGAATCATGCGTACCAAAAGTAGTGGCAAAGTTGTGGAAAAGGTTGAATGTCCGATGCAAGACCTGGAAAAAGTAAGATATGGTTCGCCCAAGTGAACAAAAGCAGTCACTGTACGGGTTTGTAGCCAAGGCTCTCCTGATGAAATTTTTAATAAATCTTCTCAAGTATTATCGATCACTTGGTGACTTGGCATACCAGTATCCGCGAGTCTGCCGTCATTTCCTGCTCAGGGTCGCATGAGTTATTAACGGTGCCTGCATGGGCATGACGCGCTCGATTCCCCTCGACAGCCATTTCCTCTTCAGCACCAAAGCCAAGGCTAAAAAATGGTTCAACGTGAGCCTCTTAGTTTCGAGAGAAGTCTCAGGAGTTCCGAAGCGTAATCTTCATGCTAGGACGTTGAGTATTGAAGCTCGCGATTTCCTCAGCCTAGCAACCCGAGTCAAGTCGCCTAGTATGCTCGCCCGCCAGCTGCGCGAAATGAATCAACTCTGCAAATGCAAGTCATCAAGTTGTAACTAATTGCGAAGAAACCGTCTATGATGTAGTAGCAGGGCTTTCCGGGAGCAAGGCGTTGGTGATGGATGATGAGATAAATGTCAACAAAGTGGTGACGAGCGGGTCGAGAGACGGATCACGTTATTGGGTGGACTATAATCTCAGCAAATCTACATTCCCGCCTATATTATCTCCGTATTACCGCCTTCCCTACTGGGCTAAGAGGCGCTTACCAAGTCTGTCGTAAGCGTGGTTGACTCGGACTAGATTGGCCCACTCTCAACCTACCCTCTTCTCTCTACTATTTATGAGACCTCTTACAATACAGCAAGAAAGGATAAGTAGCTGAAGGTGCTGACGGGTGCTTTTTCCGCATGCTCGCTAGGGGCTGCTCATATGTGTAACCTCATTTAAAATTAACAGGCAGCCTATCAGCCAGCTGGACTATGAGCTCATAGCTAGGCTTTCATGATTGACCAGCCGGGGTTGATTGAGGCTGTTGGATTTGAACTCTGCGGGCCGAGATTGGTTGAAGCTGTTAGGTATAACGAGATCTATCGCGTACTTATCTTGGAAGCTGCTATAATTGATCTTCATGACTCTGCTAGTGTGTTTGGAACCACTCTATCTGTTGCCTTTACACGGGCGTTGGGTCATAGTGAAAACACGGTTCAAGTCTAAAAGAAGTCCTATCAACTATGTACATTATCTTGCCGTTAACAACAATCTTCACTATCAGAGGTTGCTTTCTGGCATCGAAATTATGTTGTGCCGAGGTTTCACGTGTCCATGAATGAGACATCATAAATTACCTTCAACAAATAAAAAGTCAGCCTCTTTTAGGAGTCTGAAGTGCTATATTTAGATGGTCGTTTGCGGAAAAAAATCGTCTTGCTTCAGATAATAAATAGAACAAACGAGAAGCGCATGACAAATCGATCTGTTGGCTGTGATGGCCAGAGGGAGGTGTCGGAGCTTCAAAGGACAAAGAGAGATGGCAGTCTCGAATGCCAGAGGTCCCTCCACTCGGGGTAGTACAACAGAAGCCATGGTACCGATGGGAGGTCTGAGCTTAGTTTCAAACCATTCCATTCCGGAATTGTTTATTTCCCATACATGTGCAATCTGCCTGCATGTAGCTGCCATAGGTCGCCTGAAAGCTAAATTTGGTCATTTTAGACGGAGTATAGGGCTTCCTGGCGAGTACAAAGAACAAGCTTGCAGTACCTAATGCAAACAATACACTTTGACTGTAACAGCTCACATAGAATAGCATAAAGGCCGTGAAACGAACATGTCAGCCAAGGCAAGAAAAAAAAAGATGTGTCAGATCCTGGTCTCGAGCTCTTGCCACATTGTGCGGTCCCTCGCCGCATCCCGCATCCAAAGACGTACTGGCCGACAGTTGACCCGTGAGTCAGTCATGAAACGAGTACCTCTAGAACTCCTACAGTTATATATCCGGTTCTACTCCCAACTGTTGGGTAGCTGGCAGCTCAAAAAACTTTGCTTTACCAAAGATTGAATTGATTACACTATTGTCCGTCATTACAGCGATCAGTTGAGAAGCGATGAGCTCGAGCTCACGATGGAGCGACGAGGAGAGCCTTCAGTAAGTGGCTGTGTACCTTGGGCTGCTCCCATTTGTGTGGACTGACCGTGATTCTCGTACCCGATGAAACTGCGAGCTGACGCCTTCTGGCAGTGTCGCCATAGTTCGGGGAATTGGAGAGGGCCCCAAAGGCTGGGACAGAGAAAAGATGGTGAAGTGGGTAAAAAGGTCATCGCCCAGGCGTTACGGAGCCCCCGAGATAACAGAATTCGCAAATACCTTGGATTTCGATGGAGGGATCACGCCAGAAAGTGTTCAAGAGGCGGCTGTTCGGCTTCTAGAGCGAATGCGGAGAGAAATTGAGAAACGATGGGTGAACAACCACAGCATTCCTCAGCTGGCTTACCATGCCGAGATGGCTGGTCGCACAGCACAAGCTTTGAATTACAGCTGACTTGCATCTCACTCCTAGTGTCCATCATTGTGTCTAATAGGTTATGACATTGGGGGGCTCGTAATCAAACAAGTGCAGTGCCCTCTGAACTTCCTCGCGGCCAACACAACCTGACATGGTAGCAGGCCGCCTTACTTGCCGTGAGCACTCGGGAGTATTTATCCATGGGAAAAAAAATATATCCTGCTTGGTAAGCTTCGAAACAAAGCATCCATTTCTTTTTCACTGACGCCATCCTCTTAGGTATTCATTGAGACTCCTCACCGCGCTACCGAATTCGAATCGTGGGAGAGCATGTCGACAAAACTTTTGCTGCGGAGGAAAGATCAGGGCGATTGCCCAAGTTCCACAGCTTCGGAGAAGTTGGCCAACACACTGATGAAGCTGAGCAAGAGTTTTCAGGTCATGGCCAGAATGTATCCTATTGTTAATTTGTATGAGTGTATCAACGAGGAGGCATTACGGTCAACACCTTTGGTACGTTGCAGCAGCCCCGTGCCGCTTCTCCCTTCTTGTTCGAACCAGCTCATATTCATCAACTACATCTTGTCTGACAAAAAGGCCGTAGGCGTTTTCCAAAGACACGCTAACGATGGGAGTCCCTGGGGAAGTGTGTGACTGTCTCCAAGAGAGCGAGAATAGGGGTAAATATGTGAAATTTCTCACCCTAATATCACTAGAGGAGGAGGGTTCGTCATCCAAACCAGTCCACTGCCAGAGGTTTCTACTAATCAACCCCATTTTTAGCACAAAAGGACACCTATTTTAGCTGCCTCATGAACTTATCGAGGGCCGACTCACACCATTCTCTGGGTGAGCATGTCCAGCTCTCTTCCTGTACCGAGAAATTCAACTGGATTCTCGACCGTGACGCATGCAAGAACTGGATCGGGCCAGCGTGCAGACCATTGTGGCTGTATGGGATGGCCAAGTCGGACGTGGCTGCCTTGATGGATGTCTTGCAAAGGAAGGCGCGTGCGACATTTCCAGACGCCAACGTCATCAAATATTCCTTCGATGCCCAAGACTACCGCTGTCGATCGACATATGGAATGCTTGCTTCTCTGAGCCACCAGCTGCTGACTCTTAAACCAGGCCTCTTTGAACACGTCAGGTATCTCTACCATGCATGTGACATGTTCCTAGAGGTCGAGTTCCTAGAGGTCGAGTTCAAAATCGAACATCTATGGGCCTTCTTGCGCTCGTTGCTATCCTGCCCACCCAAGCCCCATGGCGTCATCTTTTGCTTTATCAACATGATAGACGAGTGCGACCCTTGCAGCAACAAGTTCCTGAAAGACCTGCTGCTACTGGCGAGCTCGGAAACCTCAGCTGGCGGCTTCAGGCTGGCCGTCACCAGCCACAAGGCGCCCGACTCTGATGTCGAGTTTGCAGCACATGCGATCAACGTTATCCAGGAGAGACATGAAGACCCTGATGAGAAGAAGAAAGAAATAGAGAGTGTGGTTGCCAGGGAGACTCGTTTGCTGTTCGAGGCCAGGCCGGAACTGGAAAAATTGGACGGCATTATAAATGAGAAACTGAGCGCTGTTGATGACGTTTTCAACATCTCACTCATTGCAAAATTTCTGCAGGCACGCCTGCCGAACTGGGGAGATGCAGAGCTCGAAACACAGCTGAGCTCTCTACCTCGCACCACATTTGAGATATATCAACACTTTTTGGACAGCATACCCACAGACAATCAATCGTGGTCGAGAGATGTGCTCTCTTGGATAGTCCATGCGTTTCAGCCATTGAAGGTGACCGAGCTTGCCTTGGCCATGGCTCTTCAAGACGACACCTTGTCAATCTTGGAACTGCAAAGGTTGCCACAGGGGCATATCGAATCAAAGATCAAGAATGTATTTGGCAACTTGATCCAGATTCAACATGACAACGTCTTTTTTATTGACAGCAGCTTTCGAGATTTTCTAATCCAAACTCAATCCAGTTCTCAAGAAAGAAGTCCGAAGTTGGTTAACCATGCGAACTGTGCCAGGTTGTGTCTCCGCTACCTCTCTTTGGTGACTTCGGCAACGGAGGAATCGAAGCCTATTTTCGACAGTAAAAACTGGTTTACGCCTCCAGAGGGGATCGAGTACGGTTTCCTTGACTATGCCGGCCAATATTGGTTTCGACACTACAACTTGGCGAAACATGATGCCTTTCCAGACCTTCAAGATGAGGCGTGCGCATTCCTGGAAAGACCCAAGTCCGATATAATGTGGTGCAAGCTAAAAGTCGACTATTTGACATGGCAGCGCGGCAACCCGGCTCACGTGGCAATTAGCCTTGGATGCAACGATGTTGCCCGAACGCTGCTCGAAAAGCCCGAGTGGAACGCCGAGGTCCTTGATCACACTCAGGGACTTAGATTGACAACGACGAGCGAGACAGCTATTGATTTTCTCTGGGAAGCCGGTGCCAGACACGGAGTGATTCTCTACGCCGCGGCCATGCGTGGGCGAGACGAGTTGGTGGACCAAATATTGAAGGATCAGGCGCAAGTGGAAATGGGAAAGGAGTATATATCCCCAAATGGCAGGACAGCCTTGCACCAGGCATCTTCCCTTGGTTACCATGCTGTGGTAAGAAAACTGCTCAATGCAGGTTACAACGCAAACGTCAAGAATGACGAGCTACTGGTGCCTCTTCAGCTCGCCAGCCGGTTTGGCCATGTCGATGTCATAGAGGCTCTTCTCACCGGAAAGGAGAAGGCTGATGATGAAAATACGGATACAGACACCCATCCAGCTTGCGTCGCCGTTGTCGACAAATCACCTTGGCTGGTTCAGGAGTCTCTCATGATGGCCATCGACTCTCAGCAACATGACGCAATCAAAAAACTTCTCGACCGGGGCGCCAAGCTTGAGGAAAATCCCAAAGCGTTGAGTCATGCCGTTGCGTCTGGTCGGGAGGACATTGTGGGATTAATTCTACGTTACTATGAGAAACTCCCGGCGAATATTCTCCACGAGGCAATGGCGACACGCGGCAAGGACGGCTACACGCCGTTGGAATTGGCCGCACGCGGGGGCTACATGGATGTGGTGCGGCAGCTTTTGGACAAGATGGAATCTAGAATGGACACCACAGAAACAGAAGACATGAAGAAGAAATCTCCTAGAGATATGCCGCTTCATCTGGCGGCCGAGGGTGGTCATGCCCATGTGCTCAAAGCCCTCATCGAATGGCAATGGCCCCAGGACTCGGAGTATCGTGACAAGTCTAACATCGGAGCCGCCAATTCTTTAGGCCAAGCTCCAATCCATCTGGCAGTCCTCGGTGGTAATGCATCCCTCGTCGTTCAGCTTTGTTTAGAGCACCAGACACAGAAGGTTTCTCTCCACCTCTTGGATAGCCGTCGCCGGAGTCCCCTCCATGTGGCATGCGACTGCGGCCTCGTCGACATGGTCGACATCCTTCTCGAGCACGGCGGCCGGTACGGCGAAGCGGATGAGAATGGCGACACGCCGCTTCTTCTTGGGTGCGCAGCCGGGGACTTGCAGATGGTGAAGAGGCTTCTTACCCACGACTCGAACCTCCTCATCAAAAACTTGCAAGGCCGCTCGGCGCTACATCATGCTGCGGCGTCAGGGGAACCAGACGTGGTTCAGGAGCTTCTCCGCGCCTCTAGTGATGCCAACGACATCCGCATCTATACGAATGCAAAAGATGAGTCTGGGAGCACACCACTTCACCTAGCCGCGGTGGCTGGCAATGTTGAAGTGATGGACATACTCTTGGATGAGATGGCGGACATTACACAAGTGGATGGCTCGGGCCACGACGTGCTGTACCTTGCCTCCCGACATGGCCATGCGAATGTGGTGACATTTCTCATCCAAGAATCCCGCAATGGTATCGAGGGAGATGACGGAGATACATTCCATTTCGGTGGGGATATTTTTCAATTCGTTCAAGAGATGCTATCATACTTCCGGCATAATCTTCCTGTGGCCGAGGAAACTGATATTGCCGTCGAGATTGGCCCTAGGGAAAACTGTGCTATGGTACTGGCCAATCTTACAAGTCTTGCTAACCAGTGGACTCCTTCGCAGTACGGAATCACCCTGCATCTGGCCGCAAAAGGGGGAATTGTCGGCGTCGTTGACCAAGTCCTGCTTCAAGGGCAGGATCCAAACTACATGGACACGATGGAAAAGACAGCTCTCATGTATGCGGCTGAATCGGGGTGCTCTCGGGTGGTCGAGCGACTCTTGAGGGTCCCCAACATTGACCAGGATTGCCAAGACACATTTGGTTACTCCGCTATTTCATACGCAGCTGAGAACGGGCATCTGGAGGTTGTTAAGATGCTTGCCTCGGGGCGCAAATCCGCCATCGACGCTGAAACCTTGACGGCTGCGTCAAGATGTATGGAAAATATGAAGGACAGTAGCATCATGACCTTCTTTCTGGATAATGACATCGATGGATCGCTAGTGGATAGTTCCCTAAGAATAGCTGTATCCGAAGGGTTCGTCAAGGTTGTCTCGCTGCTCGTGGGCCGAGGTGCAAACGTCAATATCACCTACGAATCAACATCCACGCCCTTGCACAGGGCCGCGAGGCGTGGAAATGTTGGAATTTGTAAGATTCTTCTCGAGGCCGGTGCCACGGTAGATTCGGAAAGGAAGGACAAGGAAACACCGCTCATTCTTGCGGTATCCCGCGGCCATCAAGAGGTATGGGAACAGCTCCTACATTCCGGGGCGGATCCGCTGGCAGCGACGAGCTCAGGCAAGACACCGTTCCATGAAGCGATTTGCGCGCGGCCCGAAATCTTCAAAGCCGTGTTATCGAGGGTCTTGGAGTTGAACAAGTCAGCCCACACGAAGGATGCCCGGAACAGAAGCCCTCTCCTTCTCGCGGCAGCTCAAGGCACACAGGAAGCCTTCATGGCGCTAATCGACATTGAGGGTGCGGATGTCAATGAGAAGGATGAGAACAGCTATACACCTCTCTGCCACGCGATTTTCAGACAGCAAGCCGTGATTGTTGAGACCTTGCTCAAAAGGCCGGAACTGCAGCGGTCCATGAGTGCGAAAGACATGCTCCAACGTGCAGCTGGGTTTGAAGAAGATAAAATCATGAAACTGCTGATCCAAAATGGAATATACCGTGACCTTGAATTCGGTGACTTATTCAAACTGGCGATGGAGACGGAAAACCTTTACCTCATAGAAATTGCCTTGCAGACGCCACACGACGAAATCTTGCTGGATAAACACAATTGGTCTCTCGAGTGTCTGAAACACGTCCTTATGGAACCGGAATACAAACGAGAACATGTGATCAGGAACTCAGACACGGACCTAAAGCAGCCTTTGGGTTGGTGCAAGCAGGGTGAAGGAGATGTTGAGAGAGCCCCGAAGATGCTTGGGGATTTCCTGGCCCAAGTATGTCTGTTTCTACAAGCACGCCCTCTGTCGGACTACCATGAGTTGAGTAGCAGCTGACGTATTATTTCGCCCTGTTCTTTAGTTTTTCCCAACCTTCGACTTGAGAATGAGCAACGGCTTCGCGCGGACCACCCCATTCCGCCCTCCGGCAAATTCAAGTTCGAAGTTCATCTCGTAGGCGCAACACGAAACCAGTAAGTTACGTCTTTTGAACTCGGTGATTCCCGACGGCAAAGCCCTGCTTACACGGTATTCAAGGATCTTTATTGGCTTTGGACACGAGCATGTGCTACACGACGACGACAGCTCGCGGTTGAAAACAAATTCTTGGTGCTGTCACATCAATGATAGTCCTACCGGATTAGGTCCCCGCACACGTCATGAATTGTCGATGCGATATGCATGTGGCATGGGAGATGTGATAGGCTGCCACATCAACCCGACCGAGGGTATTGCCTTTTTCACAAAGAACGGAATATTTCTCGGTAAGAGGAATCGTCTTTAGGATGTGAAATGGTTACTAAGTCGACATAATAGGTCTTAGGTTTAAAGGCCTCCAGGGGCGGTTGTACCCTGTAGTGGGAGTAGGGAACACGCAAACAACCTTTATTAAAACCACATTTAGCTGGACACCCTGACAAGGTGTTGACTTGAGATTGCATCATATGAAATAGGCTGCGAGAGCTTATGCATGGATGCTAAAGTGGGAGACGGTGAGAGCAGCGGCGAGCGGTTTTTCTTCCCATTCAAAGGGTTTTCCGCTCGATGTGTAAGTGGAGGTTCTATTAAATTCAGCCTCCTAGTAACTGGGGCAAATAAACAAACAAATCAATAACGCGACCGTCATGAATTCATAATTGGGGCTTGCGTGACTGCTGGACCTAATATACAGGCAGGTAAGGTGCGCTGCCTTTTCCAGAATAGACATGAAGAATAGCTTGCGGACTCATGTTGCAGGAGTTATGCTAGACTCTTCCTCACTCTGGAAATACGCCTGCCACGACAGTTGATCGGACTTGACGGTTGAGTCGTGGAGCGAAGAGACCCAACCACAGGTGTCAACTCCATGGTCAACTAAATCGTAGCATACAAGTAGACACTCTGGTACTTGTTGTTAATATGCAGCAATTCAATCTCCAGAAAATGTCTAGTATCGTTACGGTACACACTGGTGAAACTACTCAGTTAAACCACCTTGCCCCGAGTCCGTGTATCATGAAATTACCACCAGACGCTTCAAGCAGTAGGAAAATGCAGAGCCCCGCTCTTGATCCGTATCGCCTTTCCATACACCTGTAACAAGACAATAATCAAGAATGCAAAAAGGCAGATTCCAGCCTGGGTGCCGAAGCTAACTTTGGCTCCCACCGAATGGGCCCAATTGACCTGGAAGTAACTAATGATGAACCCGCCAGCAGCTACAATTTGTCAGTGAGAAGTAATGACAGATTAACGGAATAGGACTTGAACTCACTACGAGCAAAGTTGATCCAGGCAGATACCTCCCCCGAAGCTTCCGGGTAGCTGTCCAGATTATACGCATTCAAGGCCACCGTGGACACCATGATGCCAAAGACGTACAGTCCCCAGAACACAGCAGTGACCATGTAGTGAAATGCGTCCTCGAGAGCGAACCCCAGTCCCACCAGGCCAGCCAGCATGAACGGCGTGCTGAACCATATGGCGCGGAGTCTAATCTCGGGCTCAAAGTGCCCAGCATGCGACGTGATGTACTGCCGCGCAATGCCATCGTGCAGCCAGTGGCCGGTGATTTCGCCCAAGAGCGCCGCGACAATGGGCGTAAAGTAAAAGAAGCCAATCTGCTTGGGGCCAAAGTCGTACAGGGGCGTAAGGAAGATGGACAAGGTGGTGTTGATGCCCACGACCCAAGCAAACGTCAGCAAATAATACAGCGAGGACAGAAATACAGTCGGCTTGAGAATCACGCGAATCGGGCGCATGCACGCCTGGCCAAAGCTATTGCGCAAGTGGCGCGATGGATACTGCGCGACGCCCGTCAACCGTGCTATGCGTGAACCCCTGGACGGCTGATTCTCCGGCGTGATACGGCGGTCATAATACGTCTCCTCGACGAAAAGAATAGTAAGGATGAGAGCGAGCGCAGTCTGCCAGTGTGCATGTCAGCTTCGGGACGTGATTGTCACCTTGGGGATGCGCACCTCGACAAAGTACACCCAGAAGGGAATCTGCCACGAAAGGCTAGTTATCATAAAGGCAGCGAGCAGAGGCCCCATGTACGGAGACAGGATGATAAACACGGCCCAGATGTTGATCTTGCGGGCGCGCTCGTGGAAGAAGAACATGTCAAAGATGAACATGAGCCCTCCGCCCTGGGCGACGGTGCTGAAGAAGCCGTTGAGGATGCGGGCGGCCATGAAGGACTCGAATGTCGTGGCGGCGGCACACCATGCCGCTGTTGCGGCGGCGAGGACGAGAAAATAAAAGAGGATGGGGAGACGGCCTGCCCACGCGGAGAGGGCGACGACGAAGATGCCCCCTGCGCCGAGCATGAAGACGTTGCCGACTTGTGAGTGGTTGACTGTATCTGGGCTCATGTTCCAGATTCTGGAAACGGGATTAGCAGTGGGAGCAGGGCGCTGGTAGAAGTCGATGGCTTGGCTTACTCGGCCTGCGGGATGAGAGTAACGGCGCCTGTTGCGCTGCCGTAGTCGGGGAGGAAGGCGGCGAAACTGATGATGAAGAGAATCACATGCTTCTTGACCGGGCTCCAGTTCAGGGGGTCGTGGGGATCCTCGGACGGTTGGGGAATTAAAATGGTGTGCCCGTTGTTGGCGGTCTTGAGGTTTCCGCGGTGTTCGGTGTCCGTCCTGGTCACGTAGCCTTCTGATTCTTTGAACTCGTGGAGGTCTGAGGTCGAATTGGGGTTGTCTACGAACTCATTTTCGGCTGTTGATGTATCTGTGACCTCTTTGAGGCGATCCATGGCGTTGAATAAGATATGATTTGCAGTTGGCGTAGACAACGGGCTGCTTTCGCGATAAACAAGAACGACCTGGTATAGATGTATCACCAGGTGAATCAAGACCCTTCAGGAGAGAACTTGGACTAGATATATGGGACCTCAGAGGATGCAGAGGAACACTTTCATGATCCGGCCCTCCTTGCGGCATTTGGGGACTGAATCTGGGGTACCCCGGACTTGGAATACTTCCGGAGGTGGCTGAGAGCAAGAGCCGGGGACGGAGCCGAGGCCCGGATCCTGTCAATCTTTCGGAATACGCATCCGAAATTGCCAGGATTGTTCAACATGGCTGACTATGAGAGCCGCTATTGGCGTGTCTGTGCACGACGGCCCGGGTCAACGCTTTGATCTTATCCATGCAGCTTAATTCACGGGCTTGGTGCCCAATCAGCGTTTGTGACACAGATTTCCGTGCATGTACATTCATCAAACCGCCTGCCTAGTAGGATGCGAAGCTTTGATAGGCCAGGGTGATGAAACTCATTGGTAGGCAAAGCGGCGCTTTGTCTACGTTTTCCGTCATCGCTTACATGGGCGGAACGCGGGCACCAGCAAGGGAGCGTATCTTCCCGCTTGATATCTTTCATGTAATATATGATACACGTGTTCCCCAGGCTCTAATTGGGTAAAAAAACGCATATGTACTTATCGGCAACTGGTTAATGGGAAAATGTGGCTTACGCCAGGCACGTGTGCAGCATCGCGAACCTCGCAATTTGGTGTTGTTGATGTCCCAGCCAGCTGCAGGCCACTCCCGGAAAAACAACAGCTTGAACAGCTTCAACGAGCCCAAATTCAGCAGCAGCTTTAATTTCGGCGGGCTAATAAAGGCCGGAATAATACCAGACGTATTCTTCCCTGGCCACCACCGCCTGCCCTACCCTTAGGACAACTCGTTCGTTGTCATCACGGTCTTGTTATGTACCTGCAGAAACACGGCTTTTGTATTATTACAAGACGCAGAAGGAGACTTTAAATGCTAACTAAACAACCATGGAAATAATCCTCTACAAGTTTAGGATCCGACAGAGGCGCCAGCATGCCGACGTAGCCGTCAGGCCTGATTACTGCAATAATTCCCTCACCCTTGGGCACGTCAAACACCTTGTACGCATCCTCGTTCTTGGCCAATCCATATGTCCGCATCTCGGCAAATGTCTTGACGCTGGGAGGCAAATCCGCCCACTCGAATCGCTCCGTCAATGGATGGAGCAGTACGAGATTGATGGCGCCCGCCGGGAACTTGTGGATAATATCGATAGACGATAGTATAGCTGATTGAGAAGCACCGCACTTGTCAAGAAGGTCGTTGCTCGCAAACAAAAGCACATGGTAGCGGCCCGTTGACGGCATTTCTACAAGTAAAGTCAGCTCATGTCCATCCTGCACCGAGTGAAACCCGCAAATAGCATACCATCTTGAAGGTGTCGAGTGTTGGCATCCGCATAACGCTTCACCTGGACATCGAGCAGCCGCCTGCCGGGCGTCAACGCGCCACAGAGCGAATCCGCGTGGGAAACCTCCCCGGCCGTATCTACAGGTGCTCTCACAAGCTTGTTGGGTTTGTAGTGAAGACCGCAACCGCTGGTGAAGCCATTGCCTTCGCTGAACACGCGGAGAAACTCGTCGTGCGTGAGGCCCGCGGCTTCGGCGTCCGCCGGGCCAATCTGCCCGGAAAACATGTGAGAAAACTGCGTGTCAAACTCAATGAGCTGACGAGCGATGTCTACACGCTCCTCTTCAAAGGTCTCTAGAACGGCGTCTGCTGCGCCAGAAGGCACACGAGGCGTCAGCCCGTGCAGGCTGTGGGCAAGCTTCCAAGCCAGGTTGTAAGAGTCCATCATGGACACGTTCATGCCCTGCCCGGCTTTCGGACTGTGCGTGTGGCAAGCTTTTACAAGTCAGTATTTGGCATAAACATCAAGTATACGGGTTCGACGTACCGTCTCCCACGATGAAGACTCTGTCCACGCCGTCGTTGGCTCGAGCAGAGAACTTGGGCGTCATGCGCTGGCCGATCTGATATGCGGCCCACCAGTCGGGCGCTGTACCTTGCTTGATGTTAATTTTGTATGGTGCAAAAACGGCCTGCGCCTGCTCAAAGATGTACTCCAAGGTGACGGCGCCACGTCTCTTCTTGTCGGCTGATTTCTTGTCCGTTTCGCAGTCTCGATCCTGGGCAACCTCACCGGGTACCTGGACGTAGAGGCGAGTGAGGTAGTCACCAGTCGCGATTCGCTCTCTGGGAATCACCATGACGGAGCCTGCGTCCGAGTGCACCGCACACCGTTTGCGAATGTCGGGAAAGTCGGTGTCTACAACAAAGTCGCACACACCCCAGATGTGATCCGTCGTCTCGCCCTCGAGTTCAAGACCCATGCACTTTCGTACAAGTGAGCGGGCACCGTCTGCTCCTACGAGGTACTTTGTTCGAAGGGTGCCCTGTTCTGTCGTCCCATCCGCGAGGTCATATTCATACTTGACCAGGATGGGGAAGTCGGGCTGGCTGTCATCGAGTGTGTACTCGAGGAAGCGGTGCGACCTTCGTATCGTGTTGTTCGGCGCATAAAGATCCAGGTTCTCTTGGAGAATACGCTCGATACGGCCTTGGTGAATGGTGACTTCGAAAGGGAAGCGCGCAGGCACACTGACATCAGGGACGAAGCTGGTTCGCTCGATGCCCTTGGCGACTTGAACGCCGCTGCTATTGCTTTGCGCGACTGATTCCACCGGGTTCCAAAATGCCACCTCCTCCATGTGACACCCCTCGCTGATTATTTCGTCCGCTATCCCGAGACTCTGGAGCACCTCCAGCGTCCGGGGCTGCAGGCCGTCCGCCTGGCCGGCCTTCAATGTCCCCGGCTTGGAGTCTAGGCAGACAAGCGAAGAGTCTGTGATGCCATACCTGGCGAGTAGCAGGGTCAGAAAAAGACCGCTCGGCCCAGCCTAGTATCGGTTTGTAAGTGGCCAATGCGAGTGTTTTGTCGGAAGTATATTGCTTACACCTATGACTACCACCTCATGATTGCCCTCGGAGCTTGCGCTGTCGTCGCGCTTGTGAGAAAGTCTTGGCAGCGGAGGGGCACGCGACGGCAAGATTCTGAGATCTCTTGCGGCGGTTGAAGTTTCTTGGAAGACGGGCATTCTGCGAGCTGGATGTGGTTCTCGTCACGGCCTATATTCGACGCCGTTTCGCAATTGAGCAAATCAGACTTTGAAGCCGGGCTGAGAATTGGATTCGGAGTCGTTAAAGTATAGAAGAAAGAACAAAGGAAAATCGATGACAAAAGAATTCACTTGAAAACTTAAAAAGAGAGCTCTTCTTGCGCTTTCCGCCCGTTCTGTCATCAACTTCCGGCTTCCGGCTGGGATATTTGACGACTTATCCGGCCGGAAGTTGGGGCCCCGGATGAAACCTTGACGCCACCAAACGCCAACCAATGTCATCAAAGGCTGTTGCATCGGTCATGGTCCTCTAGCTTCTTTTGGAGGGGGGGAATTACAAATTGCTCCATAATGGATTGCCAGGGAAGTGAGTGGGCGCATCTCCAACCTAGAGGCAAAAGAGGACCGAAGATTTCCGGCCACCTCGCCATCCTGGCTTATCAATCGGGATTCAACCACACGTCAAGGAATGCCGTAAACATCTGCCTTCTGCTGCATCCTCACGTCCTGGAATGGATGAGCCAAATCCGCCTCTGCCCGGCCCGCGCAACCTGCCGCGCGCGTCGCACGCATGTCAGCGATGTCGTGCTAAGAAGGCCAGGTGTGACCAGAGACAGCCGTGCGCCAACTGCATCAAACACCTCGAGGAGTGCACGTATGGACTTCGAAGACGAAATCTTCGGAGTAGAAATAGCCGCGTCCCAAGTTTGGACCGACGGGGTGCGGAAAGCCCGCGACGTCGTTTGCCAACCCTCCCGTCTGCTCGAGATGGCGGAGATGAGCCGCCGAGGGGGAGCCAGACCTTGGAACACTCTCAAGAATCAGACCATATAGGTGAGTTCACGCCTCTTCCCTCTCACAAAGCTACCTAGACGAAATGTTGCTAATATTCGGCCAAAGCCTTTGCGCAGCAACCGCTACCATCGAACAATGCCGATGTAGTAGGGCATGTCAACCAGCACACTCACGGAACCGAGTTTTACGGCACGTCGTCTAACTTTGTGCTTCTCAATCAATTCTTTGCGTATGCTCAGCAGCATCTCCCTGGGCATCCCAACTCTGGCGGCCTCAAAGAGACGTCATATCTCTCTCCCGCCAGCGGCAGGGCCAGCGAGCCGTCCTCCTTTCGGGATCAGAGTAGCCCATGGACATCTGGAGGCATTGTTTCGGGACCTGGTCTCACTGCTCCGTCACCGGTTTCCATTGTCAACCTTCTTTCAAATGAAGAATCGCTGGAGCCGCCGTCGAGGCCAAAAACACCACATGTTGCAGAAAATCAACAAGGCGTTTCTGCGGAGGCTCCTCCTGCTCCGGGCCACGCGAGAAACGAAAGTCATACGGAATTAATGCACCATGACGGCCACACATCCACTCCCAAAAATAGCGCCAGTAGAGAGGGCACCAGCAATCTCCAGACGTCTGCTCACGTCGCCACCAAGGGAAACCCCGTCCCCGATAGTCCTCTACAGGCTTCTAAGAAGGGGTTAGAGCGAGAATACGTCCGTGTATATATGAGCAATCTGCATCAAATCCACCCCATGCTTGATCCCATTGGGTTTACAGCAAGATGCGAGGAGGTCATATGGGGTGTACAGACACCACTTGAAACGAACAAGGACCTCAGGCACTTCTTGGCCCTGTACAACATCGTGGTAGCGGTCGGGGCGCTCATCGCCGACCCCAGCATAACCCAGAACTTTGAGCCAGATATAAGCTCATGTACCAAGCAGCCAACACAATGCGAAGACTCGAGCTCAGCCCCTTCCAGCCAGGCACTGTCGAGAAAGTACTTCCGAAAGTCCAGGGCTTTGCTCGGAGACATGTTTGAAGTCTGCTCCTTAGAAAGCGCCCAAACTCTTCTCCTAATGGTGAGTCACTCCTCGGCCACGGTCTTGTGAGCATCCCATGTTGACCGTTATCAAGTCGCTGTACTGCCAAAACTCTCTCAAGCCGCACGCCTGCTACATGTACTGCGGGCACGCCGTCCGCACCGCCCTCGCCATTGGGATAGCCAGAGAATCCATGCCCAGCTCCATCGAGGACCACAAGGCCGCGCGGCGAACCTGGTGGTGCATCTATTCCCACGAGATAGACATGAGCTGCAGCGCCGGCCGCCGCGACAGCCTTGGAAAGCCGCGAAACTACCAAATCAGCCTGCCTCGCATCCGAGACCAGGTATCCTCCGCCTCCAACAAGTCTGAATTCGAAAACCGCAGCGTGGCCATGATTAACGAAATGGTTCACTTTGCAGCTATTCTGAGACGCATCTCGAAAGAATTGTACTACGACTCAAAGGGCCTCACTTTGCTGCAAAAGTCTGCAGTTGCCAAGGAACTCGATGCTCTCCTGGGGGACTGGAAGGGCCGGCTACCAGAGTACCTCGATTTCAGCCGGCTGTCTTTCCGCGAAGCAGAGTGGGCGGCAAAGCAGAAGCTCGTCCTGCACTTGCGGTATCTGAACGCCAGGATCGTCCTGCATCGGCTCTTCCTAGAGGCCCCCGTGAGCAGGACGCGGGCACAGTTGTCGGGACACGTCGGCTCTTGTCTGGACGCGGCGCGGGACACGATCCGCGTCATGTACGACGCCTACACCAACCGGCACTACTTTCGGACGTGGTGGTACAACTCGACGTATACCTTGTACGCTGGCATGATTGTCCTGTACATTGTCATGCTTGGCCATACGAGCGTGTCTGGTGACGAGCTTCTCGACGACGTCATCAAGGCGCAGGATATTCTTGAGTCCATGGAAGAAGCGGCTGTGGCTCGACGGAGTGCGAATTTGATACGAGAAGGCTTGGAGGTGGCGCGGGCGTGTGTTGAGAGCCGGTCGGATCAATCTGCTCGGTTGGAAGTGGCTGGCCCTGAGCAAGAATACGGCGAATCGCAGGGCCAGCAGGGCGTGAGTGATATGGCGAATCAGCCGGGAAATAATTTGTCGAGGACCTTGTTTTCCCATGCTGTTCCTGGACAGGACCCTGCGCTATTGGCGTCTATTATAGATCCAAACTTGCTGCGGGATTTCACGGCAGCAGATAAGGATGTGTCGGACCAGGAATTTGCGGGATTTCCGTCCGATAGCTTGTATGGGGAGGGGCTAGACGTTCATCTAATTTCGATGATGGTGTAAGGTAGTTGGAGGTGCTAGTCGAGTGATGGTGCTAGTTCTTGTAAATATTTGCTGAATAAATGGATTGGATCGTGTCACGGATGTTGCATGAGAGCTGTAATTACGAAATCTAGCGCACAAGCGTCTCACCGACTTTTTATATGAATAGAGCTCTTTGGTCATCTAGGCCTTGAAGACACCACATGTTCAAGGACATTGAATACCAAAGACAAGTATTGGATGAATCGAGCCATTGACTCCAAACCCGCCACTGAACCCTTGTCACAAATTGTCAACTATTGCTTTCATGTTTATCAAAACAATACATATGGTTCTAATCTACATCAGGAACAGGAAGGTCGTCAATGAATCTGAATGTACGCCCAATACCCGCCAGGGCTTCTTCCGCCTTTTGTCTGCGCAGTGCGGCCGCAGCTTTATCCGTGACCAGGACAAAGTCATAGGTAATCAGAGCAGAACCCAGCTTGACATCGTACTTCTTTGCTACCTCTTCATCCTCAACCTTCTTCAACTCCACTACGAGCGAGTCCTTGACGCCAAAGACGGCATCGGTACATTCATACGGGTCGTCCTTGAGATAAAGCGCGCTGCAACATGCATGTCAGTAGATACCCAATGAAGCTACTTTCGAGATTATACGTCGACTTACGTGATGAGAGGATCGTACCCGCCCTTCTTGAACATGAAGTGCATGTGGCTCGGCCGGTAGGGGTGGCGATTCAGCACCTTCAGGAGCTTCCCTACCGGCCCGTCGTGCGGGATGGGGTACGGCACCGGGACAATGGCCTTGAACCAAAAGTTTCCCCGGTCATCGCTCGTCAGCACGGCCCTGCCGTCCGGCCCGCCCCTCTCTGCGTATTGCACGTCGTAGAAGCCCTTTGAGTCCGTCTCCCACACGTCGATTTCGGCACCAGAGATGGGGTTTCCGTCGGTGTCTTTCAGGGTGCAGAGGACGAGGAGGGGCTCGCCGTCGGGGTCATGCGATATGAGACTTCCGGCGCTGGCGTGTTCGGCCTCCTCCGTGTGGAAGGGCCCCAGGACCGTGCCCTCGGTGCTGCCCTTTGGTTTGGGATGATCGATTGAATCCACGAGAAGAGACAGTCCCAAGACGTCTGATAGTAGAATGAATTCCTGGTGAGAGGTGAGCTTTGAGTGCCATTGTGGATGCGCAGCCTTCATACCTGTCTGACGTCTGAGGAAATCTGGCCAACTTGGGTTAGGAAGTGGATGGCTGTCATCCATTCGTTTGTGGTCAGTCTCGTTTCCCTGGCGAGCTCGTGCAGATGTGCGACCGTCCGCTCTAGGATATATTTCAACCGCAGACTGCCGCACTGCGAATTGATGGCGTGGACATTTTCCGTGATGTTGTCCGTGGTAAGATCTTTCAAGTTGACAGGAGCGGCCATGGTGCGAAATGCGTGTTTGAATGGATTGGATAACGTAGGTTGGGCTCAATTTGCGGCGCGCTTCTGCATTCGAGGCGGAAACTGGGCTTAAAAATGCGCGCCGGCAGCCGGGCGGCGTCTTGCTTTTAATCATTGAAGTTGCTATTGGCCGTACCAAGACGCTCGGCATGTGCCGGGCCCGGCATCTCCGGAAACCCCGCCTCCTCTTCCGGAAGCAGCTTCCAACTTCCGATCCGGACTCCCCATGGGGCTCCGATGCACATGTATGTATGCTGATCAAGCGTCAGGCCGTCTCAAAAGCGAGTAACAGATTCTCCCACTCCACCCGGTGCATCGCGCATCATGTGCTTATATACTGATTAGACACTCGATGCTACCGAATGCATTAGCCGGCGCCGGACGCACCCGTCACGTACTCGCGCCTTTGATTCCAATTCCCATTCACGCTGGACAAGCGCACTTCCAAATCTCGGCACACTTCACCAACAAGATGAAGGAATTCGAGTACAATGTCCTTCCAAGCCGAGTCATCTTTGGCTCCGGCTCTGTCAAGAAACTTCCCGCTGAGATTGAGCGTCTCAATGTTTCTCGACCTCTTCTCCTCGCGACGCCCGGGAAGAGCAACTTCTCAAATCAGCTGTCTGACATCATCCAAGCCGCCGCCATCACTATAGCCGGCACTTTCCCCCACGCAAAAGCACACACGCCAACCTCTGTGACCGAAGAAGCAACCGCCTTTCTCGCCTCCGTCGCCGCCGACTGCGTGGTTTCCATTGGCGGCGGCTCAGTCGTCGGCCTGGGCAAAGCCGTCTCCATTCGCACAGGAGTACCCCATATCAGCATACCCACCACGTACTCGGGCTCGGAAATGACGCCCATTCTCGGTGAGACGCAAAATGGCAAGAAGACGACGCGGTCGGATCCCAAGATTTTGCCCGCAGTCGTCATCTACGACGCAGACTTTACCATGACGCTGCCGCCCGCCATCTGTAGTACTTCTGGAATCAACGCCATTGCCCACGCCGTAGAGGCGCTCTACGCGACGAATGCCAACCCCATCACTTCGATGCTTGCGCTCGAGGGCATCAAGGCGCTGGCAGCGGCGTTGCCACAGATTGTCCGCGACCCAGAGTCCAAGGCGCCAAGGGAGGAGGCTCTTTACGGCGCCTGGCTCTGCGGCGCTGTCCTGGGGAGCTCATCCATGGGGCTTCACCATAAGCTGTGCCATGTGCTCGGGGGGTCGTTTGCACTCCCCCATGCAGAGACGCACACCGTCGTGCTGCCGCATGCGCTGTCGTATAATGCGCCTGCCATCCCGGAGCAGATGGCCAAGTTGGCTACTGTTTTCCCCGGAAGCAATGGAGACGCTCTACGCGGTCTGGAGCTGTTGCTGCAAGAACTGGGGGTGCCGCGGGCGCTGAAGGACTTGGGCATGGAGGAGGGCGATATCGACAAGGCGACCGAGATTGCCGCGGGTAATCAGTACCCGAACCCGCGTCCGCTGGAGAAACAATGGATTCGCGAACTGATTCGACGAGCTTGGGCTGGAGAAACTGCCAAGGCAGACTTGTGCGATGAGTAAATTAAGAATAGCTGTAGCGAGATGATCATGAAGATAGAATATAGGTGGAGACTTTGTAAAAGCTGGAGAGACTTTTGACTCTCTTTTTCCCGGTAGCAAAGCTCCCCGTACATTTGTCAAGTCTTGAGCATCTCTTAGATTTCTGGCTTCTCGCCCACAATTCTCTGATAGTCAGAATCTTTGATAAACTCTCAAATCAATGGTTCCGCCTGATTTTTAACTTGGGATTGTGTATTCTTTGGCTCAGTTGCTGTGAATCGACTCAAAGTAGAGGTTCCGGAAAGCCACGGCGCTGGCCAGGTCAGCGCAGCATTGATATTGCTGCCGACTATACCAAAACACCTGTGCGTAATGCATTTAATATAATATACGCTTCTGTTTCTACAATATTCGAGTCGCTTTTACTACCACAGCTGTTAGTGTTGATGTTAGCAGAAAAACGATGTCTCTGGGTGTGACAAGGGTTCGATATAGAGGGCTTAGAGCAAAAGGGCTCAATTCAATAATAATCTCAAAGCGTCTCTAAGGTCCTGAGTTATTATAAGAAAGGAAGAGAAGGGTAACTACCTTATATACATAAGAGGAACGCCTAAGCCTAGGGCTCTTACCTGGGCACGTGTTTAAGCTGTGTAACTAATAAGTCCCGTATTAGTAGAGCCCCTTTATTGGGTGTCACGATCTGTTGGGCCTTTTCCGTGTAACACTGGGACAGTCATCACTTTCGTACAAATTAGAGGCGAGTAATTTTTTCGAACCAAGTTTATGTTATCGATGCCAAAATTCGATTCGCTGAATATCTAAATCCAAAACGACCTCAGTAGTCTTGGCAAGACCCCTTGGAAGGAATCCGATCTTGTGCTTTCCAACTTTTACGGCATCCTACCCCATGATGCGTCTGAGAACTTGCCAGTCTACATTTCTGTCAAATACATGATTCGCGGTGCCGATGGACATATTTAGAGCAGTTTCTGTACCTTTGATTAGGTTTTCTCTCTGCTTTCCATTTTCGTATACCTGGGGCTGAACGAGCTCTCTAGGTGGAGTTTCGTCATGGGCGCTGATATGTGGTTGAAGGGTATATAAAGTTGGATACAAGGTTCCTGACAATAGTAATCTTGCTTCAGAGTACATCGATCTCTCTAGCCAGTGTTTCCAATAGCCCTCCCAGTGCGAACTTGGAGGCCGCGTATGCAATGCCTGCAGGAGCAGAAAAATGAGCGGCTACACTGCTAATGTCGACAAGCATGTCTACTTTCTGGTGTAAGCACGGGCAGCATTACTTTGATGCATCAAACCGCACACATTGAATTGGTCCGTTGTTGTTTCGGCATCGAATGCAGTCGCGCAAGTAAACTAGTTGGGTGCTTTATTTGATGAGAGGGCCCGCGGCAGGAAAGAAATGACAGTCCTACCTTATTTTTTCTAACGAAATAAGCCTTCCATATCCCAAATTATGTGTCGTGGCATCATGTTTCACTTCTTCACTCTATTTTGCACAACAATTTCCACGTCCGCGTCGGTCGCATCTCACCCAGTATGGGCCAATAAACGTCGACATGGAGCCTTGCCAAAGAGTTGACACTCTGAAGTGGAAAAAGCCACGTGGCGTGGAAAAACGTCTACATCTAAATTTGATGACTAGTTTCCCCTATTGGTCTACTGCCAGACTGGTGTAAACGGTTACTCCGAGCTAGTAATGTTCCTGTCAGACGAGGCAGCGCATTTCATTGGTTCCCAACATCTTTATGAGGTGAAACAAGCCTCAACTACCGAACCCCATGTCAACCAGCCATCCTGGACAGGTAATCAAGTCTGGTTACATGGCTAGCGCGACGGGACGGACACGCCGGTGCATGTCGTCATCGTCGATGGCTTGGTATCCCGGCCACAACACCTGCAGACAAAACCCAAACCCATGATATAGAAATCATGCCGACTTGTACGCCCAAATACAGTTGCTGCGCCTCAGACGCTACGTCAAGGGATAATCTTACGACAACCACCTCTCCTGCAGCGCGATGGGATACAAGGTTTTGCATGCCTTGTGCATGTTTTTGCGGCAACGCCGTCTTGGTTGGTGCATGACTGTTCATAATCTCCATGGTTACATCCGGCATATAAGCGACACGGAAATCACCGAGATTCCGCGAAACAGACTCTGGGACATTGACAGCCACGATTTTCCAACAGACCATCCTCAGGGAGGGACAACACTGTCCTCGTTCTTTACCGTCAAGTTGCAAAGGGCAAAGCAAGCCACTGATCTGGAACCGGATGCTCGGGCGTGGTGTCGATCAGCCGCAGAGAGGCTTAGTTGCATGATAATATCCTTGCCACTTCCATAACTGGGAGGTCTGCTGACCCTTTGCCATTGGGGTCGACTCTTGTTTCGTTGTGTTCAGTCACTCGGAGCGACACACAATTGGCGGGCGCGGACAGGTAGAGAGTCTGGGAATCGCCCGACGATCAGCCATAAAATAAGCATGAATACTCGGAAGTTTGCGTCAGATGTGCTGACATGGGCTTTTTGCCCTGCACCTTGACAGATAGTTACATGTACCTGTGATGATACGTGGCCTCGTGCGCATTCGGCGTCGGCACGCTTATGGCTCCGTCTTACCCTCAACCAATTGTTGAGTGTTGACGAGCAATTTTACGTCGTGGAAAATGACGATAATTTGGGAAGCGTTCTAGGGCCTCGATTGATGGCTCTTTTGATGATGAAAAGTCTAAGTTGCTTGACGAAAAATCCTGCAAATGTAACGCCAGCCTTTTATAGCCGGTTGGGGACCCCTGCAAGTCCTTTGGGGCCGCTGACGATCATTTGAACCCTTAAATTTATCCCATTTTTACTCAACAGCATGATGTGCTTACGTGGGGGCTGTTTCCCTGTTCCTTGACAGATATTTCCGTGTGCAAATGATGATTCGTGGCCTTACATGCATCTGGCGTCAGCACGCTTATGACCCGAGCTTGCCCTCATTGCCCTCAACCAATGGCGTTCCAAGCCATCGCGGCATGGGCTCCGGGCTTTTCTCTTCCTGCATTATTTCATAAGATCAAATCATGCGAACCGAGTCATACGAGCCTATTAGCCCGGAACTATGAGGCTACAAGCCGAAATAATACACCGAGTACCGACGACCCGTTGGCAGTATTTAATCTCTGCCTCGGACTTTTATGTTTCGAGCTCATCATCCAGCAAAGCATCTTCTTCAACTCTTAATTGATCTTGAACCGGTATAATTAAGCAAAAATCACCATCACAACATCATAATATCCTTCAATATGAAGATTTCAGCAACCATCCTGGCGCTCGTTCTGAGCTCAGTCGTGGCTGCTCACGGCTTGGATCGGAGGTGTCCGAGCCCGACTGGGGAAATCTCCTCCGACTGCGAATGGACAAGCTGCTTAGAAGATGAATGTCCTGCTGGTCAGATTTGCTGCCCAAAGTCGTGTGGAGGTAGTCGGGTAAGTTTGCCTGCTGTATGCAATTTCAAGTCGCAATGATGCTAATTGAGTAGTGTGTCAAATTGGAAGGGGAGAATCCTACAGACGGATCCTGTAAATGATTTTACGTTTCTGTAAACTCTCAGGTGCAATACAGCGATTGGGGTGTCTGATTCCAGAAGCTTGGCCGTGGATCTTTTGGATAACTGGTGATCCCACAGAGGCAGCCACAATACATGCGACACGACCTATTTCTTACAAAAGTTTAACCACTTGTTACATTCACATACATTCTACATATTTAGATTTGAAACGGGAACCAATGCGATGGCAATCGCTCAGTATAGTCGCACTTATGCGCATATTTAATAAAATAGAGCCCTATCCCCTCGTTCCGTGGTCTTGATGCCACCAAGTGATTATTTCTTACGCTTTCTGATAATTTATATAGCTCGCAAGAAGTACTCCCCCCTTTGGTCCTTACTCAAGTTCCTTCCTTCCACAAATCCCAGTCCAATATGCTTTCCGACAGTGTCTCCGGATCTGGCATCTGTTGTATTATAGAGAAGAAATTGTCAGCCGAGATGCCAATGCTATTGAGCAAATCCATGTTACTCGACGTATTGTGGCCAAGATCTTGCAGGGAGACATCGGGTTCCGGCATGCCCGCGCCTAAATTCTGATCGCCCACAGTCAACCTAGCCTCGTTTCCAGCGTCCGCACCCCATACATCCATCGGCTCGCTCTCCAAATGGGACAATGTCAAAGTCTGGTGGCCCTGTCTCCTTCCTTGGACAGCCAACTCGGCGCACAGGGTTTCCAAGTATTTCAGCTCGGCCGTCCTCGCCCTTGCGATGCGGTTGCCTCTAGAGACCAACTCGTGAAGGATCTGGTGAGAAAGGTGTCGGCAATGCTGATAGTCCACCACGTCGGGGAAGACGGCGCTGGCCATGGTCAGGTGAAGCGCGGCCCCGAAAGCAAATTCAACATCGTACGGTAGAAAGACTTCTGGAATATCGTGTCAGAAAGTTGAGCCGACTACCATCTTTATACGCGATGCATACCCAACATGCTGTATTCCTTGGACAGAATCTGGAGTGTTTTGGCGGCTGATTTGATGCCAGCAGAAATGACAGTGGCCGTTTGGGCCAAAAAGCCATCCCAGTTCTCATCATCGGGATGGCCTAGCAACTCTGACCGCTCTTTGAGGGCGGCAAGAAGCGGCGGACGAGTCGCAAATATGACACACTATGGTAGAACGTAAGCACGGTGTAGATGACAAGGGGTATACTATCGATCAGGACGAACCTGATGGTACAACATGGTCAGATAATGCGTCTCTCTGGGCATGGCTCCTGGTGAATTGTCAAACTTGAGACGTATGATTCGTTCTATTTCCTGCGCATGATGGGCCAGGGTGTGCAGGATAGATCGAGTCTGCTCCAAGAAGGACGTCAGGGGGGTTCGCGCGGGCAAATAGACCGCTACATGCCGAGTATTAGCGCAAGGGACGAGAAATAACACATGTCAGAGCCTTACTGGTGACGATGATGGACATTAGGTGAGAAAGATTGACCTGCAGACTACGCGCACTGTCACTTTGCGAACCTACATTCGGCGGGTTAACAGGTGTGGTTATGTCACTGTCTTGAACCGACATGGGCAGTCCGAGCGACGAGGAAAAGTGACGGTCCATAATGTACAATGTCCACCAGAGGTCCCGGCAATGCGTCACCTTCTCCGCGCCAAGCTCTTCTTGGGGAAGCTGTGTATGAAGGCCCTCCATTTGGGCGATGCGTATCGCATTGCTGAGCTGACAAGACGAATTAGAAACAGTCAAGGTGTTTCCTGAGTCGCCAGAACATAAGGGGGGCGACCTACATAGCAATGAGCCGACTCTCTGTCGTCGATACAGAAGAGGTACAGGCCGGCCATGGCCAAAATTTCAATCCCCAGCATGCTCTCTTTCCACATGCAGCCAGGGCCCGGCATGAGGGCCATGGCTCTCGAAAAGAAGCGGGCACCCGGTGGTTCCTGGACCGTCGTGTGAGATGTGTGAAACGCCGTGCCGAAGGCTAACGCGAGGAGAAACTTGATGAACCACACGCGGTACTGTGACACATTTTGTACCGCGTTTGCATAAAAGTCCTTGATCTCGCTCTCAAACTCGACTTCATCAAACAGTCGATAGGTCTGCCCGAGATGGAATTTCACAGTGGTAAAGAGATACAGTGCATGATTGAGTGATGGTAGACCTGAGATGCTTATTTCTGAAGCCGAAAAAGACGGCCACGGGAACTCGTATACCTCTGTGTCGAGCACGTTCTGTGGAAGCGAGGGGCTTCCAGGCCGGAGCTTCTCGCCCAATGTCAGCATGAGACGCACCGTAAAGGACCATGTTGACCAGGGAGAGAGCCAGACTGCCAAAGCCAAAGACGAATTAGTCACGATCCAAAGACATGGGAGGTTTTTGGTGCCGACTTACTCCATTGTCTCCTGTTTCTTTGGAAATTCGGAATCGTCCTTGAAGGTATGACAAACGGATCTGTGCGCAACCGAAACTCTGGCTCACTCTGTGGCTCGCTTTGTGGTTGTATCGCGACATCTGGGCATTCCTCGGCCTGCAGACTGCTCTGGCCGTCCGATGTTGACACGGGAGACGTGAGATGCCTGTAATTATCAGTTGGGCAGTAATTTGGGGTGAGAATGTCGCTCTCCGGGCCGAGGGCATTGTTCAATGTCCTTTTTGCCCTGGGGAATAAACTCGTACTGGAGGCGGCATGCGTGGCCGGCGGCGTCTTGCCGGACACCAGAGGCGGCGATGACTCTGTGGTTGAAGACAGTCTTGGTTGACTCGGTGCATGCACTTGCGGCTCATAATCCCTTGTAGTCGAAGGCGACGACTGTTGTCTTTCCGCTCGCCTCCGTAGATCCTCGAGGTATTTGCCCGTCACAACGACCTTCTGGCTGCCGGCATCCGTGAACTTGCATGGAACAAGGCGTCGCTGGCAACTTTGGCACGGCTGCCTTCCGGAACACTTGATCTTGCTTTGGCGACATGCCGCACAGCTATGGAAACGAATCAGTCAATCACATTTTTACTGCACACTCGGCAACTATGGTGGAAACGAGCATTGGTCGGCATGTCGCAAGCTGCAGAATGTGAAGAGGCGGTTTCTTACGCGTTGGGCGTCCTCCTAGCCCTGCGAGCATCAGCCTGCAACGGCATCTTGCTATTTCCACTCCAAACAAAAGACGGTTTGTGATTAAAGCGGCATGGAGCAGTCTGAGTGATTTCGCAAGAATCATTGCTATCGACGACGGCTTATGAATCGATTACCCGGTTGAGCTTGAACAACGCAGGGAGTTGACTTTGTGCGGGGCACATGGTTACGATCAGGTAGTGAGACTAGTCCAAAAAGAGTCTGGTGCAGGGCAAATTCGCACTAGTGCTGAGGCTAGCCGATCTCGGTCTAATTGCCTGGCTACGTTATTAGCCAATAATGGTGGCGGCTCTGGTGCCCAGCACGTTTCCATATTATTACCGTGGTGGCATAGTTATGTGGCAGAGCAATAACTAATTCAGCTACTAATAGTCTTTGGTAGTATCAAGGATTGATCTTTGGTTTTCTTCAAGGCTTGGGAAAATGGGGGGGTTCTATTTGTACAAGAAGTCGGTGAGCCTCGTGCCCCAAGGTCTCGTGATCGTAGCCCTTGTGTACCTCGTAATTATACTTTATAATATATAATACGTATTAAATAAGAAACATGTATTCTATCTTATTATCTTTTCTATCGCATGGGAGACAAGAACCTTGAGAATATACGTCTCTGACAGTTGGGTTCATGTCACACGTTTGGGACCCAATAACAAAGCTAAAGGGGCATCGCCGATAAAGGACCTGAAGGATAAACTCGACAGATTATAAACACATGACCCGGTGGAAACCTGAGGCACAGCTGTTCCCTTAATAACTATATATAGCGGCTACTCATCCTTCCCTTCCTCTTGGAAAATCAAGGACCTTTAATACCAAAGACTTAGCAGCAACATGGCTCTATGGGAGCCTGTAGTGGTGCCGGCACCGTAACAGAGGTGAAAATGATAGCACCACATGAACCATGAATTGATAGCCTTTTACGGTGCCAGCACTATAATGTATTTGTAACACCACATGCAGATGCTACCAAGGTCTCGTAGTGGCCCACTATTGCTGTTATTCGATGAATTCGGGAGTTATTGCTATATGCCTTTCGCCCTTTTCACACAAGATGCCCAGATCCGGCGCCTCGTCGTGAAATGGGATAAATAGGGCCGCCCTCGACGCTTGACAAGTTAAACGCAGGCCTTGTTTATCCTTGCACAGTATACACATGATGAGATTCTCGCAATTTGTCACCGCTTTGCCCGCGTGGCTCGGAGCATGTGCAGGATCAAGATGGCACGCACAGCCGAACGTGGTCGATGTTGATGTCGCCATCGTTGGCGGCGGCGCCGGCGGCATCCACGCCGCAATTCATTTGAAGGATGCCGGCGTCAGTGTTGTCGTCATCGAGAAAAAGGACCAGATTGGCGGCCATGCGGAAACATACATCAACCCCGACACCGGCGTAACCAGAAACGTCGGCGTCGTCCTCTTTAAGAAGACGGAGCTGGTCAAGCGCTACTTCGCACGCCTCGGAGTTCCCACGATGACTTCCAGCCTGGCGGCCGGCTTTGCCTCCAAACCACTGTCAGTAGAGTTGTACGACTTCGCCTTGGGTACGCGCATCCCACCCACAGATGCCGCAGACGCCATTGCCCAGCAGCAGACTGTTGAAGCCGCCGCGCAAGCTTACACCTAGAATGTCCTGAGCAAGTACGGATGGATCGACCAGGGCTTTTTTGTCCCGGACCCCGTTCCCGAGGAGCTGTACCTTCCCTTCAGCCAGCTCGCAGACAAGTACGGCTTCTCTGCCCTGCTTCCCATTGTCGCCCAGCTGAACTGGTATACGGGCAACCTCACGACCATCCCGGCCCTGTACGGCCTCAAGAGCCTCGGACCTGGCTTTCTGAGCAGCGTCCTTGAAGGAGAGTACATCTTCTCCGGCACTGGCGACACCAGGAGCCTCTACGACAAGGCCCTGGAGGAGCTGGGCTCCAGCGTCCTCTTGAGCACCACCATCCTCAGCGTTGACCGTCACTCCAACTCGACCGGTGTCATCCTCCTGGTTGCCGAGCCCGACAAGGCCCCTACCATGATCCGTGCCCGCAAGCTTCTCATTGCCATTCCGCCGACCCTGAAGAACATGTGCGCCTTTGACCTCGACGAGCAAGAGCGGGCCATCTTCTCCAAGTTCTTCTCCCTTGGCATCTTTGCCGGCGTGGCCCGGGTCCCCGGCTTCAACGGCTCGCTTATCAACTTTGGAGCCCAGACCCCCTTCCACCAGCTGTTACACGGATGTCACGTTGCCATGAAGGCACGGGCCGTACCTTGAACATGACGATAGTTACACAAGGGCTTGAGACCTAACAGAGGCCTCAGGCACCTAGGACAGCCCTTTGACCGCCTCTTGATATAAATAAGGGTCATCCGCCCTTCAAGGCCTTGAGGAAAACCAAGGACCTTTGATATTAAAGCGAATTATTAGCTGAATATCGAACATTGTTCCAAGCCCTATAATTATAGCCCTTGTCACACCAGCCCATCATTCCGGGGAACAGTGTCTTCGTCAACGCCGGATCGCCTGAAGAGGTCTTGATCGGCGGGGGTTTCGACAGCGGCGACGTCACGGATGAACAAGGAAAGGACCTCGTCCGCAAGAACCTGGCCACCCTGGCGGCGGCGGGTGCCGTTCCGGAAGACGCCGCCGAGACCGTCACGTTCCCGTACACCTCCAACCACACGCCGTACAATGTGCGCGTCACGGCCGAAGACATCAGGGCTGGTTTCTACACCAAGTTGCTGGCACTCCAGGGCTCTGGTAACACATACTGGACTGGGGCGGCGTTTGCGGGCCATAACAGTGCTCTGGTGTGGACGTGGAATGAGGGGACGATTGTGCCTCGCCTGAAGGGGGAGCTTGGACTGGAATAAGTCGTTGTGGGACTTTGCCGCGTTGGCTCTTTCACCACTAGGATGCTAGAGGGTTATTTTATAATTGGCATCCCATTGGAGCGAGTCCTTGGCAACACACTATGAAAATCACATCTTGAAACAGCTTTTAGCCTTTTTTGACATATTTAGTTTACTTGAATTTCAACGGCCTGGGCTGTCAAGACCAAGCTATTCATCCAAAGCATCAGCCATTATTATATGACACTTGCAATTGGTACACAAGGCCAGCATGTTATTCAGTTTAATTCATTTCAATTTAAAACCATGTTACAAGTCTGAGTCCTTGGTATGAAATTGCTATATCCCCATGTTAATGGTATTAACCAAACCCGCATCTGACCTTTATTTTCCAAAAGACGGGTTATTATATCATACTGGGCACATCGACTTCAATTGCAGAAGCTGTGTTGACAATACCCCCGGAACTCTCCATGCTATGGTTGATTTTCCGTATGGGGAGTGTCATTATTCCGGGTCCCTGGCTAGAATTAGCTAGGCTATAGCTATTCAGATGTGGCTCTTCCATATTTATATCTCTGTGAGCCTGCCGACAAAGATCAGCCCGTGGGCCTGTCATTGTTTGTGGCGGGCAGTGCCACCGAGGTACCGGTAAAGAGCATAGCAGCAACAGTGCGCGACGTAATATGGATTATTTAAATAGTTCAAGAAAAGAGTCTCTGAATCATGTCACAAGAGTTAATATGCAAGACAGTCTTTTATCAAATTTCATACGGCGTATGCCGAGCTCTCAAAGGTGTAAATGAACATGGGAGTTGGTACTCGGTAACAAGCCTTTTCTCCCTGGCTTGAGAAAAGTAACAGGTGTATAAAAGACTCCTTGGACAAAATAGGAAAACATTCATAAATGAAAATATACCTGACTTCTTTATAAATGTTGGAGAGAATTCGGTGGTAATACCTGACGTTAGAGCCCCTCTGTGATTACTTCGTACGGAGTGCAGAATTTGTGACATGGCTAGTCTACCCATATCGTCGATCTTAGAAGGGTGTGCTCCCAGCGGCTTCAAGACCAGATCGGCAAGTGTGATGGCATTAAAGCGATGTGGCCTTCTTTGCCTTCTGTAGATCTCTTGTGCTACACATGTTGCTCGACCAGTTTCGCGAGGGTTGGTGGAGGGCCGATGGCAAACGACCGGATCGTTCTGGAGACTTCTAAGCGTTGTGTTGCTTGTCGGTCCCGACTCCTGTGCCGCAACACGCGACTAGGGTGGGAAGACGGCCGAATAGCTATGTCATTACTTTACACTTCTACACTATGCATCCATTGTCTCTTGATGTCTCGGGCTTTTCTTTTGACACGAGTGCGGGCCATCCCTCGGCGCATTATGACGGTCCAGCCCCGGAAGTGACCCTCCACAAAACGCCACTCGGCTTCATCACCCGAACCCTGCTCGTTCGGATGACGGGTGGCAGATGACAGATGACTTGATTCCTTGGACATCAATCATCTGTTGATAGTCCGTGTGGTACGGCAGAACCGCCGAGCCAGTACTGTGACGAACACCAGACTGAGGTCAGTCCGCACAGCCTCGGGATCCTATGCCGTGATGTGACAAGACGTCCGGATTCTGAAGCCGACTCAATAGTCGACATGTCACAGACTTGGGCTGCAACAAACAGGAGTCTTATCCAATGTCAATGCATAAATCGATTTGTTTTGGTAACATGATTGATTCTCGGGAAACTCGGGGGCGTCTTTTAGGCGGGACTTGGAAGCGTACCGATGCAATAAATATGCAACTGCTGCAGATGGCTTCCCTCGATAAGGTGTTAGAGTGAGCCTTCGGCTTCCGTGGCTTCGTATTCCCTCCCAGTAGGCTGCAACAGATGATATAAACTGCTCTACACCACTTCGAATCCCCCTTCTCTTAGTGTCTGCTCTCCTCGGATACAAAAAAGTCCCATAATCAAGAGGATAACACGCACCTATGATCTGATCTTCCATTGGTGTCAACATGCCGGCTCTGTCTACTACGCCGACACTGGACCTCGGCGAGGCCTCTCCTATGAAGGCGCCTCCCGTCGTTGGACCAAAGACCAAAAAGGCCACTCGTCCAAGCACGGCTATTCCCAGCTTTCTCATTGAGGAGGCGCAGGCCACACCCACAGACACCTGGGAGGCCCAAAGACACATGGCCTTTGAGCCTCCGGCAACCATCACCACCATGAAGGAGATTGGGCTTGAAGGGCAGGGAATTTCCCCCAACGCCGTCTCCGCCCCCTTCTCGCTATTTACCAAAGAAGCAGTTTTGCAGATGAGACGTGAAATCTTTAGCGAGCCCGTCCTCAACGAGTGTCGCTACAGCTCAGACTTTATCGCCAACATGATTCGTGGCATGGGCCGCGAGTAAGTAGCCTCACGTGCACGGAGAAAAAAGAAAGCACTAGACTCTGACTGACGAAATTAAAGCCGAGCCCCATTTACGTACCAAGCCTGGAGCTCGCCGGAGGTACTCGACAAGATTTCCCAGGTAGCAGGCGTGGAGCTGGTCCCGGCATACGACTACGAGATTGCCAACATCAACATCTGCGTCAACGACGACCCGGAGGCGGCAGTCGACCCCGACCCCTGCGCCGATCACGTCTCTGCAGTGGCTTGGCACTACGACAGCTTCCCGTTTGTCTGCGTGACCATGGTATCCGACTGCGCGAGCATGGTGGGCGGCGAGACGGCCATCCAACTGCCGGACGGGACGGTCCAAAAGGTCCGCGGGCCGAGCATGGGCACCGCCGTCGTCATGCAGGGGAGGTACATTTACCACCAGGCGCTCAGGGCGTACGGGTGCCGCGAGCGCATAGCCATGGTGACTCCCTTTCGGCCGAGGTCGCCGTTCGTCAGGGACGAGACGATTCTTACTGGTGTGAGGGGCATTAGCAACCTTGATGAGCTGTATCCTCAGTACGCCGAGTATCGATTCGGCGTGCTGGAGGAGCGTTTTCGTGAGAGGCGCAGGGATGAGCGGTGCCGAAGGGCCGCGGGTCGCTGTTTTGACATTGGGTCTGCTAGGGCCTTTATCCGGGAGCAGAAGGAATATTTGGAGAGCATGCTGGAGCAGATGTACGAGGTGGAGTAGTCAATGTCAATGCTTGAATCGATGTGTCTGGTGGGCTGAGCATCATTGATGGTGACATGGAGGACTCCGAGATGACAGGGCTACGGTCGCACTGGCGCTAATATAGTCACTACATGTACGTATCAACATTGAACTGCTATTTTTTACTCCATCAAAAGTGCTGGCGTCAAAGGTGCTGCCAACAGTGCTGCCAAAGGTCAACATTACTGCTGCGAAAGGGCGACGATGCTGCCAAAGGTCAGTGTTGATCCGGCGCCTTTTGCATCACTTTTGGCCGCACCTTTGACGCCAGCATGTACACGGCGGCAAATTGGTCCATGTTCGGCAGTCTCTAGTAGGTTTCAGCAGTCTGGTACATTTCCTCGATTGTTTTCATTAGTTTCTTTCGAGTCCTCTCGTCAATTCAGCCAAGCATGGTTACAATGTAACCATGAAACCCGCCTGCATGATGCTAAACTTGACATGTTTGCAGGCTATTGGCATGATGAGACAAATTTAATTAACGCAAGGCGAACAAACTGTTCCTCGGTCCGGTCCGCTTCAGCTTAGAGTCAGCCGGCCTTATGTCTTAGTCTGTCGTGAGCGCAGGGTTCAGGGTGGCAATGCGACGACGCGTCACTGGTGCCGTCGTATTGACATTGATTGATCCCGGTATGACTCCCAGTCTGCCGAGAGAATTTCCAACTAGAGAGGCCATTTTGTGGGCCGGCCAATCATGGCATTGAATATGTCCCTGCGAACACATGGACCTTGACGTTAATGCTCCGATATATGACTAGCCAAAGGGTACTTGTACCTTAATATAACTCCGATACATTATTGATTACCTACTTAGGTAGGCAATACACTTAACGTGTGAACATATACATGGCTTAATTCTACAAAAAAACAGTATATGTCATATTTTCAGTACATCTAGTTGAAATGCCCAACATGTCCAACTTGGTTTCCAAACTCTCCGGTCAGCCTTGAATACACCCAACGTTGATCAGCCCACAGAGCAAGTTCTCATCACGACATGCCGTAGTTCCGGCACACGCTCCCCGTCTTGTGGGCCATGCGGGCCTGGGGTTTTCCGCCGAGCCTTGCCAATTTCACTCATGGCAGTGTACAGTCGCATCATGCTACACTGCCGTAGAATTACCGATTTATGCAAGCATTTTAGTACTCGATAATCCCGTTCTTGGTATACTAAAAAGGAAGGAGGGTGATGGGTGCCAATTGTGACATCAGGAGACGTCATGTCATATCCCACACTGCCGTTTCGCAGCGGACAGGATTGCATAATGCCTAAGCAAATAGATTGTAAATCGAGTCAGTGAAAGAGACGCCATGGTCCTTTGTCTCATGGACCTAGGACCTAGATGGCTGTTTTTTGAGGGCGTAGAATGTATAGCCTCGTAAGTGACAGGCCTACGCTGCGCCCTTGGGCACCAAGGGATCGTTTCTGCACCAGGCCATATTCCCTCACCCTCGTCATCCTCCTACAATGCGTCAACGCAATGAGCTGAATACCCTGCTAGATTGTTACAGAAAGTTCGTAGAGCCGCGTGGGAGTAATCGGATGATATTGCCTACGGCATTTGGCGTACAATGCCGAACAACAAGCTGAACCAAAGTTCAAGGAGATTCATGAAGCACGTATAGTTGAAGATACTTAAAGACTGCCATCTGCTTCAAGTTGGATATTGGCTCTACAGTCAGACATTCCATACATTCCACACATTCCTCGCCTCTCGTTCTCTTCCACAATAAGCAGTCTGTGATTCTCACACTCAAGAACAAACATGAAGACCTCGCCCTTGGTGCTCGCCGGCCTCCTTGGTCTAGCAGCCGCTGATCCAATCAAAAGGCAGCAAGCGACTCCTACTCCTGCTCCCAAGAAGACGATTCCAGGACATCTCGCATACATCCCTTGGAAGGTAGACAAAGCCCCAGCCGATGGTCTACAGGACGTCACATTTCCCATATCCATGAAGGACTCTATTCGCGAAACGGGCTGGTATTTTGCACAAGTCTTCCGGTTTCACGGAAAATCGGGCGGTGCATATATCGGAGTCCAGCCACGCCCGGCTAATTCCAAAGGCCCCGTCGACCACGCCGCATTTTCAAGCTTCATGCTTGGAACCAAGTCGACGGACCCCAACTGCAGTCCTGGTGCTGATGGCGGACCTGGCGTCAGCTGCTCTGTCCAAATCACCGGCACCGATGACCATTCCTATGACCTCAGGGTCGAAAACATAGGCAACACAACGTGGCAGGGAACCATGGTGAATACTGTTTCCAAAGTGGAAACTCACATCGGATCGTGGACTCTGCCGACAGGCGCAGGGGGGATCAAGGGAAATGATATAGGCTTCTTCGAGTGGTGGCCGTTCAATGACCGTTCAAAGCCACCGACGTGCGACTTGTTGAAACGCACTACGGTGGCATTCGGGCCGCCCAGGACTTCTACGGCAAATGCTGGTGCTGGGAGCTTGGGCAATCCGTACGAGGTCTATGAGTGCAAGGGCAAGACTAACTACAAGACCCAAAAGGTCGGAGACAATGTTGAAATCAGCCTTGGGTTTTGAGGGGATACTTTATCGCTGGTTACAGGGAGTAGTAAGAGACAATATGGTTTTGAGGGCCTCCCAAATGGCAGAGAATGGTAGAAGGAATCATAGAACATGGAAGCCCTAGGGTTTTTCATCCAGCTAGGCAACTGGCTAGCTAGCAACCTAGTACGGTTTTTTCCCATAGGCATGTATATACAGGGTTTCTAGTATCAATTGACATATGGCGACAATTACCGAGGCCTCAGTTCTGCAAATGGAGTGATTTAGTTCAGTACGCATCCTGTCGGGGTGGTTATCAGGTTTAATGGCCAGGCAATAGCGACTCATGGCCGTATAACTACTATTTGTTATGCGATAACTTGCAGCAATATTCGACATGGCTTTTTAGTATTCGCGGATGGATTTTCACGTATCTACCCGTCGGCAACCAAGTGGACTAGCCGCTTTCTTTTTCGGCATATATGACATATCGGCCGCGGGCTCCAGGTCCATATATGAATACACCAGACATCTTCATGTAAGACGCCATGTCGACTGGTCAGGAGTCAGACCCTCGAACAATCAACACCAAACGCTCGGTGTATTTACAATGTTATGGCAGGTCCACAAGATTCCAAACGGCTCCAGGGTCTAACGACAAAAAGAAGTCATCAACATAGCAAATCCAGCCTTCAGTTCGATGCATAGCCACCAATCGTGACACGCTGGCCGTTTGCTGCCAAGTACGGAAGAGCAAATTTACGCCCAACGCGAAATCCACAGCTGAGTCAGCACATCTTTTGGCTTTTAAAGTTAAGGTCTAGTTCCATGCCCGAAACTGACGCGAGAGGTTTGAAACGCATCGATGCTTTTAGGCATTCAACGGCGTGGTAGCCGCCCGGTAGACCGTGCGAGACACACGTCCCTGGTGCGTTTGTGCTGTCTACCGAACTCAAAGAGACTCATGTCGTCAACAAACGCGCCAAAATATTCGTCTTCCGTAGCCATCGCCAGTCTGGCATTTTCTTGCCGGATACGCCGACGCGGCTTCAAGGGCGGCCCAAGCAACTCCATATATATACCCAACAGATCGCCCCAACAGACGTCAACTGGTACACCACGGCCGACGATGTGGCAGTCAAGCTTGCGGTCCTCATAGACGCGGACAACGCCCAGCCCAACATGGCGGGCGTGCTGCTCGCCGAGATCGCCAAGTACGGCACCGCCTTTGTCAAGCGCGCCTACGGCGACTGGACGGGCACCAACCTCCGCGGCTGGAAAGAACAGCTCCTCGAGAACTCCATCCTGCCCATGCAGCAGTTCGCCTACACGCAGGGCAAAAAACTCGACCGACGCCGCCATGGTCATTGACGCCATGGACCTGCTGTACTCGAACCGCTTCGACGGCTTCTGCCTCGTCTCCAGCGACAGCGACTTCACGCGCCTGGCCTCGCGGATCCGAGAGTCCGGTCTGCTCATCTACGGCTTCGGCGAGCGCAGGGCCCCCAAGGCCCTCGTCAGCGCCTGCGACAAGTTCATCTACATTGAGAACCTGTCCCAGAACGTCGACTTGGCCGGGGACATTGCTGTCCGGACGCACAGGGTCGCCGGGACCCCGGCCGCCAAGTTTGTCACGGCCCAGAGCCTGATTCAGGAGGCTATAGAGGCAAAGTCGGATGACGACGGCTGGGCGAACCTCGCTGACGTCGGGTACCTCATCACCAAGTGGCAGCCGGACTTTGATGCTCGCAGCTTTGGGTTTCTGAAGCTCAGCCACATGATTCGCTTGGATCCGTCGCTGGACGTTACCAAGCGGTTTCCGGGTGAGGGGAAGCCCCCCGTGGTTTATGTCCGGGGCAAAAAGCGATCTAAGTAAGGCGGCGTCTTGACTTGCCGCACGGGGAGTATGTAGAGAACACTTTTATATCGGCGGTTGATGCCGGGCTGTGCGGAGTGAGCGCTGTGCTGTGTAGTACGGCATGGTAGCCCTTGTTGGCGCTTGTTGACGGCATTGGCATCTTTTATAACCCCGGCATCTTGATTTATCCACTGGCGCGGGTTACGTGGTGAATTCAAAGACGAGTTCCTGACGTGCCACCTGACGACGCGGCAAAATACTGTGCCCGGACTGAGATATCCCCGTGTCCACGGTGCCCTACATCATCGCTAAGTAGCCTGTACAGACTTTTGTTCTTGGCTTTGCCTTGACCGTGCTGTTCTTTATGTGCGGCCATCTACTGGAGTTAGTTTCAGAGCCTGTCATTGATGTTGGTGGTCACTCCCTGTGCTTTATGACCGAGTCTTTAATGTTGTATTTGAATAGTAATGTTTTACCATATTCGAATAGGTAGTGCAGTCGTAGTCTACCCAGAGATTGCTAGGTTCCCGTGACGTGTAGTCGGAATCTACCGTGTCGAGAGTCTCTCCTTGGCCCAGCACTCAAGTCTACCTACCGACCTCATCCTTGTAGTCGTACCGAGTACGTAATAAGTTGCAAGACAGTCCACCGAAATTATACGCAGTAAGACCTTTATAACTGTTGCCACATCGCTCGAAAAAAACATCCTTCCACGTTGTACATGGCAAAACCTAAAAGTGCACCGCTACCGCTACCTTGAATATAGTTATTCCACGACGCTTATATCTGCAGTGACTAGAAGTCTCTCTGAGCCTGATCTGTGTCTTTCAGCCAAATTTGGCACTCCCTCAGACTCCTCGTCAGGTCTCCGCAGACTTCTTTCAAACGTCATTATCTCGTTTATGCGTATATAAGTTACCCTTCTGAGGTTTATCCCCGCTCGACACTCTGACCTCCGTAAAAGCCTGTCCATACCGAGATATCTGTTTTAGCGGATACACCACACCTTCATCTCCCATCTTAGCAGCAGTCCCTGTACATGCCTTGGCGCGAGTTCGGGGGGGCATCGGGTGAACGGGGCGAAATCGAACCCCAAGAGCATAAACGGGGCGGCATTGAAGCAACAAGAATCTACAAGTCCACCAATTATTCAGCCAAGTATTTTCGGCATAAAGAGCGCAATGAGGAAACGTACAGGCTCCTGCCACAGCAAGACCCCTTGGGAAAACCACGGCCATAAGCAGCCAGATAAAGTCTCTGACAGATCGTTACAAGCGCAAATATAAAGCCGAGATGGACCATTTGGGGCATACACCACCGCTGGGTAGGTTACTTGACCAATAAGCATAACAATGGCCGAGGCCTAGAATGAATGGAGCGGCGTGGCCCATAGGTGCTTGCTGACGCGTTGGGAGGCGAAATTTAGTCGCAACATGTCCCATTTTACGAAATCGTAGGCATTGTTGTGATATATCATGACGACTTGCCATATCCAGCTACAATAAATATCAAGGTTGTATAAAACTGCTGTTCACACGAGTATCATAGTTTCACTACATGGCGCGCACGTACAAAGATGCTGACCATGGCGGCGGTGATGGTGCAGTCGTCCAGCCATAACCTTGCCCTCTTAATCCTTCAGCCCATGAGGTGTAGTATAACTGAAAATACATCAAGGTGCCAGACTGCTATCGTGATGGCAATGGCTTGAGGTTGCTTCGTATCGTCCAGGCCGAGTCTGTCAAAAAAGTGGTCCGTTTGCATAATCAACTCGAAACCTGGTTGTCAGAGGATCATGAGCCGGTCATGTACAGTTTTTAACTATGCTTCTCTTCATTAGGTGTGTTTATCTGCCTCAGACAACGCCCTCGGGTGATGACAGGTCCCTGGGCCGATCTGAGTTGGCAGGCTTACGGCTTCCTTCAATGCAAATATCCAGACTATTTTGTGACTCTAAAGTTGACATGTCCTAACATATTCGCTTCGGACATGGCCAGAGTCGGAATATGGCAACGTGACATTCGTGTAGCAGTTTGGATGTCCCGGTGCGCGAGACATCTTGGCAGCTTAGGAAGTCATAACATTGTCTCAGATCTCTTTGTTTCACAATTTGCTGAACAAACGCGTGTAAATTGTCGCTAGTTCTCTCTGGCGTAGGTGGTAGCATCAAGACGCTTCCAATGCCTGCCACACAGCCGGGTAGTCAGACCAACCTGGCCGCGGCGGTAATTGCCCGATATCAGACTTACGAATGTATCAATCTTCTTGTTTTCCTTTTTTTACAATTTTCAAGACATAAAGGCACTAAAATTTAAAGCTAGGTAACTCTCGCCTCCGCGGCCGCCCGGTAAGCAGTGTCTCGTTTCAAGAACGTGGCGCCTTCATGATGGAAACTCGGGGTGTCCTCAGGTACTGTTTCCCGGCGGTAGATTGACCTACATGGTCTACAGTTTCTAGGTTCCAATGCTCAACGACTAAATACTTCCGAGTGGTTCACGCTTTTTGAGCTACCAGAAGTGTAGGACCTCCACCAGATCAAGATCTATCATGCCTTGTATCTTGGAGCAATACCAAGCATTGCCATGCATGGCTTTGCAACTTGACAGACAAGTTCAATGCCGCACACAGAACAGGAACCGCAATGAACAAATGACAATGTCAAAGCAGTGAAACCGCACAGCTTCCTCATTGCGATCGGTCTGTGCCATGGCGACCGGGTGCGATTTGAGTCCAGCTACAACTGACACGAATGCTGCGATACATATACGACGAGGAATTAAGCCTTCTTTCCTCGAAGCATTGGACACACATGGCATAACGGCTCTTTGCAAGATGGGCTTGATGCTTACAATATTTCGTAGCGCCTCTATGTACCGAGTCCGGGGCTGTACACGTGTAGGTACACGCCGAGTATGTAAAAAAGAAACAGCGCCATCGCCCTTCAACAGCCGGTCCCTGCTAACCCAACGCCACAGATTGTTATTCGCCCTAGCCAGCTTTTATGTAAGTTCAAATGTTGGGACTAAAGCCATCGCTGATTTCCCCACGTGTCGCACCAGTCTGTTCCTCCAGGAAGCTGACGGCTCTCGCGGTGTTGGCCGGGGATGCTAGCGAAAGCAGAACTACATCGCCCAAGTTACCACCACAGCACATTATCCAAAATCCGCCATGGTCGAATTGATCCGGTCTCATCGAGTTGAGAAATTCCCATGGCAAGTGCCGCCAAAGACCAATCGGGGAGTACGTCCAAACGAGTGTGTGGTGTTTATGAGAGTTATTTCCGCGTCCAGAAATACAATATTGTGCCGGATGATCCCTAAACAGGCCGCCACGGGCAGGTAAGTCGTTGATACGAGGTCGCAGGCAGGGTTTTTCGCAAAGATGGTACCCCGTATATCGTGTATGCATGCACGTGGCGGTGACAGGCCTCACTTATACAACCGACTCCGGAGCGGCTGAAGGTCATCTTACTCGGCAGTCAGCCTGCATGATGCCATACAAAGACGACGAATCCTACCAATTTCACCACGGGCAGCACACGTCCCTCAACCTTCGTCTTTTCCAAATACACTCTACTCTGCAGAATAGACTTGCACACCACTACCACGGCCATGCCTTCACCCGCGCTGTTCGTCTGGGCTCTGCTCCCATTTACACGGGCTCTGCAGATCAACAGCCCGGGTCATCCAGCGACGGGCTCCGACGTGACGGTGACCTGGAGCCATGTTGACAGCGACCCTGCCAAGTTCGACTTGAACCTCTGGAACGGCGCCGCGCAGAGTCCCGCCGTCAACAGGCTTCTTGGTTCCGGTGTTCCTGTCGCTGCTGATGCCGTGCGCGTGTCGATTCCCTGCGGTATTCCTTCCAGCGGCGCGTACCAGCTGTGAGCGGACACGAGACGGATTCCAATGACGGAGGGTTGCTAACCGGCTTACAGGCTTGCCGTCAATGGCGCGAATTCGTCAGACGTCTACACGCGGAGTGGGCAGTTCTCTATTGCCGTTGTTGGTTGCACGACCTCGGCGACAAGTACGGCAAGGACGACAAGGACAAGTTTGCGTGGTGTACAGACAGATGCAACAACTGGCATCTAGCTCGACCTTGACAAACGTGACGAGCACCCCTAGTGGACGAGGTAGGTCTGGGGAGACACGGACCGGGCGTAAATGAAGAGACATCAATGATGGACCGCAAGTGCTAGTTTGTGTCGCAAGGCACAAGTATTCCCGTGGCCGGCGTAGCTCAATGCACGGCACAGTGGTTGTCTATAGCTGGGGCTTTCATGCTTGCCGTCGTGGCGTTTTAGTTGTAGATGAATCGATGCGACCAAGGTTCATCGCTGACGCTTCGATGTCGATGTCGGTTCAATGTTGGGTTTCGTCGTCCGCCAAGCGATGATCCATGCCGTAAACAGAGGGCCAGAGCACAAGTGAGACAATCGCCGTCCGAACATTGCCATATCACCTGATGTCAATGTAGTACGTACATGCCAAGACACAAATATCCAGCCATGTCTCGCAGACGAACCGGTATCACTATCCATCACCCGGCTAATATCCAGGAATGCGAAACATGGGCATGGCGTGGCGGCCCAATCCACGATGCCCCGTCTTCGCAAGCACGACCAGATCAAATTGGCTTCAAATCCGCATGCCTCGCGACGTCATGACGCTAAACAAGGCCGGTCGAGCATGACGGACCAAATTCCCAAACGCCCGGCCCTCCCTTGAATCCAAGCACTCGCGACGCGCACGCCAGGGAGACCATGTTAGCCACGCGCCATTGGCCGGAATGAGGAGCAGCATCCCAACTCTGGCCCAAGATGCAAAAAAGGCAAGGGGGGCATGATGGAAATTTTAAATCGAAAAAAAAAAGTTCCACATGCATGTCCCTCCGCAAAAGCCGGCACTAGCTGCAGATGTCACTTGATGCTCGGTGCCACATGGTCTGGTCTGGTGTGAAATGGGCAAGCACAAGGGGGACATGAAAACAAAACGAGCCAGGCATAACAAGAAAAAAAAACAATAAAAGACAATGGAAACAAAAGCAGCCATTTCCTTCCCTTCCCTTCCACCCTCGCCTCGCCTCGTCCGTCCATCGAGCCACCAGACGACAGATTGATTGATTGACGACAATCTACATCCTGCCATGGCGCCGCTCCCCAAGGCCACCACCCGCCGGCACACCGTCTTCCTGCTGTGCCTCTTCTCCTCGCTGCTCGTCAGCTTCGCCCTCTTCACCTACTTCATGCTCATGCCCTTTTCGCAGTTCACCACGCACCACCGCGCCAGCGACAAGGCGCACCACTTGCACGAAGACCTGGCGGGCGCCGTCGCCACGAGCACCCGGCGCGTCGACTTTGCCCTCGGCGACACACACCAGAGCCTCGATGACGACCGCCGGTGGCGCGAGGACCTGCTGCCCCCGAACGGCGGGTACCTGACGCTCGCGCGCGCGCCCAACGACACAACGGCCGCCAGGCTCGGCGTCGCCATGTTCCACCAGCTGCGGTGTCTGGCCGCGATCCGCTCCGAGATGCAGCGCCTGCAGGCACGCGCGCGTGGGGGGGCCAAGCCCGACGCCGAGCACCAGGATCGGGATCGTGCATTAGCTTGCTTCGACTACCTGCGCCAGGTATGTATTGACCCCATCCATGTTTCTCCCCCGCTTGGAGAATTGACTGTGTATTGGTGCTGATATGAGACAAAACGATGTAGTCGCTCTTGTGCCATGCCGACGCGACCATCGAGGCAGACGACGAAGGGACGGGCGTGGCCGAGGGCATGGGCGAGCGGCAGTGCAGGGATTGGCGTATTTTGTACGAGGCATCGACGAGGTCGGATGGCGAGCCTGTCTTGCCCGATGACTTGCGCTGAGTTGGACGCAGACTGCATTTACGTTTAACTTTGGAGTATGGGAATAGACTAGAGTAGCGACGGCCACCTTGTCGCGCAAAGCAGCAATACAATCCTTTTGTCTTGTACCATGGCGGTGCTGGCATCACAACATCGCAAGACGGGCACAAGCACCAGTGAGGTGACCGGCTTCTCATTACCTCAAACCTTGACGGTGCTCGCGCCAAGGAGGTCGTCTGGCGACCTAACAACTACATGTACATGCGAATCATCAAGATCGTGCATCTCGTCAATCTATCCGGGCGCTTCTCCTCACCCCGAGACCATGCAAGTTCTCGTTCCTCCCAAACAAAGGAAAAGAAACGTGTTTTGTCGGCAATCTTCATGCGAGAGGCCACGTAAAAGCAATACCACCCTCTTGCCTTGGACGTGCAAGTTGCCAGCCATCTATCCTGTAGACGGCAACAAACCACACCCTCGGCCGGTGGCATAGCCATTGAATGGAGACATTCTTTCATTCCACAAATTGTCAAAGTACCGTCCAGTTGGTGTATCATGCAAGTAAAAAACCACCAATCTCGACCAGCATTACGAAGGAAAGAAAAAAAAAACAAAAAAAGACTCCATCTGTCTGTTCTGAAAGCAGTAAGCAAAGCAGTACGTAAACAAGGGCCAACACCGGCAAGGGGGATTCAATCTGGGCCCAAAGTAAAGGTGGACTGTAACGCGATGCAATAAAACAATGCGACAGAACCACCAGAGCCATTGCTTCCCATCTAAACCAATTCAATCTGTTGTCTAGAAAACCAAGTGGCATCACAAGAACACGAAACAACAATGTCCTAATACACCACAGTAGCAAAGCAAAAACGCCAGAGTTGAACAAGTGAAAACGCCCCAGAAAACGCAACAAGCGTCAGGGATACCGAGTGGAGATGCGGAAAAGACTAAAAAGAGCAGGGCGCCAAGAAAAATAGTAGCGAGAACCCCCCAAGAACACAAAAAAGAAATTCACAAAAAGGGTTGAGCGGAGGACCAAGGTCCGTATGCCACGGCGGGAATTACTTCCTCTCGACTCGGTAACTCATCAAATTGTCAGCCGGCCACCTCGCAAGAAGCAAACAAGAGAGCAATAACAAGACAACTCCCTAAATGGTAAGACGCCAATCTGATGAGGGGAGTTCGAAACTCGGTTCAAAACGCCATGCGGATGTCTAAAAGTCCACACCAATCTCTCCTACTTCGTGACCTTTTTTTTTTTTTTTGGTTTCCCTCTTGGGGGCTTTTGGATTGTTGACTTCTTTCCGACTGTTTATTCCACATTCTGATCCTCCATCTTTGTAATCCCTTTTGATTTGTTACGCAAGCACGATATATCCAGAGACTTGGTTTGTGTTTGACCTGCACGTGCTGCAAGTCAACCAGCCCTTCAGACCGTCTTGGGCGTGCGCGCGCTCGTCACGTCAATGACGTCATCCAGGTGATTGCACATGGCCACAAACAAGTCAAAGAACAGTTTGCTGCCACCGGCTTCCATCTCAGCTTGCATGGTCCCGCTCCGCTTGAACGTCTTGCGGCAGCGGATGATCAGGGCGAGGTAATGAGCGCGCAGGCGGCTATCCGAGTCGGGCGTGTGGGCATAGGCGTACTGGGCGGACCGCAAGATGGTTGACACATCGATGCCAGATTGCAGGCCTTGTTTGCGCAAGGCCAGACGCTTGAGCTCCTCGAGGCCGTATCGCTCCGCGGCACAGTAAATAACCGTGTCGCGGAGGACATCGGCCCCCACGCTGTATACGAAAACGGTGGCGTCGGGAACCGTACCTGCGCGGCCACCTCCAATTTCGGGGTTTGGTGACGTGTGAGGAGTCCGCACACGGTCCTCGAGATCCCAGGAGTTGCGGGACCTGTTGTGCAACAGGCGCGGGTAGTAGTCGCCCTTGTAAAGATACTCGAGAATGGCGGAGAAGACCTCGGGTTCCTCGTCGGGGAGAGAGATCCTCCTGCTCTGCGCATCGGGGAAGTTGCCTCGGCAAGCCGCGTCAAAGAACGGCGACTGGCGGAGCACGTCCTCGTGCGCTGCAAAGAGCCTGCCCTCGCGCCCAACCGTGAGAGTCACAATGGGCGAGGGCGTAGTAGACTTTTGGGCAATACGGTCTTGCTCAGTGAGCGATCTTTGCAGTTTCGATAGCTTCGTAGGATCCCGGACAGAGCCCGGCTTCTTTAGTCTCGCAGACTTGTCCACGCGGCTCTGGTCTTGCGACTTGAAGCTGCGTTTGCTGAACATGGCTGCGGTGCTGTGGGATTCGACTTGACGGCGAGATTTCGATTAGGAACTAAAGAGCAGCTCGGGCAGGACGGCGCAACGCGGCCGAGGGCAGACAAGGAACGGCCACTGGAAAGGGAGAAAATGAGCGTCTCTTGTCTGGTCCGGGTCGGAAGGGGTCGGCACTTCAGTGTCTGGAAATTGTCCTCGACACCGGGCGTTGCGTTTTGATAACTTGGCTAGAGAGCGACGAAAAGAGCGAGGAGGCGCGGGTTGGGGGACGGGTAAAAGAGTGAATGACGCACAAGGGGATTGACAGGCGGGTCCGGGAGAGGAAATACCTCCTTGAAATCAAGACGATAGATCCTCGTGTGAAGCTTTGCGACCCTACTTATGGTTGTGAGTGGGGAGGAAGGGGAATCGGAAATAAGGCTGCGTGGGAGATGTGACTTATTTGTACCCAGCCGGGGTCCCAAGTTCCCAACATCAGGACTGGCAGGGATCCCGCATTCTGCGCCAGCATTCTGAGGGCCGCCAACTGGGCCCATGTCACCACCATGCATGTGAAATGTGAACAAGACGCATCCCTTTGGCTGGCTTCGTTCACGACCACACCATCGACCACGCATGCCGTGTCACACCAGCCTCCAAAGTCACAGCCTTGACAGTCTGCCACACTGTTTGTCGTCCTAAATTCCCTCACCCGTCTTCAGAATGCATTGCTTTGGGTGCCAATTATTTACTCTCGCTTATGCTCATCATCCCAACTACAGGCCCAACTTGAGTGAGCCGTCCGAGTCCCAACTTCCATACTACTTCCACGTGAAGATATCTGCATGCGCGCCAACAGTGGAACCTGCGCTGGCTTGGTGCCCGAGCGCCAGCACGCCCATTCAGGTCCCGGGGTGATCCTGCAGCACATGTTGTACATCTACCCGCCAAATCAACTACTCAAGGCATCAATCATGCGTCCAAAGTTTAGCCGTAGCTTACTCCAGCCTCACATCATCAGGCACCGCTCAGGTACGTCACCGTCTGAGTTCTGAACCACGAGACACTCGGTCTCAAGTCAGTCAGGTCCATCGACAAGACCTGTCAAACAAAACTCAGGTGGAGATGACCCATTCTCCCTGTACCTAATTTTGTGGGACTCCGCCGCGGCTTTTGGACCTTGATACCTAAACAGGTAACCATGCACTTGTAGCAGGTAATGAGAATGCAGAGGTCAAATCTTAGGTCAATTGACTACGGACTGCAGGGTCATATGAGATGCCAGTTTAGAAAATACTAATCCCTATTTAATAAGTTCCTTCTGTTCTTGTTACTCTTCGCCGTGGGAAATTCTCAGGGGGTTCGGTCTGGGCATAGTGCCCCTGCTCGTGTCGACGTCAACGGCGTCATCGAGCTCAGGAGTCGAGGCTTTCGTTGGCGCCACGAGACTCAGAACGTCGAGTAAGGCTTTCACGAATACCAACAAATCCATGCATCAGGGCGAACACTGCAAAATCTAGTTAGTGCTCCACCGGGCACGTGGTTCATGAAGTGTTGATAGCTTACTCATAACGGAGAGCCCTACGAATCCGGTGCAGTAGAGTGACACGGCTTCTTTGGACCCAACTTGCTCCTCGTCCATCCAGAAAAAGGGAAACTTGCCGGAGACGGACTTGCCAATACCGCCCCAAACAAGATAAAGCCCAGACAGGGCCGCCGTGCAGAGAATGGATGATCCGATAGCCTGGTGTACGGTTAGCTAGCTTCAGGATATACTGATGCCTGATTTCCCAACGGAAACTTACATGAGGTTTCTTGATGCTATTGAAGAAGAGACATTCGATAGTCATTATGCAGGAGTTGATGGCATGCATATTGATCTTAATGAATCCCGTGAACCATCCTTCGCCAAACAGGTCGCTGACTAAGTAAGTGTGAGCTGACAGGATAATAAACTACCAAGGTCATTATTTCAAGATGGCATACATGGTGTGTCTGGAAGAGTAGCTGCTGAAGACATGTTCACAGAAGCGCCAATCACATTGGCAGCGACTTTGGATGCCACACTGGCAGCATCACCTGCGTCGTGCTGCCTGGTAACGAACCAGTAGAGGGTGGTGTTCATGAAGCAAGACACGGTGGTTGCAATGTAGAACAAGTGGAAGTAGAATTGCTTCCGCTGGCTTGCCATATTCCGCGGTAGGGACATGGTCTTGATGATCCATCTCTCGGCTCGGCCTTCTACCTCGTTCGGTTCGGGGTAGTACAGGTGAGTAAATGTCCACGCCTGACAGAATGGTTAGCGCTGCCGAACTTGTTCAATAGATGACAAACAGAAAGACTCACAAACGTGATCAAATGGTACATGAAGGTCATGGCATAAGATATGAGTGAAAAGTCGAACATGTTGGCCAACGGACTGTCTTCTGATTCTTCCACATTCATCTTGTAGTGCCCCGTCATGACTGACGTTGCCACAAGGTACACGAGGACGCAACCACGAAGGCCGACTAAAGCGTTCTGAGGAATCCATCGCCACGGGGAATGGCTGCACCGGAGGAAGACGGGCTGGGTCCAACTCGATTAGCGATTTCTCACGTGTCATTGGGGCAGAGAATCACTTACGTGGTCCTGCATGATGACAGGAGCAGGGAGGCCATTCTGACTGAGAAGTGGAGTGGACGACATTTTCAGATGGGTGGCCGGAGACGATGCCGTGAAGAGAGACACAGAGAATTGAGAGGTAAAATACGGTGTAGACTGAGTCTAAAATCTGCAGAGACCAAAAACAACCAGCAGACACCGGGCTGGCAAGCAAATGAAGATGGATGGGTGTGAATGCGAGGGTGGGAGATGAGATGGCGGCTGTGGGAGAGAAGAAGAAAAACGAAAAGACAAGAAGAGACAAAGAGGGAAAAGAAAGTGGTGCTCGTGCGTTCTCCTTGGGTATTGTTTATCACAGGGAAAGTGGTCCTGGAGATTGTTGTAGGAAGGAACTAGGTGCAGTCGGCAGCTCCGCCTTCGAGCAAACTGACGTCGAAGGTCAATCCAATTGACGGTCTTCAACCCCAGCTGCTGCAGGCAGGGGGTTCTTTTCCCTTCGCGTTTCTTACTGCTGTGACAATACTAGATCAGCGAGACTATTTATCAGTCAACCATCATTTTTATCCTACACATGATATCTTACATGCTACAGGCTCGGCCAGGCCGGACGTTTCAAAATCTCACTCCATTAACCACTCAGTGCTTCCTGCTGCTGCTCTCGCTCCCCTCCTTCTCCATGCCCTCGCAGCCCGTCAGCTTGCCAGCCAGTTCCTCGGGCTTTCCATATCCTTTGGAAGCATCCCTCTTCTCTCCTGCTGTTTTCATCGCCGATATTCCCGCTGCCTTGTCTTGCTCGCCTGACGACTTCCAGGGATGCGATCCAGTCATGTCCCCTACAGCGGCCTGCGAACCCTGTCAGTGGTCTGCGAGGCGGAGGATGGCTCTGGTGTTTCATGCATTTTAAGTACTTACCTCTGCAATTCCTTTGGCATACTGAACATGGCCTTGAGCAAGGCTAGGCTCCTGGGGAATGTTTTCGGCCATTATGGTCAATGTCGCGTCAAGTGTTGCGTTAGTCTTGGTTCAAACGAGTCAAGTTCAGTCCGGGTGAGCTTGTTGGCAGCCTGATAGAAGGGACTAGTGAGTCACTCTCATAGAAACTCTTGCGAAAGACTGAGCTTTCCACCCTTTAAATACCTGGGCAGTCGAACACCGATCCCCTCTCTCCAGACTCTCCATGACATCACAAATCAATCTTGAGATCGAGGTGGTAAGTGCTGCGGGACCCACGGGCCTCAACCATCGACTCGAAATGTGGCTGCATTCGTGGCTGGTGCGCCAATTGATCCAACGACTGAGGCTGAAGCTGGCTGCCAGCTGGATGGATGGGTGGTCCGTGCGCACTCCGTTCCTGAGCAGGGCCACCATGTCCTGATGTCGAGTTCCGAAGACGCCAGGCTGTCACGCATCGCATTCCCAAAGGTTCAACCGAGCATTTGGCGCAGCTGCAACGCTGCTACGACCCTAGGTTTCGTCGACAACCTAAGACGACTACTCGAAATCCCTCTTCAGTATATCCACATTGTTTGGTCAAGATGTTGTCAGGTCTCCAGAACCCGCGGCAAGCTGCTGCGCAGCTTATGAACTTTGCCATGATACTTTCAACCGCCTTCATGGTACGTCCAGGTCACACGGCAGAACACCCAATTCCTTTCATGACCAAGTTTTCGGCATGGCCGAGCTTTGAGTGGGCAATTTACTGATCAAATGGTAGATGTGGAAAGGTCTTTCAGTAGCTACCGACTCCCCCTCCCCGATCGTCGTCGTCCTCTCGGGCTCCATGGAACCAGCTTTCCAACGTGGTGACCTCCTCCTGTTATGGAATCGAAACGTGGTGCAAGAGACGGCGGTGGGCGAGGTTGTCGTGTACAATGTGAAGGGCAAAGATATCCCCATTGTCCACAGAGTAGTTCGCAAATTTGGAACTGGGTAGGTTTACTTCTGGCACGGCGGTCAGAGGACGGCATGTGCTGACCGATAATTCTGCAGGGACAAGGCAAAGCTTCTCACCAAAGGAGACAACAATAATGCCGACGACACAGATCTCTACGCTCGTGGCCAGGACTATCTAGAGCGTGAGGACATTATCGGCAGCGTAATCGGATACTTTCCATTTGTCGGATACGTCACAATCTTGTTGTCAGAACACCCTTGGTTGAAGACGGTCATGCTGGGTATCATGGGTTTACTGGTGGTGATTCAGAGGGAGTAAAGAGGACAGGGCAGACTCTATATTACGCTTGGGGAAATACCATACAATGCTGGCACGAGGACATGAGGTCCCAAGAATCTTTGACCGATCCAGGTCATTGAGAGTTACCACAGGCTGAACTGCAGCAGCAATGGATGGGGGGAACAAAAGAATTGCAATATATAACTTCATCAGAGAGCCGCGGCCTTCCAAGATTCTACCTCACGAACGAATGACTGACTGCTGCACTCACACTAGTTGATGCAACCCATCCAGCAATCGAACCTGTTGGTGGTATCCCGTGCCATCTGGCATCTTATGTAGATTATCCGCTAAACGCCCGTCTAACATCGAGTGCCGAGTCGAGATGGTGTACGGTGTGCTGCTCTGGACCCTTTGGGACAAGACGCATGTCTTGTCTCATCTTTCTGCGCTGGTAAACTTTTGGATTCGTTCACCAGACAATGCCAGCCGCACAGATTTCCACAGCACACAGCTAACTACACAACAAAAGTTTATCCATGTAAAGATGCTAACGAGCCAAATCACTCTCATCACACAACCTATTCAATTCAACCATAGCCGCACCAGTCGTCTTCTTTGTCGCTTTAGTTGCGACATCACAATCGTATTGAATGTCAGTACAGGGTACGTGGAAAGACAGCACTAGCTTCCCAGAATCCACATGAGGCGCAAGAATTATGGGTGGGTACTCCGTAATGAAACTTGCAATATAGATGGAAAATCTCCGGCTCGGAAGCCAGTTGTCGTAAAGACGCCCGGTTAGCTCAATCGGTAGAGCGTGAGACTCTTACGAGTACACGAAATCTCAAGGTTGCGGGTTCGACCCCCGCATCGGGCTTTTCCTATATTAAAAATGATTGAGATGTAGTCGGCTTTCTTTTTTGGTTCTTTTTATGTCCTTTTTGGCGTTCTTTTTTCTTTCTTCAAAGTACCAAAAAAATCTTGGGTGAATCGTCTGCAAATCCGTCCCATGTCTCACATCTAGCAAAGAAATTGACGATATTTTCGCCATCACACTAGGCACATGAAGGCTGTGCGCAATTCGTGGACTGGCGCGCCCCGTCTCCTTCCAAAAATCGTCCTCAAAATTGCCGGCCCTTTCTGAACCCATCAAACAAGGCGTGAAATACATCACGCTTCAGGCCTTCGCTCTCGTCCACGGCCGCAATAATGCCCTCTATCTTGGCTCTTTGCTGCTCCTCATAGGCCCTAAACGCCTGCTGCAGCCCCAGCTCGGCAAATACCTGCTTCACCTCGTCAACCCGAGACGCGTCCTTCTTCCCGTACCCCTCCAGCAGACGCTGTCGCTGCGCGTCGTTTGCCCGCGACAAGGCCTCAATGATGAACCAAGTACACTTGTTGTCCTGGATATCCGTCCCGTGTTTGCCCGTGACGGCATAGTCCCCAAACACGTCGACATAGTCGTCGTTTACCTGGAAATACTCGCCCAGCGCCACGGAAAAGTCGCGCGTCTGCCGCAGATTCTTGGGCGTGGCGAGCTGCCAGTACTCCAGGGCCAATGTGACGGGGCCGGAAATGCTGTACGACGACTTGTCCTTGACGATGGCCCAGTACTGCTCCATGGTGAAGTTTGCAATGTCGTGCTCCCTGGCGGCAGCGAGATCGCACAGCTGACCCAGCTCGGTGTGGAGGCCGTTGTCGACAAAGAGGTCGACCATGTTGGTGTACGCCGGGTGCTGGCGGAAGAAGGTCTTGAGGAGGAAGAAGATGATGGACTTTAGTATGCACGCGTCGTTGATGGCCATCAAGCCGATCTGCGGCTGCCGATACCAGCAGGGCTCGCCGCGCCGGGTTGTCGAGTCGTCCATTATGTCGTCGAGGATCAGGTAGTGCGCGCCCAGCATCTCTACCAGCCATGCGAGAATGGAGAGCTGCTTCGATTGTTCCTCGCTCACTTCATTTTTGGCAAGCTGCTTGCCGATGTATAGAGTGGCCAGTCCGCGATGCAGCTTGCCGGTTCCGACGTTTGCAGAAAAGCACTACGGAGCGCAGTTGTGTTGGTAAAAAAACATGAGCCCTTTCATTATGTACGTGCGACGTTGGGTGCTTTACCTGGCTGAAATGATTGGCAGTTGCATCACCAAACCCCTCAGACACAAGGTATTGGGTAACCGTGGCGTCTAGGCTGGCATACGCTGCTCGCAGCTCGTGTCTCAGGGCATCCATCTTCTTGGGTCGCACCGAGGGCACTTCGTATGGAGTGTTGGTTACGAATACACGGACGATATTTATGGCTTCATTGGCCTCGGATTAGATGGAACTTGATGACAAGCAAGCACTCAGAAAATCTAGATCAGTGCTGCAGCCCCTCCCGTGTTGCTCACATGCATCTCTGATCCGGCCCACAACCGAGCTGCAATGCCACATAAATTGTTGACGTGGTAACCACGGGAATGACGCGCAACGATACTGCTTTATAGCCGTCAATGCAGGCGGAATAAGGGTGCAATATATTATGCACGTGCTGTTCAAGGTCCCAGAAGAGGACGGGTGAGGCCGCCTGAACTTGGCTGCATCATCCTGCTGGACTTGGACAACCAGCAAGTGTCTGCATGTGGTTTCACATGGTCTTTAGAAGGCGCTGCTAACATTTGAAGCTTTTTTTAGAGCCTTGTCTCGTGGACTGATATGCAAGTCTGTCATTGAACCCTCTTGACCTCGGACTACTACCAGTTGACAGTGCCGCTCTTTGTGTCTTTTTCTAAGACTACATAATGTGGCAACATTCTTCGACCGCGGTAGCAACTCGACTCAGATTTCACAACACTGGTAGTCGGCGTACTCCGTATGCCGCCGGAAAACACAGCAAACAGTATAAGTGGTATATGTTCCGCAACGGTGGACAGAACAGGAGAAGTCGGCAGCTATTACGGCATCAGACTCCAATACAACACCGCGGGATCATACAGAAAGACACTCTGCTACTATTCCAATTCCATCATGTACAACGCACCTTTTCCTCCGTGGACGAATATTCGCCTTCAAGTTCTACTGTGGACACGGGATGCGATTGCCCGAGATTAACCTTGCGACATGAACCGGCCTGCCAGGGTGTATCGTGCGCCATACAGAGCCGTGTCAAAGGACATCTGGACAGAGGCAATGTTGATTAATGAAGGGAAATCGAGTGAATGTATTGAATTGACGAGAGAAGCAAGCATTTGTACGCACCAGCCTGCGCAACACAATAATCATACTCGCCCTCATCGCGACTCACCCCCCTGCCGAGCAATTCGTGTAAAAATACGGAATGCTGCAGCACCAGGGATCAAAGGCAAAAAGGAAAGGGCAAATAAACACGCAGCAGTCGAACCCCCCGAGCTTGGCAGCCCAGAACCAGACGCCCAGCGATGAAATTAAGCAACAGGCCCAAATGAGACCATCAGATGTCGAGTATGACCAGTTGGTTGGCGATGATTTGAGGCAGTGACGCGCCAGATGCAGAAGTCGCCGAGGGAGACGGGCGAAGTTACATGTGTTTCAATGTTGTTCTTTCCCGGCCGTCTGGTTGCTCAGTTGACCTCTGTGGACGCTGGCGACTGCGGCGCCGCACCTGCCTGATCATCCCAGTGCCTGCATGTGCTTTTATTCGCGATTCGTCCCCCTCGGTGTTGAATCTCGTCCTTGGATTCCTTGGTTTCTTACTGCTTCGTGTACAGTCACTCGCTTCTGCTGCCTTGGATACCCCCGAGTGCTGTCTGACCACGCCGACGTTCAGGAATCAAGACAGGCTTCACCCGGCTCGGACCAGCATCAGTTGATCTCCAAACGCAACAACAAGACCACGCTCGCTTCACGATTCAAACCTTGGCCCCAGAGAAGTCTTCCCAGATGGAGCAGCAACAGCAGGCGCAGATGAATCCCCAAGGGCCCGTCACATACATGGCCGCCCCCCAGCCGGTCCAGCATCCGCCCCAGTCCAACAGGAGAATAATTACACGTGTCCACGCCCTCGTCATGGTCATGTCCTTCATCGGCATGGTCCTTTCACTCGTAAGGGTAACCGTGAACAGCTTCCTCTCCGCCGTAGTACGTCGTCGTCCTCACATGTCCAAAGGCCAACTGCTAACACGCTCCCCAGTTCGCCGTGGCCTTTTTCTGGAGCCTCGTCGAGCTCATTGTACGCTGCAAGAGCAAATGGAAAACCGGCATTTACCCAGGCGCCCACGTCGTCGTCTGTCTGTTCCTCTGGACCAGTGCCCTCAGTGTAAGCGGCTGGCTTGTTGCCTTTCTCGCCTAGTAGTGCAAGAGCGCCAGGCAGAGCAGCAACGGCAGCTTCAGGAGGTTGTGCGATCCAAACGTGAAACCGATGCTCGCGGGGTCCCTCGTCCCCGCGCTGCTTCTCGCCGGCCTCGAATTCATCCTCTTCGTCGTCGCCTGCGCCGACACCCTCGCCCTCATCCGCCGGCAGCGCAGCGTCGCCATCGCCTCGAGGCCGTACCAGGCCCCCCTCCCCAGGGGTGGTAGGTCGCCCCCGACCATCAGCAGCAGCAGCAGTTGGTGCCCGCGGCGTAGGTCCATCCCGCGCCTGTCCAGACGCAGCCTGCCGCCGCCGAGATGCGAGGCGACGAGAAGGACCACGCAGTCAGGGAATTTTACACCCCCGGTACAGCTCAGTTGTTGCAGACCCAGCCTGGAGTGTATTGACACTTGGGAGAAACCTTGAATTCCAACATAGATAGATGCCCACATAATTAGTACCCGCATAGACATGACGCATCACCTAATACATACATGAGTTAGTTCACATACACGCGCAGTATTTCTCGGGTACCAACATGAATCATGAATAGCAAGTCAAAATTCCGGCCTCGGAACAGACATCCAACGCCCAGACCTTGCCGCCTCCGTCGTGGAAGAAATGTCAGCGTACATGTACCACAAGCCGCACCATGTGCCGCCTGGCGGCACCAGAAAGCACAAAGTACTACCAGACATCCAACATGCGTACATATGTAGCACCACGGCCTCACAAGCCCCTACGCAGAAACCCACGAGCCAGCCACCTAGGCACTGTGCAACTTTGATATCGTTCAAATGTCTGGTTCTATTCACGGCCGTGCCGCCATGGCAAGAAAGTGAAGTGTCGCGGACAGGACAGGATACAAAGTGGCAGTCCAGTCAGCGTACACAGTGGCCACAGAGAATAGTAGTAATTAACAAAATATTCTATCAAATACCAATTAAATATCAAAGGTAATACAGCAGATGAAGCTAAACAAGTACCAAATATGGCCAAAAAAAAAAAGAGGTATTCCCAACGCCAGTCCCTGTACAGAGTCGATAAGACAAGGGTATTCATCGCCACCAGCGGCCTTTTATCGCCAGACATGAACGTTCAAAAGTCACCCGCCTCTTCCCAGCACTTCGTGCTAGCCAGCTTGCGCATCTTCTTGGGGCTCCCGCCGGCCGCACTCGCACTCGCACTCGCGGCCCTCAAGCTATCCGCACTCATACGCATCCGCTCCAGCTTCCTGCCCAGATTAGCCACGCCGTCCTTGGAGGTCGCCGCCGCGGGCGAGAAATCATCCCTCTCCTCAAGGGGCTTGCGCTTGGTGGGACTCCGACCGGCCAGTTCGCGCTTGAGAATGGCGTTTTCCCGCCGCAGACGCTCGACTTCTTGCGTGAGGTCTTCCACGAGGACATTCTCCTTGTCGCACTCGCCGTCGTCGGGGGCATTTTCCAGACCGCGCTCGAGGATGTCCACCTTGCGATCCCAGTGCTCTTCGTTGCGCTCCTGCTCCAGGCTCAGGGAGGCCTTGAAGCGAGACAGCTCCAGCAGGAGGCGCTGCTCAAACTCTGTGGCGCACTCGTCGCGGATGGCAGCTTCGAGGTCGAGCATGCGGTCTTCCATGCTCAGCAGGTGCGCTTCGGCCGTCATGCGTGCTTCCAGCTGCTCGTCGACTTCTACGCGGAGCTGGTCGATTTCGTCGCTCATTCTGGCGATTTCCAGTGCGGCAATCTCCATGGTTGCGCGCTCGTCCACATTCGTGGGCGGCGTGTGGTTTCTGTATGATGCCGACGAACCGGGCGGCACAAAGGGTCGGGGGTGGTGTTGCACGGGACTGACTGGTCGCGGATTACCAGTCGGCGGCGCTTGAGCAAGAATCGTAGCCGTGATGGATGGGATACGAGGAACCGTCACCTCTCGTGCCAGAGCGCTGTACCGCAGAATCTGAGACGTTGCGTTGAAGTCGCCCCTCGGGTCGGCAGTCACAATCATGACGCCTCGCTGAGGATTGCGACGGGGGGCGTGAGGTTGCGCTGTGGAAGACGAGGATGGAAATGAATTGGAGAAGAGCAATTCCGTCAGTTTACACTGGCGATACGGAACAACATTGGGCTGACAGAGTTAGCATGGCCACGGGGATACAATCCTCAACAGATAAAGCAAGCTCACCTTGGTTGACGACGACAGCTCGCTCTGCGTCTGCAGACACTGCCCCAGATACATCAGACTCTCGTTAATCTTGCCAGCTTCAACCAACGTGGCACCCTGGGTCTTTGCCTCTCGAGCACGCTCACTGCCGGCCAAGTCGACAATAGTAAGCTTGCTCCCGCCCCAAGGCCCAGGCCTCCTGCTTCTGGTGCGCTTCTTGACCTCGAAGCAGAAGAAGCCGTGGCTGCGACTGGAAACGCTGTTGCTGCCAGTACCAGCAACCCGGCGCTCCAAAAGGCCAGCCTCGAGCACCATGATGGCATCCTTGAACGAGGCGCAGACTACCTTGCGCAGGCCGGCAACAACCTTTCGGTCGGGAGACAGCTCCGTGGACTTGAAGAGCAGAGGCCGTCGGCGAAACTCTTTCGTGGCGGCCGACCTGGTCGCAGGCGTGAGGAGGTCGTAGATTCGGTCGTTGTGGACTTCGTACATGGACACGACAATGGCGTACTCGGCAGACGAATCGCACGAAATGTTGATGCCGCTGATGTCGGGCGTCTGGGGAAGCGCAGACGGTCGGGCAAGGTTTCGTCGCGGTCCAGGCGACATGACGCCGTGGTCTCCCTTTACTCCCAGTTAGTAACATTCTTCACACGCGCAGTGGCAGTCAGGGACATGAAGTGCCTCTTGCTCTCCCTCTCCCGCTTGGGAAGCGATGCAGAAACGCCAGCATCCTGGCTGGGCGTGAGCGTGAGCAGACCACCTTGTTGAACGAAGCTATCCTACTGCTCCTTCAGCTTGCGGTTCTGTTCCGTCTCACTGACAAGCCTGACACTTTTCGGGCTTGACGCAGCGGACTCGGGGTACGTCCCTGGGATCTGGACTGCCAAACCACCCTCGGGATACGCGCCGCACGACGACTCGGGAGAGCGGACAAAAGAGACGCGCGGCATGGATGGTCGTACCAGCATGGGCGTTGCCGCCCGCGAAGGCCCTCGCGAGTGGCCCAACGCATCGGAAAAAGCAGATTCAAGAAAGCACGATGCCGCCGAGAGGAACGACTCTGACGGATCGCACGCCTGGAGGGATTCGATAACCGACGGAAGCGACGTCGACTCGAGCATGTTCGGGCCAATGGATCGGAAAAGAACATCGAGCGCAAGCTGGGTCAGGCCGCGCTGCGACTTGGATCCCAAAATCGTGTGTGTCTACAACAGTCCTCGATTAGAGGCGCACGAACTCCGTTGCTTGCTTGCTTGCGTGGACGAGGGACAAAAACTCACCTTTCCTGAGCCCGTCACTCCGAGCGTCGCAACGACGGCATCCGTCCCGTCGCCGCCCCGGGGGGCCAACACACCCTCGGCCAGAGACGCAATCTCGGTGCAGTGGAAAACATCCAGCTGCGAGGCATCGTCCTCGAATACCCTGGTAAAGGCAAACTTTTCAATAGCCCGCCGTCGATCGGTCGGCGGGTTCAACGTAATGTGCGACGGGTGCGACTTTTCCTTGTCCTCGGGCACCTCGATGTTCAAGATGCGATCTGGTGTCGAAGTGGCGCCGGCCGGCGGCGGGCGAAGACGCAGGTACACCTCGAAGAGGTTGTGGGATGATGGTTTGGGAGGCGCTTCCATGGTTGGCGGCGCAGTTGCAAACCGATGGATGGTGTTGGTGATGCGTCGTCGGTCAAATCGGATGCTGCGTGGAAGGATGCACGACTAGAATATGGACGATGATGATGCTACCTGCCAGGGGAGCTCTGCAGGTGGGAGAGAAATTAGAATAGAAACAATAGGCCGGGTGTATGCAACCTTGGTCGGTTGACGGAATGGGTCGAGCGTCGTTGGTCCACTGTTTACTTTTGTCTGGGATCGTTGGTGTGGCTGGCCGGGCAACCGGCCCACGTCAGCATTGGCTGAGGGAGTCTGAGATTGCGCATTAATGGGATAGATAAAAAAATAAAAAAAAAATAAAAGACAACAAACTGCTTATTTTTTTGCTCGTACTTTATTATTTGAACCAGACTTTTTAATTTTCTTCGTCCTCTTCCATGTTGATTTGCTTTAGACTGTCGTAAATTTTCTCATGTTTGCCCAGCTCGTAGAGGCGCCGAGACCTGGCCGCCCAAACTCAATATGAGTTCGATAGAATGTTGCATTTGTGTTTTCTAAGAAACTACATAATAACTTCACTTAAGTCTCTAATCCGCCGCAGGTTTGTTTTCTCAACGCCCAGTTGGCGTAGGCTGGTTTACTCATTCACTACGCATAACGCTTACCCTACAGCAGGGCTCGAAATTAGCTGCCGCGTTTGACTGTAAACTACTCTCTCAAGACAAAATTAAAGTCCATGGCGATTTTCAAATGTGCCCGACCATGTTCTGATGAGCATCTGTCTACATCTACATGGCGATTAGGCAGTATCAATGATGTGAACTTGTAGCACCAGTGACTACCCTTCTTCGCGGCCCCCAAGGCCACTCTGCTCATCGAGAACGATGAGATTTGAGACCCTTGGAACTGACAGTCTCTGCCTCGGTTCCTTCTGCCCGAATAGCGTCGACTGCGCACCTCAAGTGCGCACTTTGAGGCATTGATGCACGAGTGCGGTGCGCGCTTGGGCCTCTGGGCAGTCCGTCAGATGCCCAAAGACAAGTTGACATTGAACTCTATGGACAAGAGCCGCGTCCAAACCGGCGTGTGACCAACATGAAAATGTGCTCATTTCAGGCAACAGTGCACACATGGATGGATCGCCACTTGTGATGAAGCTCGCCATGTGTCACGGGCACTTGGACTGTGGGAAGACGGAGCAAAAACAGGAACTGCTTCTATGGACACAAACTTGTGTCGAGGTCAGCAAATATGTGACCAGGCCCTGTTGTATGCTGACATGAACGACTTGGCGCTCAAACGTCTGCGGTTGAGCGGTGTAAAGTTCCTGCGTATCAAATTTCTCTGCCCCATTGCACCGTCTACATCCGAAGCCTTTATTTATCACTGACATTGTTGCCCTTACAAACCGGACATTGTGCTATTTCAACAGCGTATGACAAGGCTGTTCTCCACTGCCGACCATGATGTGAGTCGACGTATAATATTGACTTGTTGAAAGCAAGAGGTCAATATTGTTGCGGTTGTTGTGTCAGTGCTGGTATTTCTCCCTCTCCCTCTCTCCCCGACACAGAGCTGAAGGCAATTATCTTGTTGAGACGCTAGAGCCCCAGAAGTTGGCTCGTCTGCGTATTGTTCACCGGTACGGGGAGGGTAGTGCTTTCGGTAAAAAGCATACTTGTATTGCCGCTTTCAAGAATTGTCGGTAATAACGGCCACAATGCTTCGTTTCCTCCATGGTCATACGTTAACGCCTGTAAAGACCAGACAGGAGCATGTCCAAGTTCGGCCCGTTCAGACCAGTTCGATATTGATGCTGGGAAAGCTTGATTGTCGAATTCCGAGTCAACTGGCCCTAGCAGACCTTGCCTATCCAAGGAGTTCCAAAGCGGTTGAATAATATCGCCGGTGCAGGATGCACTCGGATTCGCCACTCGCTGCCTTTTCGCTACAGGCAACTCCCTGTGCTTTGTAGTCGAAGGTCTCTTTGTGAGCTTTATAGCCTTCTCAAGCTCATCTCCTGCTTTAGTTCGCATCTTCTTAATCTGTTGCTTTACTTCATTGGTTGGATTCTTGATTGCGCACTTATGCTGCCAAAATTGATTCATTTTGTAGAATTCCTTGTGGCAGCGTATGCATGCCTCTTCGCACGAGCAATCTGGGATAGCCACTGTTATGTTAAGTGTCAAGTGTCTTAACTGGAGTGTGATAACCTACGTTTTCCATAATGTCGGACGAGGTCAGGGAGCCTATTAAACGAGGATTCTGGCCCGTTGCAGTCATCGGAGGGACAAACATGTAATAGCCGGTTCGTTGCGTTTTTATTGCTAGTTTCACCCTCTTTCAGATGTACTTGGCCCTTCTCGTTGTCGTCGTGCACGGCGTCGTGCCCGTCGTCATATTTGAGATGTCGATGAAGTCGTGAATACAGTGCAGAAACTTCCCGCTAATCTTGATGTGTTAGATGATTTAAACGACAACGAGCCATCTTGGATTTTTGCTTACCTCAAACGTGGAAGCTCTTTCACGAATCTGGTCTAGCAAGCAGACAGCGCACTCCTTCTGGCATCTCTCCATGATCCTGGTCGTACTGTGTCACGAGCGGTTTGGTTAATGATGGTAAACTGTCGAGTTCAGTCGAGAGCCCCCCTCATCATGCCATTGCATACCAAAAACGCCCGGCGTGTTGGTTGCCCATGTGCTCAGATGGACGCGCAGAACATGCCTCGATGTACGCCTGAATGTTGGTTTGCAACATGGCCTGCATGAGTTGGACTGGTGCGTACATCGCCTTGTGCGCAGATGAGGCTGACTCGACGCGCAGTCTTCTTGTTCATGACTGTGACAGGTTCACGCCCAAGTTGAGTGCGCACTTTTGTGCGTAGCTCCCCGCTCTAGGTAGCCAAGAAACGCCTGGTTGAATGCTTCTGCATGGAAGACGCAGTGCTTGATACCATGCTCACATGTTATACGGTTCCCCTTGGCGGTTGGAGCATCTGTGTGTGCCAGTAGTCGTCCTGGAACTGGCAGGCAGAGGCCATCATACCATGGCCATGACTTGTCAACAAAGGAAAATGAAGGCCCTTGCTCGTCTGTACAACGTCACGGGGACCAGACGTTTCCAAACCAACGCGACCACCAAGATACATTTTGAACCAACCGTGACAATGCACCGGTCTGCGCCCAACACCCGTGGGAACACCGAATTTGAAAGGAGGCAAACTTGTACTTAACCCAAGAGAATCTCAAAGATTCCAACTTGTATGCTGTCGTGTCCAATTTCATGGTCATTTCTCCAACAGACTTACACGTATCATATTCAAACTTTACCTACTACTCCATACTCCGTACAGGATGCCGTCGGAAGTTAGACCTTGCTACCATTGTCGCAATCCATGGTCCACGACCTGGGTCGGCCAATGCACGCACTGCAATGCTATCCCGTTTCAAGTCTGCAAAGATGCGGATTGCGGACCTTGGGCCAAAAAACACGATCCAAAAAAATGACCGCAGTGCCTAAGGCTTTGAACAACAGTACGTCAGATGAGCAAGGTATTCATCGATATACTCGATTTATAGCTAATAATAAAAGTGTTTTGTCGAATCCAAGCAAAGTAAAATTGCTTAACAACCTCGGGTTGATGTCGGAGGGAACGGTTTCTTTCATTTCATCACGGCCTACGTATTATTCAACATACTCGATAGGCTAGCTCTTAAATTCATAAAGTGGATCCGCTCCTGGCCCCTGCTTTCTGTGATGAATGTCCGAAATGCATAAATATCACAACACACCCAACAGTAGCTCCTGAAAACCTAATCCCCGCGATACTTGCTTTCTACAAGATACGCCTCCATTCTGCAACAGCAAGCATTTATAACCCTACCTTGTGTGCCTTGTTTGGTTTATTTTTCATCAAATATGGACACTGCTTTGCCTAAAATGACGTGGAAGACTTTTGAGCGCCGCGTGGCCATCTATGACGATAAAGTCGTCAAAAGCGAGATCTCCGAGGAGGAGCTCATACATCGCGCGGACGGCAGCATCGTCCGACCCTTCTGGTCCAAGGAGAGATTGCAAAATGAGGCCGCAACCCTTGAGTTTATATCAAAAAATACGTCTATTCCGGTACCCAAGTATCGACTCTACTCCAAGGACGGCCTCCTTCACCTTGAAACGCAATTCATTGACGGGGTGGAACTCACCGAGATCGACGAAGCGTCTCGACCAACCGCAATAGCAGCTGTACATGATCAGTTGACTCGTACGATTATACCGCAACTTCAGGCGCTGCGTCGAAATTCCATCGGGAGCGTTGACCCTACCCTCCCGGTAGTCCCGCCGCAGCGAGTGTACATGCGTGATAGACGACCATGGGAAAAAGTGACGTCGGATACTGATTGCTTCGTGCTATGCCACAACGATCTTGGTCCTCAGAATATCCTTATTTGTCCGTCTAGTTTCCAGATTGTCGGGATTATTGACTGGGAGTATGCAGGGTATTATCCTTCGTATTTTGAGATTCCTTTGTGGAAGACAGTGGGCTGGAAGGAGAGGTGGGAAGTCTATCACGAGGCAGAGGCTCGTGAACTTGCGTTTTTTGGACTCAAGCGCGAGGATTTGAAAGACTGTGTCCCGCCGCCGCCTTGAGAACACCAAGATAAATTAGTCTTTTTGGCTCATACATGTTGCTTATTACAAGGTGGACCTCAAACATGGTGATTTATCTAATGTGACGCCGAAATTTGCACACCGGGCCGCTGAGACGGAGTCGGCAAGACTTGGTGCTGTCAAAAGACGTTTGGCGATGCCGCGTTACTTGGAGGTCCAGGATCTCCGCAGTCGCTGCTAGAGAGGGCAGCTCGACTGGTACTATGCTACTATTGACGCAAATACATACGCCCAGGACCACGTAGACGCATATTTTGATGCGGTTCCAGTTCTGGGCGTCAGGTCCAGACCACGTCCGGGTCGTGGAGAGTACTGACTCCGTAGCATAACAGGTACTGCTCTGCGTTGCTGCCTACTTGCCCAATCCAATGAGAACCCTGGAATCACCAACGTCAAAGCTTTTGGTATGGATGTTGGAGGAACCTGCCGGGGAATCACTGTCCTTCTCCGCTGTACTCACATTGAAATGACGGGGCTGCTTGTGATAGGGGCTTGTGTTTAAGGGCTTAGAACAATATCGCTTTACCTCATAATTCGCTTTGATATCAAAGGTTTCCCTTAAGACTTCGAGTGGATGACCCTTATTCATATCAAACAGCGGTGAGCAAGCGAGCACGGAGGCCGGAGGCCTCTACTAGGTCTCGAGTCCTTGTGTAACCATCGTCAGGTTCAAGGTCCGGCCCGTGCGTATGGCAACATGACTGCCGTGTAACACTGCTCGCTCACATTCGTGCGAAAGTGCCTTGGTTAGCTCTAAATATTAGTACTTATGATAAGAGTCCCTCTCGATCCATCACAAATGGCACATACCTTATGAGGATATCGAACTGTTACTAGTTGTGCAAGAGCCCATCAACTCACGCGTGTCAACCAAAACTCGGTCCGAAATATACCGTGAGATTCGACAGATTCCTGAAGCAAAGCCTGTGACCAGACACCAGGTCTACTATCTCTGGCAGAAGACATTCAAGCAGCAATGGAGGAAGGAGGCCTGTAAAGCAGGTCATCTAGACAAGTTGAAGGAATACCACACAAATCCTTTCTGCATAGTCGCTTTCTTATTTGTAAGCGCATTGCCCGTTGCTTTAAGTCACCCAGTCCTGAATTTTTCGAGACTGTCCGTCGCCAAACAGCATATCCATTCTGGAGCGATCCACAGCTGATTTTGCGACCGGAATGTGCGCCAGTAATGGACTTTGATTCTGGAAATTTAAACGGGAGCAACAAGACACAAACTGTGGAGCTAGAGCTAGAATTTGACTCTTCAGAGAGTGATTCAGAGCAAGATGATACCAAATTGATGACCAAGAAACTGTCCCTATGGACACCCAAATAGCAGAATTCAGGAAGGCGATGCAGGATGCTATAGAGCTTTTTGAGGACCAGGTGGCCAAGGGGAATGAAAAGTTTGCGGAAAGATTCATAGCATCTAATCAGATGAATCGTACATTGGTGGACGAATCTAAGCACCGTCGTAATATGCCGACAATGTATTTACAGTAAAAATGAGTAACAGCCATGATTGGCCCATGTCGACAGCTGCCACTACAGAGATTACGCACACTTCCTACCCTGACTATGATCAAGAATTTCGCTCAGGACATAGCGAACATAGAGGTCGGAAGGAACTGGGCGTATGACTTCGTCAAACGCCCTGATACTGATCTTGGTTGCACCTGGTTTGATGGCTTTGACATAGCACGGAGGAGAGCAGATAAAAGACCTAGGTATAAAGTATATTTTGAGCTGGTAGGTTTGCGCACAGCCTCTGACCTTAGGCCGTGACATTCTATCCCAACTCTAATCTGTGCATCCGCCACTTTTTAACTCTCCCGCACCATCCGTTAGCAGCGACTTTGCTCTCTCGCATATATTTGGCGATACCATTCCCAATGAGGCGCCCCATTGTCTCTATATTCATTCCACTGTCTAATAAACGTACTTGCAGCGTTTTTGATCTCTTGCCTAGCCCAGCCAGAGTGTTGCCAATCATTCACGTAACGGTTTGCTTCCCGCACTTTTTGGTTGTGATTTGCCTGCAGTTCATGGAATTTCTTGTCTAGCGCTAATGCGACGTTGTAGTCGAATTTATCCTTTGCTTGACGAAGACAATCTTCCCGCTGCGCGTTCGACTGATGCCGGTTAGGTTGTGGTTGAATGTCCTCCTGCTGATGCTGGTTAGGCTGCGGTTGGGCTTGATTATTGGCCTGCTGACGATTTCCATCCCCTATTCGTTTGTTTTCTATATCCTGTTTAGTCGAGAGGCGCCATTTCTCGTATACGTATATCGCCCTTTCTTGTTGTTGAATCGTCAAGCCATCTATTGGACAACCATTGCTTAAGGAGAACTTAGTTAGACTTTGTTTAGTAGAAAGCGTCGAGCTATATTCAGACTCACGAAGACACTGAAACCATAAGGTTAAAGATAGGATCAGGATTATTATCGAGATGACGGCAAGTATAGACTGGGTAAATTTTTTCTGGGCGGCGGCATTGGTCCCAGACTTTCCGAGCATCCTCACTGAGGACATGAGCTGGGGTATCACTAATGCGGTCGTTAACCGCTTCGCAGTTTGCCTCCGTGGGATTTGGCTTCAATCCAACATAATCGTCGGAAACTTGGACCTCGCTGTCCGTGTGAAGTAGTCCAAGCCAGTGGCCAAACTCGTGGGGCAATATACTCTTAATATCCACAGCTCTTTCATGAATCACTTCCCCAATGGTGCCAGAGCTAATAATTATGCCGTCTGTTTTTGCCAATTCTTCCCAATTGCTAGCACGCGCGATGTTTTCTAAAGCAATGGAAGAAGCCCCAACATTGCCTTGCATCCTGGGATATGGCCGTTCTTGATTGTTTTCCCAAGTCTCCCAGTACTTACAACTGTCTTGATAGCGATAAATAAAGACAATATTAAGCGAAGTGTAGTCGATCGGACCTCGACGGAAGTTCGCGATTATCTTAGCCCGAGGCTGTCTTAGGAAACCCGTGGTGGCATCAAAAAGGTCCGGACGCACATAGCGATAGATTTGATCAACTGAGGTATCGAATTCGAAAGCAAAGGACCAGTACTTTCGCATTTCATTTATTTTACGTTCGATTTGATTGTCCTAGTTTATGTAAGTACATGTTCTTCATACACGGTATTAATAGTTGAAGCACGCAAAGCCATACAGTCAGATAGCCGCCCGCTGCGGTGTAGTCTTTGGCCAGAACGGTTATATAGGTCGGAATAGAATAACGCCGAACGCTTTGACGCTTTGTGATATTGTGCCCCAACGGTAGGGTCTCACTTATTTCTGCGGGTTCCTGACTGCTGAGACTTGAGATATCGCACTGTATAATATTATTTACAATATTAATCCTCTGGTTGGTAATATCATCCGTCTCACTAGTAATATTATTCGTTTGGCTGGTAACGTTATCTGTCTCGCTGGTAATATTTGGCGAGTAGCTGGCAACATTCAGCGAGTGGTCGGTAAAATTTGGCATGTGGCCAACAATAGTTGCTGTGTCCCCAATGATATCGAGAACCGGAAGCTCCTGGCTAGGCCTGAAGCCACCGCACTTAGGTTTATGCCTGGTCACATTGGCTGCGTCGAGTGCTTGAGCACAAGCAGCCGAGATAAGTAGACTCTTTACTACCAAGCGCAACTGAGGAATCATTGCAGCCAGCCGGAATCGATCGACGTTATAGGCAGCCCGATAAGGGAATGAGGGTATACGCGAGTGGCTAAGCAAACGAGTAAATAAGGAGTGTGGTAGTGTAGGCGATAAAGGAGAGGCCGGCGAGTACGGAAAAAGAGTGAAATAATAGTAAGGAAGAAATGCTAGTGGAATAACGCTCGCCTACACGGGGAAAGGAGTTTTTTGATTTAATAGTAGCGCTCTCGCAACTTAGGACTTTCCCTTTGCCATGTATACACCAATATAGCTAGATAGCGCTGTCTCCCTGTGCAAGCAAAGCTGAGGTAGTTAGCATTTATTGCCGTGCATGTGACAAGGGGCCTAGCTTGGAGCAATTACTCAATTCATCTCATAACAGTCTTTGGTATTAAAGGTCCTTAGTTTTCCTTAAGGCCTTAAAAGCTAAAAACGTTTTTAAATATAAGAAGTTGGTGAGGACCTTCTGCCCTAATCCCGTGATCGTAGCCCTTATGTAACCAATGCCATTTCCGTGTAACAGTGCATAAGCGTCTATATTAGGGGGGGGGGCGCAGTCTCCATTTAGCGTTTGCATAAAGGGGCAACCAAAAGGAGACTCGCAAGATACGAGTATGTATATACAATATAACCCCTGAATTATTATCACGAAAATACCTGACATGGGTAGGTTAAACCAATTCAATATTAAGTGGCCTGTATTAAATTACATATAAATGCATAAATAATTAGGTAAACGCTATATTAGAAAAAGTCCCTTTTAGTAAAGCCTATTTCCCTGACCTGTACCCGCCTATCAGGCCTAGTAGGCCTGGAATATTATACCTGTTAAATAATACAAATTACCAGAGGAAACGGGGCCAAGTATCTTTTTGACAATAATTCAGGGCTTGCATTGTAGAGTAGATTATTTTATTATGCTACTACTAATAAAGTCCCCCCCTGCACGTGGTTATTTATGCTTAATCTTTAGTTATACGATCAATAAAAGGCTCAACCTACTATTAGCAGGTAGTAACTGCTATTAAACGTTGTAATTGTGCTTCAGCCTAGGCAGGAATAAATATCTCGAGTCAATGCGCGCTCCTTAACTCACAAGAATGAGAAGGCGGGAGAAGTTGCAGATCAATTGATACTAGTCATGCGCTGGTACTATAATTAAAGTTTTGGCTCTACGCGCGTGCTATTCCCTGCAAACATGACTAGCCAAGCAATAAAGCTAATTGCTGAAAAGCCGAGGAAGGGGAAGGTTGGATTGATATTGGTGGCTTTTGCTTGTTTGCTATTTAAGAATATGTCCTTCTACAAGCGCTTGTACCTGTTACCGGCCGAAGCTTGGGCGGACAGACACTTGACGTCGAATATAGCACTACGTAATGGGTGAAGATCCCAGTGCCATATCAGAGTTTGAACGAGGCACTGGGCTTACACGACGTTTAACATTGCAACTGCAAATTACATGGCATTCTCCACCATGTACTCCGTAGGTATTGATGGAGACGTTGAGGCGCCCGGCTGTTTTAACAGGTCATACATGACGAAATTGTCTGCGGCCAACCCGACAGCCGGTAATGGACGTTCCATGTCCCGCAGGCTGAATTCCCTTGCGACTTTAGAACATACTCGACCACCCATGTGGATATTGAATACAGCAGTTGCCGCCATCTGGCAATAACCTCACAAGTTCCAGTTGCCCAAGGGATCGTTGAAGCCCTGGAATCGTCCGAGGGTCCCAAGAATTGATATCGCGAATAGTGTGTCCAAGGAATTTCGCGTTGACAAGCCGGCATCTTTGGTGGCAGTGATACATGCCTTTCGTGTTCCGACCGACATGTAAATGCTGCCATGTCGAATAGAGTGGCTATCATGTTATTGCAGCCATCACAACGCTGTTGGTAAGGGCATGTCAGGCTGGCAGTCGAGCTTGGGGGAAACCATGATCAATTCTCCTGCAATTATGATTATGTGGCTCTTGTTCTAGCCTTTGAAGTTCGTAAGTGTTAGAATGAACGCTGTTATCTTGGTCTCGTGATGGACGAGTGATTTGATGTCTCGGCGCTCGCCCTTTGGTATAAAACCTGACTGACGTCGTAGAGTCTCGATTCGTTGAAGCCTACCTGCGCACGGCGCCTGGTTACTATATCTTGCATCCAGATATTGCCGAAACCACCCGCGTCACCCCTAAGGGCTGTGCTGATAGAGCACGAAGCGCTGTATCACTGCCGATTCATTATTGATGCTGTTAGAGGCTATATAGAGAGAGAACCAAGATGCGCATACTTATAAGCTGAACATCGGGAATCACCAAGGTTGGATCTTTTGCTCCATGGCCCAGTGGCCAAACCCTACAACAACTCTGACAGATACTGGCAGTGTACGTGTCGATTGCCGAGACCATTTCGATAGTCTTGTATACTAGTTGTGAAGTTTGGTTTGTACTTGAAAATTGGATTGTGACTTGACGCGAATATAAGTTGAAGGTTGAGGTGAGCTGCTAGTAGAGTGTGGACTTTTGGAGTATTTACATACCCCCCCAGCCCGAGCTCAATAGCACCACTGCAATTGGCTGTACGATGCCTTCTAGATTTGGAATGCATTGAAGTCTAAGTTCAGCTGCAAGTTATTGCCCTAGAACTAACAGTATATTCTCGGCCTCCCACCACCTGCGTTCTAAAACCAGGCCTGCACTTGCCTTAGTCCTACGTCCGACGCGGCTAGGATTATGAGCGGACATTTCATGGATCTCGACCTATAAAGAAATTCCCGGAAATGAGGCAGCAGACCAAGCGGATAAAGGAGGAATGATGACGGGTCGTCGCAGAGCATTCTTGCAAGTTTCGCAGTCGATCATAGTGGCGATGCTAAAGATCAGAACTGTACTCCATTCTTCGCTATTTGAACCCTTTGATGCATAGCAGACCATGGTTATTCGACGATCCGGCAAGAACCCATGTATGCCCTCCCCGAGGAGCCATATTGACGCATCGGAAACCCTTCCTCAGTGGCCCAGCCCTCGTTAGACAAGGTAACGAGTGTCCCAGTTGCGAAGCCAGCTCAAGGACAAATACCGCCATGTATGAACTCTAGAGAGACATCAAGTCTTGAATACCGCGCAAGACTACGGCCCGCGAAGTCGCATTGCAAGCCCCGAAATGAAGCGCCTCGTCTTCCAGCCCCCATCTGAGCCATGGTTGCAGGTGTTATTCTCACTGCTAAAGGGAGTATAGGGGAGTTAGGAGATACAGGACTTTGCAGAATCCTTTGCTCGACCCTCGCTGATCTACGAAGTCGAGCGCGACTTGGATCAACTCACAATTCGCAATATCACGTGCGGGGTCAAGCCTGCGCCTTGAGAGTAGCGTGCTTTGGTTGCATCTCTAGGTTGTAAGTCGACGTACTCATTTCATCTCACGCTCAACCGGGGTGTTCATTTCGAGCGTAATCCGCACCGCCTTCTGCGCGAGTCTGAATCGCTTCAAACGCTAGGCGTGGCCCCTTAAGGATTACGGCAGAACTTAGTTCCGAGAGTCTAGGAGCGGGCCGTGCGGATTTGCACAAATTGTTACCACGCGGCACTGGGGTCTTCTCACATGCAAGAGAAGCCTTGAAGCTACAGTACATTTGCGCAATAGGCTGTTCCATTGCACAATGCAGTCCCTTCTTGGGCTGATCCCCTCTTCCGTCGGTAGCAAGAGCTGCCGCAAGACTCGACCACTTCAACGGGCGTGGTGAAATGACAAGTGGCGTTTGAGACACACCGGTCGGCAATTCGAAGATCGAAACCCTGAAAAACGAGTCTAGCTCACCACCAGGACAGGGGAGAGAGCTAGCGGGACCCTTGGACAGGGAGAACAAAGGAAGCCAAAAAAAAAAAAAAAAAGAAAGAAAAAGTTCTGTCGTCATCTTCCTGTCCCTGCGGGGGTTTGGCATTCGCCTCTTTGAGCAGGCATTTCATGAGAGGCGAGTTTCTAGCCATTCCGTTTCATCCACGCGGGCGTCATTTGCACGAGGGTGTACGGAAGGACTGCCAGATCTTGTAGATTCACGGGAGATGATGGCGATATTGGCGCATCGACGACGACGCCAACGGACGTCAACTCAATCAAGGGAGACGCAAGTCCCGTGGATTGGCCCAGGCGGGGAAGAGAGCCACGCACGGCACGACAAACAGATTCGGCCAATCACGAAGTGCTCGATCAAGTCGGATCGCCGTGTGAACCCTGAGTCACAGTAGCGTCGAGTCACCTCTTCATAGCTCTGGAGAAAAAAGTATAAACCGCACGGCGGAGTTGGCGGTGATGCCTGGATATTGCGAAGCCATCAAGACGAGAGGCTGGCCAAAGGGGCCTCAAGGAGGGACGGGAGAGACCATGACTGGCACCAGCCAAATGGGGTATGACTCCATCGTCATGGCGATGTGACTCGGCATATGTATGCTGTCGACACGTGCAGTTGCCTTGCCATGTTCCCCAGCTTCAGACGACTTCGGGCGCTGAGTCTCAACAAAGTCAATCATGCATGGCGCTTCAAGACAGCAGTGCTGCCCGACCCGGCGTGCTTTCTTGGACGAGTCTCGGCTCCAAACACTATGACGGGCATGATCCGACGACATGACCCAACAGCGGCCCAGGCCCAACAATTCGTTGTGTTTCCTCGGTCTTGGGGACCCCTGCCTGGGCATATTCGGGGCAAAGAATCAGCATCCACTCCAATCATGGCATCGCCTATTTTTTTTTTTCGCTGGGATAACATGTTCCTGAGAGCCACCTCGGTCGCGAGATTGTCGCTAAGCCAACTAGATCGGAATCCGTCCCCTCGGCGACAATGAGGCTGGGTTCTTACAAGCGTCGTCATTTTGCTAGTTGGAAGAGGAGCCAAATGACAATTGGAGGCTTGCAATACAAGACCGTGATATACCTTGACGACATGATAGCCCGTGTACAGGCAGCTAAAGGACGAGAAAGTCGGGCTAGTGGCATAAACCCCTGACGGATCAGCTAGGTGGCATCATGGTGCCGCGCAATTCGCCTCCCCAAGGCCCGGCCCAGCACGAGGCGAGAGGGGACAGAAAAAGTTGAATGGAGGACTACGAGGCTGGACCCAGTCTCCCTGGTGGAGCAGCTTTTTTAGTTTCGTTTGCTGCAGAGCCTGTCTTGACGTTGGATGAGAGAGACGACGATGCTGAGGCCCGACCGAAGGATAGAAAAATAAAAGAGGGAGAGAGAGCGAGAGACGAGTGACCATGCCCGCCATGGTCCAGCCACTCAGCAATTCTTCACTGAGCTTGCACAGTTATTACATGGCTAATGGCATTGATGAATGCCTCTGTTCGAGATATATTCCACTTTGCCCCTGGCTTGGTTGACCATGTTTTGGACCTGCAGCATCTGTGACGATAGACATCTCGACATGTCGACGGATTAAAATAGAGTTGGTGCTTGAGACGAGCACATGCCACAGATCAGCTTGATGGCATTCATGTTCACAACGCCTTTCCCTCTTCGCAGCAGACGATAGCCATCTATCATTGTCTGGATCCATGATGCCACCAACTGACTAGCCGCAGCGAGCCTGGGTCAAGCCGTCCGTGGGCGCGTATTCCGCTCGCTCTAGCTTCTTGACAGCCTGTCATCCGCCGGTAATGGCACTGCCCACAAATCGTACCTGAAAATGCCTGCGTCAAACATCCCATCTCTGCATCATCTCTCTCGGAATGCAAAAAGCGGTGACGCTGCCGTCGCTGCACCCGCCATTGCACCTTCCGCACATTGCTGTAATTGCGCTGCGCCTGGGCTGCACCTTCCCTCCAGTTGACGCTTTTGCTGCACCCGGGTGCCCCATCGCGCCCCGTTCTTCGACCGATGCGGCCTAGTGCACCTGTCCGCCGCCCACCCCTGCCCACCCACCCAATCAGCTGCAAGACCCCACCATGACGGGAAAAGTTTGGGAGTTCGAGTAATATTTCTCCCACTGCCGGCTCCCTTTTGGCTCTTCTCCTTCTCTTCTCTTCCGTGTCATCAATCCCATCACCCCTCAACAAGACAACGAAGTCGCCCTACAATAGCATCCAGCAGATCACACTCAATTTCGGAACTTTCGTCGTGTCAAGATGCCTTCGGCCGTCGCTGAGCTGTAAACGCCCACTGCGGGCCACCGCCAGTCCCAGTGGTCCGCAGTCCAGCAGTTCTTCGAGTCTTTCAACAACAATCCCAACGACGATCAAGTTTCCACAGCAGGCTTTCACGCTCTTGAGCCGTGCAAGATAGGAAGTCGAACCATCGAATTGCAACAGCGGTTCTCCCGAGAGTCTGTATCTGACATCAAAGATTGTGCTATTCGCCCGTTCCGACAGGGCACTTCATTCCATCATCTCGTCCCCTCTCCCTCCTACCTCTCTCCTCTCTCCTCACACCCCTTGACGCGCTTGGGCTTATTCTTTATTGTCCCTCCCACTATATTTTGGTAGCTTTGCATACCTAGGCTGTCTTTTGACTCTGAACGGGCCGTGTTTACTACGACGCCCACTGATCCTTGCCTCCAGTCCCCTAGGGAGAGGAGGCCCTTTGCAAACTCAAGGAATTCAATTCATACAACAAACTTGCAGCGTGCAATCAACTGTGCTTCCAAGTGCCTCCGCATAGAGAGAACTTGAAATTGAGCATAACATTCCCGTTGACGGAATAATTACATACACTTTAGTCAAAAAAGCCTTTCCGACCAGTTATGTCACGCAACATCCGACAAAAATATCCTGCCAAGACTGCCAGAACGGCGTCTAAGCGACGAGGCTCAGATACCTCGTCCTCGTTCGACTTGTCTGACGATGATGGCTACTCAGCCGTCGAAGAAATTAGCGACTCCTCCGATGACGATGAGGAAGATGTCGATGCGGTCGAGGAGAGGAACATTTTAATAGAAGGCAAGCCTTCTCAGTCTCCTCGACCGCAATCCGACAGCGATAATGACGATAATCAAGACGAGAACAATGAAGACGATAATAACGATAATTACGACTACAGCCTCCCCGTTGTAGACCCGGATGCCGATGAGAGCACCAGCTGGGCTGGTATTGTCTCCGAGGTAGACGAAAGTCAAGCCTCTGACTTTTTGCATGACCCTTCATTAGGCTCTGATGCTGCTGTGGAACGCCATGTTCGTTTTGATATCCCCTCCAGCGATTCGGACTCTACCGACACGGATGATGATGATGATGACCATGGTGACTTGTTTCCCGATATTTTTGTATCACAAACAGCCCTTGATCCCGCTTTTCGTCGTGAAATAGAACATGACCCAGATGAGTCGTCGGGATCTGGGTCTTTTTGGGACTATCATGGCCAGTATGATCAGCAAATTGCGGATGACTCTGATGCCGAGGAGGTCATTCGTGAACTCTCGGACGATGAGACGCCAACTGCCACGCCCAGACTGCCCCAGATCGAAACATCTCCTTCCAAGTTCACTCCTGCTTTGGAGGAGGCTCTGGAGCTCGATGGATACGAAAGTGAGTCCTGGCAACTACAGGACACCTCATTTGTTACCGTTTCGCTAACCTTGCGCCTGTGTCAGCTGATGGTGATACCACTGAGGAAGACATTCCAGATCCACCGATTCGAAGAAGAACTCGCCGTCCTTCTGTACCCATGAGTGAAATTTCTGACTCGGATGTCCCCTCGCCAATCAAGACTCAGCGTGGTCAACCTCGTGTTGGGCGCTTCAATCTCGACCGCTCAGATAAGAAGCCAATTGCGGTCTTGAACCCCCTCACGCGCAAAATGATGATCTTTACTCCTCATCGTCGTCGCCCGCTTGACCTCTCACCTGAACAGTTCAATATGTCCTGGGCCGTAGAAGAGCAGTCTTCTCCCATCCTCAGCAATTCTGCCAACATCATGTTCAGCGCCATGCTCTCGTCCAATACCTTTGGTGATTTTGTCAACCCTCAACCCATGGGCCCCGCCGAAGGCTTCTTCCCATTTAATTCAGAGGCCGGCACGGCTGACGAAAGCTCGTCGGCTAGTGTCCAAGGCGAAGAAGACGAGGCTGAGAAGAAGCTCGACATTAGCGATTTCATTACGTGGGACGACGGCGACTCATCTGGTGATGAAGGCAACGAAGGTACATGGGAGCCTTCTTCAACGCCAATGAGACCTACGACAGCCTCAAGCGAGCGCGAAATGCTGTCACACCTTAATTCGGATACTGTTGGCGCTTTTCGACGCAACCAAATTAATCAGCAGCTGATCTTGAGCAACAAGGCCACGCAAGACTCGCTCGCCTTCAGCGGCCCCTACAACTACTCGGCTATCCGGGGCCTCAAGTCGGATCGTTTTGATACGGCAGGCATCCCCTTGACCCCCATCCGACGCCAAAAGAAGCATGCGAGCGATACGACGCGCAGCCCGTTGGAGTCTGTTTCGGCGAAGCGCAAGGCTTCAGGCGAGGTCGGAAACGGTCACAAGAGACACAGAAGCATTTCCGATGTCAACTTGCTTAGAATATGAAGTTGACAATTTTTGGATTCGGGGATTTCTTATGTCTGAAACGAAATACGAGCGAGGACGGCGTAGCGTGTAGCTCGCTACCCCTGACCTCGCACACACATTGTGTTTTCTTTGACTCGACAGGTAGTTATCCTGTTGGACTTTGAGCTGGAATCATCTATTTTCTTCTTGTAGGCTGCTTCTTCAAGTGGTCCTCGGTTAGACGGCGCGAGCACTAGATGGAAAACAAGTCAGCCCGAAGTTGTTTTCCTATTTAGAGGAATGGCTTTGCGATTGCCGAAGAAGGCTGGATAAAAGCAGAGCAGAAGTTTTCTGCTCTTCAGTTATTGAGACGACGGCTCGCCGCGAATGAACGACTTGGGGAATGAGAATTTTATGGGGCTAATCGTAATAGCCAGGTGGATAATCTTCTCGGGTCAAAAGTTTCCTTGTATTTGATAGCTGTGTTTTCCTTGCGGGTGAAGCGTTTTATAGGAGAGTATAATGAATATTAACCAACACCGCATGCACCTTTGTGACTCGAATGTGCTTTCATTGGGTGTTGTAAGTCTGTATTTGCACATCCTAGCCATCCGACGGAGGACGGCCCTGGCGTAGGCTATTCAGCCAGACTCGCTCAAGACTGTCTTGGCTCCGATCTCAATTGGAGATTTCGAGATGGAGCAACGGGGCCGTAACGGAAGGGCGCCGCAACTGGGCTGTTGAATACAGACATGAGCCCACTGAGGGGATGTTGACTTCTTGAAGAAGTAACATGGGCGGCTCGGCGACAGGGACGGCCAGCTTTGTCCGGACGAAATGACTTGCTAGATATGCTTAAAAAGTATAGCATTAAATGGTAGACCAACTAGCTTGCTCTCACTTACCCTTTGTGCCGGTTATCCCGTGTGTTTGACGTCAAAGTGGCCGTAATAAACACTCGGCTGACATACAAGTCCCTGAGGACATGGCAAGTTTTAAGCTAACACCAGACTGCTTTGGAGGGGCAGCTGAAGCCTTTCAAGGACAGGGTTGCTGGTATGCTGTTTTGTATTCACATTCATGGCAGATCATCTGATGAGATCAACTAGATGTTGAATGTGTTGTGGTGATGGGTAAGGTGTGTTCAGATTCAATGTCAGTTTATCGCTGTGGAGCTCATCAACAGCGATGTTAGCTATCAACCGGGGGGTTAGTGGGTTAATCTTGGTCCCTTTGGCCCTTGATTCTGGGCTGAAAAACTAGACGCTGCGTAAATCGGTTCCGACGGTCTTATCCACCAAGCACTATGTCGAGGGATTTGTGTCGCCAAAACCTGCATTCACCTCTCTTTTTATTTCCATCAATTATACATGTATGTTTGCACTAGTCACCACTCCTCGCCATCAGCTCTTGCCACCAAAGAAGTATCATGGGCGCAATGGGCATCTCCACGGTTCCTCTGCCATCGCCGGCCGACTTTAGCCTCACAGCAGAGGATGGCCAAATGTACGAAATCCAGGTGTCATGGTCAATGGAGTGGCGAAGCGGAAAAGGCCACGACCACGTAGCCGTGCCGGATGTAACTCTCCTGTCCTGCAGGCAGCCTAGCTCCGACTAACCTGACAAGATACGCGGTCGACGGCAACGCCATGTTTCTGACGGCAGCAGAGGCGGCCTGACAAAGAGGAATTTCGCAAGCAGGGACATGATAGGCAGCCATTGTTGATGTTGTTTTATGGGTCGTACGAGCAGAGCCCAGATGGCCCAAATCTAGCGAATCCAGATGATGAATTCTTGACTCCTTGACTTGCATATCTGAGCTGAGACATGGCGTTGGATTAAAGTTGGAACGGGTCGGGCCGCAGCTAACCCCCACGATTCAAACCTGACGTCTCCCATTGGAATCAGAACTCAATTCTCCCGTACGATTTGGGTAGCTTCTACTCGTCTCGTCTCCGTACAATGGCTTTATCAGCAATTGCCAGTGAGTATGTTGCTCCATCGCAAAGTTTACCAAATATCGTTGACAAAAAACAGGAGTGCATTCCATTCTTGGGAATTCATCATATGCTTATGAAGATGCTAGTTATATCCATCGTCCTCTGAGACCCAAGCCCTCTTTCGCTTTCTCCCGTTACTCGAGTCATATTTTGCGCGTTTTACAATACTTGGCGGCCGTCTGCATAGGTTTGCTGCCATGGCCCTGGCCTTTCTCTCTACGATTCTACTCTCTACACGTCAGAGCTGGTACGACGAAGAGAATGAAGAAGGATCGGATCGCGAAGTTAAACCCTCCCCTACCGAAATATCGTAATAGCCACCACGTATTTTACTATTCTAGCATCCATGTTTGCCTTCGTCTTTAGTTTATTACAGCACATTGGGATTGCAACGGCCTCCATTATGGCTGAGGGTTTATCGTACGGGTCTGTTACAGGACATGTAGGGGTGACTGCAATGGTTCTAGCATGGATTGCTCCAGTCCTTTGTTCTCTCGTTGCGGGTACTTTGGGGCTCATGTCGGAGTATTTGTCAACCTTGGAGCGACTGCTGGAGTCTACAAGCGCTGATGGCGTACGGTAAGCGGGAGTTTGCTATTCCTTGTGACTATGATCAAAGTATTTCAGTGGTCTGATTTCAAACTATATCCGGCATGTATTCAAGTGACGTAGTTTAACGATTAGCTAGACTGTATGAAACTACTCGAGGTCTCCGAATCACTAGCCAGAGTCGGCGGACTCGGCCTGGGCGATTGGAGAAACCTGTGCAGTCGGTGTATAATCAAAGCTAGAACAACAGGCGAAAGAGAGACGATAGTGACTGCAATCTTAACACTGGGCGAGAGAGGTCGAGTCCACAAAATAGCTGATGGCACGAGAATCGAACAGATTATCGTGATCCACATGACGAATCTGACCACCCGCGGCTGTGCGGTCCGAAGGCGATGGACTCGACGCTTGATTAATCGGGGAAGAGCGGCTCGTTCTTCAGGACTTGTATATCTCCAGTGAAGGACAGACAAGGACGGAGGTGAAGATGACAAGGGAAACCGTGATGGCGGCCTGCACGCCACGGTCCATATGCCGCGTCCAAAGAACTGCTATTGGAGCCACGCAGACAAGGGGAAAATATACTATTCCGACCCGGGTAACCAAAATAGGGCCAAAAGCATAAGCGCAATGCAGGTGAAACACGCTGCCGACGTCCGTACGCCTGTCCATAACGAACCAACTATTCTCCTAACATTCAACTTTAATTGATGAAACATCCATTTCAGAAACAGCGATGTGGGCACGTCGCCTCTCTGCACGGGTTGGCGTTTGCGGTCGGCGAAAGCTTTGATGCTCTTGGAGGAGGTCTGTCTCAAATCACGAAGCCAGGTACTTCGAAGCGCCAGTCTGACGAGATACGACAAGGCAGAAAGTGTCACCCCTAGCAAGATGAATGTCGACAGCGGTGCTCGACTTTCCAGCGGCTGGACCTGCATCCCGAAAAGCGTTGCCGCAAATGTGAGGGGGATAAAAAAGAAGGCCAATTCGGTGAGTTTTGTGATGGAGTGCGCCTCGGCGATGGATCGGCGGCTGTCAAGCAGGGACATGTTTGAAGTCAGAGAAATCGACGCCGCCTGTAATTTGCGCACCAAATCTTCAATCTGCAAGGACATGTCTTGCCACTCTTTCGAGGCAGCACCTGATTGACCGGACGCGTCCGCACGCTCCGTGTCGGTCGCTTGTAAAAACGTAAACGTCTTTTCCATGGCGCGCCGAATCTCGGGCAACTCCAGCTGGGCACGGGCTATCAGCTGCCTCCATATGGAAAGCCGTTGCTCCATTATATCGTCGTCCAAGACTTCCAAAGTGATGCTTTGTAGAACATTATTCAAGAGCTTGAGAAGTCCAAGCATGTCTTGTTGAACGATTTGGAAGAGGGGATCCAGAACTCCAAATGCGCCGTCGGCGTACTTGACTTGTCCACCCTGCTCGAGGAGTTGATGGAAAGTGTCTCTAGTGGAGTTGGTCTCATATATCTGACGTTTCAAGTTCAAAAGAGGTTGTGGCGACTGGAATACGCTGTCAGAGTCGACATTTAAGCGCACTCTGCTGCTTGCTTGCTCAAAGACCCTCACGGGCCTTTTAAGAATCTTCGCCGGTGGGCCTTTATCAACCTTCTCTTTTCTAGACAAACACGAAATTATTGATTGCAGCAGGAAAAGCGTCTGTACACGAGGGTGTTCTCTTGTGCGGATCGGAGGTTGATCTTGTGACTCAACATCGCCTTCTCGCAGTATAGCCTCAGGAGGATTATCGATCGATGATACTTCAACAGGTGACTCCAAAGCGCCGCGAATGAATGTCTCTCGCTCTATGCTCTCACGTAGAGTCGGCAAAGGGTCGACAAGTAAAACCACTGTTCCATGTGAGCAGGCATTCCTTCATCAAGGAGGATAGAAGTTACCCAATCGACAATTACTGCTGGGCACCTTTCGGCTCCAAACGGATACTCGTTCTTCCCACCCACAGAGTCTTTTACTGAGCGAGGTTGTCCTTGGATCCGTCCAAAGGTCCCACTCCGATCGAAATATATTTGTTTTTGTTTCGAAAACTCTCCTTTCATCAGATTTTGCGGTGGCGTACTCCAAACGCTTATTCGACAGCAAATCATCGAGGTCCTGCTTTGAATATGGAGGAGTAGATAGTCTCCAGACAGGCCGAAACCACTTCATAGAGATGTAGGATTTTTGCATGTCTGAAGTCATCCAAGAACGGGCCGGTGGATCATGGTATTCAGCGCCCGTGTATCCAGAGTTGACGAGGTGCTCTTCGAAAAACTCAGGAGTAATATTTAGGCACGACCCGAGATGGGCTATCGCACGGGAACTCAGGTCTTCGACGATGAATAGTCTGTGCGTAATATCCGTTGGAATACGCTGACACAGATCTGTAAGCTCTTTTTCACTTTTAATGTGTATGGGTTTAGGGTGCGAAGTCTCTGCAAAGTCTGCGTAGCTAATATTGAACTTGTGATGGCGGGAATTTGAGCCAGCGCGTTTTCCCACATGGCCAAAGACTTCACCCGCTCCAGTCATCAAGTCATGATAACTGTCGTAAATTCTGTGTGCTCGAGCGTCTCCCCCATTAACAGCTGGCCCGGCTTGAACATGCGGCGGCCTGAATTGGGGTTCAGAACCTGACGCTACTAAAGTGTTTTGGGACTGGACGCAGTTGCCAGTTGGATCGAGATCGGGATTGTCTTGCAGATGAGCCCGGTGGGATTCTGCCGCCGTTGCTGCTCTTGGCTCAAATTGTCGGATCGATTTCGACTGATCGTCGGGCGGGGTCGCGGTGGGAAGGGACAACGTGATGCTATTAACTGAAGCAACCACGGGAGGTACATAACTAACGGGAACGGTACTCAAGTCTGGAGCCGATATAAACCTCGCCCTGAGAGTCCGATGACTTTCGAAATCAGGCTGGCTCATATATACGGGATCAGGGGCGACAATTTGCGGATCCGACCTTGAATATTGGATTTCGTAGGGAACACCGTGAAGGGGCTCGGCATCGTTTTGATGTGACAGCACATTGGATAATTCCGAAGGCGTGGAGAACCCAGAGTATGAATCTTCCATTGCGTAGCCACGGACGATGGATTCGAAAGTCATCACCAAAAACATTTACGTGCGGCTTTGGGCATCTCTGAGAGGGCTTCTAGGGCTGACTTGAATCTCCCGAACGAGGCAGCCAATAGCACCGGCGACGAGTTGGACCCTGGCCTGCTTGTACGACCCCTATTAACATTTGGGCTCACCCATACGGAGTAGACTCATCAAGTACTGCTCTCTCGCGTAATCTCGGCATTAATGTACCGCTTAACCCAACTAAAAATCATTTTATACTACTGAAGCGAGTTCTCGTCCTCGATTCTGACGGGACTGCGGAATGATGTTTTGCGGACAAGTTGGAAAGCTGATGCAATAATTCATCATCAGCAGACACAGCGGCATACTCAAGAGCGCACAGGCATCCTCAATTGGCTCGGGAACGCAGATAAAACAAGTGCGATGATTCGGTATTCTAGAGATGCCGCCATCCACTCTGACTAGCTATCTGGTTGATGACCACATAAACCAGGATATCCCATTGGATGGGTGGGCAGCACATCATATTACCGTCACCGACCCGATAGCCGTAAATCGTTTCCGTCGGATTGGTTTCACGAATCGTCTTCCTAGAACATAGCTCTGGTTATTGTCACGTCTATCAATACTGGAATTCCTGGTCTCAGCCAAAAAGGAGACGGCCCAGGCGTGGCACGAGATTTCTCTCTGTTAGAACCCTGCCAAGTCGGCCAACTTTGCCCTAACCAAGGCAGGTTATGCCACTGCCATTCTGAAAACTGTGGATGTTTCTACTGATGACCTTATGGACTAGTCGATCCTGACTTGAATTGTTGATGAACTAGCCAATCACGACGACAGCAATGGTAGTGTTGGCAAGATCAAAACGGAGGAGCACCCAAACGGGCTATTGGACTATGTGCAGAAGAAACTGCAGCAGGGTATAGGACAGGACACTATGATGGCAGGGTCCTCCGGCAAGAACCCAGTCCGTGAGCTGCCAGTAGAAGCACGTCTGAAGCTGATACGCTCCATGGTCGGTGCTCTAGTCAAGCCCCGGGGTCAGCCGAGTGGTATGGATATATCTGATGAAGAGCGGGTGGATCTGCTTGTGTTGTCAGGCCTGTTTGTCGTCGGAGGTGTGAAGGCCTGACCAATTCGGCAAGGGATCTGGTAAAGCGGGGTTTTGGAAACTGTCAGATTGACCATAGAAGCTAGTTGTTGAACCAAGGCAGCTAGTAGCCCGATAGAGTCCCAGCCGGTCTTGATATCTGCGTGTTGCCAACGCCCATTTTTGGCATGTTGAGGTTATCGTGGAGACGACCAAGGGGCGACGCATGCTGTTAACAAATCCGGATAGAACGGAATCCAAGTAATTAAAAAAAAAAAGTGTCTTTCCGTGACAAAGATAAATCTTTGAAGAAGAAAAAATTATTTCATCCACCATATCTTGCTCCTAGCATTGAAATCTTGACCCTGTAGAACCTCCGCCTAGACAACACGCTTCTCATTGATATCATCAGGTCTATTGAGGCCAGGCTTAGTGTCAACGTTCTTTAGAAGATTATAACCCCGCCTTTTAAAATTCCGGTGACGGGGATGTTGTACATCATGGCGTTAGGTGTCAGCTCAGGTGATTGGTGGCGATGGATGACCACGGTATTATCGGGACGTTGTTTGTAAAGACGATTGGAGCGCGCAAGGCCGGATCATTCCCAGTTACCGTATCGGGATTGGTGCAGCCAAGTTCCTGGCTCGAGATGTCCCTGCGTTCAAAGCTTAACGCTCTAATCGTTCTCAACGTCTGCAACGTCACAGCGGAAAGCGGGCTAACAAGACAAAACACCGCTTGCAACGAAGCCATGTGGGCGACGGGGATGAATTGGGCCTTGGGATTGGACACGGACAGTTGGAATACGAGTTGGCAACTCGCCGGGGGTGAGTGGACCATGTATTCCCCATATCATGGAAGGCCTCTGCCTTTTCATCGCTTTCAAACATCGTCACCCTCAATTTCCCCGCGCTCCTCCCCGCACTCTCGAGTCAACATGCAGCATCGGGCTTGTTTGCCGCTCGCTTCGGCCAGTCTCGTTGTTTCCCATGCCGGCTACTCCACTCCTGTTGTAACGGTGACTCGAATAACAAGCGTCGGGAAAAGGAACATCTGCCGTCTTCCCGTCGGAGCATTCCGTCAGTGTATTGCTACGTTCTAGTACCTCGAGTATATATATAGCCTTGTACGTACTACGTACCGGGTCGGCCGAACCCCTCGGCGTGACCATGTCGTTTCACACACAAATTCCAAAGCCCCAGTAATACCATGTTGAAACTCTATCGCGCCACGTGCCTTTGGCCTTTTCTCATCGCTCTCGTCGCCTCGGGCCTCGTCTGGCCCGATGGTGCTGCACTAGATACCCAGGTGATCTTGCCTGGCCGGGATATCAGTAACGACGACAACAACAGGCAAGATGATCAGCAACAGACGCCTCCCACCTGGCCTCCTCCTCAGCAGATCTCGAGGACTGGCGGCTGGGTCTCGCTCAACCGCGCCGTCACCATCGTCGCCGACAATGGCACCGACGCTGCCACCATCAATGCTGTCAAGGCCATCGTCTCTTCCGCTGGCGGCACAGCCACACTCTCGTCACAGCTCTTGGGCCATGGCACGCAGATTTTGATTGGGACCGAGAAGGCAGACGGTGCTGCTGTTGCTGCCGCCAACGCGCTCACGGGAAAATCTGCGAATGGCCTCGCCGCCGAGGGCTACGTCCTTGCATCGGGCAAGTACCAGAACCAGGACACCATTGTCCTCAACGGTGTAGACGCGCGCGGCAGCTTCTACGCCGCCCAGACCCTTCGACAGCTCGTAGATGGTCGCCAGGGGATCACTGGCGTCAAGGTGCGCGACTGGCCCCTTATGCCCATCCGTGGCTCTATCGAGGGCTTCTACGGCGTGCCATGGTCTCACCAGGCGCGTCTCGACCAGTACGTCTTCTACGGCAAGCACAAGTTGAACACGTACATCTACACGCCCAAGGACGACACTCTCCTCCGCACCAACTGGCGTGACCTTTATGACAGCAGTGGCCTTGCGCAGCTGAAGGAGCTTGTCGAGACTGCCAACGCCAACCACGTCGACTTCACATTTGCTCTCTCGCCCGGTTTGAGTATATGCTACTCGTCCGACTCGGACTTCAATGCTACCGTTGCCAAGTTTGACCAAGTCCGCGCCCTCGGCGTCCGCAGCTTCTACGTTGCTCTGGATGACATCCCTCTCGCATTCCACTGTGATTCGGATAAGCAAAAGTGGCCCAACCAGGGCAACTGGCACTGGCTTGCCGACGCCCAGGCCTACTATCTCAACCGCATCCAGAAGGACTATGTCGAGGCGAACGGCCTCATTGACCTCGAGACGGTCCCAACCAACTATGCCGGCAGCGCACCGGACCCTTACAAGGGCGAGTTCGGCACCCAACTGAACAAGAAGATTCGCATCCAGTGGACTGGAGAAGGCGTCTTCTCAGCCAGCGTCACCGTCGAAAGCGTCGTCCGCGCCGACTCGACCTATGTCACGGACAATTTATTCTTCTGGGACAACTTTCCCGTCAACGACGACAAGCCCAACCGCCTGTTCCTGAACCCTCTCACAGGCCGCGATGCCAACCTATACCAGCATCTGCTCGGCTTCACCTCGAACCCGATGGTGCAGCCGTACGCCTCCATGGCCGCACTCGCCAACTACGCCGACTACACGTGGAACGGGCCGGCGTACAACGCAACGGCCTCCATGGCCACGGCACTGCGGGAGCTCGCCGGTGGAAATGACGCCGTGTACAACGCCGTCGTCGCCTTTGCCGATCTCAACCAAAACTGGCCGTATCGCACTCCTGCCATCAACGCGCCCCAGCTCACCAAGGACATGGCCGCCTTCTGGGCCGCGCGCAACGCTTCTGCCAAACACGCCGACAGCACCCGAGCGCTGCGCGATCGTCTCCAACTGCTCACCTCGCTGCCAGACGTGCTCCCCCGCATGGCTGTGGAGGGATTCGCCGCCGACGTGGCACCCTGGTCGACGCTGGCGATGCAGTGGGCAACCGCGTGCCAGCATTTGGTCGCCATGCTGGACGCGCTTGACAAGGGGCAAAGGGACGAGGCTGCGAGGGAGTTTGCCGCCGCCCAGAAGTGGGTGGGCAAGACGGCGGCCAAGACGGTCACTGGCCTCGATGGCAAGGGGCAGGTTGTGCCTGACTTTATTACTCCGATTACCGGCGATGGCGTGTTTGACCAATTTCTCGCCAACGCTACTGCTGCATATAAGGGCCGGTAGGTGGTGCTGCAATGAGAATATGGAATACTTGGTGGTGGGTGCAGACTTCGGACTAGTATTATGGTTGTCATCAGGGGGACCTGAAACATTGTCACGGGTAATTGAACGATTGTACAGTGGATGGATGAATTTCATCAAAGTGAATAGTGGGATAAGTTTAATCCAGCTGAGAACTTTGGGGTTATAGACCCCCTGAAGTAGTTTCTGTAGCTAATACCCCAGCGTTGCGCTTGCGCTGATACTGGTACTTCTGACAGAAGCAGCGCGTCTCCATTTGTCTAATAGAGATTGACAGGTATAGAAAATATGACGGAAGGGGAATACGTAGTTTCCCGAGTCCAGATTTGGGCAGCCGCTATCAACTTACCCTGTTCATTACTGGCTGAGTAGGCACATCGTCTGGCGACATGTTACGCAACCAACGTCTCTTGAGCTACCGGCCGCGCAACTACCGGCTTGTGTGTCTATTTTTTCTACAGAATGGTGCAATTGGCTATTGCCACTGATTTGGTGGTTCATAAATGTATGCTGTCTGGGGGTAAGTGGAAGAATTCCCGGTCGTGTTATCTGTTCTGATTTCTTACAAGACTTGTGAAAGTTTCCGGCTTAGTCCAGTTCTGCCGGAGGAGGTAATATCGTAGTCGTTCAATGTTACCTGAGTGTCAGAGAATCTTTTTAAAATCTTGCAGCGGTAAAGGTTTGCTTTGGCATTTTGTAAGAACCAAGATGACATACTGGGATATTCGGCCGTGGGCCGCTCTGGCTGTGTCTCTGTTGTTCCATGAAGTATTAATGGCAACCAAACAGTGATCCTGCATTCCGCTCCCGAATCTCTGAGTGTGCTGTTTCAAAAGCATGTAGCTCTGCATTTGGATGATAGATCTACATGGTCTTGATCGACCTGTGCAGTAATGTTAGTGCTGTAAGTGATCCGTCGGCTTCTCAGTAGAGACCAAGTTGAGCAATCAGCTCCTGGCTTCTCTGCTAACCAAATTATGTCATGGTGGGACGTGATTTCCGATTTTGTCATACACTTCGATAGCTTGGTCCAGTTCTCTCACAGTAGTCATCGGGTATGAAAGTTGAGCCACGTAGAAAAAGGGTCCAGTAATAGCGTTTCTTGGCCAAATTCCCTTGATGTTGAGCTTATAAGCGCACACTTATTCCGACAGTCGAAGCCTCGGCTCCCAAGCCACGCAAAGCCATTTCTTGTCGTTTGCGATTGCAACGGCGTTGCCTGCGTGTAAATAAATTCGAAGCAGAAAGGGCAGCAGGCTCCGAGGTGGGTTTCCGACACCTTCATGTCTGCGACTTGAAATTGTTGGCTGCATTAGTCCGATGGAAAGTATTTTCACATCGTGATCAAAAGCATCCCACAGGTGTCAGAGTAACAGGAATGGCTGCTTCCGGGATACATGTCGATTCATCAACAACAGGCTTGGCAGGATGTGTCCCTGTAGGAACAGAGATGGCCGAATGAATTCCCATGGTCTACGGAATGTGGGTGTCTATTTCTCCCCGTCAAGTCAGACCTAGGAAAAGAATACTAAAACGATTTCTAAAACGAATATGACTAGGATTTCCAAGGCAGATAGACTCCTGCTTTATTCACGTAACCGCCATTAGGCCGCTCACCGACAAGTCTGAATCCCGTTATTCCCGAGTTCGCTCATCCACGGAAACAGGGGGCTCAGACGTCAGGACCATGTGTAATATGCGGTACCAAAAGTGCAATTGCCGCAGACCGAGAAAAAGAAAAGAAAAGCATAGTTGAGTCAGCTTCCTCATTAGTTAGGTTGTCTCACCTTGTCAACCAATTTCCAAAATCCCAAGATACTACGTTTCTCCTGACGCAGATCACTCCCTCAATTGATGTCTGAGTCTTTGGAAAGAACTTTAAACTCTGCGCGGCAAATTGCACCAGGAGATTCCGATATAGCCTCGTCAATGTCGGCTACGGAGCGCGCCAAGCCGGATGCATAGGCAAAATAATATCCTTGCTTGTTGGTACGCTCTCCCCCGCTTCATGCATCGATGTCGAGTTTCACATTGCGCCCAAGTTTCTCGTTTGCCTTCCCCTTTGGTTGCGGATGTCACCCTGGCCGGGTTTCAAGCTTCCCGTTCGGGAACCCATCTTGGGTACTTTTCGACCCGATAGGAGAGCCGGGCATTTTTTATACTTATTTATAACCTATTGACGGTGAATTTTCAGTTTGCTAGCTTGGAACTGACCTTCCCTTTAACAGCTTCAGTGGGTACATGTAGTCGATGTTAATGCGAGGTGCATGGGGTAAATGCGGCTGAATAGAGGCATTAATTGAACGTTGCACCGTAAAAGATGAATACGTAAATAAAATAAAATAGATTAAAAATGGAAAGCAACGTCAATAGAGTTGCTTATCTGGCTCGGTATGGTGGCAGCCAAGGGATAACCATGGTGTCTCAGAATCCAGATGCTCGATTTTCTCACCGTATGATGCTTGGGGTACACACATCTGCCACGTTGCTGATTTCGGTAGCTGGAAAAGGGGAGAGGGGGCCACATACCAGGATGCATTATCCTTGATCCTTGGAAACAGACGAGAGGAACCAGCGCCTGTGCAAAGTCGCAGCTCTGGCCTCCCTCCAAGTCGCCGGATCCGACGAACCTCCCCCCCTCCGCTACGGATGCAGACGCACCACGATGCTCCCCAAGTCAAGTTACATGATACGCGTGTATCGAAGATCCTTACTCTTACCGGTTCCATAATTACCAGCCTCCCCTCTAATGAGCACGACGTTCTCGTCTTTGCAGCTGAGTCGTCCCGAGTCCCGACAACAGGGCTATTGGACTTTTTGCACCGTGAAGCAAAAGAAAAAAATGCACCCAGAAACAGATGAAAAGAGTCTTACCGTGTGTTCAGATCATACTTGCCTGAATGGGCAGGTAGCGCTTGAGTTCTTGAGAAAAAGCAACAATACATAGGGTAGCCTGTCGTGGTCTCTTTGTCCAGAACTATAAAGTGGAAGGCTCCTGCTTGTCATTCGAGGAACTATTCATCCTCATCAACCCTTCACTTCTTTCAATATTTTCCTTCAACTTACACTGATCTGTGATCATGTTTTCAAGTCTCTTGTTGCTCAACCTATTGCCTCTGGCCATCGCGGCTCCAGCCAAGCGAGCTGAGCCGGCACCACTCCTTGTCCCACGAGGTGACACTATCCCCGACAAGTATATTGTCAAGTACAAAGAGACCTTTGATATGTCAGCTGCCGACATCACCATCAAGGAATACCATGCCAAGGCGGAGAAAACGTACTCTCACGTCTTCAACGGATTCGCTGGCGCGTTGAACGCGACGTCCATTGAGACGCTTCGTAATCATCCTGCTGTAAGCTTGACTGCACAAGCTGTACCTGAATCTTTTCTAACGCCTCACATAGGTTGATTTTATTGAAAACGATGCCACTGTCAAGATTAGCGCATTTGTCGAACAGCCGGGTGCCCCTTGGGGTCTGTCTCGCATTTCGCACCGACAGCGCGGATCAAGTAGCTACGCCTATGATGACAGTGCCGGTGCAGGCACATGCGCGTATGTTATCGATACTGGAGTCGAGGCTTCGCATCCGGTATGTATGAGACATGCCTTCAGCTATGGAGGCAAATATGGCGCATTTATCCGATGCGACTAACTCGCAAGTGTAGCAATTCGAAGGTCGAGCCAAGTTTATTAAGACCTTTGTTGCCGGAGAGAACTCTGATGGCAACGGTCATGGCACCCACGTGGCCGGAACCATTGGCAGTAGACTCTATGGCGTGGCTAAGAAAACCTCCATCTTTGGAATCAAGGTTCTCAGTAACCAAGGCAGCGGCGATTACTCCGGCATTCTTGCCGGTATGGACTATGCTATCGAACACTCTCAAAGCCAAAGCTGCCCCAAGGGCGTCGTCGCCAACATGAGCTTGGGAGGCGGCTATTCAGCTGCCATCAACCAGGCTGCTGCAAAGATGATCCAGTCTGGTGTATTCCTTGCTGTTGCGGCAGGAAACGACGCGACGGATGCCTCCCAAACGTCCCCTGCCTCTGAGCCTAGTGTATGCACTGTAGGAGCAACGGATTCTTCTGATAGACTTTCCTCCTTTTCAAACTTCGGGCCTGCTGTTGACATTCTTGCCCCTGGAAGCGATATCCTGTCAACTTGGATAGGTGGCGCTACTGTGAGTTATACTACCCAATCGTTGAGAATGGCCAACCCTAATCTATCGTTAGAAATCTATCTCTGGTACTTCCATGGCCACGCCACATATTGTTGGCCTTGGTGCCTACTTGGCTTCTTTGGAAGGCTTCCCCGGTGCTCAGGCTCTTTGCGAAAGAATTCGCTCTCTGGCTACAACAAATACTATTAGCGGTATCAAACAAGGAACTGTCAATTTGCTTGCTTTCAACGGGAATCCATCTGGATAATTGGCTGGTCCTAAAGTCTAGTGGAAGCATTTGACAACGCGACAAACCAAATGGCACTGTGTGCAATTGCAAATAGTCTTATTCTCTGTAAATACACATCAACCTTACCATATCATATGAGTCACTAGGCTACCCTGAGTTCATGACCATTATTAGGTCCCGTATTTTGTGGCGAGGGCGTTATTTGACCCTTGACCTCGTAGCAACTTCAATGACCGACGCCCACCCAGTATACACTCGTGAAAAAGACGAATGAGTTTGTATATGGGGACCAAGTACAACACTTGGACTTTGACTAACCGCCAGGAACATGGGGTTGTCTGACTCGGAGACTTGATGTAAGCTTTCTTCTGGGAAGATACTCCTAACAAAATATACTTCGAGAATGACGCAGAGATGAACATCGAAATATAGGAAACCTGGACGGTCCGAGCTTCAGCAACAAGGCTTGGTGTTTGTAGTATTTGTTGTTGCGATCTTGTGGCCAGGAAATGCGACGTTCATTTATATCTTGAAGCGTCTTTTATCCAAGCTAACAACTCTGGCCGAGATTATAGTGCACCATGCCGGCAATATAGCAAGCTATGCTATTTGCAACTGCTCACCAGACAGAGACTGACCACTTGACTACTAGCGATAACGAGACATGCAATTGCGATTTCTCATTCAGGACAGCTGATGACGGATATCCTGTGCCCATATAGTGTATCTTGATATTGATGATTATATTGTTTCTATGGCAGAGTCTATTTTGAAGCTCAAATTATGGTTGTCTCCGGTGGAAGACAAAGCGTCGGAATGATGCCTCCGCTTCTCCGTAAGGCGGGCGACCTCGACCCAACACTTGATTGAATGTGATCTGAAATCATGCCCCAGTGTCGTATTGGCTGGCCGTGTGTGGCATGATTCTGCATGTTGACAGCAATATTGCGTTGCTTACGGAGTACAATGCATGTGCTGGCTGGGGTGAGTAGTGTTACCGAGCCCGAGTCAGGACGTCTTGGTAACACTGCTTGTCCCAAAAAAGGTAGATGGTAGCTTGCAGTTTTTCGGAGTAGTTTCCGCGACGTTGACCGGTCAATTTGTTACTCGATAAATACACCCACTGTGTTGTACAGAAAGGAGATGCTCTACAAGTTGTGATCTATCGGGTTCCACACGTAGGCGGTATTCCAATTAGTCGAATCAACGGGAGGTGAATGGGTTTTATTGCATATTTCAGAGAGTAATATCCCTCCTGTTGCAAGACATGAAGTTGGAATGTTGCATTCAAGGAGGCTGAGTCTTGGCTTCTTAGTAATACTGACCACGCCTTGCGTAGGATAGAGACTAGTGCGTACATATAATTGGTGTATAACAAGGCAAAAATCATGTCATTTCGAAAGCCGGGCATCTGTAGCTCGTGGAGTACGGCATGCGGCATAATTGGTCAAGCTTGACACGAGCCGCGAAAGGCGAGTTATGGACAGCTTCATCCATCCTTGGCGTGTACGGAGCAGGGCGCACCACTTTCTGTGCCAGCAATGGTGCAGTTAATACGCCTGTCAGTGTAGCTGTATGGGTAGGCCAGATGTAATCTCTGCAGATTGGTACGCCCTGCTTGGGCTCATCGTGGTGTCCTGCCGTTGACCGGAGGAAAAGGCGCAGGTTGAACAGGGACTTGAATGCACCCTGTGGCTGCCTAAACAGCTCACGGCATATGTCAAAGTGTTTGAAAGTTTACAATTGGCCGATATGTATGGGGTAATAAAAGGATCATATTAATCATTGGATGGCACAAAGGTTCGCGTAACATCATGTACGCGACCCCTCTCGGCCAATGTTGACCCCGTCTGGGGAGGCCGGATATATCCCGATATGGCTCAAGGCGGCCGGATGTCATTACCGCGGCAGAACAGGACGTGGTTTATGTCACAAGTGACCAATCGTATAATCGGCAGATGCATATTTGTGGCCCGGCGACCGACGGCGGAATGAGGCTGGCTGCAGCGAGAGTCCGGTGTAAGAAAATGACCAACAAATATTGCATATGTGACATGTATGATGAGATAATCGTATGACTGTACAATACGAATCGACAACCTTGCTGGGGCCGTGACGGCAAATCGTGTCAATCACCGAGACTTGAACACGAGCGTCTAGAGATATAAATACCGCGAGCCTGCGCTGTTGTTTGGGAAGAAACCCAGCATCTTATCGCCTCACAGACATTGCACTGCCGTCTACATACCACAAGTTCAACTCTGCGTTTACCATTCCTCAGCCCTTGATTCTACCCTTCACAATGCTCGGCTTTGCCAAAACCCTTCTTCTTGCTACCCAGCTGGCATATTTTGCCAGTGCGTCGGTTCGTGTGCCCCCAAAGCAACCCGAATACATTCAGCCAAAGAAGCCAAGCTGAACTAACTAATAAAAAGCCCACCCTCAACAATAACAATAAGCTTACGAGCAAATGGCCCGTGTGTATCCCTCCCCCAACACAAGTCTCAACCAAGCGAACGCCGACTGAGAAGCGAGACGCCAGTAAGTTCATCCACACTTTCCCTGAGACAGATGAAGAAACATGCTGATTTACTCTCTTGTAGGCGTTACGACTCCGTTGCCCACCCAGCCAGGCATGGTTGGCAACTGCAACAAGTTCTGCTGGATAGAGAATGGCGACAACTGCGGGCAGATTGCTGAGAGCAATGACATTTCCACTAAGCAATTCATCCAATGGAACAAAGGCGCTGGTCCGGATTGCCTCACTCTCTGGGCGAAAACATATGGTTGCGTGGGCGTTACGGACTCGTAACGGCGAGCAACGTCCTTTGTGTCGTGGCGTGACGCTTAGTCCGGTTCCGACGAATTGGATGGTCTATTGAGACCGGAAGGATATTCTTTTCAGATCACTTTCGTTAATGCTATGGCAGCACTTGTTGAAACCAATTAGGCAGATGAATTGCAAAATACCTCACTTGCGATGAGTGGAGGTAGTGTGTAGCAAAATCTCTTTTCCCGCATGGAAACTTGTGAATTGACACTTGTGAATCGCTTGAGCAAATCTTCCGGATCCCTGATGACGGGAAGTCACAGCCTTGGTACCTGGTATTTAAGATTACATCTTGTATGCTTTTGGAAGTGAGCAGAGATGACTGTCAGCTTATCCACATTCGTTATCAAATGAGTCCAAGATCATCGGCTTCTCGTCTACCAGCGCGGTGCTGCGTCGCCTGTGGCAAGAGTAGAATATGACAAGGTAGACAGTCAAAGTGGCAATGCGGAGGAGAATGCCGTCTGAAGTGGGAAAATTGTTGAAATTCTTGCCAATGATGCTCGACTCTGGTTGATTTGTCCTTGACGTGCTAACTGCTGGATTTATATCTCGGATTTATCACTCTCCATACAGTAAATAACGAGGCATAAGCATTTCTATAGCCATATCATATCGTTTAATTGCTCATATATTTGCATCAACCAAGATACCATGACCAGTAGTGGGATATCAATGATAGCTTCAACATTACAAAATCTATTCATTGCTCAGCCACGGGTTCCATATAAGACAACATTATTCAAACTACAAGCTACGGTAGATACGGTAGATCTCAGCAATTCCGGGTGCTTGCTTCTAGGTGTACCATGCAAATAGTTCCGGACTTACTGGTACCTACTATACCGCGTATTCGGTCAAGGGTGTCCAAACGAGACTACATATACGCAGTGAGCCGGCCAAGACAGCTTAGACGCAACTTGGCGCTCCAGAAATTGTTCTTCGATTTAAGTCACGGATACATTTGTATGGAATAGTTCATCGTTTGGCAGGTGCCGTTGCCTGTTTTTCCTAGCACCCGTACCAGCGTTGACCGTCGTCGAACTATGGGATAGTTTATGCGGCCTCAAATGACTCGAGTCGCGAGATTAGGTTTTTTAATTTTCGCTTTCATGTTAAAAAGTCTCAACACTAGCATTCGGTTTATTCAAAAAGGCTAGTGTTCTTGCATCATTATATACCACATTATAGCCGCGACTGGCGCCACGACTGCGAAAGCCACGGGATTCTCAAACTTGTATGAAATTGTACGGCTTCTTCTTCTTGCTCTAGAAGTGTCCATCTCTATACAGTGGCAAGTTACACTGCTTATATCCTGAAAAGAAAAGAATTGGCCTTTTGTGGATATTCCCATGATTATGTTGAACAATCAAAATGGTCTTCCTGTACAAAGAACGGACAGCACTCTATCATTTCGATCCCTTTGTATGCTCGAGCTATGAAATAAGGACGGGAGGCTAGAAAGCCCAAGAGGTTATGACCCCCTTGAAGCAGTCGGACAGTTCCTCTTCAACTTGCTTGTACTGGGCCAAGACGAACATCGACCCCTCTATCGCCTGATGCTCGGAAAGCTGCTATATGATCAAAAGCTGGGAACCCAGTATCGTTATGGGCTTGTATTTATGGTATCTGGTGCGTATCTACGGATCGAGTGCAATAGTACATGCTTTTGATAAGCTTCTGATATAGTGCGTTGATGAAATGTCGTAGGGTTTACACCCGAGTTTACTTCGCGATGGCATCGAAAAGAATTAGAGTAATATACTATCGCATTTACCTACCTTACTTCTATCTATTAGGTGCTATGACTCGAGGTTATAGATCGCCCGAACATTTGCTCCCCTACCTACCCTGACCTAGCTCTTGCTACAGGGTATTATGCAACGTATTACAGCTTAACATTGCACATTATCAGGACCATGCAAGTCGTATAGGGACGCAATAAACAGGCATGATGTTCTGGCTCTCGACATCGACTGAAGCCTTTGAAAGTGAATTGAGCTCCTCCAAGTGGTGGCAGATAGGTTTGCAAAGGTTCGGGGGTTCGAAACCGAGAATCTCTCTTGCCACGAGACAGGCGACCCTGGTCATGCAGTCGAAGGTTTTGACTGCGCAAACAATGTAATTTCTGCCGAATGTGTAGCCAGCATTACCCTCATCGCCAACATTGAAGGCTGCGCAATAATTTCAACTGAAGACGTACGCCCCTACGGCCCGACTGTTAAAGTCATCGAGCGAGCAACTTGAAGCAAACTCCGAGGCGCCGTGACCACAGTGGCGAAGCTGGCATTGCCGCCTTGCAAACCACCGCAGTAGTCTGTTCTACGACCATTTACTTGAAATACTTGTGGTGATCTTCTCATGGAGGGCTTGATCTGAGCTTACAAACGTGACGCATTCGAGCAAAAAGCCCAAGGACAAATAATGCCCCGTTACGATCCCTCTAAATCTTAACGCCCCAAAACAGAAAGAGGTCAGGACGCGTCCTTATCAATGGCGGTAATCTTGATCATCTGATCGGCGGCATGTTTCCCAAGCGCCGCAAGGGATCCCATCGCAAGCATCTCCAGCACACTGATGTCAAAGGAGAAGACCTGCTTCCACCAGGCCTTGAGCTCGAGTGCCACGAGCGAGTCGAGACCCAGGTCGACCAAGGGCAAGGCTATGTTGAGGTCCTCCTGTGGCTTGAGCAGCAGGTGAAAGAGTTTCTTGCCAATCTCAACGGCGAACAGGTTAGCCGTCTCCGGCGAGCTGAGGACAGCAGGGTCGGCCCTGGCACCAGCCAGGAACGACTTGAGACCATCGTTGGACGCGGCAGCTTCAGCACCGGTGGCAGCGGCGTTGTGGTACGCCGCCATGCGACGGTCTCTTTTCCACACGGCGCGGTTGTTGGGACTACTCAGCGGTATCGACGAGTCCAGGCCGAGGACAAACGTGTTGGCCTCGACAAAGGCCGAGTGGAAGCCTGGACTATTTCCCTGCCCCGTCGGCCGAGCATGGGCAAACATTGCCAAGACCATGGCGTCCAAGAGCTCCTGCTCTGTGACGCCCTTGAAGCCGGTTGCTTTCATGGTGCTCATCAATCCTTGACGCTCGGTAATGACTCCAATGTCTTCGACGGCTCCGACGTCGACGACTGAGCCTGCCAGGCCCAAGCCCTTGCGGTACTGGGCAAACGCATCAAGAAAGGTGTTGGCACTGGCATAGTTGGCCTGGCCTGGCTGGCCGATGATTCCCGAAACGGAGCTGAAGAGGACAAAAAAGTCCAGGTCTGCACCAGCGGACATGGAGGCACGGTGTAGGTTCCATGTGCCCTCGACCTTGGGGGCTGTCGCACCCGTCCACTCCTCAAAGGACATTTTGGTAAAGTTTTGGTCACGCAGCACCATGGACATCTGGATGATGCCTCGAAGGGCATGTGTCGCCGCCTTGACAGCCTTCTCCACGTCCTCGAGCTTGGTCACGTCTCCCTGGATGAGCTTGACGTTGCAGCCCATACTCTTGAGCTCGGCCACGAAGAGGTCGTGCTTGGTGTCCCCTCCAGCGCTTCGTGATAGGTAGATCAATTCGCGGGCGCCGTGCTCGGCCATCCAGACGGAAATGGCGCGGCCGAGACCCCCGAGCCCCCCGACAAGAAGGTAGGAACCGGATCTGTCAAATGTGATGGGTCGGGCCATCTTGACAGTCTCAAACTTGGTATCCGGGTGTTCTGGGCTGTGAGAGATGGAAATGCCAATTCGTCCAATGTGAAACCCCTTTTGCATGTACCGGAACGCGTCCTGGGTTTGACTGGCTGGGAAAGATTTGACGGGTCGAACGGGGGTGACAAGACCCTTGGCACACCAGTCGAAGGCGTCCAGCATGTGTCTGTATAGAAGGTCATTATGTCAGAAAAGTAGTCTGTTGTGTCAAGCGTGGATTTGGACAAGAACAGCCTTTGGAGAAGGATCACGAGGTGGTTACATTGTGCTCAACTCACTTTCTCAGAATCCACGGCTTCGACCAGACGCGGTCAATGTCAATACAGCAGTAGCTGCGGTTCTTCAAAAAGGGCTCCATGTCGAGTTTCCCACGGCCGATCAGATCTCGCTTTCCAATTTCAACCAAGGTGCCAAACTCGGCGACGCATGTCCACGTTGCGTGCAAGAGCTCGCCGGAAAGGGAGTTGAGGATGACGTCCATGCCTTGGCCACCAGTCTCACGCATAACGTCACCAACAAAGGACTTGTCACGGGAGTAGAAAATGCGATTCCGCGGGATGTTGAAGTTGTTCATCAGGAACTCGACCTTGTCTTCTCTGCCGACGGAACAGTAAACTTCAGCGCCGACCATTTGGGAAATTTGCACAGCGGCCAGACCAACGCCACCGCATGCGCTGTGAATCAAGACGGTCTATGTATATATCAGCATCGGCGGAAACCTTACCCGCTGGCCAAGACTACGTACCTGACCCTTTGAAAGATGTGCAGTAGTGAACAAGCCGTGGATAGCCGTAATATATGGCATGATCATGGACGCGGCCTCATCAAAGGTGATGTTGTCGGGGACATGAGTACAACTATAGTCCGGAGTGACAATATACGTCCCAAAGGCCTGCTTCTTCAAGCAGCAGATGCGATCGCCGACCTTGAGCTGGTTGGGGTCCACGTCCTTTCCGACCCGTGTAATGATGCCTGCTGCTTCGAATCCAAACTGGCGCACTGGAAGTTCCACGATGCCAAGGGCCACGAGGATGTCCTTGCGATCGAGTCAGATAGTACGACAAAGCTGGCTTAGAGTCGACTTACCCGAAAGTTCAAGCCTACAGAGTGCACCTGGACCTCTACATCGCCCGGCTTCAGCTCGGCCTCGCGCGGCTGTTGCACCCAACGCAGACTGTTGACCAGGCCAGGCGTCCCGATGTCAAGGGAGGCCATTCCAGCGGGCTCCGACAGAAGGAGTTCGTCACGCAGCGCGAATTTATGGAAGCGCCCAACCTGTACCTGGCCGTCGATAATGGCCCATTCAAAGTCGGACTTGACGGCGTCGTCGGCGTCGGCGTCGCGTTTCTCGAATTTCGCCAGGACCCGGGGGATTATGTCCATCGACTGGGCATTGTCGAAGCTGTCCACCTCGCACGTGGCAAAGTCGGCAATCATCTCGGAGCGGACACATCGAGCGAGACCCAAGACTTGGGCGTACCGGGGATCACGGCATCCCCGCTGGCTGAGAGCCGTGATCCAGAGAACGCCGGCGCCGCTGAGGCCGAGGAGGAAGTCTTTGAGGAGCTGATAGCGTGGCTCGCTGAGATTCTCAAAGAAGGGTTTGTCTAGGTCCAGGCAGGAGAGGACATCCTGTCCGACTGGCGGAGAGCCATCCAACTTGCACCTTGTCACGGCGTAACCGTCATCTTCTAGTCGGCTGAGCATCCGCCGGGTGGCGGCTCCATTCTCGTCTTCGACAAGAACAGTGACTCGTCTAGGGGCAGTCTCCTGGGGCAAGTCATGTCTTGCCACTATGGTCGCAGTGAGTTGGTGAGGCTGTTCGTCATCCAGAACCGTTGCTTCGATGCTGCCGAGGCCTGCCGCCGCAAGCTTTGACTGCCATATTTCGGGACTGAGGACGGCGGCTTCGTCAGACCCGTCAGCGGTGCCTTGCCACCACGTCGGGAGGACTCCGAAAACATAGGTGGCCCATTTGGACGACGGGCAAGTCTCCTGTATAAGCAGTCGGCCGCCAGGGCTCAGGAGCCTCTTGGTGTTGGCCAGGCTCTGCTGCGGGTTCCTGGTGGCCCCAATGACGTTGGACGCGATGATGAGGTCGTATTGGTGTCCCTCGAAGCCCTGATCCGCGGGATCTTGGCCGATATCCAGAGTGGTGTATTCCATATTGGGGAGCAGCATCGGCTGGTCCTTGCTGGAGACAAAGCCTGGAGAGCTCAAGGTATACTTGGAACAGAGCACCTGGCCATCAGGGCGTGTGAGATCCTCGGCAATGCCACCGGCTGCCGATGAGCTTCTGTCGCCGCCAATCTCGAGGATGCGCAGGTTGGGTTTGGAGTGTGCCAGATGCCGGATAAATGGGCCATGGTCAATGGATTTGTGCACGAACTGCAAGACACTAGACAGTGTCTCCTCCGGGAGAATATCTTCGAGTGTCTGTCCTGAAAGCAAGAGATCCATTTTCGTCCAGATCTCGCGGATGGCATTAGCGACGGGCGACATTGGAGTGTCAGCAAGACGGTTCGAGAGAGCGTGGATGCGAGCCAAGATGTTCTCGTTGTCAAGATTGCTCATGACAGACGCTAGGTTAACTACGACCACCTTGGAGGCGGACGTGATCCAGGACGTATACTTGAGCATATGAGGAGCTAGGACCACCGGTTTAGACGTCGAGTAAAGCCGGCGCTTCGAGGATAGTAAACAGAGTTGCCCGAGCTCCTCGAGGAGATGCAAGTATTCAGAGCGACCTGCTGGTGCGAGGAGGAGCTCGCCAACATTCATAAAGTCAATATCGGCGCTCCACTCGTACCTTGCGGCCGCGTGTGTGTCGGGGACCTCATTTGAAAGGGAGTTGGCCGCAAGTGACATTTTGATATTCTCAGCTTCGACGACGACGACGCCGCCCGCCGTGCAACGGCCTCCTCCCACTACGGAATGGTTGCTTGACAGCCTCGCGCTGACACTGGTGACCATGTCCGACGAGCAACGGTAGACGCTGAGCCTGTCCATGCTGGTAGGAAGCCAAGTCTTGGTCTTGCGCATCTGGCCGTTGGTGGCGGCGGCACCTAGGATCTGGATGGTCGCGTCGAGCACGGTGGGATGGATGTGGTAGTTGGCCTCATCGCCCTGCCTGCCGTTGACAACATTTCCAATGGCCCTGTTGTCCTCTGGACTCGTTGAAGTCTCAATGGTGGCAAGTGTTTGGAAACAGGGGCCAAGGTCAAGACCGCCCTTGCTCATGTTGCTGTACCACTTGTCCGTGTTCACCTTGCGAGGAAGGGGTTCGGGATCCTGTCCCGGTCTTGGGTCGGACATGAGCGCCATGACTTCGCCCGTGCAGTGTTTTGTCCAGATGTCACCGTTGTACGAGGCCATGGTGAATTCCCACCAGGAGCTGTTCAGGGACGTTGTGAGGCTCTTTGGCCGGAACGTGGTCATCATCTCCGTGGGCCTGCCCTTGGGGAGGACCAGTGCTGTGCTGACAAGAACATTTTGAATGCTGAACCCGTCGTTGATGCCCGTCGTCTGCCTCACCGCCTCGCCAGCCATGGCAATGTAGCCGGCAAAGGGGAAAACGATATCGTCCCCGATCTTGTGGTCGTGGACCCAAGGCGTGTTGGATAGGTGAAACAGGTTGCGCCAGGCCGGCTCGAGCTCGGTGCTCTCGACGACTCGGAGGCCAAGGAGATCATGATAGGGGAACTTTCGGAAGCGCCAATCTTTGGACAGACGAGACTCGTACCAGCAGGTGTTCTCGTGTTTCCACGGGTACCTTGGGAGATCTGGTAGACAAGAACCCGTGGGGAACAAGACGTCGAGGTTGATGTTTACATTGAGTGAATGGAGTTTGCCGACGGCAGCCAGATAGGATCCAAGACAATCCTGGTTGCGGATCATGACTGACAGGTAAGGACAAGGTGAAGAGGTCTCGGCGAATATTTGTCTTAGCGGTCCCGCGAGGGCCGAGTGAGGGCCAATCTCGATAAAGATGGCATGCTTGCCAACCTCGCGATTCAGGAGGTTTGTGACGGCCTCACGGAACCGCACGGGGGATTCGAGGTTTGCCCGCCAATATGCCGACCCGAGATTGTGCTCTCCATCCAGCAGCTTTCCCGTCACACTAGAGAAGAAGAGGGCATTCGAAGGACTCTTTCCAGTCACTTGGCCGCTAATCAACGAGGCGTAGTCGTCTCCAATCTCAGCCATGTGATACGAGTGGTATGCTTTGTCTACCTGAAGCAGCCGAGCCAACACTTCTGGACGTGTCATTTGAATATCGGCCACCACAGCCTTGACCTTGTCGGTGTCACCCGAAATTGTCACACTTTTGGGAGAGTTGTCACAGGCAATGACGACGTTGGGCACGAGGTGCTTCTCCGTATCTCGCCAACTCATTCCAATGGCCGCCATGGACCCTTTTCTCTTCTGCCTATTCGTCACGGCGCCACGGTGATGAGCTGCCACGATGGCTTCACTCGCTGTGAGCGCCCCGGAGGCGTAGGCGGCCGCAATCTCGCCGCTGGAATGGCCGACAACGGCACGCGGCACGATGCCCAGGGCCTTGAGGGAGTCGACCAAGGCGATCTGAATTGCCGTGCACAGGGGCTGGGAGATCTCGGCCGAAGATACGCGGCTCTTCTTGGCCGGCTTCTTGAGCTCCTCCTGGATTGAGTAGTGTGGCCTTTCTCCAGAAATGGCTTGGAGACACTGATCCAGGTGCTGGATGCTGGCCTTGAAGGTCTCGTTGGACTGCCATAGCTGTCGACCCATCTGGGGCCACTGCGCGCCCTGACCTGTAAAGACCATGACGATATTGGGCGGCTTCGTGCCGGGCTTGATGCTTGCGGGCGGCGAGACGGTTTCAATTGCGCCGCCGTTGGCAATAGCGAAGGCCCTGTGCGGCCCATGATCTCGCTTCCTAGCCAGAGTGTAGGCCAGGTCGGCGACCTTGGAGGGGTTCCTCTCAACCCAGTGCCGGTAGTTGTCAATCACCCTGGTGAGGGACTTGGCAGAACTGGCCGTGTATAAAAGGAGTTGAGGTTCTTCCGGCGTGGCGTGAATGACGGTTGCGGCGTTGTGCATGGCGGCAGACTCGAGGATAATGTGGGCGTTGGAGCCACCCACGCCGAAGGAGTTCAGACTTACACGCTCGAGGCGATCTTGAGGCCAGGGAGTTGGCTCCAGGGGAACCGTGAGTTTGGCCTCCTTAAAGGGGATGTTGGGATTGGGAGCCGTGAACCGGATCTGGGGTGGTATTGTGCGGTGCTCAAGGGCTTTAACCATCTTGATCAGGGACACGAGACCCGAGGCGCCCTCTGTATGGCCTAAATTTGGCTTGACAGAACCAATGTAAACTCCCCGCTCTCCAAAAACACGAGCCACGGCATTGGCCTCAATAGGATCGCCGATGGGCGTGCCGGTGCCGTGGCACTCAACCATAGCTGTTTCCCCAAAGTCGGTGATTCCTGCCATGGCGTACGCTCTTCTCATGAGGGTTTCCTGGGAGCTAGTGCTTGGATGTGATATCCCGGGCGTCTTGCCGTCCGAGTTATTCGTTACGGCCCGGATGACAGCCCGGACCGGGTTGCCGTCACGAATTGCGTCGGTCAATGGTTTAATGAAGACAGCAGTAACAGCTTCTCCACGGGCATAGCCGTTAGCATCTGCAGAGAAGGTCTTGCAAGAGCCATCCTTGGATAAAACGCCTTGCTCTGTTTCAGAAATGGTCATGGCCGGCGCCAGGATCAGATTAAGGCCGCCCACGATGGCGGCTTCGCAATCTCCACGGGCGATGGCCGCGCAGGCCTCGTTGATGCCGATGAGGGCAGAAGAACAAGCCGTACGGATTGTGACGCTGTTCAATGCGTTAGCTTTATACATCGTTGTTAGGAGGGCGAATAGTACGACGTACCTGGGACCCCTGATATCGAATTCGTATGATAGCCGATTCGCGATGACAAAGTCCCCAGTACCAGTGATTCGATGCAAGCCGTATTGCTGCGGTTCCTTGGCAAACATCTCAGACCAGTCCTCTCCATAGTTTCCGATGTAGCATCCCACCGTCTTCCCCCTCCAGTCGGTCACCCCGGCATCTTCAAAGGCCTCTCTGGCAACCTCCAACATCAGCCGCTGTTGCGGGTCCGATCTTTCTAGCTCAGTGCGATTCAAGGGGAAGACAGATGTGTCCAGTGCCCCAAGGTCGACGCTATCATCAAGAAAATGCCCGTATTCTGTAGCCACCGTTCCTGGTTTGGAAACGGGGGAGTGGAAGGCGGAGACGTTGTAGCGGGATTCAGGCACACGAGTCCGGGCATTCTTTTTTGCCAAAAGGAATTCCCATAACTCCTCAGCCGATGCTATTCCTCCTGGGAGGCGGCAAGCCATGCCACAGATGGCCATGGGAGTTTGACCCGGGTAGCCGAGCCCGTTTAGCGAGCCATTGATAGTACCGTTATCGTTTGCGGTGTGGCCGTTTATGAAATGGCCATTGAGGCTATGACCGTTGGTTGTATGGCCATTGATCGTATGGCCGTTGTTGGTATGGCTACCATGAGTTGCAGGGTGTTGAAGGGATGATTCGTTGGTTTCCCCATTCCCGACGGTAGCAGCTAAAGAACCCATATTGATCAAGTCTGCTCTTCGGCCGTTAGGTACTAATAGAGTCTTCCCAGTCAGCTCAGTAGGTTAGTCAGTTTGGCAGGGAATACAAACACAAGTAGTTCCCGTGAAAATAGCTTTCGCTAGTAGAACAGCCTTGATGCTACCTGCCTGTGACTGGTACGGACAGTGGTAGGCAACGGATATTTGAACCCGCCTCTGTACTGGGCTGGCCTGCTGAGGACTCTCTGTCTTCCTACTTTTTCATAGGCACAGCCTTATTATGCCTATATATAGTAGCATCGGGCTATCCGCAGGTTGTCATCTACATCATAACCCGGAATGTACGTTCCATCTTATTGCGTGCGTGTTTCGACTTCAGGCCGCCACAAACGCAACATGTGGCGACTGCGCATCTTGCGCCATAGTTGGGTCATGACCTTCACGAGGAGTTTATCTGCAGTCTAACCCGCCGGATTCCGATGCCGAGTGGTTAAGAAATGAGACAAGCAGACGGGTTCCGTTTCCCGCGACCCCCTGGTGATTTTTGTGCGAGCTGAATGACCGAAAAGCGTCAATGCATTGGTCGTTGGTCGCGACTTTGCGCATGGGCGGCAGGGGATGCAGTCAGCACCATTACCCCGTGCATGGTACATACATACATGTATGTAAATTCATGTGTGGTTGGTCCAGCCTGATGACTGTACAAGAGAGCCGTAATCATGGATTGAAACTGCGGTAGGTCCTCTCTGCGCTCCCTCGCCCACGATCATACCAAGATTTTCTCCTGTTCACCATAGAGACTATCCGGACGGCGCGTCCATTTTCGCACCGAATAGTACCATTTGTCGGCCTCATATCATATTTGTCACGTCTTTACTCGCCTCCTCTTTCCTTGGCCTTCGATTTTGCATCTCTGCCTAGTCATCCCCAGCATGGTACCGGCACCGACAATGGATCAACAACCAGAACCGGACCACGGACAAAATATCAGGCGAAGGCGTAGTCGGCAGTCGTCTGCGGCGCCGTCCGTCCAGCTAGAAGCGAATGCAGCTCCTGCTTTACCTCAACGGGCAGGACGGCCGCTTTCCTTTTGGCTCGCCTTTTCCGGTCTCTGTATCAACACGTTTCTCTTCGCTCTCGACTCGTCCACTCTCTCCGTGGCTCTTCCAGTAAGTCGTCTCTCCCGGCGTATGCTCCATGGGTACCATGAATATCCGCTAATGGCATCCCAGGCCATTGCGCACGAGTTGCATGGCACAACTTTCGAGTCGTTCTGGGCCGGAATCGCGTACCTTCTTTGCGTGGTCATCACCCAGCCATTGTACACCTCACTGTCCGACGTCTTCGGTCGCAAGCCTCTGCTCTATGCCGCTCTCCTGCTCTTTGCCATCGGCTCGCTAGTCTTTGGTCTTGCCAAGAACATGACGTATATCATTGTCGGCCGAGCGTTTCAGGGCTTTGGGGGCGGGGGGATGGATCTGCTAAGCGAGATCATCATAACGGATATAACGACGCTGCAGGAGCGTGCCATGTTTCTCGGGCTGCTGGCTATTCCCATCGCCATTGGGACCATCATCGGTCCAACTATCGGCGCCGTCTTCAGCGAATTCATCTCTTGGCGATGGATCGGCTACGCAAACTTGCCCTTTGTCGGAGTCTCGTTCCCCATCACATTCTTTTTCCTTCGTCTCCGTACGGTCAACGACTCCCTCATGGACGATGTGAAGAGGCTGGATTGGGGGGGCATGGCTCTCTCCTTCACCGGAATGATTCTTTTCGTGCTACCTCTTAGTTGGGGCGGCGCCTTGTACTCGTGGGCCTCATGGCAGACACTTGTCCCGTTGATTATGGGAATCCTTATTCTGGTTGGTTACTTTGCCTACGAGTCACTACCCGCCGCTCCGATCATGCCCTATCGATTGCTACGATCTACAACAGCCAAGGCGACACTGCTGGGGAACTTTATGCAAGGCTTCGTTCTCTTCCCGCTGCAACAGTACTTGTTGCTCTTGTTCCAGGCAGTCTACCTACTGAGCCAAATCGACACGGCTGTGGAGCTGCTCCCTACCAGCATCACATGCGTCTTGGCCGCCAGTGGTGTGGTCATCACCATAGGTCTCCTCAAATCTGGATATCTATGGAGTATCAGACTGTTCTGGGTTGTCCTCACAGTGGGCACCGGCCTTGTCGCCCTGTTAGATGAAGGCTCCCCCCGTGCTATGCGAATGGCCATCCCCATCATCTGGGGCGCGGGTATAGGCGCATTGTTGCGTCTCCTCCACCTTCCAATGCAAGCAAGTGTCGAAAACGTGGATGACACGGGGCTGGCCGTCGGGCTCGTCCTTTGGTTTCGCCTGGTGGGAGGCCTCCTCGGACTCGCCGTCTCATCCTCAATATTTATCAGTGTCTTTGCCAAGTCCATTGCCGGCGTTGACAACCTCCCCGAGTCTCTTGCTCCCCTGAGAGAAGCGAGCCGGGCCATTAGCTTTATACCAACGCTGAGGGATCTGGGTCTTTCCCGGGACGTGTTGGGCCTAGTCTTGGGAGCTTACCACAAAGCTTTCCAGACAGTATTTTACGCAATGACTGCCTTTGGCGGTGTTGGTTTCGTAAGCTCACTATTTACCAAGGAGCTCACTCTGCAGAAAAGCGACCTTGGCCGGCAGGCGTTTGAGGGACAGCAATTATTACCCTAAAAAATGACTGGACGTCCTAACGCGGTCTGGACACACTTGATTCGCCTTTGAATGTGGTTAACCGTATTGTCTAACCAGACAAATCGTAAAAGACATGTTAATAGTACGTAATAATAACTACTGTCAAAGTCATGATACATGATACCGCGGTACGAAACCCTGTTGTGTAATCATTCGCAAGTGGACCGCAAACTGTGATGTATTACTTCTTGGCCCAGATAACGTGTCCAAGTCAGTATTGCTAGACGTTGGGTCGGTCATAATAACTACTACCAGGGACTACTAGCAGGGATGGGTTTTGTGTAGGAAGTTATAGTGGGGGAGGAAGCCGACGAGGGCGTGGAATTTTCACGCTCGGTTAAAGTCTCAGGCATTGAGAGGTTGAGATGCAGACAAATTATCCTCATACTGTCTAATGGCAGCCGTTTACCCAAGTGAATTGGTACTGAGATTGACAGTTCAAGTAGGAAATTAAGGAACCTATGACACCGAGCCGGGCCGTCCTGACACTTGTGGCACCAGACGCTCCACTTAAGATTGAGATGGGACTTGGAGATCCTCATCCGGGTTCCGGGTCCCGAACTTCGTGCTAATTGAGTTAGCGCCGGCCCGGACGGACACGGAACCCGTCCTGATCGCGTGGACATTGCCTACCTAACCCTAACCCGACAGGCCAGACTGGGTCAAGGCCAGATATAAATGACTCCAAGGTAAAACCGCCCGCCTTTCTCCCCAGGGTAGCTACCACTGTTCTGAGGACTTTGATATCTATCTTCAACATTTATCGTACCAGTTCTTTTCAGCGCAGACACCATGTGGCGCATCCCAACGGACACCCCTCAAACTTCCACTCCCAACGGACGCACCAAGCTCCAGGAAGTCACCCCAGAAACCCCCTTGGACGAAATCTTCCAAAAGTGGGGAGAAGATGGCGCCCTTGTCATCAAAGGCCTCCTCACCCCTGGTCAAGTAGCCGAATTCACCTCTGAAATCGAACAAGTCATTGAAAAAACTCGGCGTGGCGCTCTGCTGGACCACCCGCTCCTTCAAGCCTTTCACGGCCGCCGAACGAAGCGCGCCGCCGGTCTCGCCAACCATAGCAAGGTGTTTCGCGAGAACCTTCTCGAGAACGACCTAGTTCATGCCATATGCCACCGCAACTACACTACGGGAGGCAACGCCGGCGATTACTGGCTGTCCACGGGGTCAACTTTGTTTGCCGGCGGTCCGCAGGACCCGCAGGAGCTGCATCGAGACTTGAACAACTACCCTCCTGCCGTCTTGCTTGGCCCAGACTTTGACGATGTGCAAATGAACTTTCTGATTGCCCTCAGCCCGTTCAGGGAGGACAACGGCGCGACCCGGGTCATCCCAGGGAGTCAGAAGTGGCCCTTTGACCAGCGCGGCAACCAGGAAATGACGATCCCGGCCATCATGGACCCGGGCGACTGCCTCCTTTTGAGTGGCAAGGTCGTGCACGGCATGGGTGCGAATACAACCACAGAGGAGCGAAAGGCATTGCAGCTGTCTGTTTGTGCGGGCTATCTGACGCCATCCGAGGCGCATCCGAGCATTGTCACCCTAGAGACTGCCAAGAAGCTGTCTCCAAGGGCGCAGCGATTTTTGGGTTTCCGGTCCCAGTACCCCAGGGGGTCACCTGGGTTGTGGACCAAGGATTACACTGAGCTGGCTTTGCATTTGGAACTGGATGATCTTGATGGCCTGATGGTTTATCTTCGTGACCTTGCGAAAAGTCATCCAGTTGAAGACCCGGTTGGCAAATTGTTTTAGACCATTGTAGATTTAATTCGGCCCGAGTAACAGGGTAGAGAGACAGATGGTGTTTAACAAGCTGATTACTTAATTTGATGATTTCCGACTTACAAGTTTCTAGATTGTACCTGTCAAAGATCGTGTTCAGTGTAGCAGGGTGGTGACCAAAGTTGCTGAATCGTTACGAGCTACGCAACTTTATTTGATGGGGCCAATCTCTGAGTATCCCAATATTTGTCAACCGTCTGCCCAGTTTAGATGCGAGAGCTTCTGCAGTTGTTGGCATCTAAGAGTACCATATGTGGGCTTGAGACATCAAACGAAGATGGCGGTGGTGTCATTCAAAATCACAAAGTGTCTCTACAATTAGTGAACTAATGGCGCTTCTCCCAAGCACAAACTGCCGATGATAAAGAACATTAAACGGCAATGACACTTTGGGTCTGGGCCAATGCAATCAGAGGCTAGGTACACGGACCCTTTTGTCCTCAACCTTCACCTAGCTCTTCTGTGCTCTTCGCCGTCCTTGCGGGTCATGGACTCCCATTTCCACCTCAGATACGGCCAGAGAAGACACCCGGTAAATACGGAAAGCAAAGAATCCACAATGCCCAATCCCCTCTTTGGTGACGGCCCAATCATGTTGGTGAAGAGCAATGAGCCAGCCAGCGAGCCGTCACAGATGATGAAATCGCCCCTGTCCACGGCGGAAGTGATGAGTGAAGCGATCTTGTCCGAAGATGGGAACCGAGCTTCGAGCTCCGACATGGTGTAGCCGTCAAGACCCTGAATGCGCTTTGTGAGATTCGTCTTGGTCTTCTGTTCCAGGACAAATCCAGGGGATACAAAGTCTCCCGGAAAGGCGCAGTGGATCGAGTAGGTCGATTCGGGGCAGCAGTATCTCAGCACTTCCAACCGCAGAGTATCCGCAAAGGCGCGGGTTGCACACTTGGCCGCTTGGAGGAGATGAAGCCGTCAGCCACAAGTGTGGTCATTAATGTAGGAAGGAAATACTCACGAGTGTAAGCAATTGAGCCTGGAGAACCCAAAAACGCGGCGGCGCTTGTGATAAAGACAATCTGACGTATCCTGGGGCCAGGGCGGGGATGAATGGGTCCTTTCAAATCATCCTCTGTCCATATGTCGAGCAGAGACTTGGCTGCGTACACGGCGGTAAAGTAGTTGTTCCGCATGCAACTTTCAAGAGCCTGTGCCTTAATATCAACGAGAAACCCGTTCTCAGCATGGTTACCGCCGGCAACACAGTACAAGACATCAGCAATGCGAGGCTGTTTTCTAAATGCTTCGTCAACCTGCCGGTTCGGTGGTTAGTTGTTAGGTATGTATTCAATTAGAGCCGCCATGCGGAATGGGGGCACACCTTTGAAGCATCCGCCATGTCGATGGCGACGGTATTGACTTCCTGATCCCCAGTCAAACACTTGGAAAGTATCTCCTCTCTGGCCCTGGCAAGTGCGTCTGGCCTGCGGGAGAAAATCGTGATATGGGCCCCTGCGAATGCTGATTAGTCCTAGAAGTACATCTTAGGATATCGGCACTGCTGACCTCGGGCTGCTAACTGCTGGGATATGGCTTTACCCAATCCCCCAGATCCCCCGGTAACAAAGACGGTCTGATAATATTAGCATCGATTGAGAGCCCTCAATTAGAAAAATTACAGCTCAGACATCCCCGCAGAGCAGAAAACTTGCCTTTCCGCGAAAATCCTCGGGTCGCTTCATCATCAAGAGATCCACACGTGCTTCTTTTGCTCTCAGGTGAGGGAATGAGGGTTATCGGTTGAGAAGGACAGTCTAAGGGATACCTTTAGCAATCTCCAAGGACAATTGATAGAACTCGGCCATCACTGTCTTCCGGGTACAACATGAAATGCTTATCTACGCCGTTTCCAAGGGTTGGGACGGACTTGACCAATCGGCGTCCAGGCCGATTGGGTGGAACCCGGGTTCCGGATCCCGTGGGAGTCGAGGACGGCGGGAGAATTACTCTGCACGTAAGAATTTAATAGCTGTACAAGCCCCTTCGCTCAGGCTCCTATTGTGTTGGACGTGGTCGACTTCACTGGATGGGTGGTTATTATTTTCACAAAGGACTGCCCGTGTCATAACAATACGTCGCCCGACAATCATGGATTTCCTGGCGGATTTTATCAAGGCTCAGAAGATCAAGGGGCCCCAGATGAAAGATGTCCCAACCTTCTACCGCAACCTCGAGGAGGCTTTGGACCTCCGGCGATCCGATCATGGCATGTTCACCAACGGTCTGAAGAGTCCCTGGAAGTCAGGCAAGGCCGTTGACTTTTGCTCCAACGATCTTCTGTCCCTGGGAAAGACGGGACTGCTTCGCAAGGAGTTCCTCGACGAGCTGGGCCGTAACGTCGACTTCCCCATCTATGCAGGAGGTTCGCGCCTGGTGGACGGGAACTACGATTACATTGAACAAGTTGAGCAGGAAATTGCCGCCTTCCACGGCGCTGAGATGTCACTCATTGTCGGCTCCGGTTTCGAGGCTAATAATGCCATCTACTCGGCCATCCCGCGCCCCGGCGACGCCATAGTCTACGACGAGCTCGTCCACGCCAGCGTCCATGACGGCATGACGCACTCGCTGGCCTTGACCAAGGTTGCCTTCCGCCATAACGATGTCGACGCCTTGAGAGATGTGCTAGTAGACCTTGTGGACTCACAGCCCTTGATCAAGGACGGCTCGCGCACGGTTCTTATATCCGTCGAGTCCGTGTACAGCATGGATGGTGACGTTTGCCCTCTACGCGAGATGCTTGAGATTTCCCGCGAAGTGTGCCCCAAGAAGAATTTTGCCTTTATTGTGGATGAGGCCCATGCAACGGGGATAATTGGCCCCAAGGGCGTAGGACTTGTCAGTCTCTTAGGTCTCGAGAAGGAGATTGCTATTCGACTCCATACATATGGAAAGGCTTTGGCCTCGACAGGAGGTACCATGCCACAATTCATCTTCCGTTTCTGTATCTGGGCCTAAATGCTGATCCTCGGTGTTTATAAAGCCGCCATTTTGAGCAACGGAACGGTTCGAACGGCTCTGCTCAACTTCGCCCGCTCCGTCATCTACACCACTGGCCCTTCCTTTCCTTCGGTTGCATGTATTCGAGCAGCCTACAACTTGATGCGCAACGGAGAAACGACAAAGGTAAAGTATTTGACGACAAAGACAATCTATTCCGAGTTTCCACCTGGCTGTTACCCAGCGTCTCAACTTATATCAGTAGCCGCTAACAATGCGTCTCTAGTTACAAAACAGCATCCAGCATCTCGTGAAGCACTTTTTCGAAACCATCACGTCGAACCCTGTGTGGGAAAAAGCCAGCGAGATGGGCATTCTGGCCATCCCTCTGGTCGACGATTGCGAAGGACGCGAGTTCCAGACGCACATTGTACCCCTCTGGACACGGCAGCGGTATAACTGGTGGCTCGTATTCCATCTGCAGTTGGCGGGAATTGCGGCCGTCCCCATTGACTACCCCACGGTTCCAAAGGGCCAGAGCAGGATTCGGATCATGGTTCATAGCGCCAACACGGAGGCCGAGATCGAGTTCCTTGCCAGCACCATATGCCAATGGGCACAAGAGATGATTGGCATTGAGGAGTCGGGGGAGGTCAAGGGAAAGACGCCCAAAGCCGCTCAGAAAATCTACGCCTTGATGGCTGCTGCTAGCGCTTGAGGGACTGGGGGGCATATAGGCGAGGGTTTTCACATAGTAGTGGCAAAGAAGCTGTAGGAGTAATTGGGGAACTATTGGGAAATGGGTCAACTGGTTCAATGAGTTGACTTTTTATGCACAACACGAGGTTTCATGAGTCGAAGCTACAGTGCAAAGAACGGTCAATCAATCTGGCATTGAATTAGAACACTACATCATGAGAGCTATTATTCCTAAGAAAAATGGCAAAGACTGGCTTATTTCTCAAATATGTTTTAAGCGCCGATCTCTATGTTGACAGAGGACGTGGAGGGTGACGTAGTTGCAAGATAAAGCTAATGCGCCGATTTTAGTGCATAGTGTCTCCCCAGAAAGCTAAAAAAAATAATTCTCGTCATCTTTGGAATCGGGGAAACTCCGCCATACCCCAGTCGGCTCCGACTGCATACCGCGCTGGAGGTGATGTTGACGGCTGACCCAACCCCCTTGTTGCAACCACAAGTTGTCGCAGACGCCAAACTCCTCATCTGCCGCCCTTGAATCGAAGTCTATGTCATCGTATTGTCCCAAGAAATCACTTGAATAACTAGTGGCAGTCTCCAGCTCGTCGGCCAGAAGTTGAGATTGTCCCATGTTGCTTTGTTCTGAGGGACTCAAGAGGTTGAGTGAGTCGTCTAAGCCCCCAGCTGAAATACCACCTTCGGGATTGTGCCGCTCAAGCGCCATGACTCGAGGCGTTCGACTGGGAGAATGTACCTGTATTGGTGAGCCATTCGAGAGACTGCTCCCAGACTGAGGGGATGGAATCGACGTTGCGCTTGTTGGACGCGGGTTGAGCTTCTGCCGCTTATTTGGCGTATTTTGAGTAATTTTTACACGCACCAGAAAACGCGAAATCTGGCACAGGCGTCTGTTGTAGCAGTTTTCTCCCTGGGAGTCGGCTATGACTTCAAGCATTTCGGTGTAATCCCGCAGCAAATCTTGGTCAAATTCTTGCCCCCTGCCCCTTGCCCCTTGCATATAGATAGCATGCAGATATAGCGGCGGATGGGACGCAACAATGCTACATGAGAATTTACAAACGTCAGCATTTTGCTTCCAGTTGAACCAGCTGGGGACAAGGACAAGCAAACGGCGAGGAACGGGGGTATTGTACACTACTGACCGTGCGATGGCTACATGAAGCCCTCCTTCTTGGGTAGACTGCCAGAGGTGCAGAAGAAGCCTCATGCATCGCCTGGCGATGTGTGTCTGCTGCTGGAATAGTGCGTCTGGATGGTTCTTGTAGGGCCAGAGGAGCAGTAACTGCACACAGAGAAAGTCGACCGCTAGCTTGGCTTTCCAGACGGGTTGTTTCTGATGACTTTCCACCTCATTCAAGTGGATGCGCCAGCGAACCAGCCAGTCTTGAAGTCTCTGAGAAATCTTGGCCGCGATCTGGCGAACTTGGTCATCAGTTCGCACCTCGACCTGATTGGAGTACACTCTCAAGTAAATCATCTCCTCAATGACAGCCAACTCTGTTCTTGCAAACAGATAGGCCATCGTGCCGCCATCATCTGGCGCCAACGTACAGTCCAAGAGTAAATCAGACGCTGGTATGCTAGGAGATGTGCCAGTTGTCCAGCAAACCGTCTTATCGAGAATGTATAAGCAGTAGGAGACGCTTCGTCTCTCCTGGGCTGCTTGTTCACTGAAATGACCACGGAAGTACTCCCATTGATGAATACCCGTGGACTTTGCGCATTGCGCAGCCAGAGAAAATATCGCCTCGACGAGATATAAGGAGAGATGCTCCTGTGCCACTATGCACTTTATGTATTTTCATCCCTATTAGTGATGCGGTCGGCGTTTGCACGGACTGACTCCAACTTACCAAGGACAAAAGCGCCTGGACGTTGACAAGGCAAGGGGAGAGCAGTAGCTCAACGTGTTTGATGGCTCGCTTCGCGTTCATGAGGAAACCTGCGGTGATGTCGGAGTCGATGGACAAATGCCTGCGTCTATGCTTAGTTTGCAAGGGTTTTCCCCATCGAGAGCGTAGCGAATTCGCAGTCAGCGTCATGAGAATCAGGTTGTTACAGCAAATCATGGTTGCCGCGTCACGTTCGGGGGACGTAGATTGTTCCAAGGTGGCAGCCATTTCCTCAACCTGTTGTTTTGTCCAAATGGGAAAGTGAGGATTGACCGTAGCAAAATACGGCTCAATCATGGCGTTCAATATTGCTGACGGAGGTGCCGTGGGCAACGACTCATCGGTAGGAAGATCCTCTCGCTGGTTCAAGGGAAGACTAACATCGCACAGGGCCAAATCACTGCATTCCTTCAATGCCGGCGTCTCAGGGCCAAGACCATCCGCGAGCGTGTCCTTGAAGGTGAGCATTAGAGACTCCAATGACGTGGGACCGAATAACTTTTCACCCAATCCTTGACTGGGTAGTGTAAGAAATGTCCCCTGGGGTTTGGTGAATCCATGATTGACTACCACGTCTGGCGATTGCAAGCCAGAAGGCCTTGTACGGCTCGATTGTCTCGCATCACTGCCAAACGAAGCAGGTAATGCCACACTGCAAAGCCCCTTTGGTGATTTCTGATTGTCCAGCATAGAAGACTTGAAACAAAGTATTAGCAAAAGAGACTTGAGAGGCGTCCCCGTCAGGTGCTGGGATTACCTCTAAGGTCTGAATGCGACAACTGAGTCCCAGGATTGTTTGTCTCCTATAGATTGTGAGATGAGAGCTGGAGGAAAGAGACGAGCAAGCGCCACTTACAGAAGAGCGGTTTGGTTGCACTTTTTGCCCTGGCCAGACCACTCGCAAACCTGGCCGAGACGGGAGCAGTTTGCGCAAGAAGGTTTTTCTCTCCCGCACCGTATCTTCTTGGCACGGCATAGGTCACAGACTGCTCACATATGACATGGTTAGGCTTGTCACATTTCTTTGAGTGTTCAACACGCAAGAGAAAACGCCTACCAGAATAGTCACCCCTTTTTGTCTCCATCGTCTAGCCGGAAATAAAGACTAAGCGTGTGAGAAAATAGCTCTCAACTTGCTGTTTGACGTTTCTTTCGACTCCGGAGCACGACGGTGGCTAGTCCTGCGCATCGCGTACCCTTTCGTTGTACCCATTGCTCAGGCATGTCAAGGAATCTTGAGGTGGTTACATGGCAGTCTAGATATATTAACCAAGTCTGTAGTGGCACACACTATCACGCACGATGTCGAATAGGGAAGTTTTGGAGGCTGTGTCACATGCCGCAACGGTATTCTAGGACAGCTGCGGAACATGCAAGATTTGACATGAGGCCTATCCTGTTTCAATCATCGTACCTAAATTACGGAATATTATTGGATGGATTACCCATTTCCTACATACGACGTGTGCTACCTAGACCATCGGCATTGTGCGTGACACCCGCGCCTGTCGTTCGACAGGTCTGCCGTCCGACCTGAGACCAAACCCTGTTCCAACGGTGCTGGATGGGACCAATCATCCCAAGCGTGCTGTCAATGGCTATCTATCCGGTGAAGTACAACGCCCGCCACAGGTTCCGTTGTGCGCCCCTTTGAACGAAGTGGTGTTCCAATCATTCGACTTTAGACCCCAGCTCGTTTAGAACAGTAGTGCTAGGTCGCGTTGTGTAGGCTAGTGTGGTCTTAGATTATATTGAACATAGTAAGCAACTAAATATTGAGGCGATGCTACTATGTTGCCCTGGATGGTGCGTCTGGTATGGCTTAGATCAAATATCCCAATATTCATACCAATATAATGCTCACCCGGTCCACCTCTTCGGAGCCTCCGGTCGCTACATGCATACACCTTTAAAATCGGGTGGCAGAGAGACCTTCAAGGTTTGGGCATTCAGCTGGTCCAATTGGTGGTGGCTTTGGATGTCACGGTTACCTTGCAGCTAGCGAACAACTTGTAGGGCGAAAACTACAGCTGTGTGTATTCAGTAGTAGGCAGCTGTTTTGACGGTCACCCTGTATGTTTCGGCCAGACCTGGGTGGTGCTTGGATATTCGTCGTCTGACTGCACCAGACATGCAGAAACCGCTCCACACCACCATTGCTTCAGCCAGCCCGGTGTGCTGACACTCGCTGAAATAAGACATACCAGATACTCTGCTCGCCGTTTATCAGTGCAGCGGGGCTTGCCAATCGGTGCGTGGACGGCCGTTCTTGACGTGACCTTGGTCGTGGCGTGATGACGCCGCATGCTTTGTGAAACAGAGGTGCTAAGCGCTGTCCACCAACGGCCAATTACATATATGTACCGTTGACGTGTACAAGTCTTCGTTTGCCATCCTGAGTGAGTTTCTCGGGTATGAAATACAGGCGTTTCAGCCCACACAAATAGCAACGCTGCGAAAAGGGCTCGATTAGAGGGCTTGGAAGTTCAGGGTTCAATTCAATAATAATCTCGTAGGATGTCAAAGGTCCTGAGTTGCTAAGAGGAAGCAATAGAGAGGTAACAACTATATATACATAAAAGGAACGCCCGGGCCTAGGGCTCTTGCCCGGCCACGTGTTCAAGTCGTGTAACCAATAAGTCCCGTATCAGTGAAGACTCTTTGTTGGGCTTCACGATCTGTTGGGCCCTTTCCGTGTAACAAACGCTGTCTGCCTGCTCAAGTTCCCAACCTCGGGTGTGACAAGGGCTTGGTTATAAGGCCTTGGAGCGAATTCGTATGTAGATAATAGTCGCTTTAGTATCAAGGGTCTATGATTTTCTTAAAGTGTTAAAGGGCAATTGACCCTTATTTATATCAAGCAGCGGCGAGCAAGCGAGCCCGAAAACCTGAGGCCTCAGCAAGGTCTCGAGCTCTTGTGTAACTATCGTCAGGCTCAAGGGTCGGCCCGTGCCGTTATGATAACGTGACCTCCGTGTAACATTGGATTATCGTGCTTGACTCGTCTTGACGCTCCTCCCACGTCTTGGAGAGAGGAGCTCATTTTGAATGTGAGCGACCAACGGTTGCTATGCGCCTTGCTGAAAACAAGAACCGTGACACAAATCAACCATGAGACGAAAGAGCCAAGCCTAGTCTTGTCTCAATAGAGAAGTTACTACCTAGAGATATAAATTATGCTACTAGCTTTTTATATATATAAGAGCTATTGACTATAATGTAATAAAATTAAATTTAATTATAACACAACTAAACATTATTAATAATAAACTTAATAGACGTTAGACTGTGCAGATATATTTCCTCTTAGCGCGTCCATTAACGGGTCAATCAGTCGTACATTTCGGATAGCTTCGTAAATCATTGATATCCAGGAGCCAATTGTCTTCCTTTCCCTTCCATTCAGAATCTTACCATGGTATATTGGATGCTCTAGAAGCCCTGTGCGAAACGGAACACCTAACTTGTGTCGTACTTCCCGATACAATATTTTAGAACCTTTACCAATTAGCCCTTCAGTATAGGGATGATCGAAAAGCTCCTTTGCGAAATTGTTATATAGCTTATTTAACACTATAGTTGCTCGTGATCTCCAAATAGTAAGATCAGTCATACTCGGGCTACTAACTGGTTCGTGATAAGAAAGGCTGTCAATAATAATGTTTATCGCTGTTGCAGCTACCACACCGCATCTTTCATCAATAGCGAGAGAATTTGTTTTGGGCCAATTATCGGCAATGTGTGATGTTAGGGCAATACCAGGCTCATGTAGTGCTGTATTGGGCAAACTAGGTAATATTTGGCCGGACAATTCAGCCAAAATTGCCGGTGATTGCTCAATGAACTTTAATTGCAAGGCCCGTAAATCCAATGCCTGACAGCTGACGTAGAGATGGCAAGCACACATGATGGACAATATTTCGACCGCATCCATGGCGAAGCGACTGCTCGCTAAGGCCATAGAATTGACTGACTGGTTATGTATTTCAGCTGCTTGAATACAAGCGCCAAATGGGTGTGCTAAATGGGCTAGTTCCGCCATGTAAGCCGCCATGTTTGTATCAACACCTTTCATAGTAAAAGATAAGTTTGGATTATCAGCAACAAGGTTCGTAGCAAGGCCATTATTAATGTGAGGCTCTATCATCTCAGTTGCTTGGGCAAATATTATTTTCCTGACCATCTGCAAGGTAATACGTGTCTTTTCCATCGCTGTTACACGGAAATGGGCCAATGTCACGCGGTTTGATACCAAAGACTGTTATTAGATGAATTAAGTAATTGCTCCAAGCTAGGCCCTTGTCACAAATAACAGTCTTCCAAGCAAAGGTATAAATCCTTCCATCCTTAGCTAGCAAGCAACCAGCCTCTGCTAAATCACTAAGGATGTATCAGACCTCCTTCTAGCAAGCAACTAGCCTCTGCTAAATCACAAGGATATAAAGAGCCTCTTTCCGCTAGCAAGCAGGTAATCCTGCCTCTGACTAGGTCCTGCGGAGGTCATAGGAGCATTTTCGCGCTGGTAGTCAGACCCCCTGACACTAGGTCCTGCGGATCATCAACATCATCATCATCATCATGACCCGAATACTAGCTCGAGGTCGAGCTAGAAGAAGGGGGAAGCTTGTGTTACACGGAAATGGGCCAATGTCACGCGGTTACACAAGGGCTACGGTCACGGGATTAGGGCAGAAGGTCCTCACCGACTTCTTATATAAATAGACGGCTTCGGTCCCTCAAGGCCTTGAGGAAAACCAAGGACCCTTGATACCAAAGACTGTTATTAGATGAATTGAGTCATTGCTCCAAGCTAGGCCCTTGTCACAATCGCCGAGGTAATAGAGGCAGCCTGGAAATTGCACCCATAGTAGGCATCGTTTGACTCTACGTCGACGAGAGGGTTATCGCAAGATGAGTTGAGCCCAACTTCTATTTGGTGATGAGCCAGCTGGAGATCTTCTAGCTGTGGCCCAATCCATTGTGGCACATTACGCAGAGCATATCGGTCCTGTATCAAACCAGAACGGTTACGATGCTTATTACCGTTCATGGTCTGAGCAAGGCGAGATCCCTGTAATAAGTAGAAAACATTGCGAACGCATTCTATTTGGCCACTATGTGGACGTGTGGCGCTAATAAACGGGTGAAAGCTCTCAGAGTTTCCCGCTAAAGCTTCAACAGCGATCACAGACAATGCTTGCACCAGCACTGAAAGTAGTTGGGATTCGAACATAACCAGCGCCGCAAGTGCCGCTGAGGACGAAGTGCCATTAACAACGCTCAAACTTTCCTTAGGACCCATTACTCGTGGATCTAGACTCTTGGAAACGAGTGCGTCATAAGCGGTGACTACTTTGGAGTTTGCTCTCGGAGATTCTTGAACTTGAACATATATGTCAGGGCTTCCCTCGAGAGCCCCAGCAATATACGAAAGTGGCAATAAATCTCCTGACGCAGAAACAGATCCTCGTAGGGGAACCACCGGCGTAATTTTATGCTCCAGAAGTTTAAGGAGTGACCTAACGACTTCAGGCGACACAGCCGAGTGGCCACGTACCGCCGAGTTACAGCGAACAGCGATCAATGGTAGAAATTAAAAGTAAGAATATATTTAAACGCTCTAATAAATCAGTCTTCTTGAAGGTTATCTAACAGCAAGGCGACGATCAGAAGGCGTTTCGCGTAGTACAAGTATATCCTGGCTTGATCCTTGTATCTAACACTACATTCTTTGTACTTTTGCGAGCAGAGGACCATCCGTTAGAGTAACCCCATATTCTTCAACAGACCTGCGTCTGATCAGATTATGACGGCCTCACAGCAGGAACGCCCCCCGGTCTCAAATACCCCTAAGCCTTGACCCAGTTCTCAGGAGGTAGCTTAATAGTCATAGTCTGACCGTCATAGAGCCAGTCGGTGATTTCCTGCTTAACAGAGAGTAATGTAGACGTGGTAGAGCAGACTCCGTACACCGTCACCACTAAAAGAAATGTGTCAGTCGCTTCTCGTTTAGACAAGGCTATGGCTTCTTTCTTACTTTCAGGCAACGCCGCGTCATGGCCACCCTTGCTCTCAATCCCGACAGACGCAACATTAGTGACGGGAACGTGCTTCTTCTTGTAGGCCTTGTCGATCTCGATGTCGGTGGTGAAAACTTCCCTGCGAGAAGGATGACGAGCGATCAAAAAGCTCCCCTCGCCCACCTTGGCGTAGATGTCGTTGTTCGTTCCAGCCCAGTTTGCATCAGCGACGTGCAGATTGACGCTCATGTGTTGAAAGTGGCTGCATAGGGGCTTGGCAACCCAGTCTTGGGGCTTGACATCGTCGGCCCAGACCTCCCAGTCCCTGTTGTACTGGAACCGTCCTGGCTCAGTAGGGTGCGCCTGCAATTCCTTGTTAAGGTTGGAGAACTTCTCCATTGCAATGTTGATTCCCGAGCCGGCGCACCGTGCCCTGAGCTTGAGTCCTAGAGTGGAATTAGCTTTCAGTTTGAAAAACACCAAGACAGCGTGGGGGTGATTATGTTTTACCAAGGAGATCCCACGCGTCTCCTCCAAACGTCCTGTCCGTCAGCTCATCCAGAAGGCGGATTCGTTTAATTTGGCTCAGAGCGACGGTATCCATGCCAAACATGTCCCTCAGATTAAAGTCCTGCGAGACCTTGTAATCAGCCGAGGGACCTTCTGTGATGACGTGCACCTTTTGTCCGGCGTCATCAATAGCCAGCTTGATCTTGTCGTACGTCCCGGATCCAGCATTGTTGGCGAGCTGAAAGTCAAGAGACACCATGTCCAAACGAGTGCAGTATCTGTAATGGCTGCTTGACGACCATTGCCAGCGCTTGAGTGCCGGGTGTGGTTTCGGCGTGTCGCAGACAAGGGAAGCGACCTTGTCATTGAAGTCGGGACGCGCCGTGGAGAGGTCGACAACTTGGCCATCAGCTTCAAAGTACCTACCCTTGCAGTCGGGCTCTCTGAAATGGTTTTTGAATCACGTCAGTCTCCGTATAGCCAAGCCAGTAGAAACGAGGGCTTACAGATAAAAACGGCAGATGCTAGTAGCCTCATGTGCCTTTACGCCAGATAGTGTGTTCTGGTAGCCCTGCGGTATGGCGACTTGAGTCCAGCGTGTTAGTTGATGGAAATTAGGACAGTATGAATCAAGGCGAAACCTACCGCACTTGTCGTCAAAGGCTTCAACCGTAGTACAAGGAGGGTTGAGAGGACCATTTCCGCAAAGATCAACAGTAGTTTTCTTGCCTGTGGCAGTTAGGCAACATGTTCTTGTGTCTAGAAATTCTTTTCTATTCCGTCGTGTTTCACTTACCTGCCGGCGTTGTTGGCTTTTTCCTGGACGTTAGCCGACTAACAATATCTCGGAGCTGTTCACATTGTTCTGATATGCCGAGGGCGGAATGTTAGCAATAAAGGGCAATACATGACACTTTGTAGGAAATAAAGGGCAAATACCCTTCTTGTCATCTCGAGATTTCAGCACGTATCTCTTCGAGTTTGGGCCCTTGGGTTGGAGAAGTGTGACTCCCAATGCGACAGCGAGTGCCGGGCATTGGAGGTTATCGAACCGGCCCTCTGCCAAGTCCTCCCTTTCAGCCTCTGGAATACTCGCAACGTCAGCCTCCGGTAAAGCTACCGGTTCAGTGCTCAGTGGTGGCGTCGGGGAGTATAGGGGAACGCCTGGTTCTCCGTCCACCCGATAGCCAAGGCATGATTGTTCATAAAGGTAGTCGCCGCATTTATTAGTCGCGCTTCATCTGGGGGCTGAGCTCCCAACAAAGCGACTTGGGGATCGGTTCCAGTTACCCTAGCAGGCCCTCCGAGTCCGCGGTCGTCATATGCCCGGTTAGGCTCAAACTGATCGGCAAACTCGGCCACGTATCTGCCTGTAAGCCTGGCCGCGGAGTCATCGTCCAAAAGTTCGTACTCGTCTGGAAATTCACGGTCATCCTCAAGTTGGAGCCAGCCCTCGACTGCAGTCCATGGAATGCCACCCAAGGCGCTAGCCTCCTCCTGTCTGGGGTATGGATGGCCACGAGTAAGAGCCGCATTTACATCGATCATGTTGGGGGTGACGTGGATTCGGTAAACGTAGTTTCCCGGCCCGGCAAAATTTCTTGCCGCCTGTCCAAACTCTGCCGATGTCGACACGTAAGCTGACGAGCCCGTTCTTCCATTAACATGATTGTCGAGGCTGAACGTGGTAGGGTTGGTGTATATCGCCGCATCCGGGTCAGGGACAAATCCCCCTGCCTCCCGGATTTCGTCTGGACCTCTGCCATCTCCACGGAAAACGTAGTACTCGGGGTTGTCCTTTGGATTGTGCGCCTGGCACACGTCTAGGACGGCGAGGAATGCCGCCACGCATCCGAGGGGGGACCAAGGCAGCCACGGCATCTTTGGCGAGACTACTTTTCTGGGCAGTGAGAGTGTTGGATAGATAATGAACGTAAAGACTGCTCAAGTAAGACGGGAGTCTTCTGGATAGACACCAAGTAAGACAAATTGATACAGTATGCAAGTCTGATGCATTGCGGCGATGGACGTTGGCAATGGTGGTTTATATAATTTTACTGAAGTATCTCTGTAGGGAAACTAGGCTGCCAATGTAGCACTTTCTTGGCTCTATCTGGCCATTTCATGATACAATGCCACAAGCCCGCCTCGGACACCTCGGAAGCTTTACATGAAAGTAAAATTGGTCTGAACAATGCGCATAACGCATGGATAGGGAATCCTGGCTATCGTCCATGGGTATAAGTTTTGTAGCTATGTACATTACGCGTCGCTGTTATTGCTCTTAGATTCCTGGGTCGATATGCCAAGGGCTTGAAATCTACATGACAGACTGGCCAAGAGTTATGGCATAATATTATTGTCTAGGTCACTAGCTCAGTTACAAAAGAACTAGAGCTAACGCATTACAATGCGTTCATGGTGTGTCTATCAAGGTTCCCTGGCCTAGGTACGGCCAAAATACAGTGTTACTAGACGTCTTGCATCTGGCGTATTTTTTCTTTCTTTTTACTTGACTTGATAAAAAGCCAGAGTCTATTAATTTTGTATATTAGAAGACGTCCTTTACAGCTGGATTGGTTTTATTAATGCGATTAAATCCTCTTCCAAAAGAGGATAGCGTTGCGAACCAAGCGAAGCCACATGGCGATGGATGGATAGAGCCAATTAATTTAATATTTGATCGCAAATAACACGGACGTACCAGACACTTGGGCATGTAGTGGGGCAGTTCAAGCATGTCTGAGAAGGCTGACATGTGATTGCTGGATGTTATAACCTCATAGGTATCAGAAGTGTTGAAACGTTGGCCAGCCACCCTGGTTTTATTAGGTGGCCAGGGTAAATGGCATCGGCCCTTCTCACAGGAGAGAGGCAGGACAATCACAACGTGAAATGTATCATGAGTCGATATTTGTGTGATGTAACTCAGCAGGCTCCCTTTGCATGAACTCATGTGTTTCGTGAATAATGAGAATTCGGTATAGACAGGGGTATTTAGGATAGCTGGTATAAAATACAGCTAACTACTGATCTGATATAATGAGCGTACGGGACGTGGGTTGGATATTACCCAAGGCGCAGGATACTAGGCCCTGGTTACTACGTAATGCTATCAATTGATGGTAATTCGTTCGCGATATCCGGTCTGTTTGGCCCGTGTCGGCTCCCACATGCTGCAGGGACTAGACCGTGGCGGTCCAGGCAGTGGCCAATCGGTAGTTCTGGGATCAATACATCAGGAAAAGCGCACGCAAATCTGAGAACTATTCACGGAACCACGGAATAGTGAGCTGATGATAGCGCCCTTGCGCACGTGAGCGGTCAATTTAATTTTCGGCTTGTTCGGGTCTGAATTAAGGCACGTGGCTAAAGATTAATTGGATATTATCCAAATATAATACTCCTAGAACAATATTAAAAAAATATCTGCTCGGTTATACTGAAATCTCAGTGCTACGTTACAATCTCACCTTTTAGCTTCCGTTCAACGGCAAACCGAGTAACCAACTACCTCCGAGCAATAGTTACCTCCGAGCAATAGCCTGGTTAGGTAGGCGAGTACAGGAGGCATGCCTGCTCTGTATCATGACTCGTCCTGGGATACCTGTGCTTGACGTGTCCTGTGTGGTAGCAGATACATAGAATATGCTTAAATAAATGCATAATACTCTCTGTGAAGCTATGAAAAGGGCATGTTACTACTAGGTATTAAATCAGCCCACCTATGCAAAGCTTAATATCGTCTGATAGCCGATCCCTCGGCTGACGTTGACCCGGGTTGCATTAACACCAGTTGACCCCTCCACAGTCCGACCCCTGAGTGATTCGCTATGCTGTCTGTTTTTGGACGTCGATCCCAGGAGCACGCTAGCAGGGGTACCAGACATGTTATCAGAGCACTTACGAGCTAGCAGAGATCCTTTGCTGCCTTACACGATCTTTACAAATCAACCATCGATAACAGTCAGGCTCAAGTCATTCGTATTGCCAATCTCCCAAGTCGGTGTCAGCGCCAGAAGACTTGTTATCTTCTTTCTGGTTTAAGCCTAAAGTCGTATCGTTAATCCGCGGGGTTGATGTAGTGGACGGTACTGGTACATTCGGTTGCAGCCTAGAACTCGGAGATGCCGTTCTGGGACATGAGGCTCTTGTCTCCCTGAAACACGCAAACTTGCACTCGGATAGGCGACAGCGTAGGGTTCGGACTTCGCCTGTGCCGATCATCATCAGCTCCCTGCCGGTGCTAAAGGTCTCTGGATGCCGGGCGTTTCCTGTTGATTGTTGTGTCTGTGCCAGATTTGATGGCTTCATCAGGTGAATCGGTTACCTCATGCTTCCATAGCCATTCCAAGCACTTCCAGGGGCTCCATCGTTTCTCTGTTTTTTTTTTTTGCAGAAGACCCTTGCGCCAAAGCCCACCACATTGCGGTTTGTCTTTCAAAAACTCTGATTGTTATCATCATGCGGTTCTAACAGCTCATAATGACCTTCGATACTGACGTGGCACTTATTGACCCGCTCAATGATTTTCTTCGTCCCGAAGGAAAGCTGTATTCTCGACTGCAAGCAAGCTTGAAGGCTTCCGGCTGTTTGAAGCACATACACGAACTTGTCAGCGCCGCGAGGCAAGCTCATATTCCCATTTTTACGGTCTGCATCAGGTCACTCGAGACGGTACATATTTCGGGGAGAAGCATGGGAATGCGGCTCAGACGCGGATTCGACTACTAATATGTGTCTTGAAACGACTGCCCGCCATGCTCGCGAACTGTCAGTGTTAATATTAATGATTCCTATTTCTTTCAACGACCATGTTCACTGACGCATTGCGCATTTGTCTAGTGGCTTTCACATTACCCGACTGTACGTTGACAGCAGGTGGAGCCAATGGGAAGGGATCAATTGAGACTATTTGTGCTCAGAGGAAACCATCCGGGCTGATGGGTCAAAAACGTCCTCCTTTCCTTGGGAGAACAGATACATGTCTCGGCCACCGACGCAAGCGCACGAATAGTACAATAAACACACGGAAAGCTGGGCTGGTTAAATAAGTGTGGAAACTGAAGCAGGCAACACGTAAGAAGCCGCCAGAGCGGGATCAGCCACGTTGGTTAAATTCTTCAACCGCAGCAGACGCCAATTTCACCGACAATGGTGCGTCATGCTTGGGCAGAATCAATCCGACAACCTGCCAAAGTCAGCCAAAAACCCGAAACATGCGAGTCAACGTCTCTAAAATATTACATGGGTACAATCATTCAGGTTGAATTGCAAATCAGATAGGAGCGTCAAGAGTTCATCTCCAGTTTCGACCCGATAGTATCTAGATTCAAAGGAGGGTCCGAAAAGTGCGCAGAGGTTTTTATACTTCCATACCGGGCCGGCCTAAATGGTGGCATTAAGGTCGTGGCGTGGGAGATCAGACAATGTCTGCACAGTCAGCTGTAACGATCCTTCGCCGATGCTCGAGCAGCAACCGGACGCATTCAACATGGCCGTCTTGTGCCGCGTAATGCAGCGCCGTCATGCCAAACTCATTCATGGCCGTGCCATCAGCACCGGCTAGTACGAACAGCCGCACGCATTCCGTAAAACGACGGGCGTCGCTTGATTGTCGCAACGGATATTCACATCGGCCCCTGCGGACAGGAGCAGCCGTGTTATCTCGGTGTTGGCCGCAGCCACGTGCAAAGGGGTGCAGCCCTCGCAGCATCTCATGTTGACGTCGGCGTGAGGCAGAAGGATTCGGACAAGTTGCTCTCTTTGGTGGTAGCAGGCCAAGTAGAAGGGCGTGATCTGGTTGACAGACTTGTCGTTGATGCCGGCACCGTCGCTATACTCCAAGAGCACCCGACAGGCTTCAGTAAGACCCCGTCGCACCACATGGAAGACGACAGTCTCTTTGTTCGAATTCCTTGCCCGTACGTCTGCACCCATCGCTAGCAGCAACCCGAGCATCTGCTCGGCTTTGCGACCGGCCGCAGCAGCCTCCCATAGCGGAAAGTCGTCGAGTGGATTTGTTTCGTCTGCGTGCCGGAGCAGCATATCGAGAGTTACCACGTCGCCATTCTCGACGGCTTTGTAGAGAAGCCTATTCTTTCGGATCACCCGCGTGCTCGCATAACGCAGAAGGAACTTGACGACAGGAGAGTGCTGGTTCGCGACACTCAACAGATATATGAACCAATCGTTCCAAGCCCAGTTATCCTCCTGTATTATCCGTACTTTTTTTCCCGGCCTCGATTCTCTTATCCCGTACTAAAAATCTACCGAGATACAAGACCAAAACACATCATGGAGACATCTCAGCTTGACTGGTAAGATGTATCAAACGTCCATGTCGACCTGCATATCTCCGGTCTGGTGGCGTCAATTTGCTTTGCCCCACCGCGGGCCAAAGGCGCGAGTACCCGAGTAGCCGAGTACCCGCACGAGCTATCCGGCCGCCGCCAGGACCAGGGTTGACTCCATTCAATTGCGGGGCTCATTGACGAGTCACGTCTCGTCAGTTCAATGTTGACATCAAGGTGCACGGAGATGGATGGTTAGCAAAACATACTGCTGCGTATGTGTCAATACAATGAATGCAGCGTCATTCAAATACGTCTATTTCCAACATGGCCAGATAAATCGCAATTGTAGGCCCAGGGGCAGATTGAAGCATCTTGAACACAAGACAGATACCAAGACAAAAGCTTAAAACATGCTATTACGTGTAAAAAGGAACCATTCTGCCAAAAGTGGAGGCCTCTCTCAATTACGAGATTTTCATTTGATAGATCTTCTGTTTTTCCTCTCAACACAACGGAACAGACTGCCACTGGCCATGACGAAGCGCAAAGGTTCTCGTCCTGCAGCCGTACTCGGCCTCCCGGTTGTCTGTGAGTTAGCCACACTGTGTTTCAATGCATCGAGCCTTGGCCCTATGCGGCCCTGCAAGTGCCGTTGCAGGTGCGAGTCTCTGCCGTGTGACGGCTGTTCCCTGCTCCTGGCTTACCGGATGGAGATGCTTGAGTATCCTGCCTCCGGTGTAACTAGAGTGTCAGGACCACGCATAGAAGTTGATGTTACTTATAGTTATAGCAGGACGGCATTTTACCCGGCAGTTGAATGTATCTGCGGTTCTTAGTTTACTTCCCGGTTCAGCTGGTACGCGAATGCGAGAAATTGCTTGAACAGACAGGGATTGCGTATTACCCGAGGTATGAAGCCACCTCCAAACTCCAAATGGCCCCTCCAATCATGGCGGTCGTTGGCTACGAGCCTAGGACCTCCCGCCACCCTAGTTCCCATCTGCACATGCCGGCTACTGCATTATGAGTCCTGCGGGTTTGGGAATTCTGGGCAAGTGAGACCGTAAGTTATCTAGAGTGCAGGGAGCACTAGAGCAAGCGAAGCAATGCCCAAAAGGAGGAACAGATTGTGCGCCTAGCGGAAACCGAGCACCCAGTTACAAAGCGTCCGCAGAAGCAATGGGAAGAATTACTCTTTTTGTTCCCCCCTCTTTCACGGATAGCCTATGAAGGCTAGGCCTTACCGATGCGAGGAAAATAGACTGAAAGGTGGTATTGGGAGCGACACCATGTACTATTACTAACCAACAGTTGTCCACGGTGATCAAGCTGTACTAGGCCACAGGACTGTGAGGTGCCATGAGAATGACACAGAAAGTATAGCGATGCGATGAATACACTGGTGCAGGGCAGTGACTGACATATCGGGAAGTTGTGCGATCCCCAACTCCAGTGCAATGGAAAGACAAAAGAAAAAATAAGCAGTCTGCAACGCCAGAGGCAATGTCAGCGTAGGGTTGTACTAGCGGCTAGCATGCAGCGTGATGCAGGTGACAAGTCAACCAGATATCGTGTTGTCATGCTTAATAGCGCATCCTAGAGCCTATCGTGAATAGTGGTCGCTGCTGCCGGCCATGCTATGTCTCTATTTGACCTGCTGCATAACTGTCAAGGTTCGCTTCACCAGTCAGAAGCCTAGTAGTATCCACGTGTCAGCTACGCCATCGTGATGGACCTTATCTCTCTGTTTACCTCTATGATAGGTGCCCGTGCTTGTTGACCACTGGCGTAGCATTGAATTACCACTGTAAAGCTCGGCCAGCTTTGTGTTGCAAGGACACATATTGAATAAGAGAGATGTACTATATCGTATGTCGCACGGCATCGTCATACAATAACAAAAGCACGGATTGAAGCCCGACCTCAACGATACCTGGGCAAAGGCCTAAGGCCTCAGGAGGTTGGTCAGCAAGAGACTAACCGACTCTTAATATAAAAGGGTCTCTTGAGCCCACCAAGGACAAACGAAAACCAAGGACCTTTTACACACCAAAGCTTATTGTTACACTGAGTTGAAAACCATTCCAAGCCTCAATCTCATTGACCCTTGCCATCCGACGCAGAGCTTGTACGCCTGGCTAGTTAAAGATTTGACCTAAACAAAATTTTCTTCATCTTGGAAATCACTCTCATCATGGCTACCATGTCAGCCTCCCCATCTGCTGTTGTTCTAGGCAATAAGATGTACTGCTTCTTCCAAGGTGGCAATGACTCTGGCGAACTTTGGTATGCAGTTTGCAATGGGCAGTACTGGGAAAATAAACAACAGGTCCCTGGAACAACCCTATCAGCCGGGCCATCAGCCGTGGTTTTTGACAACAAAATCTATTGTTTTCACCAAGGCAGCGGTGATAATGGCGAGCTCTGGTATAATGTTTTAGATGGGGACCACTGGGAAGGCGATAAGCAAGTCCCTGGAACAAGCTTATTAGCCGGGCCATCGGCCGTCGTTTTCAACAACAAAATCTATTGCTTCCACCAAGGCAGCCGTGATAGTGGCAGTCTTTGGTATAATGTTTTAGATGGGGACCACTGGGAAGGCGAACAAGAAGTCCCTGACACGACCCTATCAGCTGGGCCGTCAGCAGTCGTTTTTGAGAACAATTTATATTGCTTCCACCAAGGTGCCGGGGACAGTGGCCAGCTTTGGTATAACATCCTGAGTCCAGAGGGCTGGGAAGGCGATCAGCAAGTTCCTGGCACATCTCTATCAGATCGGCCATCAGCCCACAACGTCTTCGACGATACACTCTATTGTTTTTACCAAGGTAGTAGGGAAAGTGGCCAACTTTGGTATAATTTCTGGTGGCTGAACGAATGGCGAGGCGATCACCAAGTGCCTCGGTCATCCATGTCGGGCGGGCCATCTGTCATCTCCTTTCAAAACAACATGTACTGCTTTTATCAAGGCTCTGGGGAGTCTGGCCAGCTTTACTATACTGCTTTGGTTGGCGGACAATGGACAGGTCAAATACGGGTCAATTATGGTGGTTCAAGACTATAAGGCGCAGGATTAGTGACTCAAGGCATTGCGGTTCACCAATGCTATAACATCAATCAAGAATAAAAAGATCAAATGATAACTGAAGATGGTTTCCTGTGTAAATTATTGGTAAAATGTGCTAAACCGCATAAAATACTGTCCTTCTGAGCGGTGGTGCAAGGGGTAGAATGGGCTGAAGGGTCGGCGGCTGTCCTGATCAGCAGTTATAGCACTGGTCATAATCAGAGTGTATAATTGACATCTTGAGTACTTGCATCGAGACTAGCTATCGGGGCCAGCGGTGAAAGCCGCTAAATCTGGCTGCTATTATAACGTCGTTGAAGCGCTCTCCAGATGAAGCAATAGAAATGTCAGGCTGCCTTGCTTTGTTTCTCTCTTGTACTGCGTAATCAATTAATGTTTACAGCTTAAATAGTGCCCCGGACGAAGAGTTGAGTTATTCGTGGCAATGATAAAGAGCAAGTCGGCGGCAGTTGTACGCTAATGGGACGACGTGCAAATCATGAGTCAAAAGCTTAGGCTGCACTTTGCTAAACCAACATGCTGCCGTTTGTTGACGCATCTGTCTGCTTGGAGTCGTTGAAAGCCTTGTCGTATTCTGTCCTTGAAATTGTAGTACACATGGATGGGGTCAATATTTTGTAAAATCTCCATGACGTCCCAAAGTTCCGACAGAGTGGCATTGGAGCCCGGGGCTCTGTCCCAGGCGTGGGGAAGAATATAGAGAGAACATTGGACCCAATAGCAAGGCCAGAGCTATTACTTTCTAGCTACATATGCATGTGTGAAAGAGAGCTCGCAGGCTGAAGTAGCAAGCCACACGATATCCATGGCAAAAATCAGCCATGTCCATAACCTTTATCGACCTCTTTGCAGAACGAAGCACTCTCCCGACTCGTGCTAAGTCGGTTAGAATCTCAGGGCAGTAGAAATACAACCTCCTTGCCTGACTCGAAGCATTGTATCGCTTCAGCTACGCCTTGTCGTAATGTGGACGGTCTTTAGCAAAACAGAAACGCTTTCGCTGCTGTCGCTCCTCAACAAGTATATGAGCTAACCTCCTTGGGCAAGTGGCAGCAGAGCTGCTCTGGTTCATTCAGATAATATGCTATGGATATTTGACTCCTGTTATTAGACATGATTAGTTGTTGATACTACCGAGTGTAGAGAGGTTTCAACAGCATTTGATGCGATACACATAAAATTGTCTCAGAAACCTACCACCTTATAGTTAGACAATACCTAAAATTATCTCACTTTTCCTCGTGACAGTCTCATGATTCCTTTGCAGCCCATTTTAAATTGAATCGTATGCCTCGCAGTTCTTGTCATAATAGGCCCAGTTACTTGCACCCGGCTCACCATGACATACTGAAACGCTATAATTATAGAGATAGTATCCATACGGCCCCCCTGCAGAGGCCAACGCAAACGACCGACACTTCAAGGTAGCCTTGCATTCTTTACCGCACTGAGCGGGCGTGAATGTGCCGGAGATAAATGTGATTTATCTCGGGCTGTTAGTACAATCGCTGCTGCCTCCCTTCAAATCACCCACAGGCCTCGTCCATGAATGAGGGCAGTTACGGTCAGAATAGGCCCAGTTACCGGCACCAGGCAGACCACCGCAAATGGAAACGTCTCGGTTGTAGAGATAGCATCCATATAGACCGCCTTCCGTGGCCACTGCGAACGACCGGCAGTTGGTTGAAGCCTCTCTACATGCAGCATCGCACTGGTCTTGGGTAAAGGTGCCGGGGAAGAATGCAATCTGTTTATTCGTGCCGGTGCATGGACTGCCTCCTCGCCTCAGGTCACAGGTAGGACGGCTCTGGCACTCATTAAGAGAGCATATTTCGCCTGTTGCGCAGTCTTGACTCGCGCGGCGACCCGAGGCGCACGTATTGTCGAGCAAACAAATCTTGTGCGGCAGGCCCCCGGCGGGCTCCTTGCATCGTCGATCACGATCGCATCCAGGTCTACATCTGTCGTGACGGCAGTAGTAATCCAAGTCGCAGTCATTCGAAATTCGAGACGCCCCATGTTGGATATTTTCGTGTGACAAGAGGTGCTGTTCGTCGAGACGTGCTGCCGAGGCCGCCACGAGCAGCCAAAGGACACACGTCCCGAGAGCTAGCGTTGCCGTACAGTGTCGCATTCTCAATTGCTGAGGAGTAAAGATGGACGCTGGATGTTGTTCTGGCTGCAATGCAAGTGCTTTCACAGTCGCTCTGATGGATATATATATATGCTGGCCGGGGTGCATCCCCCGACTCGACAAGCTGCGGCAGTAGGTTTCGCATGGGAATTAACCTTCAATGTTGCTTTGAACGATGTTCAGCCACATGCTTTGCCCGTCCGCAGCCTTCAACTCATCACATGTTTCGGCGTCCAAGAATATTCTGCGCACCTAATCGGAGCGAATGCCGTGTCACAGGTCCACGAACAGTCAAGACATGACACAAAGCTAAAAGAGTTTTACATACCTCAGCGGCTCTGGGCTTTCTCTACAAATGTCGGCAACAAGCAGTGCTCGTGTATCCTGTACTTGATAATGCCAGCGTGTAGAGCATATCAAACTTAAACGTCAGCCAACCACGTCATGGGGCGGTAAGTTCTTGGTCTCTGTAGACTCAGCCGTGGCGTCGTTGGAAAGCACACCGTCGGGCGCTCAGCGCTGCTTGGCCTGAGAAGAACCAGATCCCAGCGTCCACGGCGTCTTTTGGCGCGCCACATCAAATTGACGACTCCTCACGAACAAGCTTTTGGGCCGTTCAATGGAGTCTTTCCCGTAAATCTTCGAGGTCCGTTCCATCTTGCCCTCCAGACGGGCTCCTGGCACAAAGCGACCCATGAACTATCTCGCTACGCTCATGGATTTAAAAGCTCACATTTCAATCTCGGCTCCCGAGGTCTACTCGTGTAGACTAAGATGATGGGGCAGATAAATTTATTTGCCTACATATGTGTCTATAAAACGCTTAAGTAAGCTTGAAGCTTATCCCAAGTTCGTGAAAACGTACTTGATACGTGGTAAGTTTGATGAAAGTAAAAGTCAAGCACTGGGTGTAATAGCGCTGCTCTAACGTGCGGTGCTGGGTGCGCGATTCTTCCGGATCCTGTCCTCGACACACCTCTCGACTTCATCTGGGGTAATAGGGTCCTCATGTTCACCCTGGGACAAGGTATGAATGCAATCCAACTTGTAACTTTGACAAGTAGACTCGTCCTGGTCTGATCTACACGCCGTGGCCGCAGCCTCATCAATTGATTTAAGGAATTGTTCCCTGGCTGCAGGCTACATTTTCCCATAGTGTGAGTATGATAAGCCATGTAAAGGGAAAGGTGTTAGTATTCATCTATGAACTTACAGTGTTTTTCGACTTGGGGTTCGGCAGACAATTGAAATTGACCTTGTAGCTAGTGTCAGCACGCATCCAATGCTGCCTTCAATGTTACGAGGGGGGTACCAACGATTCGGCCGCCGATTCTTTTGCGAATCTTTCTCTCCGTAGTCGACCACGCGCAAGTGCACTGTAAAGCGTCGCGCGGTATTAGTACAACCAAGTCTTATATGTATTTGCCGGGAATACAGCCAGGATGCTTACACCGCCCAGTGCGCCACAGATCTCTGAAGCGTCGTCTTTCGCCTGGAAGAAATTACGGGTTAGTCCATGAAGAATTTGACTTTGAAAGACGGCTTACTTGTTGGCCCTTTGACAACTGATTAACCTGGCAGAGAAGGTCATCTTGCTTCTATTAGAAGAAGTGTGTTAGTATAATTTAGTATATTCTTGTATCTTTTATAACTTCTCTTACCTCGCCTTGGTAAAAGCGACAGCTAATGCGGTTGCCCTTGACGTTAGGATCCTCTACCATGTCATTTACGCCCTACATCTCTAGAGTTTAGTATACTGTCAAGACCTCAACGGCGCACTAGTAGGAACCCCTTACGCAAATAGTGTTTCTAAGGTCCGTACAAGGTCCTGTAACCATGTATAACATGTCTGGGCGCTGCGGAACAGCCGCAGCAAGTGCGGAAAGAGCAATAGTCGCAGCCAAGAGCTTCATGGTAAAATGCTAGTAAAAATTGTCCTTGGGAGATTTGTAGGGTAATTCGAGAGAGATGAAACTGTGAGTGGGATATGGATCTAGTGGGCGGATTTCTTGCGACTTATAACGAAAAACCCGGACAGAATATAGTGCATTGGATAGTCGGTTAAAATAGACAGCAATTTGAGCATGACGGTCAATGCTTTCTAAGAAAAGCATATTACTGACCCGCCCCCCACAAATGTCAGCGCTGCCGGTGGGAGCATCTGACTCGAGAGCAGTAACAAAGCAAGGGTCGATACTATACATGACTAGCAATATGGACAGCGTGGCACAAGCCAGTTTTTCACAAGCCTAAACGCCCCCCTGCGGCCGAATAAGGCACATGTGCACACACCAGAACATGGACATTGCCAGCTGACTTGGAACTTTGCATAATTGGGACGAGAGGCCAACCGTCCCGTAGGTTCGCGGTGCCCGAGAGTCAGCTTGTTGCGAACCCGCAGGCTATTACCAGATGTCCTGGGCTGTATTCCTGACACCACAATGGATAGCAGGTACCACGGCTAAATTGGTATAAATGCAGCTTCTTGATGGGACTACAACCGAGAGTATTGTCATGACCCCTGAGTGGGGGGCGCTTGGCTTTCATGTAATTTACGCGCATTATGCTCGATATTGACCGAATGTTTCACGAATGATAAGATGCTAGTCAGGTAGCGGTTCCACTTTATTTGCAGTACCTAATCTTGCACGGAAAGCTAGGCACCTTTGTATTAGATGATACGAATTTCTGTTATATTAATTAATAGCTTTAATTCTAGCTATAACAACAATAAATAATACACCTTTTTACAAAGAGTAATTTATCTAATCAAGTATAAATTACTACATAAATTAATTATTTATTTACCTGGCTAATATTATATACTCAGACGGTCTCTTATAGCCTATGGGTGGGCGGGGCCCCACAAGCCAAATCGCAGATAAAGAGATAATATTAGCCCTTGTCACACCGAACACCTAATATAAAAGTACGAAGATTTTAAGCGTAAGGCGGGTCAGGTTTCGACCAGCCTACGTATATTAGATTTTGTTTAATGTCGCAGGGGTCAAGTATGCTTTCTTGCTCATGTTTGGTCATGACAAGGCCCGGGCCGACCTGCAAATGGCTGCAGTGAGATATAATCACCAATACATACTGCCAGGCGTCATTTACTGCATCATATAAGAGGACAGGGCCCTAGCAAAATCGCGCCTGCGTTTTCTGTGCCGCCCTGTTGTCATCTACGTTCACGACGTCCTAGTCAGTCATTTGCCGGTTTTCGAGCAGCAGTCTTCTCATGCAAAAGCGGTACAGTCTCGAGGTGGCCGTTCCGAGTCGGCAGACATGTTCTTCACTCATCAAATCTCCATTTTCAGCATTTACAGACAGCGGTGAGCGGAACGAAGCTTCATGAGCCGGGCTATCAGGGAATATATCGTCTGGTAGGAGCATTGCTCCTCAAGGACAGCAGCGCAGCGCTGGAATAAAGGGGTCACTATTAGCCAGAAAATCAATCATAATATGACTCGACTGTTCCACTGCATTGCAGGGCAGTTTTTCTTTGAAATGATACTCTCCCTTTCCTCCACACTTGAGGGCTGCTTCACCCTTTCTGATCCTGTTACACGGAAATGGATGGTTACACAAGGGCTACGGTCACGAGACCTAGGGCAAAGTCCCTCGCCGACTTCTTGTATTTAAATACGTCTTTGGCGACCAAGGCCTTGAGGAAAACCAAGGACCTTTGATACCAAAGACTGTTATTAGCTTAATTGAGCCAAATTGCTCCAAGCCCTCTATTGAGCCCTTGTCACAGACCTTGACGTCGGCAACCTCCATGTCGATGACGACCTCAACACGACGTCTATTATTGATTAGAGTTCAGCATCATCAGGGCCTATTACTGAGCTGCTTGCAACTCTTGCATGAGGAGGTCCAGCTAGACCGCCGTCGGAATCCCTCACTGCTGCTTTTCAGTCAGGATTTGGCCGCCGAGCCACGAAGATAGTCCCCAAACTCTTCAGCCCAAACCTCTGGCAGATATCGGATAGTATGTGGCACTTGCTCAACTAACTCGATTGCTTTCAAGGTGACTGCGAGCATTTCAGACAGTTATTCCTGTACCATTTCTTAGATCGCACCGCGCGTCACGCTCCAATATCCATGGCATTATTTGCGCCTTGGCTGCACAAGCTACACTTTGGTAACAATATTGACACTGTTGCAAATCAATCAGAGTCTTTTCCAGGGCCGTTACTGTACTGAAGTTGACCCGGATGGTGCAACCACATGCTGGTTCTCCATGACTCTTCGAGAACAGAGGAAAACCGAAGATAATAGGCTCGCCTGGCAGAGCCGTTATGTTGTCGCTGCCAAGTTGCCATGAAGCAACGTTGTCGCCCTCGTGACCGGGCAGTGTGTGCTTCGCCACGAAAATGGCGACGTTGTGTAGTCATAACCTACACCGACCCATTGCCAAGATAGTGGCTATGCGGGCCGAACCATGATTTTCAGAACATCAGCCACCCTATGCAAATCTTTCGAAACATTGAAAGGACATATAATGCGGAGAGCCTCCCCACATACTTGTTGTTCTCTGGTATCCTGCAACGTCCTAGGAAGCACTATTTTAAATTACTATCTATCAAGAAAAAGAACGCGCTCTATTACTGAGCAATTGCACCCCTTCTGTTCCGTTGACACTATCCGTGTTAACAAGCACAACTGCCAAATGCCGATCGACGAGCCATGTCAAATGGTATTTCCAACAACGCTCCGTGTCCAAGGGCGCTACATCTGCGCCGGTGATGACGAAGCATGCAAACTATACAAGTTGTCCCACTCACTGAACTATCTTATCGATACGAATCAAAATGTACGAGTTGAACGGCTGGGCATGTCCGAAAAAGAAGACAACGGCGACGGCTCTCCAGCTACAATTTCGCATTGCCACATCTTTGATTTAGTGTGTCGGTCCCCAGATGCCGTGACGCCCGTCAGCTTCTACGCCAAACACAACGAACAAACCGGTTTGTGTTCATTCACCCTCCAGCTTTTTCGCCCTAGCCGATTTTCATCTAAAAAGGGCTTCAACTTTTCCCGGGCTAGCCAGTCAACGCCCGACGGCGAGAAGCACTCCGACCTGCTATTCTCGGCAGTGCCAGGGAAAAAGAGAGATGTAGACTATGAATGGCGCAATGGAGAGGGCTGCCTGTTGGCTACAGAGTCCGATGGCAAGGATTCCAGAAGCCTCATGCTCCATGTAAAAATGACCACTGAGGATCGCGACGCACTCGTGTCAGCTTGGATGCTGCGCGCATGGTGGGAACAGACAGAGGGCAATTCTCCCAAGCATCTCGACGACATTGGTAAGTTTAACTTGCTAGGCTGTAGCTGTTTCGTCTAATAAGATGGTAGCGCAGAGGATACAAGGCACCAAAGGACCAGCATACAAGGAAGCCAAGGGGACGAGGTAATTCACTCTCCAAGGTCGAAAAGTCGCTGAGAGGTACTGATATCATTCCGACGTTAGATTTTCTATTGGGGCATCGGTGTCTCCCGGCCTCATGTGATGTATGCTCGTGCAAGCTGCGAATTAAAGTGTGGTAATACAAGATGATGAACAAGGCCGAGTGCGGTTGGGATAAGATGATTGCTTACGGGGAGGGGAGGGAATTCCGGACGAAACACTCACTGAGTATAAGTATCAACTCTTTTTACACACTCTATGCTTACAGAGGTATTGGCTGCAGAACTCCATCCCGAGGTACAGAATCCTAGGTATATTGATGACGCTACCTATTAAATGGCCTTTACAGCGGAATTGCTTCAGGGTAGTTATTGCTAAAGAAGATAAAAACTATCAAGCCCAAAGTTGTATTTTTCCCATGTCCATTTTTCGCCATAAACCCTAAAAAAATAAGGTGATAAACGTCTTAAAACTGTCCAAGGTGACTAATACCTATACCTACACGTGTTAGAACCTTGACCGTCAGGAGATGTCTGCAGCACCCCAGAAAGTCAAGGACGACATTGAGCATTCTGAATTTGGTCGCGCCTGAAAATACAGTAGCATGCGTCAACCCCTGTCCAAACATGGACGGGATATAATGCGCATACTCTTGGAACAACGGAAATATTCGCCTTTATTGTGTCGGGTTCGTGATCTCGTGATCTCGCATCCGATCCCAGCGGCCATGCCATGCGCTGATTTCTGAGCCAAACCAGCCGCAGCTCGACTAAGAACGGCTAGTCCCGTGCTCCCATGTTCAACACGTGGCAACAAATGCGGGTGTTCAGATGTGCTTAGGACCAAAGGCTTAAAGTATTATGACTCAATTTATTTAATAACAGCCTTTAGTATTCAAAGTCCTTGGTCTTCCTCAAGACCGAATTGACCAAAGAGCTGTCTTCTGCCCTAGGTCCCGTGATCGTAGCCCACGCATGACATCAGGGTTGTCAAAATCCGCCTCCCACAACTAATGCATCGGAAACTAGTCCTCATAGGGCCGTCTTTGATCCATCCGAGTTCACACGCACCAATCAAGGCGAAGGGAATAGCAGTTTCTTCATGCTTGGAGAAAACCACGTGTCTTGGCCTGTAGACGAGTTAATGCGCCCGGCATGATTCGCTGCTGATCTTGAGTCACCTGCATGCACGAAATCACGGGCCTCTTACGGATGAAATATGCATCTCCGCGCAAGTATTTATTTGCGTATGGAACCTTTTTCGATACGACCTTGGGGAAGGGTAGTGACAACGGCCGATATTTCCCGACGGCTCCCGTAGACATGCCGTCACGGCTGACTAGCACACTTACATTTGATCGTGTGAAGTGTTGAAGCTGAATCGTGTACGGAGGGTCGCCTCCTCTTCTCTTCGTCCGAATAGTGGGTTCCAGTCAAAGAAAAGTCAAAAACTTTTCTGCCAGGAAATACCTTGACAGTGAAGTGGGCATTGTCATGCTCGAATCGTTGGTCAATCCTATCGACATCAAGGAATAAAGTAAAGCCAAACGAACTGGGCAAGCAGTGGGTCAATAGTGGACAATCCAGCCCGATCGATTTGCCGTCTTGCCGCGGAATTGCAAACACGATGATACAGGGCACAAGGTACAAGCTTGAGCGACGGCAACTGCCCCGTCTGATCCCGGAATCTTGCTGAGTCTTTGGACAACAAGTATCCCGGCTCGATGCAACGATTCTTATTAATGCCTAGTCTGATATTGGCTTGGAAACTGGTCGAGAGTGTCATACGATCATGAGGCCTGCCAAACCAATCAACGGGCCGCAACTCTGTTACACAACATTGGCCAGAGTGAGCCATTTCAATGCGCATACTTGCCACCATGGCGACTCATTACAAATATGTGCCGCCATCATTGATTGTCACACTCGCTATAAATACCGTCGTCGTGGCCGACGTTTCGCAGCATGTTATTTTCCCCGCAAATACTCCATTACGACCAAGTCCCGAAAGTCATTCCAAAACAAATTACAGTGCGCCTACACATTATATCAAATCAGGCCATATACATGTCCTGCCTACGAAGTTCTATTCGACCTCACCCAGCTGTGTTAGCCGTCCGGGTCCCAGCGCGTTGTGTACAAGCAAGGGGTTTCGCATACACTTGTGGCCAAATGGCTAGCCCACCCAAATTCCCTTTCCTGAGGGCGTCAGGCATGGAGCCTCCCGCCGAATATGCTCGTCTGCGGGCCACTGATCCGGTGTCGAGGGTTGAGCTCTTTGACGGGAGCCTTGCTTGGTTAGTAACCAAGTACAAGGATGTGACCTTTGTTGCAACGGATAACAGGCTGTCCAAGGTAAACACGCACCGACACGTGAACAAAAGATTTTACTTTGTATGCACGGCTAACATGTGGCTCAAGATTAGGACGCGTCCGGGTTTCCCAGAGCTAAGTGCTGGTGGCAAGGAGGCGGCAAAGGCCAAACCGACGTTTGTCGACATGGACCCCCCAGAGCACACGAAACACAGGCAGGTAACTCGTCCAGTGCACAGGTTCCATTGTCTAACAAGCCCCTATAGGAGCATGGTGAACCATTTCTTCACCCCCGAGTATATCAAGTCGTTGCAGCCATATATCCAGAAGACAGTGGATGATCTCCTCGATGCGTTGAAAGCCAAAGGGTGTGCCTCTGGGCCCGTTGACTTGGTCAAGGAATTCGCACTTCCAGTGCCCTCATTTGTAAAGCGGCTCCCATGATGGCGCCGACTTGCGTTGTACTAACCATGGTTCTAGATCATCTACAGCATTCTTGGAGTCCCGTTCGAAGACCTTCAGTTTCTCACGGAACAAAATGCTATCCGCACCAATGGCAGTGCATCCGCGAGAGAGGCATCAGCCGCTAGCAAGTATGAGCCACTGAACACGTCAGCAAAGGCGAGAGTGGTTGCGACATAGAGCTAATGTTGCTGTTAGGGGACTTCTCGAGTATCTAGAAAAGCTGGTCGATCTGCGGGCTGCGGCCCCAAAGGACGACCTCATCAGCAAGCTGGCAGTGGAGCAAATGATTCCTGGAAACATCTCCAAGGCCGATGTTGTTCAGAATGCGTTCCTGCTTCTCGTTGCAGGGAATGCGACCATGGTGAATATGATAGCGCTCGTACGTACACGCCGTTGAAGACTTGGCCATCATTTCCGTGACTAACACTCGGCAGGGTGTCGTGACGCTTTTCCAGCACCCAACTCAACTTGCTGAGCTGACGGCTGATCCATCACTTGCACCTGCATTTGTGGAAGAGCTGTGCCGCTACCACACTGCCTCTGCCATGGCCATTAAGCGGACAGCCATGACGGACATTGAAATCGGGGGAAAGGTAGGGACCCAAAACGCTGGTATAGCCAACTGGGCGTTTACATGCTGACATGAGTACCTTTTACCAGCTTGTCAAGGCGGGCGAGGGCGTTATCGCGTCGAACCAATCGGCTAATCGAGATGAAGAGATATTTACACGACCAGACGAGTTCGACATGCACCGCAAGTGGCCGAGCCAAGATGCGCTCGGCTTCGGCTTCGGCGAGCATCGATGCATTGCAGAGGGTCTGGCTAAGGCGGAGCTGACGACTGTCTTTTGTAAGATTTCTCCTCTAACAATTGATCATGAAGGGTCTACAGCGTGGAGAGGTGCTGACCATGTTATTACCATTAGCGACTCTGTTTCAGCAGCTTCCCAATCTCAAGATTTCTGTGCCAATCCCTGAGATTAAGTATACACCTCTGCATAAAGACGTCGGTATACAAGAATTACCTGTAACATTTTAATTCGATTGACATGGACTACGCTTCAGCTTATATGAAGGACTGCAGGAATTATATAGCACCAAGATGATTTGTATTTATAGGAAAAGCTAGTATTGGATTGTATAAATACAACGGAAATGTAATTTTTAAGGATAGGAGATGATTAAATATTAGTCTCTCGGCTATTACTAGACTTATCCTCACAAGACAAACGTCCAAGTTGGTACCCTGCTCTTGGCTGATAATTGCTTGGAGTAAATTACACCCGCGGATTATTTTTATAGGGCCGTGCAAACAAATATCATTGTTCGCGGGCAGCTTCCATATCGCCTACCAGCTGCGACGCCTGGAATAGGACTCGGAGCTAATATGCAAAATAGAGGTAGTTGATCTTTTGCGTAAACTCAGGAGAGTGAAAATGCTGCTTAATCTCGGTCCTCCTTTTTTTCTACTCTTGTCGGCGCTTATACGAGAAGGAATGCTTTTCGTAGAACTTTCCTTCTCCCTCTACCTACTTCGACGCTTGCAGAATTTCTTGACACACGCAGTTCCGCATTGCTGGCGTTTTAAATGCTGCGGGGATGCCCCGGGTTGTGCAGTGGGATTTGATGAGCATCAGGCTCCAGATGTCATTCATGGCGCAATAGCCCGCCGCACCGAAATATTTTTAAATGACAAGGATACGACTGCCAATATTAGTGTATATCCCCGAACTCTGATGACAGTGTGTCTTATTCTTGTTACTTACTGCGAATAAAATAACACCAACTACACATCCCTTTACGTGGGACAAGGTATCGTCAAAATAGGCATTCTTGTACACCGAAAACAAGTCTAAATTTCTGACGGGGTTAAAGCAGTTATCGTCCCGTCTCTGGTGGACAGGCTGTTGGCCCCGGCTCTCTCCCCATGAAATCGATATATTATATTTATTTGATACAAGCGCGCTGCATCATGGTCCCGTGCTTGCATAAGTGAGTCCCTGTCTTGTAAGCAGAGGGACGTCTCTTATGCGACCAGCATGGAGTCTTCAAGTGATACCTCGAGTATATACCTCGAGTATATGCTATCTAGTCAGGCTGCTCTTTAGTACCATGAAAAAGAAGAGGAAACAAGACCAAACGTTTCAAGAAGAAGATACTGGTTGGGGATAGGGCCAATATAGCCAGATCTCGATTTATGGAGTGCACGAGCGTCAGCGACGTTAGTATATAGCTGCCAGCGCCGCTCGGCATTGATGCGCTTATGCGTAGAGACAAGCAATGACTTGATTACGAATTACTTACCAAGAGTCCACGATATTATTATGCGACAGGAGCATACGCGAGCACCCGAGTATTTAACTAAATAGTCTGTCGGTCTAATAGTTAGACTGTGCATAGGGACTATACTATAGGCAAAATCCGAAATGGCATAAGCCTTACTGCTTCTCGGCGATATAACACTACTTGGGCATATTTGTAAAGCCTGTTATCTAGGTAAATGCCGCAGGACAGCTTTAATAGCTTAATAGTACACACACCCTTTGATAACCGCTCTTATGCCGAAATAGTAAGGGAACATGCTTTCCCAATGACTTGTATTTTGTAGCTTGCCGAAGTAGAGAAATGCGGTTCGACACGGCAAGCAGTAATGCATAACACGAACTAGAGCCATGCAAATTTACTAGCGGGTAACATTATACTTTGGAGCTATATAGAGCCCAACGATGTCAAGTAAAGGTAGTAACTGTGCAATACTCCATGGTAGTTGATGCGAACTATCCTGCAACATGGCAATAACTAGTTAAAGCTTGAATTATATTGTGTCTGGTGGAAATTGATGCCACCAAACAGTCCAGAATTGTCATTTGACCTAATCAAGGTCAATTTATCCCTAACCGATTACACTGCATACTCTTCCGCCACATAAGGTCCGCCTGTTATTATGCTCCATGCAATATTCTTGCGACGAGATTTTGTATTTCAAGGCTAATAAAGTCAGTGCTGTTATCTCGCTGCATAGCAGGTATCCAGTGCTTTTGCCATGTAAGAACGAGATCCTTTCTTCTTGGACCATTGAAGGAAAATAACGCTTGACTGGATTTTACTTCAAGGAAAAATACGGAGTACGGCCTGAGAACAGCAATGACTTGAGTCTTGTAATGCGCATAAATGCCAAGGTCTGCATGTGACTTCACAATGCTATGCTAAAATTGAAATGTCATTCCATAGGTAGTACATTGCGAGTGCCAATCGGAAACGCTTCCACCCCTGGTGAGACATACTATGTCGCCATTTATTGTCACTTCATAAGACTCACTGTCAACCAGGCTTGTCTTTGAAATTTATTATTCTCTTTTCTACCCTTCAGAAAGGTTCCTATCGTTTATTCTTGGTTTTAAAATACTTGCAAACTGCTGAAACCAGGTCCTTTTGAACTTGTGATATCGAAATCTTGATGACATGTAGCCATTGTGTCAAGTCTTGTCCAACCCACCAAGACAGGCCTGATACGACAATTGTAAAAGAGTTCGCGCCTTGAAGTATTTATGGTTTGCTTTCATGGCCAGCGCTATATTTCAAAGGCGCGAGTTCGCGAGCTCCCATCAAGGTAGGGCCGTGGCACATTATCCATGGAGGAGTCCGTACGCACAATGAACCTGATAGGAATAGGAGTAGGAACATGAGCATCTCGCCAAGGGGCCGAGACATGAAGCGGACGCCCTATTATGCTACGAGAAAAGACGAATAGCAGGGTTGTGGTGACCATTTGTCTATATATCAGTCTTTCAGCCCGTCTTTAACCCGAACCGCGCATCGGTGGTCAAACCAAACACATTCATCGGGCCAGAGGCTAACTAAATCGCCAATCTGCAATCGATCCAGACACTCGGCTCCATGTAGCCGGAGTGGATGCCGTTGCCGCTATGGAACATGAGCAAGCAGCCCTTCGTCACAGAGCGCATTAGTGCATTCGTACATGTTGGTGTACATTGTATGCTGGGCGCTCGTCAACCAAGAACTACAGTCGCGCTGCTCTCATCCCCCGGGACGGCTGGTTGAGTGTAAACAGTCTAGACAGTAATAATAGCCTGCGCCTTTCGCAGGAACAAACAGCCCAACCCAACTCGGCGGTTCCAACAGTCATGTCCAGTCTTGCCAAGAAGGGTAATTGCGCCGACCCGTTGCAGCGACCCCCGCGGACCAGAGTTTCAACAGTCTGGTCAATAGATGCTGCGAGGATGACATAGAAAATTCTTACCCGGAACCCCGGATACTACTTCGCTTTGCAGGCCCACCCGACCGCATCTCAAGTTGGCCGATGGCGCTAATGGTTTGACATGATGGTGATGCGACCAACCGCGTCCCAGGGGCGAACATGGCAGCTTCATCGAAAAACCATGCCCTGGCTGTACCGTTCCGCCGCCAACTCGATAGTAATGTGGCCGCATCTGAATCCGTGCCTCGCAGCCGGCCCTCTGATGCCTTATTGCCGGTGCAAAATCCTGCCCGGTCCCAGCACAGTCTCCATCCCCGGATGCAGGGTGCTCGGCGTCACATGCAGTTGCAAGGAAGTGCGGATCGGCGAGCATCGGCATCAGAATCCAGGAGCGTAGAGGCCGATCCAACTTCTCCAGCTAACCCACGGCTTGGCGACGGAAGCTTGAGACTTGGCCACGATGCTGGGCCGGACAAGGCATCCACACTACTCGTGAAAGGACAACGTCTGGTCGTTAAATCGGACGTGGACATCAGCTGTGCCCTATCCTGCAATGTACATAGCGGTCATGGTTCTCACAGGTTTCACCCGCTCCGTCGACTGCATGTATGCTGTGTGTAAAGGCCGCCCCTGCATCCAGAAAATGGTCCACACCACACGGAAGAGGTTCCCGTTCGGGACTTTGGCATGTCTCCAGGTCCTCTAGCCTGCAGAAAGTTCCAACCGCGAGATGCAGATGTTGACGCATTCTGCAGCTGAATGATTCCCTGGGCCCGATTCGCCCAGTATCCCCTGCCTGTTTGCTTTTTTCCCATGTACGAATAGTACCTGTGCCGTGAATCTGGAACGACGGCGGGTTCGGGGTTGCGCAAGTCTGGAAGCTACTCGTCTGCCTCGGGACCAATCTAAATTTTTTAACCTTCTTGTAAAATATTCCGTGTTTCCATTGTTGTGGATGGACGGATGGGTGACGATGTGGCCATTGTAGCGGCCGCCCTCGTTCTTGCTGTTTTCACGATCCAAATACGTCTTTTCCGCGCCTTGCACCTTTGACATCGTCGCAATTTGGCTTCGAAATAGACAAAGGGCAAGCTTTGCAAGGGAAAGAATGGTGGCGATATCTCGAGTACTGGCCGGGCTGGCCTTTGTCCAGCTCTCCCGCTCCGCTGATACAAACTCGTCGCTGGCTGCGATTGGTGACATGCCGGAATGCGCAGTAAGTACAAGTTGCCCGAAACCGCTTGTATCGTGTCTACGTCGACTGTATCATAACACTTAGGCGGCTTGATCTAGATGGACTGTCTGTTCGCGACTGTATCCCACTCGCCTTGCAAGCTGGCGGACCAGACATGTATTTGCGAGAGCAGGACGATCAACGAAGAGATGACGAGCTGCGTCAAAAAGAATTGCACAATCAAACAGGGTTTGGGTATGTCGCGAATTGCGAGGGTAAAAAAAAAAGACATGAAAAAGACTAACCGCCGAGACCTGGTAGCCACGATGAACATGACACAGACATTGTGTAATCGACCGATGAGAGACAAGGCCGCGACGTACCAGATTGTCAGCAATACGCTCGTCATCATAGCCGCCTTATTTATCGTGCAACGGTTCGCATACAAATTCTACGCGCGCCTTGAGCTGGGCCTCGACGACTGGTGTACTCTACTCACTCTGGTAGCGGGCATTCCGAGTACCGTGATTAACGCTCATTTCCTCACCGTCAATGGCATCGGCCGGGATATCTGGACCCTGACGCCGGAGCAAATCACCAAGTTTAGCCTGTACTTTTACATGGACGAAATCATTTACCTGGCCGAAGTGTCGCTTGCCAAGCTCGCACTGCTCTTCTTCTACATGCGCATCTTCCCGAGCAGAAATGTCCAACGCTTGCTCTGGGGCACCATTGTTTTCGACATTGCCTTTGGCCTGGCTTTTGTCCTGGTTGCCATTTTCCAGTGCAAGCCCGTCAACTACTTCTGGGTCATGTGGGACGGCGAACACAAGGGCCAGTGCCTGAATATCAACGCAATAACGTGGTCGAATGCCATCATCAGCATATCGATGGATGTTTGGATGCTGGCTATTCCGCTGTGGCAGCTGAGGACTCTCAGGCTAGGATGGAAAAAGAAGGCCGGAGTGGCCGCCATGTTTTCCGTGGGCGCATTGTACGTTTTCCCATAATCTCAAATGCGGTACAGCGTGACTGTCTTTTTTTTTTTTTTTTAGCTGACTTGCATGCCAATGGTAGTGTAACGATTGTCAGCATTCTGCGCCTGAGATCACTCATCGCCTTCTCCTATAGCACCGAAAATCCAACCTGGGACTTCTTTGATGTTGGTATTTGGTCCGACATTGAGATCAACGTCAGTATGATATGCGTCTGCTTGCCGTCATTCCGACTGCTGCTGGTTCGATTGTTTCCTCGGCTCCGAGAGACGACCCAGCAATACTATGCCGACAGAAGAACAGGCGACAAGATGCACAACACGGGGTCTCGAGGAGGGGGCGGCGACTCCCAAAATGGAAGAGATGGCAACGCGGCCGGCGAGGGTGGTAATGGGATATGGTACCAGAAGTCTTTCACAGTCAAATATGTTGAAGCAGACGAGTTGCAACTGCAACTTGTCTCAGTTCGCGACCGAGACAGAGCAAGTGCCAAGTCGGAGTCGTCTTTGAGCTAATGCGTTTCCTTTTTGAATAGACACTATAGATTCCGAATATAGACATGTTAGTTTTGTTCCGATTTTCGAACCCACGGTCACGGCAGAAGACTGCCAGGGCACAGGTGGCGCCAACGTTGACGTTTGTTGCTGAAAGCTGGGGAACGTTGTCTTTTCGTCGTGGAGCTGTCACTGAGCTGTCACTGAGCTGTCGTCGCCAGTCGGCTGCCTGGGCAATCAAGCACGCCCGCACATTTGTGGTCACAGACATATCAGTATTGACACGGGTGGTGTCTCCAGCTCAAGCTGTCCGCATTAGATGTTGGGTCGAACATTGAAGGTTTGAAGAACGAATGTTGGTGGCCGACGCCTGGCACGTGTGGGCCAAGGACAGGGACAAGCACTGGGCCAGCACTGAGACCAGACCAGACCAGACCCGGCAACTGGTGCCAGCTGATCGTCCCATCAGTGGCCCGCGTGACCGGGGTTTGGTGAACTGCGGCTCCAGCCTTCTCCAAGTCTTGGCATCACTCAAACGCTCGATGGCGCATCTGCCTTGCGCAATCAGTCAAGTATTACCACCCGTTGGCCACAGCTCCGACGTCTCGTTTGCTGCATTTGGGTTCAAGTCGGCTGCTTGAGCTACGAGGGCTATCCGTTCTGCACCTCCAGACATCGTCCTTTCGTGCAGTCTGCATGTGGCGATAGCTGTCTTCACCGTCCACGCAACTCGACCGACAACACAGACCAGCCGTCCAAAATACCGCCACAGGCCGTATGGCCTCTTCGCTGATACAGACTGACGGTCGCGCTTCGCATTACGACTCCACGACCCCTACAATATCGTCCAACAACCCAAACGAAAATGCCACAACCCCGTCTTTGCATTCGATGGAGGCGCCGAATCTGCCGGTCAATACAGCCTCGTCACCACGCTCCCCCCAACGACAAAATATCCTGAAGCGCTACAACCAAGTGAAAAATACCGTTTCTTCCCACGTATTGCGATTTGTGGAATGGCTCGACTCGACGCAGGGCCGCGGAGTGCTAAAATGCACCTTTGCCTACACACTGGCCAGTTTGGCTACCTTTGTTGGGCCGCTGTCTGACTTCTTGGGCAGGCCAGATGGTAAACATGTCGTGGCCACCATCACGGTGTACTTCCATGCTGCGAGATCTGCCGGTTCTATGATAGAGGCTATCCTGATCGCCATTCTTGCCGTCGCCTACGCCGAAATTGTCTCGATTCTTTCCATGGTCGTCTCAGTCATGGTGGGAGCCCAGATGGGTCTGGTGACTCTTGCCCATGCCTTGGTGGTTATTGTCTTCATAGGAGGAGGCTTTGGCTTCATGGGATGGGTCAAGCAACGAATGAATAATCCTCTTGTCAATGTCGGCAGTACCCTGGCTTCCATCGCAATTATTTCCGTCGTCACCAAGGAGAATGCCGTCGTGTACAACATCTTTTCCAACCAAAAGATAGCCCAGGTTCTCAAAATGCTTGTAATGGGCATCACAAGCGCCGCCGCAGTCAACCTACTCATCTGGCCTGTGTCGGCGAGAACGCAGCTGCGGGAATCGATGGTGAAGGCGTCGGTAGCACTTGGCGACGTGCTGACCGCAGTCAACTCGAGCTTCCTCCGAGGTGATACCTGGCATGACCACCCGAACGAAATCTCCAAAGCATCGTCCGCTTACAAACAGACGCACGCCGCAGTTCTCAAGAGTCTGAGAGAATCAAAATTCGAGCAATACTTTCTCGGCCGCGAGAAAGTCTACGCCGTGGAACGATCAATCGTGCAGGCGATGGAGACACTGGCACAATCCATCGGGGGTCTGAGAAGTGCGGCAAAAACACAACAGACGCTCCTCAACAGCAACGTCGCTGATCCCTCGCATATTGCATCAGATCTGTTTGAGACATTTACCAACATGATTCGACCGTCAATGCAAGACCTGACGGAGACTCTGTCTCTCGTTCTTCAGGAGCCCGTGTTCGGCGGCCCACCCGAGTATGAAATACACATCAACGAAGGCTTTCGCTCGGCTTTGACAGTCTCGTTGGCCACGTTCACAAGCTCGAGAGTTGATGCTTTACAACACGTCTACGATTTACTAACACGTCATGCCGATTCCAACCGCAGCCCCACTAACGTCGCTTTGGAGGAAATGGCAGCAGCATGTGGGCATTTTAGCTTCAGTCTCCAATCCTTTGGTGAGGAGATGCAAAAGTACTTGGACATGCTGGAAGATTTGAGATATGTCACCGACCATTCTAAGCGAAGTTGGAGGTGGCTGGTGTGGTGGAGGGCCGACGCGCCTCGTAGCTACAGCATGTCTGCTCCTCCCTTCGAGTCGTCCGACTCCGAGAACCTCATCAAGCCCATCAAGAAATCGTCGGTGCCCAAGGGAATACCCGATTCAATGTTGCAGCGGAGGGACACGTACAGTTGGCAAGCATCTCCCGATGAGAATAAGTGGCTTGCTCGGATGTCGCGAATGGTGCTGAGAACATTGAGGAAGGTGGCCCGGGACGACAGTAAGTTTTGCGCAAAAGCAGGTGACTGTCTATCAACTAACGGAACATTAGTTTTGTTTGGCATCAAGGTGGGAATTGGAGCATCGTTGTGGGCAATGTTTGCCTTCTTGGATGCCACGCGGCCCATGTACAATCACTACCGTGGGGAATGGGGCCTGCTGTCATTCATGATTGTCTGTTCCATGACAGTTGGAGCTTCCAACACCACGGGCTGGTCCAGATTTGTTGGTACATTTCTTGGTGCGGCCTTTTCCATCATCAATTGGAATCTGAGCCAGGGGAATGCTGTCGTTCTCGCCATCCTGGGGTGGGCCGTGAGCTTTTTCAATTTCTATCTCATTGTCGCACGTGGCCAAGCGCCGCTGGGAAGAATGACCATCTTGGCTTACAATGTCTCGACCCTGTACGCGTACAGCCTGAGCCAGAAAGTGGACGACGCGGATGACGACGAGGGCGGGGTACATCCGCTCATTATGGAAATTGTGAAGCACCGAGCAATTTCTGTTACAACCGGCATTCTCTGGGGCTTAATTGTGTGTCGTGTCATCTGGCCCATATCTGCTCGGAGGAAGTTTAAGGAGGGCATATCTGTTCTGCTCCTTCAGATGGGATTGATTTGGAGACGGGGGCCCCTAGCCATCCTATTACGTAGCGACTGCTCCCAGAGCTATCTTAAATCTGGCGAGCAGGCTGCCTTGCAGCGATATGCAGACCGCCTTGAAAGCCTTCGCCAGTCAGCCGCTTCCGAATTTGAACTACGGGGTCCATTTCCTTTCCAGGCGAATGGACGAATCATGCAGAGCGCCAGCAAGATTCTGGATAGCTTTTTTGCCATGAGTCTGGTGACGCAGTCGAGAGGGAGGTTGACGCGGGGCGAAAGGGCTTTGCTCGAAGTCACGGCTGAAGAGCGGGTTGTTCTTTGCGACCGCATCTGCCACATCTTTCAGGTTCTGGCCAGCTCGATGATGCTGGAGTATCCATTGACCGATGCGTTGCCGAATATACTTACGACTCGCGACCGCCTGCTGAGCAAAATCTCGCGATTTAGAGAGGAGAACATGGCAGCTTTGCGGGCGGACATCGACCGAGCCCGAACAGGTAGTAGTAACAGTACTAGCGTCTCTTATGCGGAGGATGAGCCTGGTGCTGTTGTTTCCGAGAGCGATTATGCTTTGCTGTATGCGTACGTGCTTGTTACGGGGCAAGTGGCAGACGAGCTGAGAATTGTGGCCGCGGAGATGGAGAGTTTATTCGGGATTTTAAGTGGCGACATGACGCTATTGGCATAAGTCCACATGACGATCGCTATATTACTGAATGATCAAAAGGTATATGCATACGAATCCAAAAAAAAAAAAAAAAAATGCCGCAAAGTGGCAAAGGATGCCACCTCGCTCACGTGAAGGCCTGCTTGCCCGCCCCCTTAGATTCCATGACACAAACACACCATCATCTACCCGCAACCTCAACTTTGGGAGATTCCGGTATGGGCACGCTGGTTTCCTCGCCGTCTACTTCGATACTGGTCCTCAAGGGCGATGGAACAGGCAGACTGGTCGCAAACGGGCACTGGCTCTTGCTAGGCGCCGGCAGTCCCGCGCCGGCATCCGCCATGAGCTTGTCGTCGAGAATCTTCTTGCCGTGCAAATAGCCTTCCTTCTCAATGACCACGTCCATCTCCAGCAGGCCGAATTCATCGGCCTCCCTGACGTGCCACTTGGCCATGAAGTCGTTTTGGATCCAGATGACCTTGTTGAGGGCCTTGACGAGCGCAATCTTGCGGTACATGTGCAGCCGGGGGTGCGACAGGATGGCCTCGGTCATGATGTCCTGGATGAAGCCTAGACATGTGCCGAGGTGGACGTATTCAATGTGCAGCGGGTGCTTTCTGCCAAGCCCGACGTGCATCATGCTGTGCGTGTGCGTGTGGTCAGCCAGCAAACTCTTGTTGCGCTTCTCAAGAGACTACGTACCCGACCTTGTCCAGGTACTCCCAGAACTCCATCTTGCTCGGATCCGAGCACAGCTTGTTGAGGTATGCGCGCAGAAACATCTTTCGGTGTACGATCTGGGGACTGTCCTCGTGGAGGGCCTCGCCAACCTCCCCGCCCTGCGTGGTGTTCTTGGTCGTGAAGGCTCTCGCGGTGATGTCGTACTGAAGAAGCTTGCGGTAGACGATGTTGACGACGGCAGGGACCAGGGCCTTGATGTATTTTGCGCCCGAGATGAGCGCTTCAATGTCGTCTGCGTGCGTGGTCAGTGTGACGCCATTCTCCTTTGTGTTTGATGGCGACGCGGTGCAACGTACTACTTGAGAAGTCTAGGAAGGAATGCAGATATTGGATACGGGCTTCTAGATTGGTGTAGAGTTCCTCTCTGTCAATGTGCTTCATGGGCACCGGTGACGCCATGTTGGGAGACTGGTGACGGCGGGGGTCAATGTTTTGCTGTCAATGTCGTGGAGGGATGGGGTGATACGCTGTCGCTGTGTATGCCAAAGTTGAAGACGTCCGGTCAATCTTCAAGTCAATGCGGAGGATGTCTTGTTGACTTGGGACTCGGCCGCGACCGAGCTCTGCGGTATATAACACCAGTCACTTGACGCGCTCATGGGATGACCTACACGATGACGCATTTTGCCACTTTTTCGCACCCGTCTGCCCCATGCCGTGTTTGGGCAAGGTCTGGCCCTGAGGCTCTAAAAAAAACAGCAGATGGTGGTGTGATTGTGGGGGATTAGCATCCTGGTCCGACATGCTTGGTGCCGATTCATTTTCTGGCGGAACGAAACGCGGCTAGCACGAGCCCCAACTGCGAGGTTAACAATGGTTGCGACACTGTTGTTTCTCCTCAATGCCGGATTTATCTGCTTTTTGGTCTTTGGCTCACAAGGCTTCTTGCTGTCCTGGCTGTGGGAGAAGACGTCGCGTGTTGGCGTGTAACGTGGGTGCATGTGGAGGAGCAATAGACAGACAGGGCTGACGTTTTATGCTGGGCCATCCCTGCCGCTGGGCTTCGCGGACGATGCCGGGGATGGATTGACACGCACATCATACGACGTCGGGAGCCAACCCTGGCCCAGTGGTTTGTCAGATGCTCCCGTACCCCGGTTGCGTCCGGCAGACCGAGCCTGCGGGACGTGAATATCCCGTGGCTCAAGGAGGCGAGACGTGAGTACTCTCGTTCCCGTCGCGTGTAATCCCGGTGTTTGCGTATGGGTTGGGTTTATTGCATTCATCTCTTATCCAGTTTAGTTTTGTTTCGGCCGGTGGTGAAAAGAGGCCGTCTTGACTCGGTTGAGTATTTGCCTACTCGGCCGGGACGCCAGTCCAGTGGCGTCTCTGGTGCTCTGCGAAACAACCATGGAAGGGCAATGAAGAACCATGACATCATTCCTGCGGGTGTTGTGCACTTGAGAGTAGAAAAACCACCGTGGCCCATCGTTGACTGCGTGTCTGAACGTGCGGACTCCTTGCAGCCCGGATCGACGCATCCAAGTGCCATTCTATACCTCCAACAGTCCCCTTGACTGCCGCAAGATACAATTGATGCAGTCATCTTCCCGCTGCCCGATTCTCTGCATACGCCCTTTTGGCGATGTTGGTCTGCAGGCTCTAGTTTAGCCGCGTGATGCACAGTACGTGCCAAGATGGCCTATGAGTCAGCACTGCGAGAAAAAAAAAAGGTTAAAAACAAGGTCCGTATTTGGTCAAACTTTAAAACATCTTGTAGTGTTAAGGTTTTCTGCTAAGGATAACCGGGCATTGTGGGACAAAGAGGTAATGATGGACACGACGCGGCGTGTCATGGTCAAAAATTGTGTTGCCTAAACACGCAACTAAAAGATTCAGCATTGCTAGCATAGCAACATAAACCACAGAGGAGTGTATTGACTGACATTGTGGCCTGTAGACCTTCAGTTCTCGTGTTCGTGTTACCATGGGCGAAGGCACGCGCTGCCATGAGATGCCCGCTTAGGCAGGCCTCAATCAAGGATGGACATGTGTGAGGACTCTTCTCAACTCGGGAACGTTCGAGGGCTCTAGAGACAGTCGACGTCTTGCGGTGTATGGTCGTGCCTTGTACGCCGCCTCGAGCACGCCAGTTAAGCCACGCACGCTATTCGAAACCATTGTCATGGAGAATTTGGCCAGCAGGAACAGTCACAGTAGGGCCTTGGAGAGTACATGTTTACATGGACACAGGCCCGAAACTGCAAACTACAGCATGGAAAGGTTCAAGTGTCTTGTACTACAAGAATGGCCCAAGCTATGTCTGGCATAGTCAAGCGCGTAGCTCTCACGCGACGTCTGAATCGACATGCCGATTCATATCTATGTTTTTGACTCCAAGCAGACACAAGTACCTTTTTACGGGCAAACTTTGCTAGAATTCGTGCAAGAATTTCGCCCGGGCGTATAAATGGACACGTACCACTGCGAGGGTGGTTTTCATCATGGCCTCGTGGCCGGGAGGAATTCTTTGCAAGACACACTCAAGTGCCGGCTTTACCATGCGTCTCTCATCTCTCATCTCGACCACTATTGCGGCATACGCCGTCTTTGCCACGGCCAAAGATGCAAACACAACAAGCTCCAGCTCGAATGTTCTCCCTCCCCTCCCTACTCGCCCTCCCGAAACGACAAAACCCGGACGCTTGGCCGTCATTGACGGGCTTGGTGTCACGTTCGAGTTCTCGACTGGCCAACCTCATCCGAAGAACTGGATCGGCATCTGGCACGACTACTACGGCGGCCCCGTCAACGGCAGTTGGGTTCAGGATCATTTGGCGTGGGCTTGGGCCGGCGGAACGCATGGAACCGTCGAGGTTGACATTGCTGACCTCCCAGCTGGCCGATATCTTGGCTATTTTCTAGCCCAGAAAGGCTACAAGGAGCTGGCCAACCCAGTCGACGTGTACATTTCCCGCAATCGATCCATGCGATTCATACCCGAAACCTTCACCACCCACAACGCGCGCGTGGGGGACGCCTTCAGTGCCGACATCAGCGGGCTTCTCACCAACGTCAAGAACGGCCACCTGTCGTACGCGGTGATTCCCCCCAGCAACGCAGACTGGGTGTACGTCACGTCCCGGGGCGTCATAAAGGGCAAGCCCAAGCGCTCCGGGCTCAGCCGGTTCTCGATCCGAGCCACCAGCGCCGACAACGACACCGCCGTGCTGCCGGTGGCCGTGCCGGTGGCCGCCCAGAAAAGGCCTCTGGTCCGGAACATCCGGGTGCTGACGCTCAACCTCTGGCTGGGCGGCCGCAACGTCGTCGACTACCACACCAAGCAGGTCTCGTTCCTGGCCTCGCAGGACGTCGACGTGGTCGCCCTGCAGGAGAGCTACTTCCAAGACGGGCGCCGGCTGGCCAAGGCCCTGGGCTGGAACGTCTGGCAGGCCAAGGACGTGTCCATCCTCTCGCGGTACCCCATCGGCCGCGTGTACCGCGAGATCGAGGCCGGGGGCACCGTCCGCATCGACCTCGACGGCGACGCCAAGCAGCTGCTCGTCTGGAACGTGCACCTCAACAACGCCCCCTACGGCCCGTACGACCTGTGCTTCACCAACTACAGCACAAACTACATCCAGCGGCGCGAGGAGTGGGCGCGCCGCGTCCAGCAAGTCTACGAGATTGTCCACCGGCTCAAGGAGTACAAGGAGCGCAAGCCCGAGTTCGAGCTGCTCCCGCAGATCCTGGCCGGCGACTTTGCCTCGCCCTCGCACCTCGACTACACCATGAAGACGCGCGACCTGCACTGCAAGGGGAGGGATCCGTTTCCCTGGCCCGTCTCGCGGCGTGTCGTGCTCGACGCCAAGTGGAAAGACTCGTTTCGCGACGTGTTCCGCGACCCGTGGAAGGTTCCGGGCAACACGTGGTCGCCTGTGCGGAGGCTCAACGGCGACAGGCCCGAGCCCATGGATCGCATCGACTTTATTTACCACAAACTGTTGAAGACGACGCACTCTGATGTCGTCGTTGTGGGCGACCCCAAGCCGGAGCCGTACCATGCAGACAACGAGTGGACGTCGGACCATGCGGCGGTTGTGAGTGAGTTCCAGTTGCCGTAGTGAATGGGGCTGGTTGAGGCGTCGAGGGGAGGACACAAGGAGTCGTGGCGAATAATGGTATTTTTTATGTTTGGTTTTTGTGTATTTAAAAAAACATTGGCACAAGCACAAGCATGTCACGTAGTTTCAATGTTATGACGGTATTGTCTACACTGTGCGATGAGAAAAATAGACGCACTGGCTCCCACGCATCGCAGCATAGGCTTCTCGTATCATTGTTGTCCATTAGTAAAGCGCAGTGGACTATTCTTTTCGCTGGTTCAAGTTGCCGTGTAACTTTACGGCCCGATCGTCTACTACACATGCAAACAGAAGACTGGTTCATTTCTTTACATTTCGTCACAGCCACAGCCACCGCGCCCAAGTCAGAGCATCATCCGGTGGCTTGATTCAAGCGTACAAACACTCACTCCGGCGCATCGGTGACGAGATCATTATAGATGGATCGCTGGCCCGATGGAGTGTGTGCGTTTTAAATGAACATTGAAACAGCGGATGTGGCGTTTGTAAGCGCACCAGGCGTCTTTTGCTGCTGCTGCCGCTTTTGAATGGGGAGATTAAAGGCCGAAAATAACCCCAGCTACGTATCGCGTTCATAATACTCAATCAGACGTTTTATACTTTTTTGCGTGCAACACTTGGACAGCAAAGGGTTCTGGTGTGGACATGGCCGACCCGGTCCGTCTGGTTCGTAGTCCTCAAGTGCTGCTTTCAGCTTTTCCCATGATGGACCCGTACATGGACGCAATCGGCCGACGAGGAGTCGAGTGGCATACATGTATTTTGTGGCGTCACACTTGCTCGTGACAGCGCTTGAGGCGTCAGTCCGTTTTCACAGACGCCAACGCTGAGTTTTAGCCACTGCGTTCTTGCATTTGGTCTCGGCATGGCCATGGCGCGGGGAATCACGTCTGGTTCGAGGCTTTGGCCCGGAAAAGGCCATGCTGGTTTAAAATCTACTAGTTGCTACCCTGGGAGTACTGTTTGACTCCCATCATATGAAAGATGAAGCTGTAAGATTGTTGTCGGGCAGCAGGTTTCACAGCTGGCGGATTCAGATCTTGGCAATCTCACCATCCGGAGCGTCCTCGGCCGCCGGGAATAGATGCAGGGAGTACCCGTCATGACCAAGGCTCCAAGTACAATGGAGCGGCTGCTAAAGTCGCACTCTTCGCTTATCCTCATCATCGTCTTGACACTTTTCTGCACCATTACGCTCCTGCATCTCCTTACCGTCATCGAGTTTTTCCACCAGGCCGGCACGCAGCCCAACGACGGCGCCGCGCATCCTCGCCCAGTCTACGCAGTTGCCCACCGCGTGCTCACGACGCAACAGGTCGCCGAGGCGCTACGTCAGGGCGCAAATGCGCTCGAGATTGACGTCACGGCCTGGAAGCAAGGATGGTTCGGGGACCACGACGGCGTCTGGGAGAACATAGGCGATTCCGTCGACACGCTCTTTCGAGCCGCGGCCAAGGCCCGAGAAGCCGGGAGCAACCTCACCTTTGTGTGGCTGGACATCAAAGACCCGGACTGGTGCGATCCGCACGACAAGGACTGGCGACACTGCTCGGTGGCCGCTTTGCAGGAACAGGCACGCCAAATATTGGAACCGGCGGGTGTTCGTGTGCTGTACGGCTTTGCCGACGATACCGCCTGGGGTGTTGGGTACGACTTCATCTCGCGCCACATCAACAAGAACGAAGCTCTCAACTTGGATGGCAAGGGACAGGACCTCCAGGAGCGTTTTCGAAGCGCCAATATGACGGACATTACACGACGGGTACTATCGTACGGGGCTTCGTCGGTAACGTGGGACTTTGGAAACTGCTATGAAGACGGCGTTTATACGTGCACGGTTCTTCGCCAAGCCATGGAGTCGGGAAACTTTGGGCGCGTCCTTGCCTGGACGCTCCACGGGGGGGAGAGAAGAAGCGTGGTCGACTTTTTGTTTGGGAATGCCGGCGTCGATGGAATTATATATGGAGCTGAAAATGACCCATTTCGAGACAACCTGGATACTCGCGCCATCTATCAAGATATCAGAGAATGGGTGGATAGGAATAGCCATGGGCGATATTGGGCTGCGGCAAATGATAGTCCGTGGTGAGCACCTAGGCGTCTTGTTAGCTACATGCAGGGATGAAGCGGTAAATCATGTTGAGGCTGCAGATTCCCGAGCACTCTATTGTATCTGATTACGACCAAAGCAGAGTTTCCCACTACATATGCCTTTGCTTTTGGGGGGCGTGGCTCGAATTGTAGAGGACAGTTTGGAACATGGTTCTTAGGAAATCCTGAGGATGAATTGGACAAGGATGTATTCGAGATCGTAGCGTTTAGTAAACAGAGAGGGAATGTGTTCGCCGAGTGTCTTCCAGACAATGTTATCCAACCCCCGCAAAGCAAAAACATAGTCCCAGTAGTCTGGATACCACCCTGCAAATTCCCAGTCGAGAAGCGCAACAATACGGCCGCCAGATACCAGAATGTTTCGAGCGGCAATATCACCATGTGTAAAGACGATGGGATATTCGGCGCCGAGGTGGGTGGTGATCTGGTGCCAATACATGGACTCGGCCTCCAACCGTATCGGGGGCCGAACAAGCCAGTCGTGTAATTCGGACATTGTGCGGAATGGCCCGCCCGAACGCGTAAAGATGCTCGGGACCACGACGCCCTGGCCGTCCACGCGGCCGAGGTATATACCGCCGAGGCGTCGCATCTGCGCAATGTAGTCACGCAGTTGAGCCAGGATCTCAGAGCGCTGGTCGAGGGTTAGGGTTGGCCACGCCTCTTTTAGCGTCTGACCCTCGATGTATTCCATAGTGATACGGTCCCAGTCACTGCTGATGACCTCTGGGACGGGGATTGTAGTGTTTTCTTTGATGAAGCGTAGCGCTAGACTCTCGTTGGGATGGTCATGCACGCCGAAACCATGAGGGGATATGATATATTTCGTGATAGTATCACCGTGTCGTACTACACGGCGGCTATTGCATTCGTAGATGATGTCGCCTTCGGGGTACGGGGCGGGCTGTCGCTTGGGGGCGGTGAATCGCCAAAAAGAGCACGCGTGCGATCTTGGGCCATTCTTTGCTCTAAGCGAGCGAAGCCCCTGGGGTTTGTCATTTTGTGACTTCACCGTTGCTTGCGATTTTCGACGGTGGAAGTGGTGCAGAGGGGAGAATTGCAGACATCGGACCATTGACCAGACATGACAGACGTCGGTTCGAGCTCCACCAATGACTGTGCGCCAAAACCTGCGGGGTTCAATGTTATCATTCCAACTTGCACCAGACATGACATGAATGCTTTCATATGTACATGTACTCATGTCCTCGCCTTGATGCAGCCTGTTCAAGGAGACATGCCCATGTGGATTCAGGAGGGGAATGTCCAGATGTCCTTTTCTAGACGATCACAGGCCAATACCCCAGCAGCTTCCATGGACATTCCAAGTATCTAGAGCGTCAATTGCATAAGACGTCCACTTCAGTATACAGTCACACCATTTCCACGATATGATCCAACAAGCAAACGGGCCCAATACAACAGCAAGCCTCCCAAGTGCCACAAGAATAGTTAAACCAGCAAGGTGTGAATTCTTGTATTTAGTACTGCGAATCTTGACGGAAGAGGAATGGAGGCACAGCCTACCCTCTATATGTAAGGGATTTATTTGTTACTTGGTTGTGAGCGTTCGATTTCTTAGGTGTGTCATGTCAGCAGTGCAGCACTCAATTCAAATCCCCGCGGCCATCTAGATAAATCTTTTCAGGTTGATAGGCAACATAGCAAGTGCCAGTAGATGCCACAGAGGCTGCTCGCACCCAACCGCCGCGAAGCCGGACTCGAGTCGGCTCATTCTGGAGACCGCCTCCATCTGCAAAGGGCTGGCTAGTGTGTGCAAAACGTTGGCCGCCAAGGCGGCTACAGCCTGGGTAACACGGTTGAAATTCATGACATCTCGTTTCGTCGCTCTGCCTGTCTTGTTCCCTGCAAGGCAACAGTGAGGCTGTCTTGTCCACTCGCGCGTGTGAAAGTCCATGCATGCCTGCCTGACAACAATGTTGTGAGACATTTTCTGTCCACCGTTGGCAATTGTCACAAAAGCATTGGCAAACTTTGCAAGGGTACAAGCTCAAGAAAGTGTACAGAGTACGGAGTAGTATGGCAACTTTCCGAGCTGAACGGCCCTCCTGTCGGCCAAAGATGACTGCCGACGCGGATTGATCGCCAGGCCACCATCACCACACCCTCATCCGCACGAGATCCTTGTCCTGTATGTCCGTACATAGAGTCCAGACTTTCTAGTCTAGGCGGGGAAGTTAAATTTTTACAAACTGGACAGTCATATATAACAATAAGTAGCCGTCTAAGAGCGAGAGGTTGGCCTGTCCAGGCATGGCGCAACAACTGGGCATGCTACTCCAACTCGGCAGACATTTGCAAAAACCAAGTGCCATTGTACTCTTGACATTATGAGGGGCATCGATCCTACCCGTCCTCAGACCGCCACTCCTACAGGAGAAAATGTGAGGGACATTGTATACTCTTTTGAGAACGTCACTCAACATTGTCGGTCCGGGCGACAGAAAAACCGACGAGCACCCAATATCGAGACGGAGGTATATGAAGGTAAGCTCCATGCGTTCAAGCTGCAGTCCGAAGCCGAGAGCTTTAGAGCAGCCCCTGCCATACCGGCCAGGCCTGCCCCGGGGAAGGGCAAAGCACAAGCAGCACCCGCATGGGAGAACGACGATGCCACTGAGATTTGCAAAGAAAGACCGTCGAGAACGTCGAATCGTCGACGGGAGCGAGAGCTCGAGTCCCAACTTGCCCTTGCCAAAGAGGACGTCGCTCGGATTTCCGCCCAACACACGAAATGTGAGGTTGAGATCGAAGGACTGCAAAGCGAACTAGCCAGACTACGACTTGAAAAGCTCGAAGTTGCGCAGAAGGCGCAAGAAGTCATGGCAGAGATGGAGATGGAGATGGACAAGAAAATAACACGATTAAAAAAACGAATCGAAGCCGCCGAGCACAAGGAAATCGAGCTCAAAAAGGACCTGGAAGCAAGCCAGACCCGAGAACGGGACTTGATCCGCGAAATCGGGGAGATAAACGAAACCGTTATCAAAGCCTCCGAGGAACTTCGACAAGACTGCGAATACCAAATCAGCCGGCGTAGAGAATTGAGAAATAGCGCGGCCCATGAACAGCTCCCCGTGCAAACAGAGGTAGTATCTAGCCCGAGAACCCCTGTTGAAGAGGTAGACGGGCATTCAAAGTACGACAGTGATTCTACGCCCCATGATTCCGTCCTTGGTTCTACGACCGCAACAAGCAACTCCCTTCTTGGAACCTCGGTAAGCACTCGCACAGATTTGACCGCCGATGCAGACCACGAGCAGAACCAAAAGGGTGTCAGAGGCAGTACAGCACGCAAAGACCAAAGGCACTACTCGCATAGCACAAGAACGTCTCGATCTAAATCTCATGCTGGAGGGTCCAAGAACAGCCTGGCTTTTGTACGAAGAGAGGGGGGTAAAGGCCTGTAAGTGTGGGAAGATGTACCGACCGATGTCTGGTCATTGCTGACTCTGGACCTGATGCAAAGCGATCTTCTCTCGATGACCCTACACTAGTACGTGTAGATATTCTCCGGCTTCAACTTGGGACAAATAACCGCTGTGGCGTATCGCGGTATAGAGAATGATTACGCATCGCCCTGCTGTGGGTGAGGTCATGTTTGTGGTCTGTATCTCTTGGACTGCTGTGCGGGATGTATCATGGCGATGACTTGAGCGCGGAACATGATGTTACTGGCTGAAGATGGGAAATTGTCCAATATTGTCTCCAGGCCCGTTAACTGTGTTTTCTTCTTTTTTTTTGGCATTTTCTCATAGAAATGGCTCTAGAATGGTAGCTTGTTCTGCCAATGTGTCCAGATGCGTGTAGTAACGTAAAATGTTGGCGATAGTCGATTGACCTCGTTAAACCGGACAGGTCAGAATTTTATCCCCAACTTCTCGGTTTCCCAGTCATTACGCATGATTTACGCTATAGTGTGCGTTAGCGTGTTGCTGCTATTATAGATCACTGCTCGTACAACCCTCGTCTCATAGGCTGCAGGAACATCCTCGTTTACTGAGCAAAAAATACCATACTACGTATAAAGTGACAGTAATAGGGGCCCTAGTGGCTGAGGATGTGTTATGCTTAGTCGACTGAAGGATGAAAGGTCTCGATATTACTACCAAATTATCTTCCTGATATCACTGTTAATTCTAGCATCCAAGCGTGTTACTTGATCGATTCGGTGCCTTTATCAGATGACTATAAGTGCACTTCCCCAGAAATACTGGCGCTCTCTGAGCTGATTCGATCATCTACCTATTGCGCCCGAGAACTTCTGGTACTCCCCCGCTCTGTTCCGTGGCTGTTTAGGTCTTTAGAAACTTGGAATGCAATATAGCTTCCTTGGTTGGTCAAACGTTGACATGTCTCACTTGCAAGTCAATGTCGAGGCAGGTTCACATATGGAGAGTCTCATGTCCCTGTAATTTCCTGCAGCTCTCTTTGAGGATTACCGTTTCAGTCTGACACCCTCCTTTTAGGTGTATGAGGGCTTGAATTATGTGCCGATAGATAAGCCACCTCGTAGTTGTTGCTAGCAAAAATCTCCGTTGCAGCCCCGTAAGAATTGACACCGTGTGCCAGGCGCGGCACAATTCGAGACAGAGGCTAACACAAACGGCCAAAGATAGACTTTTAAAAAAGGCAGTTTATTAAGCTAGATTCAGTTCTGTCCATTGACAAATCCGCTTTAAGTCTTAACAATAAAGCCCACCATCCTGATCGATGGCCGTAAATCCAGACACCCCAAATGGATCACGCTTCGTATTATTCACGTCCAGGAATGTAAACGGCGAAGGGGCCCCTGCTTGGGGATTATTCCCAGGCAGCAGCGGCTCGATGCCAATGCTATTCGCCACATCATACGCAAGCGTCACGTTAGACGGCAAGTTGGGACTGCTATAGATCGTGCACGACCTCTTGCCGCCATCGCCCTCCATGAAGGTGTGTTTCCAAACCCAATTATCACAAATGCTTGATAGTTCTAGGCATTTTGCGGCGCAGTCACAGGCTGATTTGAAGCCGTCTTTGAAGTAAAAGTGTAGCTCAGTGGTAACGCCGGTTATATCAATGCCTCGGTAGTAGCGGACACAACCGCCGGTAGGGGCTTGGAGGGTTGGGAAGCGCTTTGTGGTAATTTGCTCCTTGCAGATGGCCCATTTTTCGTAGTTTTCAAAGTCGGGGAAGATGTCTTCCTTCTCGCAGTGCTTTTCGCCATGGGGAGGATCAGTCGCTCCTCCGAGGGCGGCCAGGGACAGGAGGGTGATGACTGTCTTGATGAACATGGCGTGGGTGTGGTAAAAGAATGGTGTAGTTGTTATGTTATTTAATATATTTGAAAGGTCAGGATGAAATACTAGAACAAACAGGAACAACCTCCCGGACGATACATCTTATATAACTGAGTGTTTACTAGGTGCGTTTGGCCTAGCGGATTCCATGTCGTGTCGAATGTCTCCAAAGGTCGAGGCCTCTCGTGAGGAATGGACGACAACATAATTCACAACAAATTGCATATGTTTGAGGCCTAGACATTGCATGTCTTGGAAATATCATACCGACCGAAGCCCGCGCCAAATGAGTTGATTGGGCAATTGGCAAACCCGACGTCGCCAAAAGGAATTGTGGCTTCTCGGGGCATCACATTTGGCTAGAAATAACATGTCGGCCTGTCCCAGTATTTAGAGATCCCGGGTGGAATGCTGCTGCTAACGGTTTTTACTGTCTCATTTGATTCATCATGTAAGGGGAGTGTTTGCAGATAAACGAGAAGGGACTCTCTAACGTTGTTAGAATACCCTTCTTTTCTTGGTCTCACCCTAGGGAAGAGATGTTGGTTACCGTCTAGCCATCAAGCTGTGCCAAGCTTCTCCCTTGCATTCTGAATAGCCTGTTACTTTCCTGAGACAATTCTTGCAAAAACGCCTTCGCGAATTTCTCCTTTACTGTTACACGGACAAGGCCCAACGGATCGTGAATCCCAACAAAGGGGCCTCGATGAAGGACCTGTTGATAACACAGATTAAACATGAGCCCGGGCTGGAAGTCGGGCAGTTACGAAACGTAACGGGCTGGCGCAAGCAACATGACGACAACGGATATTCAGTGATGATGGTGCCATCGAACTTGTATTGAATGGAGTATGCTGACTATATGCAAGCCCGTTCGCATCTCGTGTTGTCCGCATCCGAGTATCCAAAACTCCTCATCTTACCAAAATACGCGTATAATCCAAGAACCACCGGACACAAATTTCCTAAATTGGCATACCTGCGGATTTGGCACACAATGCTTGCCGTCATCACTATTGCATGCATCTCATATACTATGGCAAACGTGTTCTTCCGGATAGTATTAGCCGTACTATTTCCAACGAGCGTTCCCGAGGAAGACGACGGCATTCCAAGTGCCGAGGCCATTCACAAACGAGCAAATTTACTGCGTATGGTAAAGTAATAGGTGGCGTGGGGATTGGATGGGCATCTTCTGTTACCATTGCAGTCGTTGCTCATCTCTGGCGCCTAATCTACGTATCAGCTTCATATTTAAGACCCTTGAGGCTGTCTCGTATTGTGAGCTTTATCGAGACCTCTTGCTTCGCCTCAACGTCGGCCCCTAGATTCACCACTTATCTCCAACTTCAAAGTAGTCCGAAAGTGAAAAGCGCCGACGTAAACAAGGACAAGGCCACCCTTTCCAATTTTATAGTCAATACAGTATTTTATGTTAACAAGTGTATCCTACGAAAAGACATCGGGATGGTTGCCACCATATTAATTTTTTTTCATTCCTGATATTCGTACCTTCATGAAGTAACGACGCCGCTATGGTAAGGCATGCGAGAAACAAAGTGATAGTCTGCCATCAAACAAGATGGCTTTTTGGGGAACCTCGCCAGCACTGAGCCGTTTGCTTAATATAATCCGACGCAATAGCTGTGAGCTTTGTCAAGGGTGATGATGTCCCTGTTGTCAACTTCATGCTTCAATAAAGCAGCCTGCCTTCACGCTTATACGCGCCATGTTACACATGGCACTATCAGCCAGCCTTCAACAGGGTTAATGCTGGTCGCCTCTTTTGCTTTTACGGAGAGATGTAGCCACTAGGTCGCCCATAGTCTCGCTTGCTAATAATAGGCTAAAGAAGTTATGTGTATATATGAGAGCAGTGTGATGAAATAACTCGCTCGCACTGGATGGCGAACTCTGCGTCCATTTGAAAAGACAGTCGGTCAAAGCAAGACAGCCATCCGGTCCACCATCAATGAATACGCTTACCAAAGTTCTCGATGTAGGGGTTTCTCCCAACCATGGGGTGCCTCGCTCGCACTGGCGATACTTTCGTCACAGAGAAGAAATAGCCGTGTTCTCCAAAATTCCTTCCCATTAAAGCAGTTCATATGGATCTGTGGTGAGCTGAAGTCGCCAAAAACAGCCGTACGCAGCGGTTGGAAAGACACGAAAGACACGCGGCGTAGCATTTGTATGGTGTCACCGGTGTGCCTACGTGGAAGCGACTGCTACAGTCGCTTGCGACAGAGCCAGTAATCGAAGGTCGCTGTGACCATTTCACCCGTATCTTGTCTTGCCGCGATGACCCTGCATCCTAGTCCAAAAAGTGTAGTTGTCCCTCCATCTTCTGCAGCATCTCCGGGTAGTGGACTGTTGGTCTGTCGCTTGGAAACGCGAACCGGTTGACCATCAAGCACGTAGTGCCTGCGGGCGATAAGTGATACACTATTATACCCTACCAGAGGCAAGCCATGAGCCATGAACGTCACTCGCTTTTCACATGTCCGACGTTCAGATGACATGTCAAGTACGAGACGAGCCGTATACTTGCATGATAATACTCCGTATACGATTGAGGGGATGGACCCGTCACACCCACACCAGAATGCACTCGTTTCCAAACTTGGGAGTATCGGGGACAACTAGTCTACAACATCTCTCCAACGTATTAGTTGTCTTGTGTTACAATGGGAAGCGGGGTAGGGATGCATCCAGAAGAACGCCTCTTTATCAATATATAAAATGCTGGTCTTTGACGCGAGGAAGGATGGTGATGGAGAGATTTAGAGCCAGGCCGCTATCCAAAAACTAAAGCTCCCCTTCTTGATGCTCATTTTCACTTCTAATCTTCCTTACAACCATATCTATTACTCTTCATCATGAGCACCCCAAGCGACAACCATGACTTTGAATTTGCGCAAAAGGGCCTTGTTGCTACTTTTGCAGATCCATTCATCTACTCCGATCGGAAGCAAGAAGTTATCTGGGACAATGACGCCTACAATTTCCTTCAGGAAGAGGCCCCAGAAACCGCTAACAAGTCTCTATGGAGACAAGGGCAGCTCTGCGCCGTGGAAGCAGGTCTTTACCAAGTCACCACTGGGATTTACCAAGTGCGTGGGACGGACATAGCCAACATGAACATTATCCAGATTCCGGATACCAACGGCATCATTATTATCGACTGTCTGACCTGTGTAGAGACGGCGCGAAAGTCCCTTAGTCTCTACCAGGAATTCCACAAAGGCCAGTTTGGCCAAGACCCAGAGATTAAGGCCCTCATCTATACCCATTGCCATGGCGATCACTTTGGTGGCGCCCAGGCAATTACAGAGATTACGGGTAATGATCTCAGAATTATTGGTCCTGACGGTTTTCTGGAACATGCTGTGAGTGAAAATATTTACGTTGGAGCAGCAATGGGCCGTCGATCGATTTACATGTACGGAGAAGGATTGCCAAAGTCGCCAACAGGACAAATTGGCTGTGGGTTGGGCCAAGCGTTGCCGTCGGGAACCAGCTCCTTGCTTGCGCCAAATCAATACATCAAGCAAGATGGTATTTTGTCCCCTGGTATTGAGGGGCTAGAGATTATCTGCCAGTTGACCCCGGGCACAGAAGCCCCGGCCGAAGTCAACTTTTACTTTCCGGCATACAAGGCCCTTTGCATGGCGGAAAACGCAACTCATACCTTACATAACATCCAGACACTTCGGGGCGCCCAGGTTCGAGATGCGAGGCTCTGGTCGCGATACCTTGATCAAGCTATTGCCTTGTTCGGCGATAAAACATCAGTCGTGTTTGCTAGCCACCACTGGCCGACTTGGAATGAAGACGGCCAGAACTTGGTCCTCCCCTTCCTGGAGGAGCAACGCGATTACTATGCGTACCTTCATAACGAAACGCTCCGACACCTCAACAGCGGCCAGACTCCCGTGGAGATTGCCGAGAGCATCGAGATGCCGCCGAATCTGAGCTCCAAGACGCACCTCAGGGGGTACTATGGGTCTGTCAACCATAATGTCAAGGGCGTGTATGACAAGTACATGGGCTGGTTCGACGGCAACCCGGCAAATCTATGGCCGCATACCCCCGTAGACGCGGCGACGCGATATGTCGCCTGCATGGGCGGCAGCGATCTAGTTCTGGCCAAGGCTAAAGACTTTATCGCCAAGAAAGATTTGCGATTTGCAGCCACTCTTTTAAACCACCTCGTTTTTGCCGATGACACAAACGCTGCTGCCAAGGAGGAGCTGATATCAGTCTATACAACGCTCGGGTATGGTTGCGAAAACGGCACGTGGCGGAACATTTACTTGACGGGGGCTTATGAGCTGGACCAAGGACCGCAGGCCGCCATCAACGCAATTTCACTCGAGTCTTTAATGTCTGTTGACCTCGACGAGCTCATCGACGTGTTGGCCATCACCGTGGATGGCCCTCGGGCATTTTCTGAGGAGGGTGTCACCATTGACTTCATGGTAGGGGATATGAAGGCGTCGCCGAAGCAGCCGACGGAAGGGGCGGGCTGGCACGTCCGGCTGAGCAACGGTGCTGTCACGGGACGGGCTGTCAAGTACGTGCCGTCTCCGGAGCCGCGGGACCCCAATGTTACATTAACTGTGTGGCTCTTGCACACGGCTCTTGTTGAACTGGTGGCATCGGCGGTGGCGGGTAAACCCACGAGCATCGACTCTCTTGATAACGTGACCACCTATGGGGATACGGCTGCGTGGGATACGATTACCTCACTCGTTACGCAACCAAACGTTGCGTTTAACATCGTTACGCCCTAAGTTGTATCTACTGAATAGCTAGAATGATTGAATGAGACCCCCTTGTCAACCCCTTGGTGCGTGTGTGTGTCAAGACATCCAATGAAACTACTATACCTTGAGTAAGGGCTTGAAAACTAGAATTATAACCATGGTTTGATTGGATCAGGCGTCAAGGGGTTAAAGGCTGGCGCGGCGACATGTTCTAGGTAAACAGTCCCCCCTTCCAGACGCGCTGCAGCTTTAGACCAGTTCCGGACATCTATCCCGGTACCTCTTCCACCAACAGATGTTCAACTTTTAAGGCGTCAGCTATAAGTATACCTTGGACTGCTATTGACATGACCATTCTCGCATATGCCCACCCGCGAGACCACGACGGATCACCCACGTCTATTTTACGACCATCCACTTGCCTCGGCAAAGCCATTGGGATCAAATGTGTGCGAGTTGCGCGTTTTCCCCTCTCCCTTCCAACCCATCTCATTCATATTGTGGGTGGTTTTTAGCCCTGTTATTCGTCCGAGTATTTGTATATTTCCTTGCATACATACCTTCCATAACAGATCAGTTTCACGTGCTAGTTGGAATAATTTAACAACGTCTTGCACTTGCAGTTTGTAGAACCGGGCGTTATCGGCATAAACAGGTAAACGAGCAAAGAAAAAAAATATAGTTTACCCTACACATTTTTTTTACTAAATCATACCCAGAGCAGAAATTCCTCGTGCTATCTGCTCTTTGCTACTCATGCCACAGCTCTGGATAGCACGAGTCAGAGTTCTCCTTATGAGATTACTTTTCCTGCTTGTGTACAGTCGCTTGAACAAACTCTCACTCCATCTTTCTCGTAGTCTTGTAGTCGTCCTTCAGGTTTCGTTATGCCTGCTGATCTTTCACCGGTCCGAAATTGGCGACATCCCACTGTCTCTGGGGACAGCATCCAGAGCATGGCCATATCGTGGTAATTAATTAGCCGCTCTTTTCTATGATAATACATCGGCAGCCTGGTAACCGGCTGGCGGCATACATAGATGATAGAACCGGGTAAATTGCTGACTAAGATTTGCGCCGGGATGACCGCGAGTCGGGAGCCCATAGGTTCGCGGTACCCGCGAATTTAAAATTCCACGGGTACCACGAGAATAACTAAGTATTCTTAAACTATATTATAAACTAAGTTTACGTTTATATATAAGTATTTACTTATAAATGCCTTATAAAAAAAAAATTATATAAAATAAAAAAGCTATTTCTATTTAGTTTAATAAAATTATTTGCCTATAATTACCTGCCTTTAAGGCTTAATTATATATTTTATAATAACCTTTTCTAAGCGATTAATACTTAGGTAGTACTATAAGGCTATACCTTTATAACAGGTAAATCTATAAAAGCTAAGGGCGGTAAATAAACAGTTATATACATATATAATTAATTTTATTACCTTTTAAGTGTGTTAATAAAACGCTAATAAAAAATAGTAATTTAAGGGATAAATTATAAGTTTTTTATATTAGCTAAAAAGTTATTAAACAGGGCCTTTTAGGCTATAAAATATTGCCTAAACCTATAATTCTCTTAGTATAACTATATACCTAGCTAATACCCTTCTACTTACCTAGTATATTATAAGTTAATTATAGATAATACTAAAAATTTATTACGCCTATTTAATACTAGTATAGCTTTAAAAGATATCCGCACTTTTATAAGGTAAAATTATAATTCACTTACTACCTAGTAAAATATTTATAATAGAATTATAGCAACTTAAAGGGAAGTTTATAAAGGGCAAAGCTTTATTTATATACTTATAAGCTAACTTAATTAAAAAGGCTTTTAAAGTTAAATATAATTTAGTTAAGATAGCTAGGTTACTACTATCTTATTTACTTATCTAAACTCCTTAATATATCTTTATGCTTACCTAAATATACTTTTACTAGACTATATTTATAAAATAAATAAATATAATATACTACTTTTTAATATAATTAAAGTTAATACCTGCTAATAATCTTTTTATATAGCTTTTATATTTCTTAGTAGTGAAACTAAAAGCGACTTTTTATAGGCGTTAAATTAGTTAAGATCACTTTATAAATACTATTATTATAAACTCCCCTTTATTATTTTTATAGATTATTATATAGCCTATATAAACATTATTATAATCTCTTTCCCTACGTTTTACTTACTTCTCTGCCTTTAATATACTAATAAAGTAGTTCTTTACTATTACTAGCTGGCTTTTATACGCTAGGACCAATTAAACTTTATTAATCTAGTAATAAATAACACTTTAAAGGTAAATAAATAGGTTAAGTTCTACTAATTCTAGCACTTAATTATAAGCATATTAAATAAAAAAGCATTTAAGAATTAGGTAATATAGTTTAAGAAAAAATATTTACTAGAATACCTTAAATAAGTTAAGTATATTAAAACTTTTTAGCTTAAATAATATAAAGAAAAGCTTATAAAAGTATAGGTAAATTAGTATACTTATTTTAATAATACTACCACTTTAAGAGTTAAGGGTATATATATATTAATAAAATCTCACCTTAAAAAGTTTATACTAAACCTTTTTAAAGCTTAAAAAGCTATTAAATATACACTACTTAACTAGCTATTAAAGCTAAGATTTAATTAAGCTTAGCAGTAAATTTAAACTTTAATAAAACTATTAAGACCGCTTTATAATTTAGTATATAGTTAAGTATCTTATAAAGCCCTAAGAAAAGTAAAGGAGTAATAGAAGTTACTAGGTAAAAAGGACCTTTCTCTATTACTTATTTATATTAGGTCTTTTATTAAATCTTATAGACTATTATGCTTATATACTTTAAAGTCTTTATAAGAGTAAAGTAAAGCTTTAACCCTTAAATATTTTTACTTATACTAGTATTTATAACGTAATAAAGCTTTATAGCTGCTATTAAAACCTTACTAATAAGTTAAGCTAATGCTTAAAGACTTTAATATTCCTAAATAAAGTACTTAAAAAGAGCCTAGCGCTTTTAAGAGTATTAAAATAATACTTAAAGCGCTGCTTACATATAATAAATGCTATATAATTAGGTATACTAAGGCAGTAAAGTTCTATTTAATAAGGTTCTAAGAATTACTTTAAGAAGAAGCTCTAGCCTTAAAGCTATAATTATATTTTATTTTAGTATAAAGTGTAAATTTAAAGCTATAATTAATTCTATTATTAGCTAATATAATAAAAGAATAATTAGAACTAAAGTAAGGAGATTTATTACTAGCTATAGCCCTTAAAGTTTTAGTAGTATTCTTTACTATTCTATACTTCTCTTTTACTTAATCTTTACTTATTATAATAAAGTTACCCATAGTTAATAACTTTTATTACTAAATAATTAGGCTAAACTCTCCTACTAATAACCTTTAACTATTAGAAAGTCTTATTAATAAGGCGCCTTATTTACTTAATTTATAACTATTAATACCACTTAAGTATAATAACCTATAAGCTATTTATAAAAGATATATAACTATAAAAAGTGCGTGGTATATAATATAAGCTGCTAAAAGTATTAAGATTAATTAATAATATCGCAGGGTAATAAAGCTTTTATTAAAATATAATAAAAAGAGCTATAAGTGGTGCCTAAACTATAAGCAAATATTTAAATGCTTTACTATATTATTAAGGTTAAAAGAATAAATAAAAGAGGAAATAATAATATACTTAAACTAAAGTAAAGCTAAGAATAAGCAGATTAAAGCTTAAGTTATAATAGAAATAAAAACTAATTTATTAACTAAAAGAAAAGGTGTAATAGAGATTTAAAAGAGTATAGAAATTAATAATAGGTAATAAAACGCTTTACACTTAGTTAGTATTAGTATTAAAGATTATATTATAATAAAAGGGTAGCTAGTGATTTTATGGATATTTATTTAGTTAGTATAACGTTAAAATGTTTAGCGGGACACTTTATGCTTAGTCATTTTCGTGGTACCCGTGGAATTTTAAATTCGCGGGTACCGCGAACCTATGGGCTCCCCCGCGAGTCGCGTATAGACTCGTCAACGCTTGCTCATCATGATCGACGCGTGTCAGCATCCGAGCAGCAACTAAATGATCACCTCCTAAAACCGGACATCCTCTGCCCGGAGGAAACACTCGCCATCTAATGAATTTCTTCAAGTATTGTAAAACACGGTCGCTTACGGCCTTGACACATTCACCATGGCCTCCATCAGCTGCGGTTGCACCTCGACTTGATTCCTCTTTGCCCATCGAGGAAGAGAAGACCCCATGCTATGACACTCGTCATTTCTATCCTGTTTTCCTTGGCCAGGTGCTTAACTGGAGATATCAAGTTGCAACTAAACTTGGCTATGGATCAAGCTCAACAGTATGGCTAGCCAGAGATCTACACAGGTGTTTACTCCTCTTCGCAACGTTTGATGCTTCAGTTGTAACCCTAATGGCTTGGTCCTAGTTGGCGCTGGTCTCAACAAAGATATGTCGCACTCAAGATAAATACCGTCAACCATCGCCGTTGTCGGCAAACTTCTAACGAACTCGCAATTCTTTAACACATTTCCGACAAAAATCAAGGACATGAGGGTTGGAACTTTGTTAGAAGACTATTGGATTGACTCATTCACTATTGATGGTGCTTCTGGAACCCATCTGTGCTTTGTTCTCTAACCCTTACGAGAACCATTATGGTTGTATTGTCGGAGGTTTGTCGGAGGGGTGATCCCCTGCAACGTTCTCAAAATCATTCTGCAAATGACTTTACAGGGGCTCGATTATTTGCATTCAGAATGCGAGGGCATTCACACAGGTTTGTCAGACTATCCGAAGTTCCAAACACTACATACAATATTAACTCCCAGGTAGATTTAAAGCCGGATAATATTCTGGTCAAAATTGAGGACCCTGCCATCTTGGATAGAGATGCTCGTGATGAGTACGTGAATCCTTTGCCGCAAAAAGTTACAGACAAAGGCATCATTTATCTTTCGCGAAATGACTACGGGCAGTTTTCCAAACCCACCGGGATAATACAGATTACTGACTTCGGTTCATCGGTGTCGGGCAAGACACCACATTCTGGATGTATTCAAGCAGAAGCCTACCGCGCCCCGGAAGTGATTCTTGATGCTGGGTGCTCTTATAGCGCGGATATATGGAGTCTCGGAGTCATGGTAAGACCCCCAATGTCAATGCTCACGGGGGCAAGTACACCATTAGTAAGACAACATTTTAGATCTGGGATCTCCTTGAGGGAGACGGTTACTCGATTCGATTGATAAGCGGATTGGCGAGGAATATGATGAGCGCGTGCACATTGCTCAGCTCACTGGTCTTCTGGGTCCACCACCTGATGATATTCTTTCTTCCGGTCAGAGAACATCAATGTTTTATACGACTGATGGTCAGTTTACAACTATTTTGGAAACACGAAGCCAGCTCACTGAAACGCGAGTAAAGGTAGATTCAAACACCCGGACCTAGTTCCTCAGGACATCGAATTTGAGAAGACCGTGACTAGAATCAGTGGCCTGGAGAAGGCCAAATTCCTGGAATTCGCGAAGAGAATGATCAGGTGGAATCCAAGTGAACGAAGCACGGCTAGAGACTTGCTCAAAGACCCGTGGCTCTACGAAGATTATCCATCCGAGATGTAATCTTGGGCATGCCGACGCCGCGAGGTTATGCTGCATTTTCATACTAGCCACCTCTAGTAGCATGCTGATTTTGTGATTGCAGTCGCCTTTGTCATCGTCGTTGTCGACAGAGGAGTATACAAGCAGATTCACAAGTGAAGGCCGCCTTCTCTTTATACACGGGGAAGCCTAGCCTTTGTGTGTAATACATCCTATTCTTATTCTCTAATTATTATTTTTACAAAAAATAATTCATTAGATCTGTTACCCGCCCGCCAACGTGTTCGCGGAAGCCTTTCCCCTCATGAGGTCCAGCTCGGACTGGACCCAGAGGGACCGATGAAGGGTCAAGCACACCAATTATATTTAGTAAGTGAAAATTGAGCTTTACATAATGTATCCATTCACAACCCTGCCGCCATGGTATCCGAAGCTAGCGCTGTGGCACAGGGCTTTTAGAACGGCTTGGCGGCAGGCGAGGGTTAGGGTTAGCCTGACAGCTCATCCTGTCCGCGGGTGGGGGTAAAAGATTGAATGATGACATGAAACCAGACACTTTGTACTCCGTATCGCTAAGAGAAGCGAGTACTGCAGTATACCTAATGCAATTAATGGGTGTGAATTCCAAAGTACCGGGGCCCTCAAATGTCCGCATTAAAGTCTGGTGGTCCCTGGTGCCTGAGCCCATGTGCCTGAGCCGCCGAACCAGCGTCTGGTGCCTGGCCCGGACCAATCACATTCATCAACCCCTGTCTCGCGTGCCCAACACCAGAATGCCCCTCGACTTGATCGCGGGTCCTTTCATCCCCAGCCTCATTCCCACTCCATTTCCATTCTCATCCTTGCCTTTGCGAGGGCACATGTCACTCGTTTACGGAGTACTCATTCGCTAATTCACCTATCCATCCGCCTCTCTCCCACTAAGAAGCGCCAGCCGCGCGCGCTCTCTGCCCAAGTGCCGGCTCTGCCAACGCCGCTGGCCTTCTCTCGTGTCCGCTTGGCCCGCCTCCTCACCGCATGTCGTCCGCCGCGCGCCAGTCCCCAACCCCCAGATTGATGGCATGCGCATTCCTTCCCTAGCTGCGACGGGCTTGTCGCTGTCGCTGCCTCGCCTTGGCGGCCACTCCAACTCCGACTCGGACTGCGGCTCGGCCTGCGTCACGCCGAAAAGAGAAGACACTTCCACCATTTGGGCGACGCCTCACGACAGCTACTCGTCGTCGATTGGGGTGCCCGGCTGCAAGATCGACACGAACCGCGTGGCGTACTGGCCACAGTCGGTCGACTGCGACAATATATGTGTCTCGCTCGAGTACGACGATCGTCGTGTCTACCTCCTCCGAATCGACCAATCCACCGGCGCCCACGACGTCAGCTACGATGCGTGGAACTACCTCTACACGGGCAAGTCTGCCACGGAGAAGCCAACCGCGGGCGGTCCCGTGGCCATGCAGTACCGCAACGTCGATGCGTCAAAGTGCAAATCCCTCATTCACACCAAGGACAACAAACTACCCCTGAGCGCCGCCAACAGCATGAACTTTCTTGCCGGCTGTCTGGCGCAGCCCGACAGTTGGGTGGCAAACAACTACATGACGCTCAACATTGTTGACTCGATATGCACTCTGGGCGTGGACGAGCAGTGCAAATTACACTGGCCAGATGCCAATCAGCCGTCTTGTCCACACGTCTTGGGCGGACAGGTTTCCCTCAAAGGCGCCCCCGTTTATAACATTCAGTACCCATCAGGGAAGAAGGTTCTGGCTTCATCCGGACTCCCCAGCGCTGGCGGCGGCGATGAGGATAATGCTGCTGGACGTGCCCGATGCCCGCGGGTCTTGCTTGCCTGGTGCTTCGTCGTTTTTCTGTCTTGTTACGCTTTTTAATGCCATGGCGTTTGTTTGAACTTTGTCTTGTATACCCCTTTGACTGTACATTTACCTAGAGTGTACGCCGCGCGATGTCGCACTGATGTACATTTACCCATTTATTCATAGCTACGGAATTGAGGCTTTTTTTACCGTTTATTGAGCATGTACCGTTTGGTGGCCGGCCCGATTTTCAGGTTGCTACCGAGCTTAGATTGAAGCTTAAAAGCTTGTTATAGGACGCAAGCAACGCCTCGCTTACGGGACCGGGGAATGTGCGTCCAGAATGGCCTCGGCCGGCGGCTATGATTCCCGATGCAAGTTAAAATTCTTCAGTTAAAACTATGGGCGGCCGACCTTCTCACAGCCGCGGCGACATCCGAATTCGATTACGTACCCGAATCACGACTATTTAAGAATATTGAAGCCAGCCTTCCGGAAGTGCAGCAGGGGTTGCATCAGTCCCGTCATCTGACCAACTCCCCAAGCCGTCGTATTACCAGTGGTTATATTCAACTCAACAGCTTGGCATTATACCCTGCCCCGTCGCGACCAACTCTTGCGTCGCCGCGGCCCTCGGCCAGACCAATCCCACACTCTTCGGCTCTTGGCCGCCGTCGAGGAATCCCCGTCTTGTCAATCTCCCGAACCCATCCGGCGGGGCCCCGGAGCACTCACCTGAACAAAAGGACGCACAGTTATGCACCTTGGTTGGCAAACCTTCCCCAGGGAGAAATCATGGGTAACGACATGGCGCTAATACGGAGTCATGGTTAGAACTATTGCGCATCGGTGGATCACAAACGCCCTGCAACCCGTAAAGGGGACAGGCTTGCGAGCGCGAGCTTTTGCGACCAAATCGACACATATATTTCCATTCGATTTCCCCGGATGATGCCATGTTGAACTCATCTGTCCATCGATACGTCCTTGATATTGTCGTCTACACTCATACCCCTTCACATCCGTCATGATGCGTAGCGTCTTCACAGTCTTGACTGCTATTGCAGCAACAATAGCAGCCAGTCCCATCTCGCACTCCAACACAACCAGCGGATCCCTCATATCTATAACGGACAGTATCATGTTCGACATCCCACTGCCCGAGTTCACTATCCGTCGAGACAATGAGCTACCCAACAAAGTAGACTGGACCAGTGACGGGTGCACCAGTTCCCCGAATAACCCATTCAACTTCCCCTTCTTGCCCGCCTGTCATCGGCACGACTTTGGGTATGCCAACTTTAGGCTGCAGACGAGGTTCACCAGGACCAACAAGCTAAAAATAGACATGCAATTTCGCACAGAGTGAGTGCCGTGCTGCGCTGAACCGTGTCAAGACAGGATGCAGTTGCTGACGCCCTTTTTTCTGGGAACAATAGTCTCTATTACCAGTGCGAAGACGCTTTCGCACAAGGGGTTTGCAGAGCCTTGGCAAATGTGTATTACGCCGCTGTTCGGGTATTCGGCGGCCATGACCAGACGCCAGAGAAGCGGATGAACAACGGGCTGCTCTGGGAATACCACGCCTTGGTTGGCATTTACGAGGAGGAGGTCCGGAAGGCACAAGCGGCGGGAGACCTTCCGCTGCTACAGTAGTCACGGACATGTCTACAACTGATTCGGATATATTAGCCACTAGATCGAAATGGAGGTACTGATTCCTCTTGAACGGGAACTTCTGCGCCGGTGCAATTTGATCCATTTGATAATGAAGCTACCTGAAACACACTCCTCCAGATCAATTTCATACCACTTGTCCCCCTGGCCACCTCTTCCGATCCTACTCGTCCGTCATCAACCTCCTACACGCTCTCATCATACTCGTACTTGAGCCGAAACTCGGCCGGCCCGTACTTGTCCAGCCTCCTCCCCAGCGGCGTCATATCCAGCAACTGCAGCGTCGGCATGATTTTGTCCCCGCCCCTCTCCCAGGTCGAATAGGTGTGGAAAATATCCCCGTCGCGCTTGTAAAAGACACTGAAGCCGGGCACGTCGCCGGTCCACCAGCGCTTTCCCCTGGCCTCCATCTCCTGCTTGGTCCGGAAGTTCATCTCCACCGGGCACACGGACTCGTCAATCGTCGCGTGCAAGTCGTAGTTGAAGTCGGTGCCCTGGCTCGAGTACCACGGCCACGTCCAGCCGTTGGCCGCCTTGAAGGCCTGCAGCTTTTCGGGAGGCGCGCGCGAGACGCACACCAGGTTGGTGTCTTTGAACCGCAGGTGTCGCACGTCGGGGAGTGCGTCGGCGGTGTGAGAGCATCCGTGGCAGCCAATCTCTTCGTCGGGGCCGAACATGAAGTGGTATACGATGAGCTGGGGCTTGCCCTGGAAGAGATCGCCGAGGGTGACTGCCGCGCCGTTTTCATCGTGAAAGGTGTATTGCTTGTCTACCTTGACCATGGGGAGGGCGCGGCGTTGTTCCGTCAGCTTGTCGTTGGCGCGGGTGAGTTCCTTTTCCTTTTCGAGAAGATCTTTGCGGGCGGCGAGCCATTCGTCGCGGCTTACGACCTGCTTTTTTTTTAGATGATTGTCTTTGATCTTGGTCATCTTCCTAACCTTGTTGTTTACTGGCTCAACGGTAGTAGACATTGTGAATGGTCTGGTTGAATGTTTTGTTGACGTTTGCCACTGATGACTGGGTAGCTTGCTTTGTGAATGACGTGTATTGGCTCGATGTGGGACGACACTTTTTTATACCCAATCTCATCTGTTGTATACTGTATAAATTAATGCCCGGGCAGAGAAGAGAACTTGTGCCGTGAAATCGCAGCCACTTCTCTGATTTGCAAGTGCTGTGGCGACGTGAATGGCGCCTGGGTCTTGAGATACCGTGTGAATATTTCTGCAGCGGGGTAGTCAGAATGTGAACGGCTTGGTAGGCCTTGCGTGAAGGTGGCTGATGCCAAACTTAATTTATCGCGTTGTATGCAAAGCAGTGGTTCTCACGGGGAGCGTTTCAAGCTGATGATTTGCTCCCTTGCGCCACATTGACTGCGAGCTTCGCATTCGGACAAGGTAGACCCAGGCCTGAACAGCCAAGGCCAATTCGTTTCAATAATCGCATTCAATGCCAGCTTCTTGCTTCTTTGTTATCGGCCAGACTGCTCGGACCACACCGGGCAAATGGACATGTGTGCCTCGTTTCTACGAAATGTCCAGTTCTACAAGTCAGTCAGCACTACATCCAAGAAACCTCCAACTCTGCCTTATTCTTTGCCGCAATAATGGTGTGCACACGGTAACATGCGGTACGAATAAAATCTCGGCGCCCGTTCACGCTGTTCAGCCAACGTGTTCGACCAATCACTAGGTGGACAGGCAGTTCGCTTTGCTTTTGAAGATTGTCTATACTTATCTATAATATCTACTTAGACGTGTTTCCTGCCCACAGCTCGGACTTTCTATTCCGAAACCTAGGTTCTGTCACGTTACGCAATCTTTCATTCCCACGTTACAGCCGATCTAGCTTTGTGGCGTTTCCGAAGCTTGTTCAGGAACAAACATCGGCGGGTGGAGAAAGAAAATGGAAATCCTGCTAGGCTTGATTGATAATGACTAGTTTTTGATGGGCTGACACTACATTCAAGAGCTATACGTGTATATGCACCTGCTTCGTATACTGGACTGGAATACTCCAAAGAACGTACAACACCGGATAAAATTGGAGCTCCTATACGAACTTAAAAGATTGAAGTCATGTGCCGTCAGCTGTCTCCGGAAGAATAATTGTGCCACGCCTGCGGCTGAACCTCCTTTTCGAAAACGACTCGACTGGGGCGAGTAAGGCCTGAATGCATTGTGTCGTACAGAACTTTGAAGCGTCCATAGAGGGAATATGGCAAAGCATATTTACCGACCTGCAAATTGGGGTTGGTTCTATAATTATAAATGGCACAAGAGTTGGTTGTACGTTGTACGTGCATGTTATTAATGACCCCGCTGGTTGGTACGGTGTCTTTGATGTGCTTGTGTTTCAGAGCGCCTACATGAATTCTTCTTCCTGAGCCAGAAACTGCACTTCTGGTTTGTTGGAATCAAGGTACCGGAATATAGAATGCAACTTTTGCACAGCGTTGAGGTGTGTAACGGAGCATTTTTGCAGTAAGCCTTGGGTATTTAAACGCCGTCCATGTTACGGAATATCTGCCAAGCTAAGTTAGAATGCTAGTCATTTACAAACGCTCTAATTAAGACTTCTAAGCCTTGCTTGGTTGAAACTTGATACATTTTTGAAGGCGGAGATACAGGCAAAGGTAGATGATGAATGACACTGCAGAATTTCCGCGTTCATTGGCGTTTCTCATGTTGCCATGGCGCTGTCTCGCGAACCCTTCTCTTTAAGAGGCGGCCCGCTTGCCATAATTTGAAAGGTTTACCTTTCCCGCTTTTCATGCATTTCTCCGGTCTTCAAGGCCGGTGGTGGCATCTCTTTGGAATTGGTAATTCCGACTATGGCGGCATATATAATACACTATTTGGTTCATCGATGTGTTTAGACATGTCTAAATGTACGATAATCTTGGACGCGGCGGCCCTACCTTTGCATAGTGGACGAGATGTTTGATGGATCTGAATTGTAGAGACCCCGTTGCAAGCACCCCCCGACGCATGATAATGCTTGGTAACTGGTAAAGTGTACTACTATCAATGGATAGGAAAATTATAGCTTTCCACCGGAGGGTAAATTTAAAGAGCAGTAGTTGTGAATTGTAAATGCGATGACTACTGGACGTGAATAGTGTTTTGTTGGTGAATTTTGTAGGCTGAAGAATTCGAGATCGGCAGCCAGGGCGACTGGTTGTGAAATTGTACGAATGAATTGCAGCCTAGAAGGAAAGTAATAGCTATGCAAAGTCGCAAGATATGACTCAGATGTGGCATAAGTCTCTTTGGCTATCTACTCTCTGCCCCAGTGGAATCATGAGATCAAATCATCCAAGGCGGGTTGGCTTGGGTTAACGTTAAAAAAGCAATTTTGAACCGTTAAACACCATTAATCCGCTGTAGGTTCCTTGCTTTTTACATTGCTCCCATTATAAACCAATCTCGATAGCTGCAGCTTCAACCTCAGCCATGAACCTTGTCTGCTCTGGCTCAAAGCTGGCTTCCGCCAACTCGAAGCCGCGAGAAGGAAGTATCAGATAGAGATAGTTACAAGCATCCAGTATTCTCTCCTCTTTTAGATCTCGCCAAAGCTTGTATTCCTCAAAAGCCAGCACGAAGCGGTCGTCCAGTAACCACCAGTCTAAACATGTCTCAATGCCATCGGTTATCTGCTCGAAGAAAGAAAGGGCCGGATGACCCAAATCACCACCTCGGGAAACGATTTTCACGGATTGAGGAATGCCCAGGTACTTCAGGGTTCCCCGAGGACGGCCTTGGATGAGGTCCCAAAAGAGTTGGCTGGCGATCCAGCAAGAAGGTGCCCTCGCTCCGAATGGCCTCACAAGGAAGCCCAGAGCCAATCCGATTTCCCAGGCGTCGGAATTGTTGGGGAAAATATCATTTGCCATTTTGTGACACAACTCAGCAGTGGGTGGCAACCTTTCGTCTTTTATTAGGAATTTCTTCAGCGTGAGTCCACGATCTAATAACGTCTTGATCGACACAGAGTGAACCACAAAGTCGTCAGGAATGGCCCACTCGAACAAAAACTCATGTTTAAACTTGTCCGCATCACTCATGCCACATTTTTCGGCCAGATTTTGGGCGGAATGGAAAGCTGCCGATGGTACTTTCCTGGCTGGTATTCGAATGAAGACAATGTAGATCGACTCCGGTGGCTCCTTGTCGACATAGTACTTGTTGAAGGCGCGTTGAAGAGTGTCAACAACTCTGTTGCTAACCGAAACTAGTGCAGTTGCATGTTCAAGGTAAAGCCTGTCTGCCTTGCGTTCGGGAAGTTTGCAATGAAGACGAAAGTTATGCAGTAGAAGCTTCTCGTTGTCAGACAGCCTGCTACCGCTCGCACCAAGGCCACTGCGAAGACCACCGGCGAGGCCGCTATCAACACCGCCGCCGGATTTGATGGCAAGATTGCCAGCGCTGCTTGGAGAGCATGCCCTACTGAAGAATAAATCAGTCATAGCTGTGACAAAGGATTTTGTTTGACTTCAATGTTAATTTACTCATGCAGTCTATCAAGACAAAGTGCGGGGCAAGATGCGCTGTTGTACCAGCATGTATGCTAACATTGAAGGGAATTCGTTTCCGGGTGAAATAAAATCCGTCAATACATGTAGCGTGGCCAGGCCAGCCGAGCTTTCCAAACGTTACGTTTTCGCGCGGGGCAAATTTGAATGTATGGGAAGGATCGACGTGACCTACTGCTCCCATACATTAGTCCAGATGTCATGTGTAGACGTCATCTGCCTGGTCTATGGGAGTCACGATGTGCCGCACGTAACCTTTCCACCCTGATTGCTCGCTGAGGTCGAACCAAGCCGTAGAATCTATAGGCAAAAACGAATCTAGATTTTTACATTGCTCCTCTGGCTCAAGTGTTTGAAACTGGCGGAGGTATGAATCGGTGATGCTCAAATGGAGTATTTTTGCGTAATATTTGATAGTGATAATCGCAATGACTACAGCCGGATGTAAGTTCCTGAAGACAGATATAGACTGCAAGGACATTTGATACGCACTCTTTACCATATAGGCTACTTGTCTGTGAAAATCTAAGAGCAAGTGCTTCACCCACCACTTGAGCAAGAAGCTCATAGGTTAAGACCGCAACACCGTCATTACTTTCTGAAACCCCTTGCTCTCTTCCTCAACCTCGGCAGTTTTACATAGCAATCGCTTATCGCGGTATTAGACTCAAGGCAGCGCTTTGCCAATGGGCTGTGCGTAGTTGAGAATACATGGAGTGATGCAACGGAGGAAACGAATACTACGGTCCTCTACCAGAGGCGCTGAAGACGTTATGCAAGGATACACCATAGGACCGCTACGTCCAAGATCATCGTACAATTGAAGATGCCCATACGGTTTTTGCGGTCAGCGCTTCTCATCCGGTTGGCCTAAGCGATTTTGCTTCGATGCACAATACGTCTTTGCACAGGAAATTTCGTGTCGAATCGGAATTTCGCATTTCGTGGAGTGTTGTTAGTTGTAGGGCTTTCGGCGCTGTAGATTGTAATCTTCAACCATGTCCCACGCAATTCACTGACTGTTGCTCGTTCCCACCAGTTATGAGATGGAGGATGCGACCACGAAATGTTTCCTTGGGTTCGTACGGAACGAGAATATGTCGAATGTGCAGTTTATCTGCCGGGACATCCTTGGACAGGAGAATAAGTCGATCCAGATAGGATCGTGACACGTCGGCTGTAAAAAGGTGTACCTGTGATGTATCTTCTGGGTCGGAGAACAGTACGCGAGACTGAAGGCCAGTCGGTTAGTTTCGAAACAGGCGATAAGCAGACTAGAAAACATACACGATAGGAGTCTCGTAGGTTGGCCTTATTGCTGCAGTCCTCAACCAATTGTCGGTTTGCTATCCCTATAATAAGCCCAAGTATGCGCGGATAGGGCAACTTTAACGACTGATTGATAGGCCGTGAGTGCAGCGGGTGTACGGAGCTGCCGTCAATGTATGCTGTGAATAGACGTCGGTCGGCGTGACGTAGAACAAGACATTCAAAGCTCTCGACAAGGCGACCACGGAAAAAAAAAAGGTAGTGTTGTCCTGGAGCATGTCAAATACAATCTTTAGTCCGATAGTTCTGAGGCTCTCACTCAAACTTAGACCCAGAGTGGGCAAGAAGGTTACGCATCATGGCTCTTCGCCAGCCAAGATCGCTATGCTTCAGGAGACACGCCACGGCGCCGGCACTCGAAGGTCCATGTTCCCAAAGCAGACAGTCGTCATCTGGCGCAGGTTGAGGGTCTTCAAATAAGCACATGAACTCGACATGACGGGCCGTCCATCGCGAGGGTTTGTCAAGAAGGTTCTCTCGTTGGAAGGTTTCATACGAATGCATGGTCAAGCAAATGCACGAAAGTTGCTTGTGCAGTAAAAGAGAGCGTGGAAATGTGGTCAGGGAGCTTTCTGGGATCAAGTGTGCGTGGCCACGGTACGGATTTTATTTCACCCGGAAGGAATTCCCTTGCCACTGGAAGCTTCAGTATTGTATTGCCTAAAGCATGATAAATCCGTCATCGTCGAATTGGGATTCGTAGTGGAAGAGGATGCTGTGCAACGGCATGGTTGGCAACGAGCGTATCTTGAATGACGGACCAGAAGTTTTCGAAGTTGCCATAGTTGTAGACTGGATCCAGTTCCTGGATTGTATATGGGCCTAGTCTTTCAACACGTTTACCCTTGGCAGCCGCACTTTGATAGGCAAATACCCCCTACTAGAATTTCAAAGTACTTATCGTTAAAACGTGCGGATTTGTTGACTTTATTCTGTGCAGTATGTGCCATCTTTCACGGAATTGGATCTTCATCTTCAACGTATGGAGTCTCGTATACAGTCCTCCTCTCTTCTCTGACATGTTCGACGGGAAAATTGCTGCTGCCTGGCGTAGGACTGTCGACGAAGAAGTTTGAATCATCTTCACTGTATCCCCAAGACAGAGGGCTCCGAGAGACAACATCCGTAGTAGCACTGGGTGTGCCAGGCAGGTCATCTACATGGTGGTGCTCACCAGACGCGACGCCACTGCGAGTAAGACGCAAGTCTTCTTCACTACTATCCGATAAATCAACGCTGTCCGACGCCATCCCTCTCCCGCCCTGACCGAGAGTCGCGTCCGGATGGTCGTGGGAGTCAGCCGCTCCATCGACACTTTCCCGTTGTTCTGCTCGTTCGTCGTCTTGTTCCGTCTGAGACTGCTTTTCATCGCTGCTCGGCTTGGGCTCCTTCTTCTCCCGCCTGTTCAGTTCCACTTCCAGGACCCGTGTGCCTAGAGGGACCTTGGTGACGAGGCCGTCGTCATCGCGGTCGAAATATAGAGCCCATATGCCCGGGAGCTCCTCGACTGCAGCGAAGCCCTCCCATCCCTCTAGTGTCAGTCGCCGATCTTGACGAGTGCAGTCAAAGGGACCTGTGAGGTGTTGTTGCGCCGCAGATCGCTCACCGTATTTGACTTCGTGCGTATTCTTGTCGACGTATATCCAATTGAGCATGGGTGGATCGTCGCTAATGGTACTGACCAGCCCTTCGTATGTTGAGTCTGGGTATGGCAAGTAGTAGCCCGCGAACAGATGCCCCTCGGAGAGATTGTGTGTGGCAAGATAGAGCTGACCAACAGGAAGCTTAGCTACATTCCACCTTTGACATGGGGTAGATGAGTCGACAGTTACCTTGGCATCTTTCAGCATGACCAATGTGCCGTCTATTTCACGCTTTCGGTTGGATGGTTTGATGCAGGACACCATCAGATTACAGCGACGCGACCGATGCTCCTCACGCCTATTTTGCGCCTGGCTCTGCCGTATCCCTTCCTGGGTTCCGAGCATGGCCGGACAGATGGACAGCGCCAGCAGCAGTGGGATTGCCATGGCGATATCTTCAGTGTCATTAAACTCAATTGTTATCTTGCCCATGGCGAAAATACCCAGGGCTTGTTCAACAACAATTTCAGTGCCGTGGAGCCTGATGAATGGGCTCTTGTTCGTACAACACGAGAAAAAAACGCCCCGTAGTCTTCATCGCTGACAAAAAGAATCTTGAGCATGGCGTCGCCAAGTCGCTTGAAAATCTCCGACAGACGGTTGTTCCCGACGGGACTGTTTCATGAGTGTAGCCGCATCGAACCACAATGGGGCCAGTGACGGTATAACATCACAACACTCTGAGACCACTTTGCACAGGACAACTGTGCACGACCGTTGCGGCGACAAAAAACTGCAGATCTTGCCGGCAATCAAGGCCTTTTTATGTTGCATGTCCCCTAGTTTGGTTGCGGTAAAACTGGTTGGGTTTGAAGCCATGTGGCGATCAGGTCGAATGCGATACAATTACGCGTCTCGGGGGTTTTAGCACCCAACACCACCCACGGCTTGTTCAACTTGAAAAGTGTGGGGAGTCCTTGGGAATACATAAATATAGTGGAATCGTAAAGAAAGTTAAACACCATCCGATATACATCAACTGTCTGCTACACACTACGAATCCCATATACAATGTCCACCTCGTCCTCCGCTGCAAGGTATAGCACCCTCTATTCCCTTGAGTACTGTGGAGCACCATGCGACAATAGTCACTAATCTTCACAGTGCAACCAAGTTGCCAAAGGCCGATGGAACCATTGGGCCTTTTGGTGGCGAGCCGGAAGTGGACGGTCAGGCTCAGGGCGGTCGTCGGAGACAAAGCCAGATTAGCCAGGCTGTACCTGCATTATCCTCGCTATCCAAGCCAGCTGGTCAGTTGCCACGTTTCACACGCTGCAGTTCAAGTCATGTTGATCATAATCCCAGGCCAGTTGCTGAGGGGAGCCACGGATGACAAGGGAGAGCAGAAGGCAGCGGCGCTGCTCGTTGGCATTAAACTTGACCTAGAAGCCGAAGTTCATTTAACGGCCAGGGTCAAGGGTGACATTTGCGTGGGGTTATACTAAGCTTGTTATTGATGGCAAACGACTCAAGCAACGCCTCAACAGTTGCGCTAGGTGCATATGCATGTGGGTTGTATTAATCTAGCGGCTCTCGGGCTGCAGGCGCCTCGAAAGGAGGCACCGATGAGGAAGGGATAGACTGGCTTGGCTCGATAGACTATTATTTAGTACCAATGATATTAGTGCCTTGGTTGTCCTTTATGCACTAGCCCTGTTTTATTCCAATAGATACCTTGACATGAATCGAAACAAGACCCAACCTGCCGGGCACCCCAGAGGCAAAACTACCGGGAAAGTTGTTGACCCGCAAACGCACCAGCGGCGAGCTGTGGAGATGCTCCTTTTGTTCTTTCTTCTCTCTCTTTTGGATTTGAAACACTTGTTCAAATTATCTAGTGATCAATATACTCGCTAGGTTATCATAACTAGGGCTCTTGAGGGATAGTCAGGGTTTGTATTAGCAGAAATGTTACTGAGTCGCGACATATTATAGTACAAGCTAAGCATTAGGTATGTCAAAGTATCATTGAAAATAAGAGAATATATATAATTTATTTGGGTTCGCAGAGTAATATTCGTCAGTAAAGTGTTACGTAATCACACCATTTAGTCGCAAGGTGCTATCAGCGCGAGTCGGGGCCAAGACAGCTTGACAGCTTTAGATATGAACATTAGCCAAAGCGGCATATATCATCTCTGCATATCGAATGCCACAGACACGAGTAAGCTGCCAGTGCACCCCGACGGAGGCCAAGACAACTCCGCCGGAACCTTGGTTACGTTTCGCCACAAGATCCACCAAAGTCTAAACTGCCGCCAAACCATCTCGAAAACTTGTTGCGAGAGTGCTCCGTCGGAGGACTAGTGTGGGGTTAAGCATAAGGCAGGAACTTGCTTGACCAATAAGAAATAACGCCAGGGGTGATATCGCTGAAACCTTATTTGGGTCATCCTGGCGACTCGCAGCATCATGGAGACTTCAAGATCGACAGTGGCTTGGCCAGCTTGCCAATTCAGCCCTGTATGGAACGCCAAAGATAACCACAGACAGCTCTGGCCTGCCATCGATGCGTATAAAGAGGTCAACGGCCCACAACCCCAAAGGCCAATGCCACTTCCCCTCACCCGTAACTACTATTCCAGCTGCAGTAGTGCCTCAGTATCATCATGTCCAACACATCTGACCGTGCCCCGGTGGCTGACCAGGCCGAGTTCAATGCCTGGTTCCCGTCCAAGTACTCTCTCACGCAGTACACGGCCCCCAAGACCGACTTTGACGGCGCCGACTATCCCAATGCCTACAAGGGCGGCAAATGGAAGATCCTCCTCATTGCCACCCAGGAACGATATCTAAAGATGGCCGGCGGCGAGTTCTTCTCCACCGGCAACCATCCCGTCGAGATGCTCCTGCCCATGGTCCATCTCGACGCCGCCGGCTTCGACATTGACATTGCCACCCTGTCCGGCGACCCCGTCAAGTTTGAGGTCTGGGCGTTCCCCAAGGAGGACGAGGCCGTCAAGAAAATCTACGCCAAGTACGAGGACAAGATCCGCAGCCCGCTCAATCTCCAGGACATCTGGGGCAAGGACGGCTTCACCACCGAGACGCCGTACCTGGGCATCTTCATCCCAGGCGGCCACGGCGTGCTCAACGACGTGCCCTTTTCCAAGCTCGTCGGCGACATCATCCGCTGGGCGCACGACAGCCAGCGCTACTATCTCACCCTGTGCCACGGTCCCGCGAGCATGCTGGCCGCCAACGTGGGCAAGCCCGATGGAAGCAAGTACATCTACGACGGGTACGAGATTGTCGTGTTTCCCGACTCGCTCGACACTGGTGCCAATATTGACATTGGCTACATCCCCGGCAAGATGCCGTGGCTCGTGGGCGAGGAGCTCAAGAAGCTCGGTGTTACGCCCCTCAACAAGGGCATCACGGGGCAAGTTCACCGGGATAGGTTTCTTCTTACGGGCGATTCGCCCCTGGCCTCGAATGCATTGGGCAAGCTTGCTGCGACGACTCTTCTTGAGGATGTTGCCAAGCGCGGTTAAAGGCTTGACTGGGGAAAGCGGTACAAGCTCGGGTATGAGTGCCAAAAATGAAAAGAATGTTCAAGTATTTTCTAAAAGATATTTGTAATGTCTCAAATAAACAACGTACCGGCTATTTATCCCGGTTTCGCAACTATTTTCCAGTAACGTCTCGATGAAATTGGCAAATATCAAATGTGTTACGTGTAGAGAGTAAATTTGTAGAATGTCGATATTAGATGCTAATCTTTTATGCCGTCTGTGCTTGAATTAGACTCGAGGTTGAACTGGGCGAACTACAAACATTGAAAGCAGAGATGGACACACGCCGAGGCTGTTAAATAAGGCCAATGACTTTTACGCGTGTGGTGGGACGAAAATATCGACACTTCAACTGTAAAGTCGGTTGCTGCAAATTGGCTGCCGTTTTCGACCGTCTGCCTGCGCGGGTAAGGCGTTACTTTTACGGTTTACTTTTTTTCTTATTTATTTAGGAACAATTATAAAATTATTAAATATTACCAGACATCACACTCCGGTCCACTTGCGCCATGGGGACGGTGCTGGGTTCACTGGCGGTGTTAGGACCTGTGCTAATAGTAACCAAGACTAAATTATCACAGTGCAATTGATCTCTTTAGCTGACCAATGGCTCGTGGAGACTACATTTGTAGCTTACCTAAGAAAATTGTATGGCAAAAGAGGCCCCGCGAGTTATTGGGCAGCTAAAGGGATTGGCAAGGTATCCAGTCCGTTACAGAATATACTATTATATTTTAGCGGCCTTATTATTTATATATATTAATTTTTGGTTATTTCGCTCTGTAGTTAAATAAAATTACACGCATGATACACGTATCGTGCAAGCGTAAAATCTAAAACAATATTGGGCTGCACCATGCTTGACCGTGCCCGCCGAAACCCCAAGACGGTTCGCACCACCAACGCCCGCGACCAGCCTGCCGACCAGGCTGTTATCCTGGCAAATGCTTTGACTCCTGGCCGCCGCGGGGACGACTTGCTCTAGGCTAGTAGGCCTGCCTTGACCAATTTCTTTCGTAAGCAGAGCTGTATAGTTGCTTCTATCCACCGCATAGAAGACGACCAGCGCGAGTCGATTCGTTAACAGCGCCTGGTCGCCCATATTATTTATATATATATACTTTCTTTTTCTGTTTTATAGGTTTATTTCTCTTACAACCTGTTATCTATAGTAATAACTGGTCTGCACGGGTTTAATATCTTTGCTTGCCTGTGATAGCATTACTACTGAACCTGGTAGGGAAAGGCATATTAGAGGGTGTGGATAAAGCAAGCAAGTTATTCGGCTGTCCGGCAAGCATAATGTAAGCGCATTGCGGCACGTGAAGTAAATTCTCTGTTTTATAACAGTACCGCCTACTACGGAGTTTCTTGGCCAGGAATAACCAAGCCATGACAAAAGTCAATACTATCGGGTAGGCTGGATTGCGGATGTAACGTGGAATCGACGTGATGATGCAATCACACGTCACAGGGCCGATTTGCATGTCGCTGGATCGTATCGGATTTGGATTCCACAATACGGATTATTCATGGCAAGGGCTATAGTAGACCCGCGATTCAGCTCTGATGATTTACCCCCAAAGAAATGTGATGCAGTCGCTGCGCGGCGGGTGATCCTACTGGCCCGGATTTGGCGAAGACGTGCGGCAGTGTATGCGCAACTCCGATGTATGCGGACGGAGAAATATCTAAATGGAGAAGTGGAAAGGACTTTTGAAGCCGCTACCAATGCCCTAACGCACATGGCTAGAAATATCAAATAACTTTATTGCAGACGATGGAGAGACCCGGCGGCGCCGGATCCACAGCGGCACGATATACTCTGTGTTAAAAATAGTAAGACGTCCCATTAAGGTAATATATGGGCATTAATTCCTCTTGCTATAAGTGATCACATGCATTTTTATACCATTCAAGAAATCAAGGCCCCAATAATACCTATTTCTCAGAAGCCAAGAGGCAGTGTTAGCTAGTAGGTATGTTTGCCACAATTAAAAATTCACCAAGAAAGAGGCACTTGAGTATGAAGAATTCGATCAAGGGGCGCGCCAGGGTGCTTACTGGGTCAGATAAAGAGAGAGATATCGATAGAGCCCTGACTACTTCAGACGAGCATGGCCGTACAATGAGAGGTATCGCAGGCTACGTCAGGTATCTAACCAGCTCTGTAATTGGCTTGTCTCAACCTGTGCACGAGTATATCCTCTTGACATTTTCGTTCTTCTTGGTATCAAATAGACAATTTGGAGGTAGCCATTCGGTAAATATACTCGAGCTGAGCCACAAAGAGGTATTCAAACAAGGCGTAGCTGCATGAGCCGAGGTCCGGGGTCAGCGCCCACACATCGGAGTAAACCGAGACCCTAATGGGACCTCAGAATCATTGTGCAGACACGGATACAGCGGCAATTTGTCTTGCGCAGTGCCATCTTCATTGCTTTTGCGCCATGTGGCGAATTTTCTGCCCGGCTGCAGCCCAATCCTGTCGTAGTTGGGGCACCGGCAAGAAAGCGGGAAAACCGAGCAGAGTGTACAACATTGAAGTTTATTGGCTACATGCAGTGGCTTTGGTTCCGTGTTCAGCTTGGAAGGGGAGCTAGTAAAATCTGGTGGTGATACATAATGTTGTATATATAGTGATATTGTAGTCCTCTATCCATCTACCTGCCACTACTTCTTTCCATTACACATTACAGTTGAATCCTTCTTATACACTTAGAAAGGTCGCTCTCTGATCAGAAGTATGCTCATCCCTTCGCTTCTTCGGACCGCTTGTGCCATCCTCGGCCTTCATTGCCGATTGCTTGGCGATAAGGGAGGATCAGGTGTCACCAATGATGCCGCCGGCGTCATGGTCAAACTCAAGGTCGACTATGTGCAGACTGTCTTGTCAGGTCTGCGAAGAACCGGCTGCACAAGCAAAAACATTGCAGTTCGACAGGAATGGTATGTAAAATGCGTCACCACACCCGTCAGCTGATTTCGCTAACCTGTCCCAGGGATTCGCTCTCGGAAGCCCAACGCCTGGATTACGTACGAGCAGTGCAGTGTCTGCATGCAAAGGAACCGAAGCAGCCTGGCGGCCTGGCACATAACAGGCTCGAAGAGTTTATTATCCCGCACGTGAACCAAACTCTTGAGATTCATGCTTCTGTACGTACATGCCAAGGAATCCAGCAACTGGCTTCACAAGCTTACAGAAAAAGGGACTACTCCTCCCATGGCACCGTTACTTCCTTCATCTTTATGAGACGGCTCTACGAGAAGAATGTGGTTATAAAGGCTACCTGCCCTATTGGGACTGGCCCAAGTACATCGAGAATCCGCAAAAGTCGACAATATTTGATGGATCAGCCGCGTCACTTTCAGGCAATGGCGCGCCCATTCCCCACGGAGAATACCGCATGCCTGTTCCCGGCGGCCCGCCTCCTGTGCAATTCTTCACGCGAGCTGCCGGTGAAGGCGGCGGTTGCGTCTCAGGGCCATTTGAGAACCTCACCCTGTACCTTGATGCTAGCAACGAGGGCGCAACTACGCCTGCCAAGCTTACACAGAACCCGCGTTGCCTGAAGCGCGACTTTTACATGCCTATACTAGCCCAGCAGAACTCGTACGAGAATGTGACGAATCTCATCTTGAATAGTCCCAACATGGAAACTTTTAACCGTGTTGTTGAGAGCGACGACGGCGTCCATGTCGGCGGCCATTTCTACTATGGTCCAGAGCAGCTCAACCTTTTTACATCTCCAGGAGATCCTGCCTTCTTTCTTCACCACGCCATGTTGGATCGGGTCTGGGCGATTTGGCAGAGCAGGGATCCACGAAATCGCCGAGATGCACTCAGTGGAACGGTCACCTTTGAGAATTGTACGTTCGAGTTCCGGGCTGTTCCCTTCGTTGGCTAACCCTCGTACAGATCCGCCTAGTGAGAATGTGACGCTCGATCACAGCCTACACATAGATGTCTCGGGTGACTTTGTAAAAATTAAGCAAGTCATGTCCACTACTGAGAATATTTTGTGTTACATCTACGGCTGAACATGGACAATGCGGCTTTTCGGCTGTGGGGTATAATTCCGCGAGGACACGAGGAGCCCATCATGACTTGGCACCGACTTAAAAAAAGAATGGAGAGCGTCAATAGAACTTGCAGATAATGATAGTCTTGCTTGTAAATACATTTATTTGCTTTGTTAATAGTCCTATTCCATATTTATACCTTTCACAAGTAGCTCACAACCAAGACATAGAAGTCCATATTCGTTGTAGGAACGCTAGCTTGATATAGACTTTTCTCTATAATTTGTCAATTAAAAGTTATTCTAGGTATAATAGTCTTAACTCTATGCCTAGGAGTGTGTCCATTTTCTACCCAGGCCTCCAAAATGAGTGCCTGCATCAATACACCAGATGATCCAAACATGCCTAGGCTCCTAATCACTACCATCAACAGAAACGTTATCTGGATTTAAATCGCCTTCCGGGGTGGCAAGGGCGGCATCTAGTACTACCTCGCAGTTATTTGCATCCCAGACCTCATCAAAGGCATCCCTTGCCTCCTTGCAAGCCGCTGGCTCGTTTTCCAGAGCCACATCATTGCTCTCGCTAGCATCAGTTGTTCCACCACATTCAATGTCCACCCAAGCGTCTTCGAAATCGACAGTGACCGATTCGCATGCAAGCTCAGCCTGTCCGGAGCTACTAGGAGCTGATTGCTCGTTGTCGGCATCGTCCACTGTGTCCGGCGCGGGCATCACCTTTTCCATGATGCAGTCTTTAAAGGCCTCTTCCTCCTCACTATGGTCGGCAAGACACTGCACAACAGCCTTTGAGCAAGGCGAGGATTCGTCCTGCATACACGTGGGGTGCTCCTGCGGAATACAGTCTTTGACATATTTCTCCTCGGCCTTGCACTTTTCTAGCACCCCTTTACACTCTGGCTTATTGAGATGAAGACACAAGTTGGCCCGAAGGGTCAGAGCATCGTCCGCTTGTTGCTGGTCTTGGCGATGAAGAAGGGGGTTGGCAGCAGCTAGGGTGGAGAGGACGGCGAGCGCGGTAAGGTATATCATCATAGGAGAAATTGCGTGCAATAGACAGGTTACTACAAGTTTTGGAAAGAAAAAAAATTTCAAGAAACGGCCAGAGAGTATTTGCAAAAAAGATGTAGCTGTGAGTTGGTTGAGACTCAAGTGTAGCCTATGGTGGACATGTCGAAACTTTATAAAGATTGAAAGAAACAGCTTGACCACGGCGACCATATGTCAGCGGAGTCCAATTTACGATGCCTAGTTGTGGGCTGTTTCTGGCATGGAAGAAGTTACCGAAACTACGGTACATATGTCGCTGTAGAACCATGTTCGGTCAAGCCGTCACAATCTTCGGGCTCACGTGTTCCGTAGCATCTGCATGTACTCTAGAAATAAGCGAATCGATAAATTAGACCCGCCTCAAGTTCCGTGCAGAACTACAAGCATCAAGGGGGTAGCTGAGGGGTCCATATAACTCAATCTACCCTCGTCTATAACCGAGTGTTTCCTATCATATCCCAACCCGCCGGCTCCGAATTTCATCTCGATTGACCAGGGGTCTTTAACGCTATCGATGTGGCTATCGCCTGGGAACGGGGAAGATGGGAATGTAGTCAGCGCCGGGGAACTTGGGCCTAATGCTTGTAGCTAAATTGCGCAACAACACTCGCTATGCATCGTGGTTGGTGTTTTGCTTACGTTTGCAAAATGGGGCGGCTTGATTTACTTGGGCGCATGGGCTGCCTGCCTGAGGCATGGCTGCGGGTCAAAGCGCGGCAGAAAACAGGCATGCACAATGCCTCGCGGCTATTACCTCGGCCAGGGCCTGCTCCCACTCGGCGACCACAGCAGCGACGACGAGGAAGGCCCGTGTACGCTGCCAAACGGTCGAGTTGTCTGTGGACCTCACGGATTGGTGCTATGTCATCGATGTTGCAGCGACTACAGCTTTATGGGCGACGTCCTCGGCGAAGACGACCAAGTCTCCGAGGACGACGAGGAAGACGATGAGCACGACGATTCGGCTCCTGTTGCGGCGCCATCCGCCATCCGCGTCCCCTCCCTAGCATCTGATGTGGTGAGAGGCACTGGTCTGGTGTTCCCCTCCAAGTTTAGACATCAATTGATGCCGCTAGCCCTCTGCGACCGATGGAGCTGTTTCGCGGCAGGTCGCAGAATAGGCCAGCTATATAAGCCACCCCGCGGAGGGATAAGGCCTATATCAGAAAAATAGTTAGAATATATAAGGTGATTATAAGAGTTATTTTATAATTAAAATAATTAATATATAAGTTATTATAATTGCTTTATAATTAGAATAATTTATAGTTAAAAGTTGCTTTTAGGAAAGAGTAACTAGCTTATATATAAGAACTTTAGTTTTACTTTATAAATAAACTTTAGCTTTTTAGCTTTTAAAATAATTATTATATTAATTTTAGCTTTATTTATACTTTTTTAATTTTAATTACTTAATTATAATTTATAACCTATTATTAATATAATAATTAACCGCTTAAATTAACTGCTTTAATTATTTTGTTAATATAAATTATAACTAGTTTATCCCTTAAGAACCTTAGCCGTTACACCCTTGCACTTATAGCTTTAACATGCAAGGGGTAGCGTACTATTTTAATCTTATAAAGGGTCTCTAAGGTCTTAAGTTACTAAGAAGAAGAAAAAGGAAGGATAAATATTTTATATACATGAAAGTAACGCCCAGGCTTAGAGTTCTTGCCCAGGCACGTGTTCTAGCAATATAACTACTTAGTAAATCCTGTATCGGCCAAGCTCCTTTGTTGGGCATCGCGATCTGTTGGGCCTTTTCCGTGTAACATCTAAGAAGCCTGTACTTTGGCGGGCGGCTGAGCTGCTTCTTAATAGGCACTGGAACTAGCTTCCATCGACGTACTTCTAATTTCTCTTGGCCACGCAGTCTTTAATGTCATTGAATTTTTTACTTTCCTCAAGACACTCGTTGACAACGTTCTTGCATGCATTATTATTCATGCCAGACCGATCTGACTCTGAAGAGCAGAGCATTTGTAATGTAATCCAGGGAGGATACTCAGCATTCTTGGCCACGCAGTCTTTAATGTCATTGAATTTTTGACTTTTCTCAAGACACTTATTGACAACGTTCTTGCATGCATTATTATCCATGCCATCCTGATCTGACTCTGAAGAGCAGAGCATCTGCAACGTAATCCAGGGAGGATACTCAGGATTCTCCTGAGAAGCTTGCACTTGGCCTTGGCATGGGCCGGATGCCGTCGCGCCGTTGGCCTTTTCCACGCAGTCCTTGCCATCTGCACGTCTCAAGATTCGGAAGCCTTCTCCTGGACGGGCAGATGCCAGCGCCAAGGCGGGCGTGGCCAAGGACGCGAGGGCGATAGCGACGGCTGCGGCTTTCATGGTGGACGCCTTGAATTTGACAGGCAAAAAGACGCGAAAAGAGTGGTTGCTTGGTAGTGGGGAATAGGAATAATAGTCTTTAAGAGCAGAAAAGAGAGTGCGTTGGCGAGTACTGTCCAGACAGATACCGTCGAGCCGATTGCCACCCTTTTATAGCCAAGCCCGGGCTAAGGCTGTCAAGTGCTGGCCCTCGGCTTTCCTTGACATGCGTACACAGCCTCATCTATTTGTGCCCATTCCGGTGGAGCCTCGAGTCATGTTCTTTCTTGTTCATGCCTTGTGCAATACGTATTGCTTCATGGGTGCATTAATATAATGCGGCTTTACTCTGCTGATAAACGGGGCCGATAACTACCTAGTACTCTACTTGTAGCGCTGGTTAACGTATTAACTTGTTAAAAAGGATAAATGACTCGTAAGCATAACATGAAATCCCTTTATCTTATTCTAGACATATGTAGCATGGCTAGGCTTGCTGGATTAACCGCAATTAATTGATTTAACGGCAGATTCGGGGGGTACAAGGGCCGCAGGTCCCTCGTTTTTATTACGCCAAGTACCGGCCTGCTTGGCATTACTTTATTTCTCACCATGCGTGGGGTTGCATGGGATATATTCTCGTTTAGACATGCCTGCACTCACAGTCATTCTTGACCCTCTGGAATACTAGCGCGGCTGAGTGTCTTGATATGGATCAATTTCCAAGTGGCGTTTTGGCTACAGCAGACTATACGAGGACGGTGAAACTACCAGAAAGTAACCCATGTATGGACGCATATCGTTACCTGTGAGACCTAGAAAATAGGAGACTTGACATGCTGTCCAGGGCCGCCGTCTTTTGCAAGTAGGCCTTGGAGAGAGGCAAGGCCTCCTCGAGTGCAAATAATGGCTATATAAAGTGATTCCACCATTGAATGAGCCCAAAATGTAAGCCTTGACCGCCAAAATCGCAGCATGCTCAGAAGTATACGCAAAGAGCTGTGCGGCGACGTCTAAGTTATTTCGGTTTTGCGTCGGCCGGCATAGAGCAAGGGTACTGGAACAAGCTCCATGCCAATTGCCTAGTCCAAGATACGTAACTGGGCGTCTTCATGGAGCTCGGCGGGATGGCGGACAGCCTTTGTGTCGACTTGGACAAATGTTCCGGGAGTGAGCAGATTGCATGGAGATGTGGTTGCAAAGCAGCTCCTGCTGAAGTCGTCGTAAACGCTGAGACGTGTAGCAACCTATCCTCAAAAGGCGGTTAGATTGATGATGAATTATGCGGCGCTAAGATGTGAACGACCTCCCATGTCGTATTGAGTCACTTTCCGCGAGTTCTGAATGTCAATATTCTCGTCTGCACTCAAATGTTAGAAGTATGGTCCTCCAAGTCATGCCTCGTGAATGGTGGCATACATCAGGAGGGATGGCGTACGATTGGGTACCGTAGGTCGGCCCGTAGGCTGGGAAAACTGCAAGAGGCGGTGTTATATTGCCTTTGAGGGTTCTTTGGTAGTTAATTTGACATGGCGCTTCGTGGAATCGTTTGCCGGAGACAGACTTGACGTTGTCGCTGGACTTGGCCGTCGTTTAATCTGGCCCTGTTCTTCTGTGATTTGTGCATCTGACCACAGGTCTGGTATGCGTGGGTGTTTGAGAGGCGAACTCCAAAGTCCTGGTGATGTAGCTGAATTGGACCCGGGTCGTAATCAAATGCAATAAATGGGCCAATTGGGGCTGGTCGACTACGGGTTGTCTCCTGAACGCAGAATGCGAAGAGCGGGAGCGTGGGAATTCAGGCCGAAAATGTGCTAAAAGCCGCCAACTAGATAAATCATTCCTCTTTTGTGGTATTGGCGCTGCTGAATAGTTGGTGTGAATATATGTTGACAAGGCGACAATAGTCGCAGCGGATGTTGGCACATGGCAACAAAAGCCGTTAGGAAGGCCAACTTGGCAAAGTTGAGATGTTCCGACAAAGCCTTCTGGCAAATGGTAATGGATAGTGCAACTCTGAAAGGCATCAAGCAATCACAAAGCGTTGCGGACGCCAGCATGGGAGGCACAGGACCATGCCTGCAGCCGTATATCATCGGCGGACTGCCAGGGGAACGTGAGCAAGGCCAGCCAAGAAGCTCATAGCTCAGCACCTTGTGATGGCTTTCGATGACAAAAGTGGCAAAATGCACAGCGTCAGTTACTCGTACAGATGCTTGGCATGCTTGGCATGCAATCCTCCAACTTCAACGAAGCCACCAACGAGGCGAGGGTAAGCTAAAGGAGCACAGAAGGCTAGCTTTGCAGACTGTGATGGGCGTTGGTGCCGTAGCCGACAGTGAACAAGCTGAGGTTCTATTCCTGATAAATTAACATAGCCACATGCACATTGATCCATCCTAAAAGTATCTTGTTTTGGTGTCCTGCAGTGAATGAGGTGATGACAAAGGAGTAAGGACCTGCAATGCGGGCACTTGAAGGCTGGGTTCAGCCGGCGGGTAGTTTCGTTTGGCCTGTCTAATCTAGAATTAGTCGGTCAAGACGCAGTTTTCCGACGAGCTGTCGAATGAAACATTATAGACCAGGTTGTCCACCCTGCGGAATGAGTTGTATTTGCCTGCATGGCCGTGAAATCAAAGTTTGACCGTCTTCTGGTAGGACTAATCGCGGCCGAACACCGAATAACCCCGACTCGAAACAATGATAAGATGACGAGTTCCGTAGATATATATATATATATATATCCGTAATGCCAGCTTCATGTTGTCTACTGGCGACATGTATCCCTCTACTTTGCTTACCTGAATTATTCTGTCGTTCTATGCAAAATCTACACTTATAAATGGACCGTGGCGATGACGGACTTGATGAGAATCAGGGTGGTTGGGTTGTGACGTCGATGCAGCTGTAAAGAGAGGGTGGGACGGAAAAGCGACATGGAGTGTGAACTGAGGCGTGCATGGCGACAAAAGCTGCAAACCTATTCACCTTCTAGTCCCCATGCACCTCTCATCTTATTAGGCAGCAATTCGCATCCAGCTCTGATCTCGGCGCTTTGACTTCGCTCACATACCACCCACGCCCGAATGCAGACCACAAGGGCAGGGGAAGGTAATGCCGAAAAAAAATCATAGGCAGGAGCTCTCAGACACAGAGCGCAAGGTCCAACAGGCGGTTGACCTCCTCAGCACGTTTCTTCGCACGGAATGTGATCGTGAAAGAATACCGAAGGGTGTTCGCGATGCTTGGGAAAAGTTCGAGCACAGACACTCCCAGTGTACCGATGGATGCCGGGTTTACAGTTTGGGCGTCCTATATCCTCGCGCCGGTGCGATAAAAACTATGTTCCATCCAAGCAGGGCATTGAATCACTCCACGATCTAGGACGACTGCCCGTGGAATATCGAACACAAGTCGCATGCCGAGTGGCAGCAGTGCAACCACACCAAAGTACTCTCCAGACCATGGAGAATATGAGGAGGGCATTCACGGACACGGATGAGCTTCACATAAACTGAGCCAGTCAACGCCAGGAACTTCCATCCGACATCCATCAGCCGAAGAAGCGCCAGCGTGGGCCGTAACTATCCACCAGCTGATTCGGCGGTCAGCACTGATAGGTCCATGCAAGTTGCGCAAATGTGTTGTCGGCCGCGAACCTTCAACCGAGGCACACCTGCATCTGTCGTGACAGCAAATAAGAGCAGCAGCATTATGGTCTATCCAGAGCTCAAGGCTAATAAACGGCTGGTTATGGTCTCGCATATTTGTTGAGCCTTAGCGAGGAAAGGTTTCTGTCGAGTGAGGCGTCTATCTCAGGAGAATATCTTCCATAGTATTTATTAACTTGCAGAAATGCAATGACTGAGAGAATTGGGGGGGGGTGGGTCCTTGCCCTCTTATTGAAAATGCAAGAGGGAGTTTTCACAGTCCGTGAAAGCATGGGTAGGGCATTTAAGACAATAAGGTCCCTGAATGATAGATAAGACGGGTTTCTTTTTAATTATTATATCAGGGTTAGGGGCTGATAAGGCTTAAGAGTGGTAGGGTCTTTGGTCAACCTCTCGCGCCACTCTCGTATAGTCAATTCGATCCAATAAACGGTCCGTGACTGACTCGGAAAATGATGAATTCAAGTGTAAAATGCGTCGTGCACCCATGGCTATCTATAACATATCGATTTTCGAGTCAGCTAGTGGCCACACTGTCTTAACATTCGACTCGTGCCATATAATGCAGCCACTCATTTCCAGATTCCGTCTTCATTTCGGCTGCCGCCGAGGCCGATAGTTTGCCCCTCGGTTGCATTGACGCCTTGGCTAGATTCAGCCGGGCGGGATGTCTGGGTTCCTGCATTTGTAGGGTAATAAACCGGACTTGGAGGATATAAAACATATCGTGTCTCCGTTATGAACGGTTTATCAACATTCATATTTAGGAGGCAGTCAACAAGTTTATTTTTCCTCTTTTCGTATATTCCATTTAGATCACCATAAAGCAAGCATGAAGGCGTACCGGCTCCTTGCCCTGTTCGCATGGGAACGAGTTACTGCAGCTTCACAGGCGCTCAACCTCTTGTCTTCTTTGTTAGAGTCCAACGACGCCATTGCCAGCTATAATACCAGTCTAGCATTTGGCGAAAATACTGCTCTTCATCACATCATTCCAGATCATAGTAATCTGGCCCCTAAAAACGGTGCAGCCTTATCCCAAGATATCATTAAGCGTCAGCCCACAAACCCACCAAAGATTTCTGCCCAAGAAGCTTCCACAAAAAGTGTCCCTGGAGGTGGCAAATCGGGCGTTTTCTATCGGGGAGATTCACGACCCCCCGCTGAAATCTTCAAGACTGGTTTCGCGCCACAAGGCACAGATAGGAACCTACGAAACCATCTCAGCTTTGTTGGCGGCTCGGGGCTTGTCTCAGTTTCTCGGTCTCGCAAGTCTGCTGAGAGCTATGCCTTTGGGCGTTCGGCGCAAAACAACCAAAGAGGCTACATTTATGTTATGGTGCCCAAGAATATGCCCAACGGATATTGGGTTCCTGAAATCTACCGGCCTAATAAAAATCCCGCAGTCGGTGCCAATCAGGAATTCGCCGTGGACGGCTCCGTTCCACCATCGAGTATCTCCCACGCATATGAAGTGAAGCGGGAAAAGCCATGGAGCAAGTCTAACAAGATCAGGAATAACGACTACTCCTTGAAGTCATTCCCTCCATGCTCCACCAAGAAACGAGCCATCTGCGATGCCACAAATTATTCGGCAAAGCCTTTCAAGGCGAGCAAAATTCGGGTGACAAGGGCAGTAGGCAAGGCAGCTGCTATTTCTCTGCTGACTCCGTATGCGAGAAGGTTGCTCGAAGCCATCAAGCAGTGGGATAACCCTATTGGGGCGGCAGTAAGCTGGCTTGATGATAAGATAGGCTCCCTCCAAGAGCTAATCGGAGGTCCCCAACGGGATGATATTGACGGCAATGACCTAAAAGCACAGTTGATATGCGCATTAAAGGGAGGGGAGGCGAAGGAAATTATTGCTGGACGACCGAATAATATATGCCAACCTTCAAGCGAGAAGTATGCAGACAAGCTACGGAACGACTTTAAATCGGGAAAGCTCGATAGAATGATTGAGATGTGTAAAGGTATCGACGTATATTCCGGTGGTCATCTAGCGGTCTGGGAGTGGACAAAGGGGTATTGTGCGGCGCTTCATCAGACGTCTGAATATGCAGAGCGAATGTGGAAATTAGCCGTCAGCGGCCTCTTGAATTCTTGTTCTGAGCTTGAAGACAATCCTCCGCAGAATGAGGATCTTTATGACAGGTTGGAAGAGCATTGTTCGAAATTCCAAGCCGAGGTGGACAGGGTGGAAACAAAACCATTTCCAAAAGTATTGAGGTCAAGGTGCAAGGTAAGCTACTTGAAATCACTGTTGGAAGGCGCTGAGATGTTTTTGTACAAAAAAGGCGAGTACTGACTGCAGATATAGTGTTTTACTGGGGAAAAGCCAAAAAGACCCTTCAATTGCCGCAGGATATGCCGGGTTGCTTTGCTCCGAGAAGCCGAGGCTAGGAAAGCCAGACGTATCTTTTAATGGAGGAAGGCCTGTTTATCGGCAACGCTAAAATATTTTAAAATAAAGCTATTAAAAGCTTTTAAATGACTTATATTCTAAGTTTGTTAAGCCAAATTTTAATAGCTTAATTCTTTAATTAATAATGTTTTAAGTAATATATTAAATAACTTATAATATTTATAAAAAAGGCCTATTTTCCACAGCCAAGCACTCTTAATACAAGGACTACATCGCTGTTAAATTTAATTTATGGCTTTTCAACATGATATGTTAGGCCTACTTCAAAAACGACTACACAGCCTGCTATAAGCCTGCTGCAAAACCACAAGCAAAACCACCGGCGAAACCAGTTAGCCCGCTCCCAGAACTAACAGTAGGGAACTGCAAGGTAAACCATCTCGTGACATGCCATGGCAAGACGCTTAAGATAAATCATGTCCAAGTAACGGGAACCAACTCCAACGTGTAGTGCGATGCTCTAAAGTTGCCACATTTTTTTCTTCCCTACGGCCGACTATGCCGAGCTTTCATTATTTAACAGCGAATACCTAGTTCAACTGCCAAGCCTGCGAAACCGGCAGCAAAACAGGCATCAAAACCAGTGGCAAAGCCAGCTGTACAATTCACAGCAGAAAGATGCCAGGTAAGTGGTTCCAGAGAGGATGAGACACCTCGAGAAACTAAAAAGGAAAACCTACACGAGCAATTACAACCAACTGCAAATAGTAAACCAAGTAGATTTTACATATTTTTCACACCTTGCCGTAAAATTTGTCAACCCTTGAAGGTAACGTGACGCTGCCAAGTTTCAAGGATTGCGCCACACGAAGCCCATCCATCCCCACCCGTAAGCCCACGCAAGCTTACAAGCCAAAGGGTACATAAGCGATTTAAACATCGGTTTCTTTCACCTGCGGTCATAGATTAGCTGGGAGATCGTCAGACTGAAGTCCGGGCTTCAATCCTACGGATGCCTATCTGAAGGTCGTGTGTTCAAGTCACACTGACCGCACATCTTTTTGTCTCCTCCCTAGGGGACTAACTGGGAGTCTTTGTTTATGTTAATAGCCTTTTTTTTTACTTTTTTATTTGAGCCTGCTCTTATATATATCAGCGTATCATTGTATTTCAGATATTCCATCAACCCTCGCACCGCATAGCCGTGGCAGACGGGGAGTCTTGCACGCTATGGATGGTTTCTCCAACATTGAGGGTTGAATGCACCAGTTGGCACATAGTTTGGGTAACAGAACCCTCGGCGTTCGGAAAGACTCATGTCAACTGGTGGTTCTTCCCGTGTCAGCATTGCAGTCCCAGCCACCAGGCACAGTATGGCCCCAAGTAAGCATCGGGCTGAAATCACTCCGTCTGACGAATTCGGGGCTGTGCCAGAACTAGGACGGCAACCAAAGGCATAACACAAGACAACTTCACAATTGGAACCCACTATTGAGCAAGAGTCCGTGTCGAAACAAGCGTCTCGCTAAAGCTACAACAGCCTCCAACGACGAGAATTATGGTTGGGGCTCCGGGCCGGTCCAACGGCTGCAATACATGTCGACGGCGGAAGAAGGGGGTATGTGGCCCAAACGGATTGGGTTGAACAGGGAGCTGCTGACGCGATGGCACCAAAGTGCGACATGGCCAAGCCGGAATGCTCACGATGCAGAGCATCGAGTCTTGTCTGTGAGGGCTACGCAAGAGATTGTAAATTTGTAAACAGCTACTTGATCGGAAACAACCTCGTGTGTGGAAACGCAAAATCTACGAGACCGCAAGAGCAGACACGGCCCGGACACTTGAGAATACAGGCTGCGACTCCTGAAAACAGCCAAGCTGACATCGCACTCTCTGATTCCCTTGTCAGGACAGCCCGGCAGCAGCTGTACCTTGGGCATCTCTGGGCGGTAATGCTCCCAAAAGACCATCATTTCTTTACAGAATCACGATTATCTGCCCCTGGCTGGTCCGGATTAGTATTGATGTTTTACAACACGGAACCGAGTCTCAGATATGTAACGCTTGCCATGGCAATGGCATGCTTAGCCACAGAGAACAATGATGAGCAGCTGCGACTCAAAAGCCTCCAGACGTACAACTCTGCAGTGCAAGAGCTCGGCTCGGCTCTAAAACAACGACAGGCATACCAACGCAATGGCCTGATAGTGGCCTCGGGGTTAATGGCGTCTTTTGAAGTTTGTTCTCATCCGAAGCGAAACAAAGGTGTTACTGACTGAAAATGCAGCTCGTCTTTGTCTCGATGGACGAACCAAGAGTCCTGGCTTGGAAACACCATATCGGTGGTCAACTCGCGTTTTTTCTCAGCAGAGGGCCCAAATCGTTTCTTTCAGGAGCGGCTCATCAACTATTTGTCGATAGTCGTATCAACATGGTAATTTCGATTGCTATCTGCCGCTGCATACGGAGGAAAGTACCTAATATTCTTCATTTTCCAGGCAATGCTAGCCATTGGCACACGAACCAGATCGCCATTTAGCAGCCACGAGTGGAAGACTATTCCCTGGGATATAAAACCAAAGTCGGCAAAGGACAGGCTTGTGGATATAATGCTCGAGATTCCAACACTCTTGGAACAAATCGCCCAGCTCCAGTCCAGCTCTTGTCCCGCCGCAGTAGGAATTCTTCAACAAAAGGTCATCAGTCGCTGCGTACAACTTGAAAGGGCGATGAGGGTTTGGGCTGCCAAGATGGGCACCGACATTCTAAGGTTTGACTATACATTTATGGGAGAGTGCGTGCCGGTACCGCAGACAGAGGCCGAGTTTGGTCTCCTGCATCTCTCCATCGTATATTGGTTTATCGAGATGATGCTCGTATCCGTCAAGATGTTTGTATCTGAGTTGTGTGCTATGGAGACACCCGAGGCTATGAGACAGTTACAGATGGCAGCCAGAAAGAGTGCGCGCGCCTTGCCACTTCTTTTTGCATCGTCCGGTGGTCTTGCACAGCGCATGTCCGGCTTGCTTGCACTCAGTATTGCTTTGCGATATTTTTTAATTGTAGAAGCACCGGGAGGGATAAGCGACGAGTCTTGCATGCTTCAGAGCTTGCTGGACCGGGACCTCAACGGCTCAACGATTAGATCCCTCTTGACGCGCATGTACGGGGGCCAAGATCCCCTGTTGATAGGGACAGATTATAGAGGGTCGCATTGGCCCGAAAATGTATTGCGCTGGTTTTGACCTTGACTGCAGTTGAGGGTTCATTGTTCTATGGTGACCATGTTCATACTGGCGGGTTTTGGATCTCGCGTCTGCTTTTGGCAAAAGCTATGTACGTAGTAATCCGCCAACTTGCTCTCGAATCTTGTTCTTCCGGCCGGGCTAGCGTTTTCCCCGCGCTAGTTATTTATACAGTACGTCGAAACCGCTTACTTGGGCCCTAGTATTTTGTTGATGTCTTGCTGTATGTATCCAAGACTTTGCAGCAGCCGGGTATTGTCCCCTTTTTAACGCGATTTTTCTTTTTTTTAAAAAAAAAGTCTTTCGCGTTACGATCCCTTTCAAGGCAAGAAGCAATCATCATATCAAGTAGCATATTTTATGCTCTTTCGTGCGAGGTAAATATGGTACAAAAAAATGCGGTCTGGTCAAAAAACGATCCCGCCAGGACTCGAACCTGGAACCTCAGCCACCGGAAAGCTGCGATCTAAGCCATTGATCTACGAGACCATTTTGTGGAGTGTGTGCCTCTCATTGAAACTTATATATGCACTATGCAGCCTTCAAGACTTTAGTGACGGGAGGTTCAATAAGTGCCAAGACCAAAAAACGACGGAAGTTTTCATCGAAGTTACTACAATCGTAGGATGTAGGTGTGTAAAGATGGCTGGGAATGACATTTTTGCGGATGGACAAGGACATTGCCCACGTTGATGCGGTCATGGCAGGGATAGGATTGAAGCCGCGGAATGTGGTGTCTTGGTTGGACGCGACGCGCGGATTTGACAGGGATTCAAGTTCAAATCGTTACGACACATGGCGCGCATTCGTTGTGTGGACGATGGAAAAGCCCCGAGCATGGCAAGATGGCCATTCTTTCATTCTCAAAACTTGACACGTAGCATCGTCGACATGTGGTCACCAAGACGTCACGGCAAACACGGCACAAAGAGCAGCTTTTGCGATGCATCCCATTACCTATCCTACACTCTATCAACTTCAATAACGCTGTCCTGTCCCCGTAACCATGGCGGCTTTACACAAGGCCGGAAAGAACAGTGCCACCCAAGATGCCGCCTTTCTTGGGGGTGCGGGAGTCTCACTCGGGGCTGCGGCCGCGGTCGGGGTTGGCACGGGGTTCTCCTCCGAGTCCGCTTCGGCCGGAGTCGGGCTGGGCACCGCGGGCGCGGCGGTGCTCTCGGGGTTCTTGGGCTCCTTCTTGCCGCCCAGGTCTCCCAGATTCCCCAGAGCCCCCAGAGCCCCCAAGAGCCCCTGGGGAGTGCGCTTGCGCATGCTCGTCATGAACTTGTCAAACTTTTCCGTCTCCTCCCTGGTGAGGCCGAGGGCCGCCTTGTTGCTGTGAAGAATATGGATCGCCTTCATTTGGCGGTCGTCCATCATGGCCGTCGAGGCATCAGCCGGAGACGCAAGGGCAGCGCCGGCAAAGAGGGAAAGGGCAAGGGCAACAAAGCTCGACTTCATTTTGGCGGATTTTGTGTTTCGTGATGTGTAGAGTGGTAAAATGAATGTGTGTAGTGTGCTTTTGAGGATGTCGAGAAGAGTGCGTGTGAGACGTTGTTTGGGGTTGGTGATGCGGTTTTCCAATGCCAAGATGCAGGGTGCCAAGACTGTTCTTTATAGTTGTTGCGTGTTCCAGGTCCCTCTTTGCGTCCCCTACTTCGACCCTTATGTCTTATTATCTGGTGGTGCAACATGCTGAAATGGAATGTAGTAAACGCCCCAGCCCGAGTTCACGCTGACGTAGCGGCTTCCGCAGGGGCGCTGGGGTAAAGACGAACCTAAACCTTGTGCTTGCTGTAGATACTGGCATTTTAAATTCGCGGCCAAAACGTGACAGGAATGCAGAGCGACTACGTGATGCTGCTGGTTCGTCAATGCATTGTATGGGTTGCGGGGAGTGACGATCGTCCAAGTCATTTCTATAGTCGTTTGCCCGATCGGCTGTTGTCTCATTGACCTGCGTGCCGTGTTGCCGTAGCCCCTTTACGCGACGCCAATGATGGTCCTGTTGATCAATCCATGAAAGGGTTGGGGCACATGTAAATGGTAGTAACATGAGGATCCATTCCAGAACGGCAAATCAGGGCGCATATTGACTTGGTGCTGCGTACCGTAGTAAACTACTAGTTTGCTAGTTTATGGGGTAGTTTTCCATTGTTGCACTATCATGTTCCTTGGTTGACTGTGTGGTTACAATGCACCATGTGGTTCAACCGTCCTGTCAAGGGAGAACTAAGCCCATGTCGCTACTATCGTGGGGAAGAGGGGGATAGTAGACGAAGAGCTGCTCCATTATCTAAACTAGCTGCGTACCTCCATCCCTTGCTGCTTTCCATGTACTACTGTAGCTGTGTATGTGCAACATAACTCGTTGTAGACGGCTATTACTAACACTCAGCTGCCATTGCTTGGGATTTGGCATTTTGAACTAGTTGTTGTTGCGTCCAAGCATTGTACTTGTTGCCAAGAGGAGGAATGCTCCCATGTTCGCTCTGTCGCGTAGCATCACAACAACTTCGGTACGTCTGCTCACTTTTGCAATGCACTGAAATTATCCCGCGCCCACGGCAGTCGTACCATAACGAATTTTCAAGTAGCTTCCGACCGCTTGCGCTGCTGATAGCACCGTGGGAATCTCGTCCCTTGGATTACAGGCCATTAGGTAACACTTTCCAATTTGTAAAGCGACCGTCAGTCTGGCTCCATCATGTCGTTTTCGATGAATGACGTATAGCTTTCAATAGGCTGCAATTTGTACTCTGGGGAAGACACAGTGGTGATGTGATGAGCCATGCCCCAGATCCTGCATGCATTCGCCTACACAGTCGCGGATTGTAATTCTGACCACAAAACTATAGGTAATAGACGGAGTTCTCCATGATGCTAGTAACAGGCCGCAGCAAATCAAGGGCTAATTAAAGCTCTCGAGTGGCACCAAACACCAGGATGCAAAAACGATAAACGGGGCACTCATAAGCTGTCTGTTGTTGCATTTTATTGCTCTAGGTCTTGTAGCTGTATGCGTTTGTACAGAAAAAGGACATCCAAGATATTGTATACTTTGTTTTGGTCTTCCTTCCCTGAATGTGCGAGTACCTTGGTCGACCAAGCGCGCTATTCCCTGCAATTCGCTTTGTTGTACATTTTACAGATTTCTTGGTTTCTGTCTGACTTGATTCTCTTTCCTCTCATCTCATATATCTCATTGTGTAAGAAAAGTTTACTATTCTTCTTTTGTTTTTCGTTGGGTTAAAATAGCCACTCTTAAGGCTATTATCCAACTAAAGTATATTAAACAAGCTGCGATATACTAGTTCTAGAACTCCAACTTCTTATTATCGTCTTTTAAATAGGCTTTAATATGATGTAAACTATTTCTATAGTTATTTTTGTACTTTAATAGTATTAGCTCTATTGATATTTCGGTGGAAATTTGACAGAGTACACTGCACAGAGTAAAAAATTAAAAATACATAACAGATTAGCGTAAGGTATTCTTCGAATAGCCCTTCGTTTTCTTCTATAATTAATCTCTTTATTATATAAGTAACTATACTTTGCTACACAGGTTTCCAAATGTTATTCCACGTGGTATACACTAGAAATACCACAGCCACTAATTATCAACACTACTCTGACCCGGCGTAAAAGAAAGAGAACTTTTTAAATGCTTAAATATCAGAGTCTCAAAAAGAACTACCCCTCGAATAGGTAGGGGCCTGTTGCGCTTTGATTACACTGTTTATGAAATTGAGAGTAAGTAGTTGTCTGTGATTAACTTGGTAGGTTTTCCGTTTTATTCTTGGTCGTCGAATTAAAGAACTCATACAGGGTAGGTGGGGTGACGTGTAATGCAACAGACGTCAACTGGTGTATATAGTTGTTGCTCTGTAGTATCCAAATCTGTAGCCTGATGTGTTTCATGACTATAGGTTCAATGTTCTGTCTCATCTCAGCTTGCTATAGTAGTGCACATGAAGATGGTAAAAGTCTGAGGGAATAGACGCCCGTGGCACGCATCCTAGGAACAAGAGACCTTCAAATTTCCGGCAAGGCAAACTTATCGACTAGCCAAGCGATGCCTAAGAAGCCTGCTAAAGCTTGTACCAGTCTGACATCCGCACTGCTGTTATGTAACAAAGTGGAAAATATCGGCCTGTCAAGGGAGATGATTGCCACGGAGGAATTCTCAAGTCACCCAAAGGATTGATGGCCCACCTCTTCCAGAACCAGCTCATTTAGCAGCCTAACCATGGTTAGTCTCGCGACGGCGGACAGTCGGCATAACTACAACCGAAGGGATGCGGTGCCCTTGATGATCCGCTTGATCGACGTTGGGGACAATACTCGACATTGGTAAGCCAGCACTTTAGTTGGTGACGGGAAATGAGTTCAATGTTGGCGCGCTCACTCAACAGCAAACAGAACCCTCTGGAATGCGTGTCCACTAACCTGCTCATCTTCACAACAATCTTGAATCTACATTCTGTGGTAGGCGGTGCATAATCAGATGAGCAACCGGCTGCTTGATTACTCTGCCTCCTCGTAGAGTATAAGAGGTGTCATTGCCACCAGAAACCTCGGGCATATCATTCTGACATCTATCAATAGTACTGCTGTTTTTGACGTATTAAGGTTATGGGCTGCTTTACGCATTTGTTGTAGGATCTGTCACGGGGACAGGACAGCTTTTGAAAACCTCTCACCACAGGTTTTCCACGCTTAGCAGATATTCGTCACCCTGTATTGCTAACCGGCAAAGATGGAAAACGTCAAGTCCGTCTAGTAGCGGATGTGACGACGGCTAGGTTCGTGGAACGGCCCGTGTCGTAAATACTTCGTGACTTCCGCCTAAGAGCGGTTTTGAAGCGTCGTCTTCTATGTGAACGGCCCTCTTCATGGCCAATCTTTTCCAAGAATGGAGCTAACAAGGCGTAGACGGGCATAAAAGCTGTCTTTTCCCCATCTTTTCTCTGTAATCTGCTCTGTTATTCTTGGTACAGAGCAGCTGTATAGACAAAGGTGCTGGTTCCAAAGGCGAAAAAGAGCAATGCGAATGTCACCGCCAATAGTGGAATATGTCATCTCGTACAAGTTTTCTCTGCTGATGGTGTAGTTGTACCACACTAGGAGTCCATCCAGTCAAGGGTATCCCGGCAGGCGTATTGTATCGGCTGTCGAGCTGTTGCATCCTTCTTTTGCGACCAGTCAGTCTAGTCGCAGTACATTAGCCGATTACCATTATGAGCTTTCTTGAATCAACGCAATACCGCCTCTAGTAATGGCCAAGTATTACTGCCATGTCGTTGCGATGTATCAGGCCTGTAGCCCTCACCGCCGATTAGGGCAAATAATGGAGCAGTATCCTTGTTGTATCGCGATCGGGCCGCAGGGTGCACCCTTGATGCCGGCTTAGCCGGACATGGTGCAAGAAGGAGCAGGAGGTGTCTGTCCTTCCTACACACGTCACCGCACCGGATGGAATGCATCATTCGTAATAACTCGGCACTGATTTTGGCAGTCAATGGCTCGTGAAAAGCAGCCAGAGCTGGTCTCTGGTCGTCAGTAGTGTCAAGACAGGCGAGTCCTGCCATAATGTAACGGGACATGTAGTGACATGTTTAGAACTAGCATTGTCAAGATGCTCTTGTTGGGCGGACTGTATGCACTCAGTAGAGGAAGTGCGGCATTTTTTAATATAACCAATATGAACTGGAGACTATCCTGTCCTCGGCATGTTTCGCTAAAGACGAGGTCGCGCGCACAATCAATGGGCTTTAACTCTTCACGTGGCATCGGTGGCAGGGCGTTGGATGTTGCTTCTCTGGAAGTTAGTTGCCAACGGGTACACAACAGAGAGTCGTGAAGCGGAACCAACAAAAGGGTAATTCCAAGAGTACATACGTAGTTTTATGACAGGTAACATGGCGCTTACGGCACGAACCGTCCTGTGAACCTGACGGCGGTATGCAAGAGCTCGAGGCCTAGCTGGCCTGGTAAAGGAAATTAGCTAGACAGAGCGTTGGGAGCTGTGAAGACGTGGTGAAGAGGTCTCGGTTACCAATGCAATGGAACCCGGTGCTTGTCTACAAAAACGGGCCCGAGACTGCTAGGGTTGTAGGCTTATTGCTGCCTCAAATTATAAAAAGGTCATCCGCCCCAAGCGCCTGGGAGAGCCTTGAGGAAGACCAAGGCCCTTTGATATCAAAGCAAGTACTTCGTTTCAAGCTCTTGTATGTTAAGCCCCTGTCAAGTCTCCGGATCCCGTTGGTTTCGTCATGGAAAAACAAAGATTGAAAGCTCAACTTTCATCTCTACGCGTGCCGCTTTTTAGTGTTCCCTGGCCAGAACAGTGCTCGAACAAGGCGGAGGTTATTGAAGCGAGGATGATGAAGTGGGCTGATGAGCATAATCTGCTGGTGACTAACGAATATCGCAATCGTGTGATACGCACGCGTTACGGCCTGCTCGCGGCGCGATGCTACCCAAACGCTGGAGATGAGTTACTCCAGGTCATTGCAGATTACTTGGTGTGGTTTTTTCTCATCGACGACTTGTTTGTTGATCGTGTGGAGGTAGCTACTGACGAAACCATACGCAATTTGACGGCCATGGTGGATGTTCTTGATCTCAACGTTGCTGGGTCACCGCCAGTATTCGGCGAGCCAGCGTGGCTCGATGTCTGTCAGAGGCTGCGACGTCTACTGCAAGCCGAAACCTTTGAGCGATTCGCCCAAGGAATGCGGCTGTGGGCAACGACTGCGGCGCTTCAGATCCTCAACCACCTGCGACCGACATCTGTCGGCATACGAGAGTATCAAACTATCCGTCGTCATACAAGTGGAATGAATCCCTGCACTTCTCTGGCAGATGCCGCCAACAAGGGCTCAGTTCAAGCTTGCGAGTTCTATGATGCAGATGTGCAGACGCTTGTCCGTCAAACCAACAATATTGTCTGCTGGGCAAATGACATTCAGAGCCTGCGTATAGAAATTCACCAGCCTGGTCAATTTAGAAATATGGTCACAATATACGCTCAGCAGGGCCAGTCTTTACAGGATGCTGTGGAAACCACAGCTACTCGTGTGAATAAAGAAATTGCCAGCTTTTGCGAGTTGGCGAATGCTTTTACGGCCCGGCCTATTAGTGATGAGCTACACGGTTTAATCGACGGACTCAAGTACTGGATACGAGGTTACCTGGATTGGGTCGTGCATGACACGCTGCGATATGCGGACCAATTTATCGAGAGTGACGCCGATGATCGTCGCTTTGAGCACCAGACCTCTCGCTGCTAAACAAAAGTTGCTCCTCTGTGACTGAGTCAACGAGCAGCTTGGTTTAGATAAGAAAGTAATACCGGGACAGTCTCACGCGGGCCTTTGTCCACAGGATGGACCGTTTGTGACAAGGGCTCGGAAAGAGGGCTTAGAGCAATAGTTCAATTCAACTAATAACAGTCTTTGGTATCAAAGGTCCTTGGTTTTTCTCAAGGCCTCGGTCGCCAAAGACGTCTTTAAATACAAGAAATCGGTGAGGGACTTTGCCCTAGGTCTCGTGACCGTAGCCCTTGTGTGACCAGCCATTTCCGTGTAACAATGTATCAGGACTTGGTCATGCTTTACAATTGCCATCTTCTTGCTTGAAGGTGGTTGTCAAAGGCATTGCGAAAGAAATGCTCGCGCAGAAGAGGTCTGTAGGAATTAGCGGCGGAGGCACAGAATTACACAGAATCCTACACAAATAAACAATTACCTGACCTCTTTTACGCCAAGAGGGGGGAATAAGGATTACAGTGCTCTGACAAGGGTATAATTGTACTCAGTAGGCTTGGAGTAACATGACTCAATTCATCTAATAACAGTCTTTGGTATTAAAGGTCCTTGGTTTTTCTTGAGGCATTATTGACCAAAGATCTCCGTAAATACAAGAAGTCGATGAGGGACTTTGCTCCAGGTCCCGTGATCGTAGCCCTTGTGTAACCGTGTGATATTGGACCATTTTCGTGTGGCAAGTGCAGTGAGAAACCAAGCATAGGGGAGGATAAAGGAGCGCAGCGTGAGTGACATGGGTGAATCAATAGTTCCTCGACCTGTCTATAATCTTTTCCAACAATCTTTGCGAACCTTGACGGCGAAAGGCTACAAATGTAGCCAAGTGAATCGCAAGTCGGAAGCTTTAGGGACAAGTGACTGCTATACCAGCATGTCCTTCCCGATGGCAGCATTTACAATACATCGGCATTAAAGAGGGCATTACAGAGGCGTTGATACGCCCGAAGGTATCTATTGGGGATTCCGACAAGGGAGTATCGCATATTGAGGCCTGTGATAATCATGGATGGACTCGTAGAGACGTATGCCTTCATGACTACATGTCCATGGTAAGCATCAGGTGGGAAAATAAACGGACGGCACTCCCGGGAGAGGCATCTTTTCTGGAACAACTAACATTTACATGATTTACACAAGTATTAATGCGGCAAGGTAAGCACGCTACGGCGTGCCTTGAAGGATGTCAACTGGTCTGAGCATCGACTTTAAAGACGCAGAAGATGGGAAACGCTCCGATTGTTGAGCCCAAAACGAGGATTATCGTCAGGGGCCCCTAGAACTTGCAGGGGCCCCGACCGACTATAAAAGGGGTCAAATTTGCGGGATTTTTCTTCAATCAACTCGGTTCTCTCGTCATTATGGTCAATATAAAGCTATCAGTTGAGGCCCTGGAAAGCCTCCTAAATAAAGTCATTTTCCACTATGAAAAATTGCCGTTGTAAACTCAACATCAATGGCAAAAAGTATGTCAACAGATACGTAATCTCGTTCATTATATATAAGCTTCATGAACGTCAGAATGAGCCAAGACGTTTAAAGAACAATAGCAATTTACACAGCGTAATAAGGCTATTTTCGGAGGCCTGCGAGCGTCTTGAGCGAGCAAATTTTCTGATGGTGACAATGACTGCGGAACTTGTTGAGAGCCCTGAAAATCCGGCAAATTGACCCTGAAGACCGCTGCCGTGACTCCCAATCCAAGTCCTAATTTGAGCCCTAGAAAAAGCAACTATCGTGACCAACTTGATCATCACCTTTTCACACAACACAAGTGCCTCGCTACGACTTGACCCTTTAGACTCACGGTGAAAAAAAGAATGAATGGTGAATTTGATGCTGCAATTGTTTGTGGTCTACTCGCTATCAGCGTGAATGGCAAGAACCTCATCACTGCCATCGGCCGCTGACTCACCGCCTAGAATAGCATTGCGAAGCTCCATGGCTTCCTCGTTTGCCTCTGGTTCTGTCACGCCTCTTTCTCCTTGCTGCCATGTAATAACGAACTATATGCTGCCTATCCAAAACAGGGCGTCACAATATTCCAATCTATATTTCAAAGAATGGTCTACCAACCTATCAATGTCACATCACGACACCAAGACAGTCGTCACCCCTAGCTCAGTATACAGCTCTATGAGACGGGTATACCTGCATGGCCAATAACGGAAACGGCGCAAGCTCATGATACTGGTGAAAGACGTTGCAGCCAGTACACAGGAGACCCGCCCTTTCCTCCATTGCCCGATTAATCTCGACAATGGCTCTGAATCGAATGGCCGTAAACAGCGGCAGGTTCGTCGCGGGCAACGCCACCGCCAAGGATACAAAGGCCGAGTACTTGTACAGCAGGAAAACAAGCACCGCAGGGTCCCTCTCGCTAATGGCTACGTAGGAAGAAGCTTCGTTTCGGTTGTACCACGATATAAAGGGGTGGATCAAGCGGTACTGAGTTGCGGCCGGCACGTCGGCGTCCAGCTTGTCGTCCACCAGCCTCAACACGTCGCGCAGCTGTCGAACCACGGCGGCTAGATGGAGATTGTGCCGCAGGCAGTTCGATAGCTTGTTCAAAGCCTGCACTCCCTCGGCTAGCAGAGTGGCCACATTTTGAGGCCTTGGCCGCGGTTCGTCGTGGGTGTCTTGTAGCCGGTGCAGGCGGTCGTAGTCGAAAAGATGGCGAAACGCAGACTGCTCTGACCAGTGCTGCATCCGCGCAGCTACCTACGCAACGGGTTAGAAAGGATCCGGCTACTGGGGCGTGTAGTCCTCTTACAAGGACTATACTTTTTGTCACTGTCATGACGGCACGGCTGTTTCAGGGGTGTTAGCATCACGGGAGGATGTCCGCGGTGTGTCGAGGAACAAACGCACTAATCGGCCATGATGAATGAGCAGCCGAGATACGCGCTCAAGATTGCATCCGCGTTGCTCTTGGAAAACAGCTGTATCTCTCTGCTCAGCCCGTGGAGAGCTAGAGCGCGGTATCTTGCGCCATCGTTGGCCGCGTCCTGGGACTTGGTCAAGACGGCGAGCCGCTCGGCAGACGTGGCCGCAAGCGTGTGCGCCACAAAGCCAAAGCTCGTTGCCAGTTGTATCATTCTATCGGAAATCCCAGTTAGATGTCTTGTGATGCGTCCCAACAGCTCAAGCTTGGTCGTACATTCGCATCTCACCCCACAAGAGGCACATGTTGCTCGTGCCGCTCAAGGCGAGCATCCCATCGACAAGGGCCATGTGGTACAAGTACCGCAAGTCTGCCAGCGGCATATTGTGCCAGCTCGGTGCTGCGGCTATGGCTAGACGCGGGAACGGCGGTTTGCCCGAGCGCTGCCACTCATGGCAAGCCTGTTGAATGATATCGGGCCACGCCAGGGTTGCGTCGGCGCCTGGGCTCGCTGCGTCACGGCGGCCGACAAGATATACGCATTCCCGCCGGCTGCTGATGCATTTTTGACTACCAAGGGCATTAGTTGGGCAAGTTTCCTCATGCCGCGCTTACCAGCAGCGTCAACTTGCCAATTTGGTTGCAATTCGTCACACTTGACATGTCGGCGTTTGCATGTCTGGCAGCCCCGTGTGGACTTTCGGTGGCTCTGGCGCAGAACATGTTGAACTGGCGGCATCACCTTGGGAGTTTTTTTGCAACAGCAGAATGGACTTCTAGTTGAGCAGAGGTAAAGTTGTTCCTGGTGGAAGAGGTCAGCGAGGATTAGTCGATGGCGTTCCGGCCGGCAGCGCAGTCCAAGGACCAAAGATATGGCGACGTCGGTCGTCGGTACCTGCAGATGGAAGCGGCAAAGAGGCCAACAACCGGCTTTTGCGCAGCCACACATGATTCCTCATCTATTTCCCTCAGGCGCGGGAAATGATCCGCGCTGGCTGTCAGCAGGCGCCTTGATTGGGTGAGACTTTGGGCGGCTCATGCAGCAATACATATGCAGCATTGCAGATTGGGAGGCTCTGCAAACCAAGGATCCACTGTTGGCAGCGATTATAACAGAAAGAATATCACGTAAGAATGTAAATGTGGTATCATTGATATTCTATATACCGAGTCGCATCCGCCCCTCGCCCTCTCATGTGCCAACCTTTTTGCCACCATCAGGCAGCTGCGCCTTGAACAGCACATACGGGTGCTGGCGACGCTCAGTGCCCGGGTAGAAGCCGGGCATGAGATGGACCTGGTTCACGGTAAAGTACAAGGAGCCGTCCCAGCCGACGCTCAGGGTATCGACCCAGTTGATCCTAGGATCGCGCAGCAACGTCTGGACCGTCGCGTTGCCGGGCGCGTAGGACACGATGGCCTCCTGCTCGACATGGCCCGTGTAAATGATGCCGTTGCTGTCCGTCTCCATGCCGTCCCCGACGCCCTTCTGGCCCTTGGCCGACACGCTCGCCTGCACAACCAGCTCGCTGTGTGCGTCGCGCGCGCGCAAGGCCGCCGTCGGCACCGACCAAAGCTCCCGTCCGCTAATGACGCTGAAGTAGAGGTCCTTGCTGCGCGGCGCGAGTTAGCAACGCCATTGGTCTTGTGCCGGCAGTCGTGTGTAAGGACTGGAAATGTCTACATGTACGTACCCATCGGCGCTCAGGGCGATGCCGTCGCTGCCGACCGTGGCTCGGCTGTACTGGTTGGAGGATCCAAACATGACGGGGCTGCCGTGGACAAAGGGCAAGAACTGCTGCTGCGGGCGTAGCCGTGGATCATTGTCCAGGTGCCGCCAGCTCTCGCCGCTCGTCAAGTCGAGAATGACGAGACCGTTGCGGCCCTCGAACGAGGAGTCGGTAATGTAGGCAACGCCCTCCTCGCCGCCACCGCTCAGCCCGGAAAGGCCCGGCGTCCGGTCGACTCGTATGTCGTTGAGGAAGGAATCTCCGTAGACGACGTTTCCTGGAAACGTGTAGTTGCGGATGATTTCGTTGGTGCTCAAGTCGACAGAAACGACCTTGGGTCCCCCCGGAACCGCGTTCAGGAGCACCGAGGTTTGCGGGTCAATGGCTCGGCCGGCATCCAAAATGTACAGCACGTTCTTGTTGTCGACAACCACGCTCTGACAGCCTATAAAGTAGTCGGCGTAGTTGGCCGACGTTGGCGGATTCGTGCTCATGTTGAGTGCTCCCCCCGGGGGGTGTTGATCTCGACAGATGGGTAGGGGACCTCGGAGCCATCAGGCATGAGCTCGGCGACTTGGAACTTGTACGGCGTCTGTATCGTGTTGGTATTGTTTGCATCCAGACATGCTGGGTAGGTTGAGAAGAGGCGGCTCTCGCGCGATACCGCGATGCCGGTCGGCATTTGCCCTGCCGGGGATTGTTAGTCGTGCTTGGGCCCAAGGCATCACTCGTACTGCAGTACTGCACACATGGGGAGAATTCATGAAACATTTGCGCCGACGTACCCGTATAGTAGTGGGCAATCTCCAAGGGGGGTCCGTAGATTCCCGGGTCTGTGAGGACTCGTCGTTCGGCCGTGGCCGCCCAGGCTAGGGACAGTGCCCAGGTGGCGAGACTCATTGTTCTGTTTCCCATTTTCAAAACGTCTGTCCCAATCATGTTCAAGATGAAACAAGCACTACGACGCGGCGCTTCGAGCGACAGGCTCTATTCAAATACCACGCGTTCGGGACCAAAGGCGGAGATAGCTCAAATCCGATCATCGTCTGATATCCACAAATTAGACCTAGCACGCCATCAGGCTCGACCTTTGCATTGACAAGAGTCAATTGTCCATCATGGATAATAACAGAAAAGAAAGTAGAAGGGGCATGAGAGACAGGCTGTCGCATTGAAGCTACGTCATGATGGCTTCGTATTGCAGCCAGACGCAGCCGATCTCGGACGCGTCTCTTGCTGCAGCGTTTAAAGAAGAGTGTTTTGCGACATGGCCCAGCTGATAATCGCGTGGTTTTGACTAATAAAAGACGGCCGATCAAAATCTACCTTGTATTGACAGCTACCATTATTAATGTCGTTGGTTTAAGCTGGTAGAATGCATTAATAAGCCATGAATGCATTGAATTAAGTAAGCATTTTCCGTGGACCGGACGCTTTACTCATCATCTCGCCTTTCAGTAGATATATCATGCTAGTATGAATCTAGCTGGTAATAGTAAAACATGAAGATGTGAGAATTGCATCAATAATGGACAATCAACTATAAAACTGCACTTGAGAGCAAGACCGCATTTGGCCTCCTTGTTCTGCATGCTCGGCACAACTCATGTCTGTGAACCATGCTAGTGCCCTTGTCAAAACAGAAGTGCAGTTGCTGAATGCGATAGTGTCAACAGTAATCCGCATCCCTGGCTTCCCGTACGCATCAGTCGTTCACGCGTCCTCCAAGTTTCATGACACAAGTTTCACATGTTTTCCCATAGTTGCGCCACCATGAACCAAGCAATTTCTCTCCTCAATGACGGACGAGCTGCCTTGGGAAAACATTATTCATTTCATGGATGCAATTTGGTATCCAAAGTGCCATTTTTCTGCCTCTGAATCGAGGCGCATGAGTCGTTGAAGCCGCAGCCCAAGTATCGTCAGTTGCTCGTGACGAACCCAGACCAGACTGTTGATCTGCCCATACACAAATGGCAGTTCAACAATGACATCTAACTGGTGAGGAGCACACCGTGTGGTCAAAGGATGTAGAGGAAATGTTTCGCTCATGCGGCCCGAGGCGTTTGCTCGACACAGCCTAGAAAGTGTCACAACTTCAGACCAACGTGAAACATGCAGAGAGTTTAGTGGCCGAGGCACGGGGTTCCGTGATACAATGCCAATGGATGAACGGCGTGGTTGTTTCAACACGCATCAAGGATATAAGCGTACCGATCTCCAAATGAGTGCCGTGCAGCCACGCGTTCTCAGATGAAATACACTGCGTGAAGAGTGCATGAAAAGAGCACTACTCCAACTACTCGTTTTGAAGACTTGCCACGAACAAGACGACTTGGCTCTTGACCATACCTATAGTTTGGGCTCGCCGACGTGGTCGACCGTTCTGCTTGCCAAGCCGTGCAATATCTGGTGGCTGCCTCCCACTACAAATACGGTATCAAAAGTCACCGCCTCGTGCAATCAAGATGATGGTGCCAAGACGTTGCATGTTGTCCGCATACGCAAGTCGATGCTGAGCGTCTTTCATCACCTCTGATTCGCTGCACGAAGAGTAGCGCTGCCAAGAAGCGCAAGTACAAGCATACCATACACTGTATGAAACCTAGACATACATCGTCCGTGGCAGATCTCGCCAGATAGCACTTGGCTCCGGATTTATCGGGCTTATATTGGTTGCGAACGACGGCATCTCCACTGACATCCGATATTGTGGTTCCGCCAAGGTCGGAACAATTGGCACAAGTGGACTGCCATCCGAGTGCAGGGACGCGTGGCTCTTTAACCTTCTACGAAGAATCGCCCGAGGGCGGGTTCTTGATGCAAGCTTAGTTGTTTGGTGGTGGCTGAGTTGCCGCGTATGTGTTTGGCTGACAATTCGAGTCAGACGAGTCCGTTGCTCGCCCAAGCCTTGGGGGCAAGGCGTACACTCGTGAGTCGTGCGGCCTTCTCAGTGCTGTGATTTGGGTGGTCGGACATGCGGGAGGGTTGCCAAAGCCGGTTGTTTCTACATGCGCCCCAAGCCACGAGAATAACATGTCAGTCTTTGCGGGCGAGGCGCCTCGAGATGCCCTACAAGATGAGCCAACTAGTCGTGGGCATTCGGGTCCAGTCTGGTGCTGAGAGAGACGAATTCACGACATGCACGAAACATATCCCCGAGATTCCGCTTCTTTACTTCTGCCCCGAGTCTTGGCCAGTAGAGATGCAGACGTAACGCGGAGGCGATGAAAGTCTTGGCCGCCAAGGCTCGTCTCAAGTCAGCGGCTGATGTGCGTGTTCTGTCACCCATGACAAACCACATCGGCCCCGGATTCCAAATAAGCATATATAAGATGTGGCGGATCACCTTGCCTCAGCAGACGGCCAGACCGGGTCAGTAATTCTCGTCCCACTGTTTGAACAGAATGCAGATACCCTATCCGTCACTTGCGTTTGTGGGTTTAGTCTCGTTCCTGATACAAAATACCTATGGTTTGTGCCTCACTTTCCTTTTCTTACTTTGGCAAGGGAATGTCCACGGTTGTGTTGACACGTCTTGTGCCTACAGGTGAATCACTCCGCAATGACGACCATCGTGAGGTGTTCCGCCTCCACGGGGTAGAGTACTCGGACTTTATACCAAGAACAGCCTCCCAAAATGTGACAATGTCCTTCTTTATCGGCAACGCGCAGCCCAACAAGGTCATCTTGGATCTACAGCGCAACGACGATCTTTTCTTACACCCAGTGATTGTACGCCATCTTGACTCGGACGGAACCGTACAGTCGGTTGATACTGTACCGGCAGGCAGCCACCTGGCGTTTCGCGGCACAACGCTGTTGCAACAAGAAGGAGGTAGACAGTCGGAGACACTGTCGCCTTCGGGATGGGCAAGGATGTCGTTCATCGTCAGGGACGGGGAGCAATTAGGCGAAGGCGCATTCAGCATTGACGGCGTCGAATATCATGTCGTCACAGACTCGACCTACCGAAGAACACGATCCGACGGGGAGCCGGACATGTCGATGGAAGACGGGGGCCCGTACTTGGTGGCATGGAGAGAATCCGCACAGCGTCCACACGACGGGCATGAACTCAGGAAGCGGCAGCAAGGGAACTCGACATGCTCCGTGTCCGAACTCGACTTTAATCAGATTCACCTGGATCTGGCCACGGGCGACAAAGACTTGGTGGGACGCCAAAGCGGCGGCTTGAATGGTCTGGATCTCGGAGGACTGCTTCGATCGCCGCCCAATTGCCCGACCTCGCGGCAGATTGCACTCCTTGGAATTGCCACGGACTGCTCCTACACGGGCCAGTTCAACTCTTCGGACGAGCTTCGCGAGCATGTGCTTTCAATTGTAAATACTGCGTCTGGGGTGTACGAACGGAGTTTCAACATCTCGCTGAGGGTGCAAAACCTGACCATAAGCGACCGAAACTGCCCGAGCAGCAGCGGTTCAAGCTCAACACCGTGGAACCTGGGCTGCAGCAGCCAAGTCGACATCTCGGGTCGACTCCAGCGCCTCACCGACTGGAGGCGCGGCGTCGGGGTGGACGGCAACGCCGTCTGGTCGCTGTTTAGTGCATGCCAGTCGGGCCAAACCGTCGGCATCGCGTGGATTGGGACGGTATGCAACGGAGCGAGTGGCCGCTCGGGGGGAACACCAGGAGCCAATGTCGTGATCAGGACGCGATCCGAATGGCAGGTCCTGGCACACGAACTCGGGCACAACTTTGGGGCCGTCCACGACTGCACGGCAGACTGCAACTCTGGATCCTCGGAGCGGTGCTGCCCGCTCAGCGAGAGCAGTTGCAACGCCAATGGGCGGTTCATCATGAACCCGGCGGCGACGACCAGCATGACGGACTTCTCGCCGTGCACCATCGCGGCCATCTGCACGGCCATGGAGCGCAACCTCGTCCGCACGTCGTGCCTGTCGGGCAACGAGAACGTGACGACGATCTCGAGCGGCGTGTGTGGCAACGGCATCGTCGAGCCCGGCGAGGAGTGCGACTGCGGAGGCGAAGAGGGCTGCGGCGCCAACAGTCAATGTTGCAATCCAACAACGTGCCGGCTCGTCGACGGCGCCGTGTGCGATCCCTCCAACGACGGGTGTTGCACGTCGCAGTGCCAGGTATCGAGCAGCGGCAACGTCTGCAGAGCGAGCATCGGCCCCTGCGACCCGGAGGAGGTGTGCAACGGGTCATCGGCCTCGTGCCCGACGGATACGCGCCTCCCGGATGGACAGTCGTGTGGCGATGGCAGCAACGGCACCACGTGCGCCTCGGGACAATGCACGTCGCGCGGCATGCAGTGCAGCCTGGTCTTGTTCAACTCGACGAGCCGGTGGGGGAGCGTGTCGGCATGCGATGGCAACGGCTGCCAGATGAACTGCGCGCTCGCAGATTCGGGTTCGTGCCAGGTCACGGGCGCCGACTTCTTGGACGGGACGCCGTGCAGCGGCTCTGGCGGAGGCTCTCTGTGCTACAGCGGCGAGTGTCGCGCGGCGAGGGGTGGCGGCGGCAGTGGCGGCGGCGGACGCAGCGTGTCGTCGTGGATTGCCGGCAACAGGGCCCTTTTCATCGTGATTGTGGTCATTGGGTCTCTTCTCGTGGTGCTGGCGGCGTGGTGTTGTTTTGCGTGTGTGCGGCGGAGAGTGGCTCGGAGTCGCAAGGCGGAAACCAGCCAGGCGAGGATGGCAGCTCTGCGCCAGGCGCCAGGCGCCGCCCCAGGTGCCGCGGCAGGCTCAGTGCTCGCTCCAGGCCCAGGTCCCCTGTCTGGGGCTCCGCAGATGCAGTCGGCCCATGCAGTCCCGCCTGGAGCCGTCTATCCCACGCCTCCGACACGCCTCTCCCGCACCCGGACCCTTACGCACCGATATGCTTAGACCATGATTCATGTCGACATGTCTGATGATGATGTAGCGAGAAATATACCCTGATTGTATATAGAATTGATGCCGTTCCGCCCACCCGTTTCTTGCACATGTCGTGTCGTGACTTGGAGTCTGGAGACAATATGAACCGTTGACCCTAACCCTTGAGACAGTGGCGTACCGAGTCTGCCGACGAGGGCCGCCAGATGCCCACCGGGAGATGTGCTCGGTCAAATTCATTGGCCCATGCCGCCACGCAAAACGGCAGGTGCTCAACAAATCAATGCCACGTGAATTGGCGCCATGATGACAAACCAGCCAGTTGACGTCTCCACGCCCCACCGACCAAGCAGCCATCCGAGGTTGAGACTCGAGAGGGTGAGTTGACATGTCTGAGCATCTCAGCATAAGCTCCCTTGGCCCTCATCAACAGATCTTGGTAAATACCTTCTGAATATCGTTCTCCTTACAAGCCGGCGAGCGCAGACATGAACAACGACATGGCCGCACGGGATGCAGCGCTGGCTTATGAGCCAATAGCTGATGTCAATATTGGCGGCAACCACCTCATGTCGATACTGTCGGCGCGCAAGTATCCTGTTCCGACTACCCAAGACGTCCACGCCAAAGAGAAGGATAACGCTTTCCTCCAATCCTTGTCATTCGTATTCGATGTCGACCACGGGACTGAGAGCCCTGCCGGCTTGCATGGGGCTGGTCCAGCCGAGGCGCTCAACTGCTTCCTCGACGGTCATAACCAGCCCACCACATATAGACGACAAGGCCAATCTACTGCATCGCCTGCTGGCGAATCCACTGCGTCAAAGAAACGAGGCAGCGATGATGGGCAAGGTCCGAAGGAGGTGAGTGGCCATGGCCTGATCAAGCATCGTCTTTGTGTGAGACAACGTGCTTACCGGGGTATTTTTGTCTCGGCTATAGAGGAGGAAGAAACAGATACGCGAGGCCCAACGAGCCTATCGGCTGCGCAAAGAATCCAGAATCTCCTTCCTCACCAAGAGGGTCTCTGAACTGGAGCAAGTCATTGAAGACATGAGCACCACCGTGACCACGTTTAGCGATTCTCTTCTTCAGTCTGGCGTTCTCGCGCCTCACGCTCATCTGACTCAATGTACTCGGGAAACGTTGGAGAAGTGCTTACGTCTAGCCAGAACGACCAACGTGGACGATGAAGGGGAAGCAAGCTCCAGCCAGCCCGGAAACCAACCATCCGCCAAGGAGGACCCAAATCTCGCCATCGGCCTACCTGGATCCCCGCGCTATATGCCCCCTTTACCACCGCAACCCTTAATGCCGCAGCCTCTGACCCCCTCAAGCATGGAAGGCTCGGACACAGTCTTGCACCTGCAGTACTCTACATTCATGGACCAACTACATATGGCGATTCTATACCGCGGATACGTGCGGCTAACCGATCCCTCCGTTTCCGCCCAAGGTGTTCGACACGCGTTTCGCCTCTTGTATCCAACCATGGGCCGCAGCAACCTCACAGCCTACTTTGCCGCCGCTCTGCATGCCAAGATTAGCAAAACCGAACTATCCAAGCAGTGGAAATCGGTTCCCTTTTTTCAACTCGGCGGTGCCGGAACGCACTATGCCTGGCCGCCCGAACTAGGTCCCTATACGCGCCGCTCGCGCCATTGGCATGCCATATCCGTTCCCTTGTCACACTTCTCGTCCGATATACAAAAAGATCTCAACGGCGACTGGTTTGATATGCAGGACCTCGAGTGCTTCCTGATGGAGAAGAATGTCAAACTTGTTGCTGCTGCGGGGGCCGCGGCTTGGAGTGACTCGAATACACAACAAGAGCAAACGCATATCAATGCCAAAGAATTCATATCAGGTATAGCCCGAATCAAAGAGCCCCAACGTACTCCCAGAAACTTGGTCGCTGATTTGCATAGTATTGCTCGACAATGCCGTATGCCTCGGCAGGTCCGCCGGCTTTCGTCGCTCCGACGTGGAAACGGCGCTAGCCAAGGCCGTTTTGGTCTGACGTCGCTGACTAGTCCTGACGATGATGATGAGCAGAATACTTTTTTTGTAATTTTACAATCTTTTTACCGCACCGAAACGAGCTCGAATGTTTTTGATTACTGGTACATGTCATAGCGTATGGATCGGGTATAGCTTGTTTTTGTAAAACATGTGATTTATACGGCGAATAGATACAAATTGCCATCTGGAAAGCTACTACTTGTTACACGAAAATTACAAAGGACGCCAATACACTACACCACCAGCGCCTTGTCCCAAACCCTCCGAGGAACCCCTTCCCTCTCCTCACGAGCCAGATAGTTTGCCGCCGGGACACGCAGGTGCTGGGGGCATGCTGTCCCTTTCAACCCATCATCCGCCTGAATATGCGCAACCTGCATGATGGCCCAGGCCTCTCGGAAGGGAAAGCTCGGCAAGAGACCCTTCTTCTTCCTGTCTGCCCTGGGAAAAACGACGTACAGGCTCGACTCGAGAACAGGGTCGGGGCGGAACTTGTCATTGTACGCCTTCTTGCCGGCGACGGACGCGGCATCCGTAAACATTTTGTACAGGGAGCGCGCTGCGCGGGCGAGCAGCCCTCGTGCTGGCAGGTCGGCGAGGGGCTCTACGCCCAAGCTGAGATGGGATACTTCGGCCCGCCGCAGCAGCCGCATGCTGGACACCAGGAGAAGCTCGGTGATGCCCTTGGGCGCGGAGGCCGACGCGATACAGGGGTCAATGTAGAATCCCGACTCGGCGCCCAGCTGCCGAAGCATGGCCATGCCGGCAATTTGACCCTCTGCGTCGGACATGTACAGAAACGCCGTTCGTCGCCGGTACGAAAACAAGTCGTACGCCGTAATGAATGCCTGGGCGTCTCCGGATTTCTGGGCACCCTTTGTGTCTCGCCAGTCGGTGTAGAGCTGCGCCAGTTGGTGTTCCAGGTGGGAGTTGATGCCGGAGATGCTCGGTGCGTAGAAGCCCATTGTTAGTCCTTGCTTTGGGTGTAGGAGGTGCTGGCATTGCGTCAGCATGCGCCTGCTGGCTTGCTTGTCTAGTACGGCGTTGTGCATGGGGTTGACGACTCGTTCGCTGCCAAACTCGATGTGGTCCCAGCCCTTGGTCTCGGCGTATTGTACGAACCAGGGGCCGACGCCCATAAACGCCAGCTTTAGTCTGGTTGGATGTCGGAAGGTTTCAATCTCTTGTAGGAGAGGGCCGAGGTCGTCCTTGGCGCACATGGGATCTCCGACAATGACCATTGTTTCGTTTTCAATCTTGTACATGACGGAACCGCGTCCCGTGGGACTCGTGTACACTTGATAGCTGGGGTCGAGCAAGACCATGTGAAAGGTTCGACTGTATTCGTCGTACGTTTCATCGGGGATGCGGTTCATGGTTGTGGCAGCCAAGGTGCCGCTCAGCGAGTGGTCCTCGTTGCCTCTGCTGAACGCATGCCGTGTTGATTTGCTTCGTGCTACATCTCCAATAGGTTCCGCGGTTTTTTGGTGCGAGGGAAATTCCAATTCATATGATTTGGCTATGCGCTGGATGAGGGGAGTGTGAGTAGTAGGTTTGGGGAAACGTTTCTGACAACGAGGAGCATCTGCTTCCGTCATGGATGTATTGGTCCGGGGCCTGCGCAAGACGAGTCTTTCCATGTTGGACTGAAGTTTTGCGTGTATTCAAGACGAGGTAAAGGGGTCCGGCGTTGCATCATGTCATGTATTCCCCGGAGGGCCAGGACACAATATATATGCAGATGTTCATGTATTGTGTTTCCCGTGTGCGTCATGCCAACAACAAGATTCGGACCATGGCCGAGCATCCAGAAACAAGCAAAACTGCCGTCCACGCTCGACACAGACGGCAACTGGGGGGTAGCAAAGGCAGTGTAGGGAGCTCGGGCGGCCATTACCCCATAAAGATGGCTGTATGCGTGGCTGAATATCCGCACATGAGAGCATTGCAATGCGCATTAAATTTCTGCTTTGGGAAGTTTGACTGTAGCACTGCCTCTACAAGTGTGGCTGTCCTCGCCCAGTATCCGGTGCACCACAAAACGGCGTCACATTCAAGGCAGATTATGATTTGCGCTTGGTCGCGTCAGCCCACCATGATGAGAGGACGTCGCCAATTGACGTCGGGACTTTGCCGAAGTGCTGTTGGCGGCGGACATGACTACGACGCTCGGGTGCTTACATGGTGTTGAGGGCCACGATGCAAGGCGGAGATGCTGCGCGCCCATCTCAGATTAGGGCCCGGCTCAGCCGGATCAGCCCTGGAGTAGGGCAGATCAGAGATGCTTGAACTAGCATGCGGGTCAATTGCGCCCGTGAATGTATGCCTCGGCGTCGAGAAGTGACCGTTGTTGCTCGAACCAGCCATGACTGAAGCACAGATGAAGACATGGACGAACGAGCGCAGCCGTATTCAACGGGAAATACGATACCCAGTTGGGAAATATCTTGAATGTTTACACGCAGCCAACACGCGGCCTCGACGTGGCCCGATGACACATCTGACACCAACCCCAGTGACATGCAATACTACCCGAAGGTGTCAACGGTCTGAGTATCTGCTAGACTGGAGTCAGACAACTAACTACACAATTCTAGAAGTCAAAACTGCGGCAGAATCTCTCGGCATCCGCGGGGCAGAAAGGGATCCGAGGTGCCAGACTAGATTATGCAGCGCGCCCCATGTTAGGAACTTAGGAGTCGGGCTCTCTGCGCGTGGCTGATGACCATCAATTGATCTGCAATAATACCGGGCGCATTGCGTCTGTGAGGCTGCGGCAAGTCGCATGGCGCCGAAAGGCCGTCATGTTTCCGGCCTACTTGAACTGCCGGCGGCATAACTGGAACCGAACTGCTGCCAGGCTTCTTGGCTGACTTGGATCGGATCTTGCCGCCGCCTGTCATCGCTTCATCCTACCCTACACATTATGTTTCTGAATACCAGACGCGACTTGCCGAGTTCTTTGCAGGTCCATATTAGTTTGACTAGTATTGCTTTGTTTTTCCTTCTTATTTTTCTTTTTTAAATATCTATTAAAAAAATGTTTTGCAGTCGCCCAAGAATTGAGAATTCTTGAAGGATCCAGGAAGAACTTGGTTGCCGAGCACCCTTCGGCTTGGTGTCCGTTTTCGTTCCCGCAACCATCTTACCACATGTAAAGATTTAATACATCCCGGTAGATTAATACTATGAGCGAGCTAATAAAGGAGACTTATTAGAAATGTTGCCCATATAACTGGCTCCCGTGTCTCTGAGACTGAACTTGTTGTCGGTGCACTTGCAGCTAGAGTGCTTCGTTGCGTGGCGCCGAGTCAGTAGACAGATGGCTAATCTCAGGGTTCATCTTTCCAGCCCACTCGATTCGCTCTGTTTGGAAACACGCCTGACAATGACACAACGGGAGGTAGTGCATAGAGCTAGACTATAATTCCGCTTATAAAATGACAAACGATGTACATGTGCATTTGACTTTCAAGTGTGGGTGTAAACTAATCAATGTCTGTTTATATAAAGTACATCCCTAGCGATAGTTTATCATGACCTGCATCTTGTTGTTTCATGGCGCAATTGTCAAACCCGACAATCACTGTGCCATTGAGCAGATATTACTCCACGTGCAGCCCCGAAGAGCACAGGACTGTGGGTTGTCTTGGATGAGCTAGAGGAAGCTTCCGTCATGGTAGCAGTTCCATCTCAATCCTACGGCAAAGGGAGAGGCTTGGCAATGTAAATTTCAACATGCAACTACAGCATATGTATCAGGTCGAATCAGATATCATTTTATTGCGACTTGAAAAAAAATGGTTGCCAAGACGTGCCATTATCCACAAGCCCCAGTAGGAAGACAACAAGGCACCTTGACAAGTTGTAGCTGGATGCGTAACCACGGGGGACCAGGTTAGGCAGTGAGTCGTGGCAGACACAGTTGTAGTATTCATCTCATCAGTCTGGTCTGGTACTATAAATGCGATTCCAACAGGAGCCGATGCCTTCAAGATCTCAGTGCTATACACCGAGGAGGATGACCCAACACTACGCGATGCCACGACTGGATAAAAGATGGTGGGCCGATTGTCCAGCAGTGCTGCGCCAGAGGCTCCATCTTGTCCATCTGTCGCAAAGTCATTGGTTCACGCACGATTCGCACGGCGCAAGGGAGGTCGGCGCGGTGGCTTGATGCAACGGCCACGGCATAGACATCTGGAAGCAGTCCACGCCGCGACAGGGCCGTCTCGTCCTAACGCCATCCGTCATGGCATCGCATCAAGCCAACATTGAACTTGACATGACGTGCGGGCCGACACGGGACGAAACCGGGGCGTCCAAGGAATGGCCAATTTGGCCTGGCTCCTCTTGCCAGGGATGCGAACCCAGGTTGCGAATAGCAAGCCTGCTTGGCGACATGGTGCTCGCTCCGTGGCAGGGCCTCGCACCTTCCATACTTGACATGTCTGGTACTCCTCTCGGTTTAGCTTTCCAGCGCTGCACATGTGCCAATCCGATCCCAGAGCTGCGTGATGTCTGGTGGGTAATAGCCATGGCATGAGTAACCCTAACCTGTTGGCGACGCCGCATTCTTCAGACAGATAAAATCAGGCCGGCCCCTGCTTATGCGGCATGGTCTTTGCTCTCCGGGCGGAAACCTTTGAGACTCAAGAGACACGATCGATCGACCGACCAGCATCTGCGTGTGCCGTTGTGCGCTTGCCATGGCCCAAGCAAGAAACAAGTCCCTCAGGGAACGACTACAATGGTGGGCCAATCTCTGATACGTTGACGCAACTACAAAGTTACGCCCGGTTGCCTTTTGGCGGACATGCTTGTCGCAACTAACATTGAACCTCCGCTCGGCGCAAATAGTCCCAAAGACGACGGCTCCAACTACGACAACACCACGTGGTGCAACCGCGATCTGATTCCCATTCCTCGTGAAAGACGCACCTATGGCTTCGTTTCGTACATGGGTAGGACGCACATGGCCGCCTGCGAGGGGACCCTTTGGCTCACGTCTTGACAGCATACTGGACCGTGTCGGGCTCCAACATTTCCGCATGGACCGTCGGCAGCACGCTGCTGGCGTTTGGCCTCACTCCGCAACAAGCCATTGCCGCGGTTGTAAGTACAGTCCATGTACATTGCGAACAGCAACAGGCTGTGACTGACTTGCCGTCCTGCTCTAGGTCGTGGGCGGCATCATCACCGGTCTTCTCGCCGTGGCGTGTGGCTGGATGGGCGCCAAACAGTACATTGGCTACACGGTTTCTAGCCGCTTCTCCTGGGGAATGAGAGGATCGTACTGTCAGTTCATGGCCGTCCCTGCGCCGTGGCTTGTTCAAATCATAAACTAACGAGACCCCGCGGGCGCGCAGTCCCCGTCATCTTGCGCGTCTTCATCGCGTCCATGTGGTTTGGCATGCAGGCATTCTGGGGTGGCCAGGCCACTCGAGTTTGTATCGGAGCCATTATCCCCGGTGCGTTCTACTCGGATTAAGGGTCAACTGGTCCATGTCAACGGTATTTTGCCGTCTGCCGCTCTGACACCATGCTTGCCAGGCCTCGCCCATCTCCCCAACTACTTCTCCGCCAGCTCCCACCTCGAAACAAAAGACTTTGTCGGGCTCATCATTTGGATGTGCGCCTTTATCCCGGCCGTCTTGATCCGCCCCGAACGACTGCAGATTCCGTTTGCCGTCTGCTTCGTGCTGTTTTGCTGCACCGCCTTTGGTCTACTCATATGGTAGGGTTACATGACTCCATGTCCAGCACGCGCTGGGTTTTCGTACCATGATGATGGCGAGCCATTGAGCTAACTTGGCATGACCAAAAGGTCCGTCAGCCAGGCCCATGGGCCCGGGGCCATGTTCCACGAGCCCGGCGCCGCTCCCAACGTGGGATGGGCCTTCATGTTCAGTTTGACTGCCATCCTGGGCGCCTGGGGAGGAGGAACGCTGGGCCAGTCGGATTGGACTCGCTATGCCACGAAGCAAATGGCGCCCGTCCCATCGCAGCTCATTGCTTCGCCCTTGACCATTACCGTGACGGCCGTCATCGGCATCGTCGTGACCAGCGCCGCGCGAGATGTCCTCGGCGGCGAGGTCATCTGGAACCCCATCTACCTCCTGGCCGCCATGCAAGAGTACTACGGCTCCAACTCTGGCGTCCGCGCCGGCGTCTTCTTTGGCGGATTGGGTCTCGTGGCCTCCCAGCTTGCGGTACGAAATGGGTGCCATGGCCGTGTTGCCATTGGGCTTTGGACAGGGCTGACAGGGTTTGATCTAGATTTCCGTCGTGCTCAACGCCATGTCTTGCGGCATGGACATGGCAGGCCTTTGGCCGCGGTACATCAACATTCGACGCGGAGCCGCCATCATGGCCGTCATTGGCATTGCTATCCAGTACGCTCCCTCTACTCTTGACGCTTACACGAGCTGGCTTCTAATCAGTCATAGGCCATGGCAACTCCTCGCTACTGCTGCCAAATTTCTCCAGGTCCTCAGCGGCTTTGGCGTCTTTTTGGCCCCCTTGACGTGAGTGCCGTCCACCAAAGAAGCAGAGCAACAAGTCAATGTGTCTAACGGTTCGAGGCAGCGGCATCATGCTTGCAGACTACCATATTGTCAGGCGACGCAAGCTCAAGGTCAATGACCTATATCGCGGAGACAGTTCCTCCATCTACTGGTACCATGGCGGGTTCAACTGGCGTGCACCCGTCGCCTTCTTCATGGGCGCGTGGCCTATGCTTCGTAAGTTGCATAATCGAGACGAGACGGCAAATGTCCAAGCGGCTAACGTGCTTTCTTTCCATGTAGCCGGTCTGGTCGCCTCTGTCGACTCCCTCACAGATCCTAGCTGGGTGGCTTGGACCCGACTTTACAACCTGACCTTTATAGTTGGTCTAGCCATTGGCTTTGTTGTCTTCTTGGGGCTGAACCTTGCATTCCCTCCCCCTGGGCTGGGTCAGGAGGCAGAGTTTGAGCCCATCCATGACAGCAGGCCGCAATCATTCGACGGCCCAGGTCATGCGCCATTTGACGGCCACCATGGACAGCAGGAGAAGACGGCACCAGTCTATATTGTGTAGTGGCTAGTTTTTTTGTCGCAAACAGCGGTAGAATGTGGAATCTATCCACAAGAGCGCGCTTCTCTGCTCATTTATCATTTATGAGTCCGAACATTGAGTATCTTAGGTTAGCGCGTTTGCTAATGAGAATGCTGGCTTCTTACTGTGATGATACAAAGAGCGATATAGAGCCCTGACACTACCAGGAGTAATTTCCATTTTTGTAGTGTGGTGGCAGAACCTTTTATCCCTTACCTCTACACAATGGTCGCTATTTTCAGATTAATCAGCGTACAAAACTCATCTCCATCCAATGTCGAATGTATCCGAGAGTCTTCCGGAGCGGATATTGCCGCGGCGCCCAGTCTTTATATTCCATTGTGGTGCGTTATTCATGTCACGGCCTAGCCTGCAAGGGGAACCTTGATAGAAGAAACTAAGAGGCTGTGATATAAAAGTCAGCTCAAGACTTCACAGCGCCTTGATACAAGTTGTAGCTAGGCTTCATGTAGTCAGGGACTCTTTGGTATAGCAGTCTATTAATTTGCTCGCACGACTAATTCACCCAAGCCTCGAGCAGTGGGGAATGGGCCGGGAACTGACACGCTGCTGTGCCCACGGCAGTTCATATCAAGACTTATCCATAAGGCGCGGAGTCGCGCACATTACTGCTATGCCCAAATCCATAATGTTCTCGGCTCAAATGGCCCGAGAACTACTAGCCCGGCTGATGGAACTTGCAAGCGATGGAGGCTTGATTGCCTCATGCTGCATGAACATGTTCTGTTGGTTTCCACTTGGCCAATATTCCAGGACTGCGTAGTACGCTGAATAATCAAGTCTTTGCTGATGCCTGGTATACGTGTAAAGCTTAACAAACAACATATGATTATGGGTATGCATGCAGAGAATACACTGCCGGTATAGTAGGCACCGAGAGGCACGAATGGATATAAGACGAGCAGGCAATCTCTTGAGATTGATCATCTTGGCCATGCTCTAGACAGCCATCATTCCCAACCTTGCTCGGTTGGCCATATTCTCTTTGACCTGTGTTGTGGTAAATTCGTTCCTCCGACTACACGGGGAGCCACCCTTGCACCATGGTTTGCTCGTCCTGGTTTGCTTTTCTGGCGCTCGGCGTGATAGGAGCATCGCCAGCTTGGGCCGCAGACAATGGAATAGAGTCGACAAAACTCGCTGCCGATGACTTGATCCTCGAGTGCGAGAGCAACCAGGCTTGCCAACTAGTGGCCAACGCTGTCGAGGCAAGCGGCGGCGTGTTGCACTACCTTTACGAGTCGGATGTTTTTCACGGTGTTTCGTTTCAACTACCCAAATCGGCGACGGCAGAGGAGAGGAGCGCCTTGGTGGCACAATTCAAGGGGATCAAGGCATCGTGGCCGGTGCAGGACATTACTCTCGTGCCGGAGGACATAGCCAAGGACCAGCCAGAAGACAAGCTCCAAGCCCTCAAGGGGGTGAAGAGAAGAGGGCGCCCCTTGGCCGTCGAGCCGACGATGACGGTGTCGAGACCCCTTGGAACCACCTCATGACACACGTCGACAAGCTGCACGAGGAGGGATATCTGGGAAGTGGCATCAAGATTGCTGTTATTGACACTGGTGTACGTTGCCTCGCCCGAGTATCGGAACAAGGCAGATGCTAACAGGCAGAACAGGTCGACTACAACCATCCCGCCCTGGGAGGATGCTTTGGACCAGGTTGCAGGGTTGTCACTGGAGAGAACTTTTCCAACCAAGGAAACAGAAGCGACCCCATAGACTGCAGCTACAAAGGCCACGGCACCATTGTGGCCGGCATTCTGGCGGGCTACAGCAAGGCGGATGGCTTTGTGGGCGCGGCGCCAAACGCAACCATCATGGCATATCGCGTGGTCAACTGCGAGGTCCAGGGACGTGAAGACGACATGATAGCGGGCTGGCTCAAGGCCAAGCAAGACGGCGCGCAAATCATGGTCTCGTCGGTCGGATTCCAGGGCGAAAACTGGGCGCAGAGACCGCTTGCCGTGGTGGCTGCCCGCATCGTCGCCAGCGGAGTGCCTTGCATCGTCGCCCTCGGCAACAAGAAGGACCACGGCCTCTTTTACGCGCTGAATCCCAGCACCGGCCGCGGCGTCACGTCTGTCAACTCGTTTGGCCGCTCTCTGGTAGCGCTCGAGCACCGCGGTGAATACTCGGTCGGCACCGGGTCCGAGCCGGTCGACTTTGCCTTTGAGCCCGGCAGGGGGCTGCACGACTGGGACGGGGAGTGGCGTCCGGTGCACGACGTCGACGCCGACTTTGGCGACAAGCCCGACGATGACCTCACGGGGGCCGAGGAAGTCCCCGACTACCTCGACGAGGACACGGTGCTCGGCGACAATTGCAAGCTGTCGCCGGGCAACTCGAGCACCGGCTTCGCCCGGGACCTCGCCGGCCACATCGCCCTGATCCGCCAGACGCCCGAGACCAACGGCTGCCACTTCTACGATCGCGTGCGAAACGCCGTCGCCCGCGGCGCCGCGCACATCCTCGCCTGGCAGGACGCACCCAACTACATCATGATCCGGGGCCAAGACGCACACGGAGTGAGGGCCATCGGCATTACCCGAACCGACGACGGCCGAGCCATGGCCCGTGCCCTCGCATCCGGCCAGCCGCTCACGGCCCGGAGAGCCGGCCGAGTCCGCATCGACACGGGGGTTATTGCCCCCATGTCTGCGTACGGACCGACCTGGGACATGGACATCAAGCCTACTATCGGTGCGCCCGGCCACCAAGTTCCTGTCACTCGGAAAGGCGGCGGCTACGACTCCGACTCGGGCACCTCCTTTGCCGGGCCTCTTGTCGCCGGTGTCTTTGCCCTCGTGGCCGAGGCCCGGGGCACGTTCGATCCCGCTCTCCTCAACAGCCTGATCACGTCCACGGGGGCGCCTCAAAGCAGCCACGGCCGTCTGATTACCGTAGCCCAGCAGGGGGGCGGTCTTCTCAGGGCCTGGGAGGCTGCCCATGCCACCACCCTCGTCGAGCCCAGCACCCTGCCGTTCAACGACACGGATCATCGCCCCGACTCGATTGGCTTGCGCATCACCAATACCGCCAAGACCGAGGTGACGTACCGGCTTTCTCACCTTGCTGCCATTACGCTGTACACTCTCGAGAGTGACTCCGTTCGCCCCAGCAAGGATCCGGCGGGTGAGCTGGATAAGCTGGCTATGATGGATGAGTTGGATGAGGTGGATGAGGCTGTTGACGCCGCGGCCCATGTTGAGATGAGCCAGTCCTCACTCACCCTTGGCCCGGGTCAGTCGGCCACGGTGGACGTCTCAGCCACCGACCCCAGCGGCCTCGATCCCGAGCGTCTGCCCCTGTGGTCCGGCTGGGTTGGCATCCAGGGGTCCGACGGCACAAACCTGACTGTTCCCTATCTCGGGCTGGGCGGTTCGCTCCGCTCGGCCGCCGTCCTCGATCCCGCCAGCAAGTTGAGCACCTTGGCCGGCTCGGATTTCATTCTTCCCAATCCGCCCGAGGGACAAACGTCCGGGCCTTTCCAGGGAATCGCAGAGCCTGCGGCCGCTGTTCGCAGCGAAGCCATCTCCACCTCGTTTGACCTCGTTCTCGGCTCGCCCCAGGTCCGCGTCGATATTGTGCCGCTCGACGTGTGCCCGACGCCTGCCCTCGTCGGCACGCGCGCGAACGCCACGGGGCCGGATCTGTCCCAGGCCTGCGTGCCCGACTCCATCGTCACCGAATTCGCTGGCGTCAAGTCCATCGGCCAGTTACCCGGCTATCCCAGGCACTACGTTGAGCGTGAGGAGATCCAAATTCGCTGGGACGGTGCGTTTGCCCCGGGGCAGTACGCGCCGCCTGGCCGGTACAAGATTGTTGCCCGCGCCCTGTCCATCATGGGCGATGCCGCCGACGAGGCCCATTGGCAGACGGTCGAGTCGCCCGTCTTTTCCATTCTGTACGAGGGCAATGTCAAACGTGCCCAAGAGGACCACGCCGCTCAGCCTGCCCAGACGCCGGAGGAGGAAGACGCTCCTGCTGCGAATGCTGGGGACGCTCTCGCCGCAGACAAAGTCAAACTTGCCCCAGAAAGCTAGCCCTTGGAGGAGAATAGCTTGTAAGCCCGCCAGATGCCAGACGAGGAAGCCACTTATTGGCCTGCTGCTGCTGGCGCAAGTTTCTTGAAGTAGGGCATATTCGATGCCTTGGCGGAGTGCCGTCCAGGCCTCGCTATTTATGTTGGCCGGCTTCATCTCCATCCACTAGTAGCACAAGCATATCTGTAAAAGCGACTCGGTGGGCGGACATGAATCCTTGGTTTCTGAAATGTCATTTTTTGTAACTAGTTTCGTTGCCACAAGATCAAGTCGCTCATGGAAGGGAATATCCACTGTCATCATCCACTGCCGCCCGTGTGGTAGCTGGAATAAATGTTCAACTTTGACATCATTGATGCTTCTATTGCTAAGCTGGCAACCTCGGCATGTCAGTAATGTGATTGTCAACGGAATATAAGGGCTGGGGGTATACGTGCTCGGTAATAGTTCTTTTTCTCGACAGTGAAACGAGTCCTTGTTGCCAAACAATAAAAAAAATCCGCATTCTTGCATCGCGAATAGTGGAGACGGACTTGACTGATCAACTCATGAAGCAGCCCATGAAGCCGAGCGAGAATGCGGAGGTCTAGTTGGCATTCCACGGCGTCGCGGACGGTAAAGCCTCATGCCCCTCGCCGGCATCCACTTGACCCTATATTCATCGGAATCATGAAAGCAGACATCATAAGCCAGATAACAAGGCGCACAAGTAGTTGTCCGGAGGGGCAAATTTGCGTCGAGCTCAACAGTGGAATCGGAGCCCCCGAAAGAGCACTGGCCATACGAGCAACGCTGAGCGTGTCTCAGTGTCTATAGAACCGAGAGCTAATGCGATGGTTCGCTATAGTATGACGACGAGTGGCGTCTTTCTATTGGTCGGCGCTCATATGCAGGCCTCCAGATGCCCCCAGAGTTGGCGTGGTATATCCCACGGCAGGGCGACGCAATCCCCGGATTCAAATTATCATGTAGAGCGATGTGGAGCAAAAGTGTCAACTGCAAATTGGACATGCTTGGCTCGTGACGAATCTAGACCTTTTTTTTTTTTTTGGACCGATTTCCCACCCATTCGGCTCGCTACAAGGGTGTGATTCCTGGGCCCTGGCGGATATACACATGTGCGTATTGATCTGGCCGAGTATCCGCGACGTCCAGCTTACCAAGCGTCTGGTGCCCTGTTGGCTCTCCTTTTTCTCCGTGGCCCGGACACTTGAGTGGTTACCAGTTTGTTCCCGTGTTGGGCTAGTGTGATTTTTGTTCTTCACGAGTCAGGACTTGTGCACACTACGGAAACTTGGGAATACTGTCTGGTGGCCTCGAGGCACAACTGCTGTTGCCGCCCACACGAGGCAAAACGGCTGCGTGTTCAAATTAGCAGAGATATCATTATTCGGCAGCTTTGTAGCCATTCGGCAAGAAAAGTGTGGGGTTTGCATTCCTACGGTGCGCGTCGGGACTCAAATCATGAACACCACATCTCTCCGGGAAGACATCCGATTGCGGAGGCGTTCAATCCGCCCAGGAAATTGTACCATGGCGTAGTCCTCCGCGGTTATACCGAGCTCACAAGTTTCTACACACTACATGTAGGGATGGGTGGGGAATTCCACGCGTGCTTTTCCAGCTTGGTTGTTTATCGCATCAGCCCAGCGGCCCGCTGCTTGGGCGAGCATCTTGGCCATGTTATCACCGACTGGCCGTGCTTCCCCTTGCCTCTGTCACAAGTAGCTATCAAAACAGGGGTTGTACCGTATGCTTGGCTCATAGTGAAATACCTATTATATTAATGCCATCTACTATATAGAAGGAATGTCGGTTAACTTTGCCCAGCATCACGTAAAGCAGGGTGAAGATGAGGCATCACGCGATCAAGAAAAGATGATAGTATAGTGACTTCTCTAATGCTATTAATACCTTGACGCGAGCCATGCAAGACATTTCGCAACCATGTTCACTTTCCTTTTCATTTTCATTTTCATTTTCATCTTCATTCATTTCTCGACACGTGTTGGGCACGTTTTCCTTCCATCATGTATTTTGTCACTCTTTTCATGGCCATGTTAATGGCGAATATTGTCAAATCAAGCGCAGTGTATGCCCGCCAAAATGAAACAATACTCGCGTGCGCAGAAGAAGCGCCAAGCCCAGATTTTCTAGAATTATCCAAGTTGCTACAAGCCTCCAATTCTACTTCCCTTACACGACGCCAATCACAACAGGATTTCAACTTTAACGTCTTCGCCCATGTTGTATACTATGATAAGACTGCCCGAGGCGGTTATGTCGAGGTTCGTTGAGCGTTTCTTGAAATTGCATCCCCTCTTGTACTAAATTACATTACAGGAGACGGATATCAAAAAAGCAATAGAAGCCATGAATCGGAATTTTGACGGTTCCGGCATCTCATTTACTCTCGTCAGCGTCAGCTACACGGAAAATCAAGATTGGGCTACCTACCGAGACGTAGAGGCAATGAAGGACGACCTACGCGAGGGAACATACGCAGACTTGAACCTTTACTACATATCCAGCATTGCAGAAGACAGGGGACAAATTACGACCAGTGGTAGGTGTAGCATGCCCGTCACGTTCACTTCCAACGGAAAGCCGGTGGACATTACAACTCGCAAGGACATCGTCGTGTCGGAAGAGTACCTAGTAGGCGATGGGTGCGTCATTGTTGCTCGGGCAGTCGATGGCAACACTGTTACCCACGAGGTCGGCCACTGGCTAGGTTTGTTGCACACTTGGAAGAGCGATTGCAGCGACGAGGGAGACATGATTGACGACACGGCCCCTCAGGAATCTCCAACGTGGCGTTGCTCTTCAGTCACAGATCAGTTTTCTGACGGCACACCCGCCAATTACGCCTGCGACGGCTGGAGGGAGAGCAACATGTACAACTTTATGGATTACTCGTGAGTTATTCTTGCATTTACAACGGGATGGAAGTGACGTTTCTAAACTCGTCGACTAGGGACTGCACGTCGACATTTTCTGCGGGCCAGAAGAAACGCATGGCATACTTTGCAGAGTATCGTGAAATACTCGGGTCTCGCGGGCCAACTCATCATTCATCTCGTCCGGCGGCTGCGGCTTCGGCTTCGGCTCCGGCTCCGGCTCCGGCTCCTGAGGCGCCTCCGGAGCCGCCCAGCGACGCAAACGAGGGCAATACACAGCGGCTGAGATGGTTCAAGCGCAGTATATTCGAGCAGGAGGGGGGTACGATCTCTGCATGGGCCTCGCCTACTTCAAGATGTCCGGCGCTTCTTCTCTCAGTGCCGACCATGTCGACAGGGCTTGTGGGACGGAGATCTTTTGCAAGATTATTGAATGGGACTGGCAGGGGATAGGACCTCAGACAATGAGAGAGAGGCTTGGGTTTGCAAGCCACCACGAATGCATCGCTGGCCACGAGGCAGAGCCCTAGTCGGTGGCTCGGTTTGCATCAGCCCTTGGCTCGTCCAGCGGCAGAGACACTGCCCTCTTTTCCATTTTGAATTTCCCTTCTTTAGCTCTCAAGTATTTGAGACCAGTGTTCTGTGGCGCCATGCATGTGGTTGAGACGCAAGCATACGCTTACAGGCTTCACATATTGTCTATCAATACAACTCGAGCTCTCTTTGCACCGCTATTCTCATATTTTGACTTGTGCTAGAGTTGGTGTCATGTACAAATATATCTGACTGGTGGACAACCAACAAGACCATTAGTCGTACATAAGGAGAAGTCTTGGTGGGTCAACGTTCAATTCGTTCATGTAGATTTATTACCGCCTATTTACGGAGTATGTATTGATTCATGTTTCAGGCCGGGCGGCAATTGTCCACTGCGTCACTGTGGGATCCGCCCGGCGGCTCGAGTGGTGCTCGTCTTGGTGGCTTGGCAAGTTGGCTTTCAACGTGCAGGCAATTTGATGCTTTCAATCCTCGGGCCATAAAGTTGGAAAGTTACTTGTGTGCCGGCGGCTGTGCCATCCAGTAACATTGAACAGGCTGTCTGCAAGGCGCCAGACGGAACTTTCGATGCGGGTCAGCAACTGTCACTCCCAGCCGTCGGTCTGTCCAACGTTCACCGGTGGGTACTTGTTGGCCACTGTTTGAGTTCAGTGGGCTTGCACAGAGTATTCAAGTACTCGGTACATCCGAACCCCCTGGACTTGACCATTGACAGCTAGTATACTGGCAGAGTACAGAGTACAGCATCTCCAGGCTGCAGGTCGGCTCTCCGTACGGAGTCCTGCCAACTGCCTCGCGAACCGACCAGACCCAATGACCCAGCGCCCATTCCCTCTCATCTCCCTTGAGACGAACCAGCCTGTCCTTCTGACCGCCTCCACCTTGAACAACCATCGCCGTCATCCTCTTTGCTTCATCAACCGTCTTTGTCGCTGCCTACATCGCCTCGTCTGTTTGTTCTTTTGTTCCTTCTTTTATCCTTTCACCTTGTACACACACAGACGTCCGATCTGCCGTCAGAAAGCAACGCCTGCGTCCGTGTCGTCATCGATCGGGAACCGTCGAGTCACTGAATCCACCCGGTGGCACGCGATTCTGGAAATCTGGCCCTCAATCTTCCAAGACTCTGCCACGCACGCACCCAAACACCCTTGGGGCTCCGTCTGCCGCCATCGTCCCCATCTCGGTCCCCTTCCATTTCCGCCCTTCTCTCCCGTTTTTGCACACCTTGCCCGCCATGTCGTGGGAACTGAGCAGGAGACGGTTTCTCCGCTCCATCAACGAAAAATATCTCTTCGGTCGCATTGTAAGTCTCAACTGTCGAATGCCTTTTGTGCCTGTTCTGGCCCGTCCCTGTCATTTGGTGCATTCCTCATTCATTCCGCACCAACGCAGTCTCTGTCCTTCAACCCGTCCTCCTCGTTTTGCCATGGTTCTAACCTGTATGCTCTCAGCCGATTCTCCATGCCGTCGTCTTCCTAATCGAGATGGCTCTCATCGCTCGATTGACGGCGAGATTCAACACATACTATGAAGAACGACCACGTACGCGCACATGCCGCCCGCAAGCAGCCTGGCTATTCATGGATTCTCTTGACACGACTAACCGTTGCACAAATGTAGTCATGACCATGATGGTCACCAATGCCATCCTCGGTGGCGTCGCCGACACGGTTGCGCAGAGCATCACAGCCATCCGAACCCGCGCCTCTCGGAAAAGCGTCGGCGCCGATAAAGACGAATTCGCCATCGAGATTCACGAACTGAACCGCAAAAGTGCAGACTTTGACGAACGCGACTTTGTCCCCGACAACAAGGCACTGCCAACAGCCTTTGACTTTGAGCGGTTGACCCGATTCATGGCCTACGGTTTTTGCGTCGCGCCCCTTCAGTTCAAATGGTTCCGATTCCTCGAACGAGCCTTCCCCATGACCAAGACGAGCGCATTTGGCCCAGCCATGAAGCGTGTCGTGTTTGATCAGCTTGTGTATGCACCCTTTGGTGTGGGCTTGTTCTTCACTGTCATGACCGTTGCCGAGGGCGGCGGACGACGCGCAATTGGCGGCAAGCTTCGCGACATGTATGTGCCTACCCTCAAGGCCAACTACGTGGTCTGGCCGGCTGTGCAGATTGTCAACTTCCGCCTCATGCCGGTACAGTTCCAGCTGGTAAGTTTCAATAGCTTATATCCGCAAATGGCGGACCGCTGCGTCGGCCTTGGCACACCAATCACCAACGTACTGACTCCTCGCTGCCTAGCCATTCGTATCGACAATCGGTATCGCTTGGACGGCCTACTTGTCCCTGACCAACGCCTCCGACTAGATGTATGATGGGCACGATATAAAATGAGTGAAATGGGAGAGACAAACAGAAACGGTCCACAATATGACGCCTCGTCTTCATACTGGCGGATTCTGCCGCATGGACAAAAAACGAGGGTTGATCAATCTGGTCATGGATCATGGTATTAAACTGATTATATAGCACACACAGATTCGGTTTCTTCTGATTTGCCGTTTTGGGTTTTTCTCGGGGCAGGCGTCTTCACAATTTGGCGTTGGGGCATTACGGTCTTTGCGCTTTACTTCATCAGTGGTTCTTGTCCTTTTAGAGGGTTGGGGTGGATTGTTTTCTTGGCAGAGGGGAGGCGGCGACTGGAAGGTGCATGCGGTTGGAACAGTGGCAGTCGTGTACAGTACTTTGTCTGCAGTTCTGCTGTATGTAAAAAGGACATGTTGAACTTGCTTGCATTCTCTTTGGTTGACTTTGGTGTCTGGCAGTTGGGGAACTGTCCGTGTTGTCTCCATTGCACGCACCAATACACATCAAGTTGGCTTTAGCGTGGCTAATCAAGTGATGTTGGCATGATAGACACTCTCGGACTGCGATTTGGACCGTTATCGCTGGCGATTGAGTGATTTTTGACAGCCCACATGCACATGCAGCCAACAAGGTTGAACGAGTAGGCCGTTTGCATCACGTCACTGTCCCACTCGACATTGAGCTGGAGTGCAAAATGCTTCAGCCATGGCTGGCAAGGTAGGAGCCGGCAGAATATCAAACATTTACTACTAAAGCCCAGCTCCCGACCAACTCCCGCATCATGTGCAGTCAACCAGTGCCAGTCGGCCCGACCGACGTCAATGTTGAAACATGGTAGGAGGAAGAAACTGCCTCAGCATCAAGCCTGACCAGTTGTTGACTCAAGGTCTGGTTGGTTGACTTCTGGCGCTGCCCACAGGGAACGCAGTGTTGGGTGGCCATGCCGGGCCACCACATGCAGACATCAAGCTTGCCCCGCCATGCGGTTCCTTCACCCCCCCCCCCCCTTCCTCCATCCAGTCAACCCCTCCATAGCTCAACTTGAAACTTCTTTCCCACCTGGCGCATCTTCCGTACTCTGCATCCTCGTCTTGTTTTCCGTGCGCTTGACCAACGGGAAACCAATTCATTACCCACGATACTGTCTCTACGATCCCGTATATCTGCCTTCTTCACAGTACCCCGAGCATACGCCGTCATGTCTCTGGCTAGCAAGCTGTCCATCACCGACGTTGACGTCAAGGGCAAGAGGGTCCTGATTCGGGTGAGTTCGGGAGCTGTTCCCCCGCGTTCGGGTGCATGGGCTCATCCCACGAGATGGGAATAAGGTGGCAATGTGAGGGTTTGGAGACCAAGGACCTACTACTACTCATGTATTATTATTCGTGGCCTGCATCTGCCCGGGTTGTTGGGAAAATTCCCAATGCCCAGCGAGCCCGCAGAAGGCGGGGGCAACGGAGCTACTTAACCACGACTTGGCTGCAACATGGAACTGCACACACAGGACATAAGTCAATTGCCAGGCTAACCACCTAGTACACAGGTCGACTTCAACGTCCCACTCGACGAGAACAAAAAGGTCACCAACAACCAGCGTATCGTCGGTGCCATCCCCACCATCAAGCATGCCATCGACCATGGCGCCAAGGCCGTCATCCTAATGTCCCACCTCGGCCGTCCCAACGGCTCTCCCAACCCCAAGTACTCCTTGCAGCCCGTCGTTCCCGAGCTCGAGAAACTGCTGGGCAAGAGCGTCACCTTTGCTCCCGACTGCGTCGGCCCCGAGGTCGAGGCCATTGTCAACAAGGCCGACGGCGGTGCTGTCGTTCTGCTCGAGAACTTGCGATTCCACATTGAGGAGGAGGGCAGCTCCAAGGATAAGGAGGGTAACAAGACCAAGGCTGACAAGGCCAAGGTTGAAGAGTTCCGCAAGGGCCTGACCGCTCTTGGTGACGTCTACATCAGTGAGATTCCACAACACTTTTTTTTTTCTTTTGCTCTTTGCAATGCGACATTTTTCAACAAGAAACTAACCGGCGACTTGAATAGATGATGCCTTCGGCACCGCTCACCGTGCTCACTCCTCCATGGTCGGCGTTGACCTGCCCCAGAAGGCGGCCGGTTTCCTCATGAAGAAGGAGCTCGACTACTTTGCCAAGGCCCTCGAGTCGCCTCAGCGTCCCTTCCTGGCTATCCTGGGTGGTGCCAAGATCTCGGACAAGATTCAGCTCATTGATAACTTGCTAGACAAGGTCAACACCCTGATTATCGGTGGCGGCATGGCCTTCACCTTCAAAAAGGTCCTCAACGATATGCCCATTGGCTCCTCGCTGTTTGACGAGGCCGGCTCCAAGAACGTCAAGAACCTCATGGAGAAGGCCAAGAAGAACAACGTCAAGGTTGTTTTGCCTGTCGACTTTGTCACCGGCGACAAGTTCTCCAAGGATGCCGAGTCTGGCTACGCCACGGATGACAAAGGTATCCCCGATGGCTGGATGGGTCTCGACTGCGGCGAGAAGTCTTCTGCGCTCTTCAAGGAGGCCATCGACGAGGCCAAAACCATCTTGTGGAACGGCCCCGCCGGTGTCTTTGAGTTTGACAAGTTTGCCAGCGGCACCAAGGCCATCCTCGACGCCGCCGTCAAGGGCTGCGAGAAGGGCAAGATTGTCATTATCGGCGGTGGCGATACCGCTACCGTTGCCGCCAAGTACGGGGTCGAGGACAAGCTTAGCCACGTGTCCACCGGCGGTGGTGCCAGTCTGGAATTGCTGGAGGGCAAGGAACTCCCTGGCGTTGTTGCTCTCTCGAGTAAGTAAACACCAGAACCCGAATCCATGAGGGAGTCACGAGATATACATATATACATGCATAAAAGACATGGTGGCTGAGGGTCAATTGGCGGACAAGATCGATCAAAACAGTCGCTTTTATAGTTGGAAACGTAAATATCACGTTGTAATCGCACTCGTCTGTCAGGGTGAGAATCGTGCCCTCGTCAACACAAGTCAGTGCCCGCCAGGCCATGCACCGCGCGCACGCAGGCATGAAGGCACGCACACACGCATCAGCTCCAACAGTGTAGTTCATAGCATTTATTCATAACCATCTATACCATTCTATGTGCCCATTCCCTATCTCCGCTTCGAGGCTTCGACTTTCTTGAGTTCCTCCCTGCGCAGGTTAGTTTCGCACGGTCCATGAAGGATGTGTTCTTTGCGTCATCAGGTAGGTGGCCGCGCGGGCGGGCGCAACACTCACTTCAACTGCAGGGAGAAATCGTCCGTCATGTCGTCATCATCCCAGCTTTCCTCCCACAGGTGCTTCGTCTCGCCGTTCCCCTGGGCGGCCTCGGTCTGGTCCTCTGGCCAATCTGATGGTTTTGGTCAGCTTCCCTTTTTTTTGTGGCCATGCACCACGTCTGTTTAGTTCTAAAGAGCGGTGTCGGGGGGAAGGGGGTATGTGTACCATCGACGGGGAAGTCCTCGAATTCGTCGTCCTCGCCTAGCGCGGTGGTCTTTTGTTCTGGTTTCTTCTCCTCGGTGGGCTGGGGTTCGGGCTTGGCGTCTGAAGCCATTTTGTGGTATTGGGGTGGATGAGACGAGGGGATCGGTTTGTGAGATGTATGGATTGCGATGGAGGGAGGGGGTTGGCGGTGCTGAGTGTCTGCTCGAGATGATGGAGATGGTTGATGGGCTACTTGACTGGTGATGGCGAGCTTGGGAAGCTGGGGCGTTGGCCGGGGCGGAAGAATGCGGCGTCCGGCCTGGTTGTAGGGTAGGTAGGTGGTGGCTGGGGAGACTGGCCACGGACGGCAGGTGGGCTTCGAGAAATATATATGTGTATTTGTGAGGATTTTACTCTATTTATGGAGTGTAAAATTTGAATTGGATTATGCATAAATATGAGATGGTTGGCAACTTGGTGTGAGATGGTGAACACAATCAACCTGTTTCCGTGGTGAGCAGATGCAGCGGTTGCCAACTACTAACAAAACTCGGTACTTGATGGCCTGGTTTCGCCATGATTTCTTCTTCTTTTGCCTTTTTTCTCCTGTTGCAACTTTTCCCTTGGAAGATATTCTTTCTGTACGAAACAGACACAGTTCAGTGACTCCGGCCGAGGAACAGTAGAGTTTCCCCTGTAGCCATGACCGCAGCGTTAGGTGCTGACGTAAGCGGCGTCACCGTCTGCCAACCAGGCATTGGCCATCCAACTCGCACAAAGACGATTCTGGCCTTAGTGCTGAGCTGTTTCTATTTTTTCCCAGAGCGCCGTGGCTCGAGTCCCGCCAATGACGACATGGTTGCCCGAAGTCCGGGCGGGCTTTGGCACCAACCTTGGCGGGCAGAGGGTTTGAATGCCAGCAGTTTCCCACGGACGAATTGGCCTCGCCGGCACTCCGCAAGAAGTAGCCAAACTACCGCGCAGCGTTTCGACGTTTACGGCCGTCTACGCCGCGCGTTCACGGCTCGGTCGGTACCTATCTGGTGGCTGGTGTCTAGTGTCTGCTACCTGATGTCCCAAGGTTTCGGTCTCGGGCGCTCCAACTCGTCGCACTTCCCAACAGCGACCCTAACTCCGGCGTGCTGTGGTACAGTGGCTTATCTACGGCTGAGCCCGCGTCTAGTTATATAGTACTCCAGAGCACCTCTTGTCAAGAATAAGTATTGACGAATTGCGTAACCTCCAGCACATCACACGAACCGCAGCCGGCGGGTTGCACGTCACCATGAGTCTCCTCAGCGGATGGTTCCGCAGCACCAACTCCAGCGCCGACTCGCTCAAGGCCGAAACCCTCGCGGCACGGGAGCGAGAAAACCTCGCCGACGCGCTGAAATGGACCGAGCTCATCATGAACGACGACATTGACGGCGCCTGGCAAGGCCTGGAGAAGGGCGAGTCGTCCTTTCACAGCCTCGGCGCCGCCGTGACGTTTTTCATGCGTTCCATTCTCGGCTTCGAGAAGGAGGTCATGGCCCAGACGGCCGCCAAGCTGGCCGATTGCGAGACAAGGGCCTGGGCCGATTACAAAAAGGCCCAAAGGTATGCCGTTCCCCATCATGCCGCGAGCAGGGTGTATCCTCCCGGGACCGAGTATGAGCTCGTTCGCGCCGAGACGCAGCTTATGAGTGCCGTGGTCGGCGTGCTCAACGAGAGCATTGTCGAGGCCATGAAGAGCTTTTACAAGTTGCGAAAGGCCTTTATTATTCTCGATGGCATAGCCGCCGTCGAGGCCAAGGCTGCGGCCGCCCAGAAAGCCGCCTTGAGCAATGGTGTCAAGGGCGATGCGGCCAGCGCGCGCTCGTCGGCATCGGGGGCGCAGACCCCAAACGGCGACAAGAACAGTGCGTCACTGCCGAAGCATTTGAATATTCCGGATCAGCCGCCTGGAGATTCAGACTACGACAGTTCGCGACCAGTGACGCCCCTCAAGCTGCAGTCTGCCCACCTCGAGACGGAGCTGGAAGTGACTGATCCCGTCGACGCCTTCATCCACTCCGGCACCAACATGTGCTTTGGGCTCATCCTGCTCATCCTGAGCCTGGTGCCGCCCGCGTTCTCGCGGATTCTCTCCGTCGTCGGCTTCCACGGCGACAGGGTTCGCGGCGTCCACATGCTCTGGCGCTCGGCGGCCCACGACAACATCAACGGCGCCCTCGCCGGCATGATGCTGCTGGCCTACTACAACGGCCTCCTGGGCACCGTCGACATCCTCCCCAGCGCCAGCGACTACGACCAAGACGCCGAGTCGGTCGGCCCGCCGCACGACAAGTGCAGGAAGCTCCTCGCCGACCTGCGCGCCCGCTACCCGGACTCGCGGATGTGGCGCGTCGAGGAGTCGCGCCTGCGCGCCAACGACAAGAATGTCCAGGGGGCCATCGACCTGCTGTCCACGGGCAAGGAGTCGGCCATGAAGCAGATCACGGCCGTCAACGACTTTGAGCTCGCCATCAACGCCATGATCCTGCAGAACTGGGACCTCATGCGCGACACCTTTCTGCGCTGCCTCGAAATCAGCGACTGGAGCCCCGGCGTCTACTACTACATGGCGGGCTGCGCGTCCCTCGAGCTGTACCGCGACGCCCACCACGCCGGCGACGGCACCGAGGCGCGGAGGCACAAGGCCCGGACGCACGAGTACCTGCGCAAGGCGCCCCAGGTCTCGGGCAAGCAGCGCCTCATGGCCCGCCAGCTGCCCCTCGAGACGTTCCTGCAGCGCAAGGTGCACAAGTGGGAGGAGCAGGCCAAGGCGCTGGGCGTCGACCTGGCCGATGCCGTTGGGCCCTCGCCCGCCATGGAGATTTGCTACTTTTGGAACGGGCAGAAGCGCATGTCGGACGAGCAGCTGGACTGGGCCATGGCCCATCTCCGGTGGGAGAGGTGCACCGCCGACGCGGACGTCGTGAGCGCGTTGCGCCAGGGCAAGGACGACGTGGCGGTTTGGGCGATTGGCACGGCGGCGCTGTTGCAAGCACAGGGCAAGATGGACGAAGCCGCAAAGGTCCTCGAGGACAATGTCTTGGTGCACGACAGGTGAGTCTTTCTTTTGCATTTCTGGATTTTTAGGACAAGAGGCGGAGGACAATTTGACTAATGTTGCGCGCTTTGCAGGGCGGCGTTTAAAGGCGGCCACAAGGACGACTACGTCCTGCCCGTGGCCACGTACGAACTGGGCGTGATTGCGTGGACGCAGTGCTGCAATCCGCCCGAGGGGACGGCTGACGAGGTGGCGAGTTATAGGCGGCAAAAGGCGAATCAGTGCCAGGAGCACCTGGAAAAAGTAAAGGCGTGGGAGACGTTTGTGCTCGATGCAAGAGTTGGCATGCGCGTGCAGAGCGGGCTGGAGACGTTGAAGTGGTTCAAGAAGAAGAATGACTGGGCGTGATTTTTAAAATGGGCACGGGTATACATGGAATTGATCACTTAGGTAGATATGGCATTGGGTTTATAGACACGACATGATTTTGCCCCCGGCGTTGGGTGGCGACATCACAATGATAGATATTGGCCACACGACATGTTGATTCAGGTATGGTGATTGCATTATGCAAAAACTGTGACTGGGTATCTAGCACGTCATTACACATTTTCTGTTTTGTTACATTGCTCGTAGCCAAAAAGTACCACCCAATCCCCCTTCGTTTCCCCAGATTATCCGTCCACCATTTTTTTGGTTTCACTTATCGCTCACAGATCGTAGCCGTTTCTTCAGCGAGTCCACACCATCCTGTACGGCCTTGGTTCCTTCATCCACCTTGTCTGCCGATTTCTCCTGAGCGTGATGCTTGTCTGCCTCTTTGCGTACATCTTCCAGGACCCCGCGCCCCTGGTTCGTGCCGTGCGCCCAGTCCATGATGCCGTAGGAGCCAAAATTGGACGTCCCCTTGTTTGCGTAGTGGATTGCTGTCCGCTGCGTGATGCCGCTCATGACGATGCCCGGAATGATTGTGTACCCGGACATGGCCAGCGTCTCTTCAATGGACGTGATGATGAGGACCAGGAAGTACGTGAGCAGATGGGTGCGGATCAGCATGCAAGGGAGGAACGCCGGCAGCGATCGGTGCAGCAGAGTCGCCAGGGGATAATCGGCAAAGACTTGCAAACTGAATGGTGCGCCGGCGCCGGCGTGGGCATATGCCACGTGCTTCTTTGCTAGCCAGGACGAGCCGTGCAGCGCGTATCGGTGGACGTAAAAGCTGACAAGCTCGCGCGAGGTCAGTATAAAGGCGCAGTGCTTGAAGACGGTCCAAGGGAGCGGCAGCGTCGTGCTCATCTTGAACACGTGGCGCTTGAAGAGCAGCGTGTATCCCATGCTGATGGCGGCCTCAAAGGCCAGACAAACAAGGACGTTGAACAGGGCCAGCCCCAGCATCTTTGCCAGCTTGCGCGCATCCCGGGTGGGCAAAGAGCTGCGCCCGCCGTGCTTGAAGCCCTCGGCGAGACTGGGCACGCCGACGTCGAGTAGGAGGAAGACGAGGGAGGGGATGAGCCAGAAGATGACGCGGATGACGAGGACGCCGGATAAATGGAGTTCGAGAGCTGGGTGAGAGAATACAAGGCTGGTCCATGTCATGTAAAAAAATATAAGATTCACGGACGTGGATATCGACGCCCCCGTGGTGGGAAAGAAGACGTAGGAGAGGATGGGGATGGAGAGGAGCAGGTCCAACATGATGGCGATGGTTGCACGCTAGGGCGCGCGTTGTATGACTTGATTGACGCTCAGTGAAGAGGCATAAAAAATTAAGGGAAAAAAAAAGAGAATAGAAGGTCAAGGCAGCGTGTCTTGCACAAGGTGCGCAGGACTTGGGAAGATTGAGGTTGAGTTGAGCCTTGGATACTACGCGCCGGTGACGCAGCCACTTCATATGCGGCTTTGGCGGAGGGTTGAGCCGCGGCAAACAGGATTTTGGCATCTGGGGAAGTGTGGCGCAGAACCTTTGGCTGGGCGCTCCTTCCTGTTGCTCCATTTGAGCCGCTTTTGGCATCATGACGTTGCAGCAGCGAGCACCTTCATGTCGCCTTGCAGAGAGTGTGACGGGGCCTTGTCCATGAATCCACGAGATTTGACGGAGATGGGTATGCCAGATGCTGCCACTTGGGTACGTGGGGGCTGCAGCAAGGTGTGTCATGAAGCACCTGTTGGTTGGAGGAGGAAATATGTAGTATGTACTCCGTAGACTGCACGGACAAGCAGTAGTAGTAGTATTGCAATTGGATCTGGATCCATCGGGCCAATCTCTGTGAAACCTCACTGCCGACCTGCTCGAATGTTTCGCCTGGGGGTTTTTGCCTCCATGTTTGGTGCGGCTTTGGCATTGATGACATGACCAGACCGTACTCGCCCCAGCCCACCCATCGATTGCAACCAGACTCCAGCGCGCGGAGATTGAGAGGACAGAGAATCAATCCACCTGCGACCCAAGTTTGAAAGGCAGGGCGGAGCACCGTTGCCTATCCTGGGCATGGGCAAATTGAAATTGTCCTAGGGCGATCTGACCAGACCCAAGACCAACTTGACTCCAGAAGCACACATGCATCCACACTTGCACACTTTGGTACCGAGACGCGGAGGACGCGACCCTACTCGGCCCAGGACATGGTGGACTCGACCCGCGCTGGAGCCTCCCGTGGATCCGCCTTTGAGGACTTGTTGAGCGCCGTTTTTACTTCCATCCATCTTTCATCGCCTGGCGGCGTACGTTGGAGCTAGAGCCTAGCTCAGACGGTAGACTCCAGGAGCGGAGGTTGCACTCGGTACTCCCTACATGTCTGGTCCTCTGTGCTGCAGAAAACGCCCACCGCCTCACTGGGCCGTTGGCCTCTCGGCCATTGACCAATTGACCGTCGACCCAGACGGATGCAAGGGAACACCAGGGGGCGAACAAGGGGGACCAGTTGACCAGACATTACCGCACAATGGGCACGGGGAACAAAGCATCCTCCTCCCTACGACTCCATCCTCCGTGCTCAGTACCGCCGACACCTGACATCTTCCACCGCTGGCAAACACGGGGCACCAAGCCCGGCTGTTGACACCCGGCAAAGGCGTTTCTCCTGAGACGCCTTGCATATCCACCCCTTTGATCTGTCTAGTTGTGGCTCCCAGCCAAAGTCAACCGACCGGACAATGGATCTCAACGACAACGCGCCCCCTATCCCAACCCGCCACCATTTCCACGTCTCTCAGAGAGAAGCCCGCCATCTACAGCCTCGCCCTTCTCGCAACTCTCGCCGGCACTCGCCCCAGCGCACCCCGCGCCCAGTCATCCCTCCGGCCTCTCCCGAGGTCATCTCCAACCTCATCACCAGCCTTGGCGCCATTTCACAACCCACCAGCAGCCACTTTGAATCGCATCCGGCCGCCATCAACTTCGCTTTGCCCACGAGTCCCGCCAGCCCCAGCTCTGGCAGCTTTGGCGTCGATTACGGTGCCTATACTCGCTCCGAGCCTGACGAACCTACCCAAGACCCCTCGTCACTCGACAACCTGGCAGCGAGTGCCCCTATTATTCGTACCTCGAAGCCAACCAGCGGATACTCGCCATTGACAGGCCCCAAGAGCCCTTCGACCCGGAGTACCAGCCGCGAGAGCGGATCTGGTCTTCGTTCATTCATTCGCAGCAACAGCGTAGCCTCGCGTCCATCCTCCCCGGCCTCTGCTACTTCCAAGAATGACGACGCCCACAGCATAGGCAACCTGTCTGTAGAACGTGGATCTGCGCCAACCCCGGAGCTGAAACACCATCGATCGCACGACAGCTGGGGGAAAAAGACCGGCCGGGGCACAAAGGGCCTGATGTACATGAGCTCCAAGGAGCGTCTGCGTGAAAGAGAATTTGAAAGAAAAAGATTGCCAAGGAGGTCCGGTAGCCAAAGCGAACCCGGCAGAGCGACCCCCAACAACACTATGACCAACAACGGGGCTCGACCAGACCCCTTTCTCGCCGAAACCGTCATCAACGAAGAGCCTGGTTCTCATAGCGACAGCCCGGGACTGAATGAGCCAAACGAGCTGGATACCCCGCAGCCTATTCCTGCGCGAGACTCGAGCCTAAGAAAGTCACGAACCCATCAAAAACGAACGAGCGCGCGTCGGTCTAAACGAGATAGTGATACACCGGCGGCAGTAGCCATACCAGAGACTGAAGAACATGTTGCCTGTACTTTACCGCTGCCGCAGCAGCATACTCGTACGGGCTCAGGGACAGGCACCCAAGCAAAGTCTTTTTTGCTCGGTCCAGACGAACGCCCGACGTCCCCCGCGTCGTCGGCATCAAGAGCTGCCCAGCCTCTCCCCGATTTTAACATGGACGCTGTGAATTACAATGACGAGGGAGCTGCGCCCTTCCCCGCAGTCGCGCAGAGACGACGGGAAAGCCACAGCGCGGAACGCAGCAGCAGTCGATTATCCGGCCGGCTGAGTCCTGCTCCGAAAGAGGCTCTGAGAATGAAGCGCAGTAGTTCGCGTCTGAAGCGGTTGTCAGGCCCTCTTAGCCCTCGCAGTGAATCTAGAACCAGTGCGGCTGCCTCGCCTGAACCCTCGCAGCAGGCTCAGCAGCAGACCTATCCTGCCGGCTACGAACGGCCCGGATCCGCAGACTCAGTAGATGATGCTGTTGAGTCGTACCTCTGTTCTCCACGTCTGTCTCAAAAGATTCGACACCCTCAAACAGGTCGAGTTATTTCCTTCTCAGAAGTCGGCGATGCAAATGGATCAGCAGTCTTTTGCTGTGTCGGTATGGGCTTGACAAGATACATCACGGCCTTCTACGATGAGCTGGCATTGACTTTGAAACTTCGCCTCATTACACCCGACCGACCCGGAGTTGGTGATAGCGAGCCCTATACCGATGGGACAACCACTCCTTTGAGCTGGCCTGGTACGTATCCTACTCACCACTCGTGTGACAGAACAAAGGTTCAATTGCTGACTGGTGCAGATGACGTTTATGCCATTTGCCAGGCGCTAAAGATAACCAAGTTTTCGATTCTTGCTCATTCAGCAGGCGCAATTTATGCTCTTGCAACGGCGTTGCGAATGCCCCAGCATATCCGCGGTCGAATTCATCTCTTGGCGCCATGGATTCCCCCATCCCAGATGAATGTGTTTGGTGCATCTCAAACGCTGCCCCCGACCAATGCTATCCCCACATCGCAAAAGATTTTGCGTGCATTGCCAACACCTCTCCTGAAGGCGGCTAACAGCAGCTTCATGACGGCAACAAGTAGTTCCATTACGAGCTCTCTGCCCAAGAATCCACGCCGCGCTAAACGCAAGTCGAATACTCACGGCAAAGATGGCAACACTGGTAATCGCAATGGCATGCCAGTCAACGATGAGGAGAACCTCAACAGCACACCTCAAGGAAAGGATAGGCCAGGAGGAGGGCAAGCGGAGAATGGGTTCGACTCTCCTAATATGAGCGAGCATATGGACCAAATTCAGCCCGTTGGGGGTCATGGCGTGAGTGGAGGCTCGGTAATGGCCGAGTCCACGCTCGATATCATGACGGACAAGGAACGGCAAATGACCTACGACACGCGCCTTACTCACGCTATTTGGGAGCTGGCCACCACGGGAGCCAATCCCGCCGTTGACCTTTTGGTGTGTCTGGAGCGAAGGCACACGATTGGATTTCGCTACGTCGACATCACACGGCCCGTGGTCATTCATCACGGCAGCAGGGACACGCGTGTGCCCGTCGAAAATGTCAAATGGCTCGGCAAGACGATGCGGCGCTGCGAAGTGCGCGTCTTGGAAGGCGAAGGACACGGCTTGATGGCCAGCGCAACCGTCATGGGCTCAGTCTTGATGGAAATGAGCAAGGAGTGGGACGATTGGATGCGGTTGACGGGCGCAGATGGACGAAAAGACCGCGAGAGAGGACGGCGAGGGACGATTGTTCGCTAAGGTGCCAAGATGTTGCATCATTCATTTTGCATAAGAGGTGGACGCGAATTATTTTGGGATGTGGATGTGGCGCCACGACCGAGTGCATCCGATTTTCATTCGTTTTGTGACTGGATACCAGGTATCGCTTATCGAACGGAAGCGCGGAAAGTAATACCACGACCATGATACCCCGGTATTACTTTGCGTGCGTTGTATCAATATAAATTAGCAGACTGGAGGGGTCCATGTATAATGGGGTTGCAGAGAGGGACACATATATCTAATGAGCTTGGGCATTGCTTGGCGTAAAAAAAGACAAGAAATAGAGCCCTTTGTATTTTCTTTGGGGTGTAATTGAGACGACTGCGGTGTACTTTTGCCGCGGCTGACGTTTTGGACATCATGTGTGATTATCTGGAGAAGGTTCAAGCCTCTTTGTCGATGAGCCGTAGCTCAGTTGTCAGCAGCAGTTTCTTGGCGAGTCTTGGCATCATTGGCAGCGGACAGTTGTTTGGATTCTTGTTGATTATATTCTCCGGCACAGAAGTTGTACTGCACGTTGTTCTTGCACAAGTGCCGTGCCATTCTGGATTTGTCTCCATTCGTCTAGGCTAAACGTTTCTTACGGCAGGCACGATCTGTCGGCTGGCACTCCGTGTTCTTAAAAAAAAAGAAGATAAAAAAGGAAGGCAGCTGGTTGTCAGCTGGTCAGACCAGTGGGCATAGAAGCATGGAGAATGTCTAATCCTCGCGCCAAAGTTTACCTTCCATCTTCAACACCCAGCAACTCAACCATCTGCTTCGTCGTGCGACCTCATTTGTCACATTTGAACTGTGTTCATCTACCATGTGGAAAAGCATCATTATTGCCCGTGTTGCCTACGGCATTGTGATCCTAGCGTCGTGGCTTCTGCACTGGTTCGTCATATTGGAAAGGCTTTCCCTGCGGTCCCTACGTCGCTCGTTCTTGGAATTTAAACGTGACTATGGCCCGCTTCGTGCCATGCTTCTGGTTCTTATTTTCCCAGACGTTCGCAATGAGCTTGATTGTATCCAGCGAGGCATACTTGATCCTCCTGTCGATGACTCCCTAGCTGCAGAGAGGGCAATGAGGCTAAAGGAATCTATGTCTGATCACTGTACTACGCTTTTCAGTCCCGTATGCGTTTCTTGTTCCCCTCTGCTGTCGTTGTTTCTTTAATTCTTTTGCAAGCGCTGACAAGCGATTTTGCAACACAGGCATTTGATGTGGTACAACTGTCCCTGTTGGCATTGTCGCTTCGCCATCTACTCCTCATACCTTGGATGACCCTGATAGCCCTCGTCTTCAGCATTACGACTGGCATACTGTCTATCTTCCTTGCATTTATTTTACGACGGCATATGAACAGCCTCTTGGAGCCTGTTGATGTGAAGAAGTGGTTTGGCACACCCGCCAACAAACACAAGCGTTGGAAGAATGTATCGTTCCATGCGGCCTTTATGATGAGAATCCCGACCATGTTATCGGTTTGGTCCTCGGGAGCTTTTATTCTTGGGGTTGGAGTACACACAGTGGCCCATTGGGCTTTAAATGCGGAAGCTCCCAACTTTGACACAGCAGATTCTTCTCAAGACGGATGCAGCTCTCTGGGCATTCTTGTCGCGTATAATGTTGCCATGGTTCTTGGTCTGCTGCTGGTCTTGGTGCCAAGCATTCTAAAGTATGTCCAGGATGCACCACTCCGACAACTCGACGAGGCCACGAACCCAAAGAAAGGCCGGTCTAAGCTGGACTTTGAAAGTCGCTTTGGGGACTTTGAGGAATACTTTAAAGACTCTAGGGAGCTTTGTAAAGACTTCAAAGAATATTGTAGAAACTTTCGAGACACCTTTCGCTACTTTGACGAACTCTATGCAGACTTTGAAGATATCTTCTGGGAGTCGATCGGGGAGCCGGGAAGTTCTGGAACACAGGTGGACGAGCACTCCGATATTCTTCTAAATGATTCGGCAATAATTTTCGGAAATACACTTACCCATGAGAATACACAAACGCAACGATCTTTCCAAGAGGAGAGTAGACAGAGGAACAACATTGCGAAGGAAGCCACGCAGTCGGATGTCGAGGAGGGCGGCAAACCTGGCACTGGCCACGCTTCTCCCGAAGAAGGGCTCGGTAACTCGCAGGGACAGTCTCTCAGTTCGACATATGGTATTCATTTCAAACAACCGATCCCGGAACTAATGAAGCTCAGAATCGAGCTCATGATCCAGGCCGAGATGCGAAATATCAAACGCTTGCAACTAATGTTACGGAAGGAAGAGACAGTGTTACCGAAGAAGGGTACAACGTTACCGAAGAAGAGTATAATGGTACTGAGGGAGGAGACAGCGGTACTAAGGGAGGGGACAGCGTTATTGAGGGAGGAAACAGCGTTACTAAGGGAGGAGACAGCGTTACTAAGAGAGGAGACAGCGTTACTGAACGAGGGTACAGCGTTACTGAAGGAGGAGACAAACAGGTATCAAGGAAGCGCTGTTTCTGCTTCGGTGTGCGCCTCTGAAGGCTCATCACTTCCCCATCAGGAGTTTTTATGAATGAATTGTGATACGCCACAACGCGTGGCAGTCATGCAGGTATGGCATCCCCTTCGTATCTTCCAGCATATCATCAGCGAGAATCTTATAATAGGCAAGGCATTAATCCGAGGCAGAGTACCTGAATATACATATACCCTCGAGATATCATCGCTGTCAACTTATGGCCATGGCTCTTTTTGACGTGTTATCCCCTATCGGCGGCCAATTGCTTGAGTTTCGAATCGCATCGCTTGCACGACCGAATGCAAGCTTCAAAAGCCACAGCATATTGCATCGCGTGTCCTGCCTTTTCCAATAGTGTTGATATTCATGGAGGAAGGAAGTTTCTGTTTCATTATATATGGGTGGTTTGGAATTATATCATTAGATTACAGGCGGCCAGTCGATATTCTGGCGCGCTTGTTTTATGGTGCAAATAATCGACGTTGTAGCTTGGGATGGATGGAATTGGCTCGGAGTGAATGAGCGCGGCGGGAAAAGGAGGAGAAAAAAGACTAGGAGAGAACGTGATGTCACATAGCTAAGTTATGAACATGTATATATTACGCCTGTCCCGTTATCTCGCCGTAATGAGCGCAGCTGGCGTATGTGGCCAGCGTCTATGATTCACAGGCTAAACTCATCTTGCATGCTAGAAGATGAATACCGCTTCCGCGTGCAACATATATCTCAGGAAAGTGGGTGTTTTCTTTCGGCAGCTTGACCGAACATATGTGTCCCAACAGGCTGTCTCGATGTCCACCAGTGCTGTCGGTGTACATGAGCTGTTCTTGTCCTTGGCGTCTGTGGGCGTGACTGGGCTACTATCGCGAAAAGGGGGTATGAAACTCGCAAAACATTTGGTTTGAAGCTGTATTGAGACTTGAATCTACACCACGGTGAGAATTATCGAATTGTTATCTCGTTGCAGCGAAGGTGGTTTGAAGTGGCGCGCACCCTAGCCATTCAAGTGGCGAATTAGCAGCGCCAGGAGCAAGTCATTTCGGGAAGCTTCCGTAGCTCAGTTGGTTAGAGCTTCGTACTAATAAACGTTAGTGATGCGGAGGCCGCAGGTTCAAGCCCTGCCGGGAGCAAAGATCGTTCCACGATGCTTTCCGAGCATTTCTTTTTGTTAAACTGCTTCCATCTACGTATTACGATTTTTATTCCTTCTTTTTATTTAGTCACTGACCGAATGAGTGCGTTTTATTTCTTGCACTGAACTGTCCAACAGCTAGTGGACGGGCAGGAGTGCAACATTGGTCTTCTCAGCAGCTGCCATCATCACCGGTATTGTACAAAACTGATATTCCAGTCATTTCCGTCGTGAATTTTTTTTCATTTAAAAACACCAAATTAAACATGCGCCGCGTGCCAACACCATCACGGCTCCTCCAAGACCCGGGTCCAGTCAAACTTCCTCCAGCCTCTTTTCCACTCATCCACACGCGCATCACCACGCACCCACCGGCCCTGCTTCTTGACAATGTGCGGCTCGGTATCGCATATCCCGCCCAGGACTTCCCTTGCAAACAAATCGCCCCTGGGCCAGCGGTCCGCATTCTCGACAATGTGCCCCAGCCCGCCGTCCAGCGAGAACCAGACGTGAAAGTAGGGCATCTCCTTGGCGATGCTCCTCCTAAAGGCCATTCTGCCCATGCCGTCACGGGCCTTGGCCGCCGTGTCAATAACCTTTTTGTGCTGCGACCACTCCTCGTCGCTGGAGAGAAAGGCTTCTTTAAAGTATGCCGGCGCCGTGGCGCCCTCTTGGTAGGGAATGGGGACGGCAACCATGGCCGCGTGCATGTGGCGATGCGGCACGGCGGCGTTCTCGTAAAAGACGACGTCGCGCCCTTGGTCGTGGTACATGCGCGTGAGGCTCTTCATGAAGTTGCGAATCTCCTCCCACTCGTCGTCGTCGCATTCCAAAAGGTTGCCGCGGTGCGTGATGGGCACGATGACGGCGCCGCCGGGACTGATCTCGGGCTCGGTGGTGAGGGTCACAAAGACGCGCGTGCCGAGGGATATGACGGGTGCCAGGGGCGGGCGGCCCTTGTCTTCGTGGTGGCACAGGGGACAGTTCTCCAGGATGCGGTTCATCTTTTGGAACTCGTTGACGGCCATGTTCTTGAGGTTGATCTCGCTCTTGTGCCCGCGTTTGGCGAGCTTTTCTGCATTCTCGTCCATGTAGTCCAGGTCGTTGTCGTACTTGGCGTCCTTGGAAATGCGTTCTGCGAGACGCAGTCCTTCGCCACCTAGCTGGTTCTTGGTGCGGCGTTCTTCCCTGACCATGTCCTCGATGGACATGTCGTTGTTTTCTTCCACCAGACCCCTCTCGCGGCCGCGTTTGGTGTCGACAGCCTTGACCTCCCCTCTGGTGCCAGCCAACTGGCGGTTGTCCATTATGCCGAGGACGACGGCCTCGGGAGCATTGGGCCGGGGGCCGAGAGCTGCGGCGCGATTGTATTCCTCCTCCAGCTGTGCGGCGTTGGGGGCCCGGCGCAGCTTGGCCTTCATCATCTGGGCGCGGAGGCGGTTGAGGGATGTTTGGTCCATGGCTGCATTCCGTGACGGTTCTTCGGGTATGACAGTGCCTGAATCTGGTTCTGCGGCAGCAGCAGATTCGTCATGTGCCCTCGACTTGTCGTGTTCTCGAGCTCGATACAGGTCTCCCGCGGGCCTTTCCTTCTCCTTGTACCCTTCACCGTAGATCCTGCGCCGCTCCATTTCTTCCTTCTCTTCTCGCGCGTCATCAAAGTCTTGTAAGCTGCCGTAGCGCTCCATCGCCACGTCTTCGACTGGCCTTCCGCTTGCTTCAGCAGTGGTGTACACCCCCCGCAGCTTTGTTAAGCGCCATGAAGAGCCGGAGTCGCCAAATACGTAATCGACTTTTCTCTCGGTGGCAGGTTGCTGCATGTCAGATTGTGGCGATGGTTCGTCTAGTTGCTGGATAGTTTGATTGAGTTCGCGGGAGTGGATGATTCGCTTCGGTTGCTGCGGAGGCGGCGATGGAGGCTTGCTTCTCTCTGCGCGGTGTACATGCTCGACCTCGATGGATGATGGCGCCGTCATCCATGCATCACGCACGGGAGCATCAGACGAGCCCCCGTTACTCGATGACTCCCGCCCCGTCTCTGGCCGGCGTTGCGAATGGCGTTCCCTGCTTCTGTGGCCATGGTGCCTGTGTCTCGACCGGTGCGCGTCATCAGCTTGGTCGTGAGAGTGTCGACTTCTCTTGTGCCTATGGCCGTGGTCGTATTCATGGTCTCGGCGGCGGTGATGGCTGTGCTCTCCGTCTCTTTCTCTGTCGTCGCGGTCGTTGTGCCGATGATGATGTCGGTGTTTGCGATGGCCTTGATGGCGGTCTCGATGCTGTTCTGCCCTTTCTGCCTTTTCGCGCTCCAGCCGTTCGGCGGCAAGAGATTTTTCAAAGTCGTCTAGGCCATCCATGGCGAAGAATTAGGCTGGACCATGGACTGGCGACGGCGTGGGAATATCTTGATGCAAGGATGTTTGCGTCAGAAGCTGAGCTGGGAGCTTCAAGTACTTGGGCAGATGGATAGAAGGCTGGTCTGCCGCTGGTGGAGCCACCAGAGAGAGTCTAGACGAATCACGACGTCGGACTCACCAGACCAGACGGCTTCCAGTTCTACATGTACGACAATGTAGTAGAATATCATATCATATATTATATTAATGTTTAATTCTTTCGCTCTGTAGTCAAATAAAATTACACGTATAGTACAAGTATCGTGCAAGCGTAAAGTCTAACACAGTATTAGGCTGTACCAGGCCAAGGACAGTAGGAGACTAGAAAAGTAGACCGTCTCAGCGCAATTGGTGCCGCGCCATAATATCAAATATTATATGATATAGTGTGACAGCTGGATGGCCGATCTGGTTAAAAAAAAAACTACTGATGAAGGTGACCAGGTTTACCAAGCGCTCTTGAGCCCTTTTCACATCCGGTTCGTCCAGGACAGGGGGATACAGCAACCCTAAAGTTCAACCCCAAATGCCGCATGTGCGGGAGTCAGTAAAGGGCATCAAGTTCAAGAGCACGGGTTGTATCCTCGCCATTGCTGATGCCAGTAGTACGGGTTCACCTGGTGCAGTCATCATGTAAAGCAATTTGGCAACCTGTGGTGTGTTCCCGGGCCCAGGAGGGTGAAGCTAATTATGCATGACTTGGCTCCTTGAGGCCGCATATGTCCTGGTACACAATTTAACTCTAACTGAAGAGGCAGGGTACAAACTGCAATATAAAAAAGACCTAGGTGGAGGCGTAAGGTAGCGGTTATAATGTATAAGAAGTACAGCTTGCTGCTTGATATTCAAGGTTACCTCTACTCCGTACCGCACATGCATCGAGGGCGGCCCGTGACGGTGCCTCGTCTCATGTAAACTTGACACATCTCATGATAACATGGCGCATGATACAAAAACTTGATAAAAAGATGATGGTTGGCGAATTTGAGTTTTGATAATATATAAATGACTCGCTATTTCCACATATAATAAGTGCATTAACAAATATATTGGATTATTAGGCGTAGCATGAGTCATGCTTGTGTGCATCATCTAGCAGTGTAGTAACGTCACTGGTCGCACAAGTTAAATCATTCAGTACTTTAATCCGAGTCAGAATACGGAGTACTCCAGCTCTATGGTTTCATGTTTACGAGTTTATGCCTTGCTGCCAGCTCAAAGGAGAGGCCTACCGATAACAAGCCCGTATACACGCGTCGTGTACCGCTTCCAAGGCATCGAATGCTCCAGTATAGTACCAGTATAATATGAGGGTATGAGTCTGGGCAACATGCTAGTCAGTTCGATTTATGCATGTGCAATTACGCGACCCTTGGAAACGCAGCTCTCAACACAATACGCCGTCGTGTATAAATAACAAGCCTTGCCCTTAGCCAACTTGGTTTCTTTTAAAAGCAACAAAAAAGCCTTTTTACACTACCTACCAACTATAAAGTACTCTATTACTCTCGGTTCTACTTTTATTGCCGCCGCTCTCGCGGGACCTGTTTGGACGCCACCGACAAGCGATTGTCCGGGGGTCGGTTCAGTAGAACTATTCACGCGTTTTCAAGACATGCAAGACGAGTTCTGTGGAGGCGAAAACAAATTCGGTATATCAGAGTCCTCATGCAAGCTCGAGGTTCGTCGTTGTGTCGAGGGCATCAAGCGCGTATGCTCAGTCGACGATGGCGCTAATCAGTTGGAAAAGTGCATGGACGATAAGAAGAATACCCATGATGAACTTGGATAGTCGGGAGCTGTGAAAACTCCCGGGCGTGGTAGTGGCGGGAAGCCCAAGGATGTCGGTGACAAGGGCTCGTTATGAGGGCTTGGAACGTAAAGGTTCAATTCAATAATAATCTCGTAGGATATCAAAGGGCATGAGTTGCTAAGAGGAAGGAAGGGAAACGTGACCGTTATATATACATGAAAGGAACGCCCCGGCCTAGGGCTCTTGCCCGGGCACGTGTTCAAGCCGTGTCACTAATAAGTCCCGTATCGGTGAAGCCCCTTTGTTAGGCTTCACGATCTGTTGGGCCATTTTCGTGTAACAATGCCGGTGGCATCACATTCGATGATGCCGCTCTCCCTCCCACCAATTTCGTCATGGAGAAGGCTCCCTCTGGTTTCGAGAAGGAATAAGGTCCCCCTGCCTCCTTCGGGATAGTCTGGTTTCAAGAGGGATTATATTCTATAGACTGGGTACTTGACAAGCGCCAAGGTTGGGTCCATTTAGCCGTTTGCTATAGTAAAGGCGGAATATATCAAATGTGTACTACCCAAAGACCGGCCCAAGGAAAAAGGCAACAGTGAAATACTGCCACCAATAATATAGGCTACCGATGCGCTACACAGTCAAGTCCTATGAACAAACAATATAGCGCGACCTGTATCGAGACGACCATGACCGACCGACGTTGCTACCCATACAATTATAGCCACGACGCAAGCAATAAATGCAGCGAATAGTGCCGAAGCTCTTCTTCGTTTGGAGTAAATTACTAGATGCCATATCGTCAGACGGAAATGGCCTGTTACACAAGGGCTATGATCACGGGACCAAAACCAGAGCATCGAACCGTCTTGCCAGGATTGTTTCCGTCCCGCTTGGGTCTTGATTCGGCGGGCATCGGTGTCGGCGTGCCTGAAGGCGTCGTCGGTTGGTTATGGCAACGTTGCGCATTCGTGAACCGTCGACAGTTGTTCCCACTGCGACAGCTACATCTACAGGCGGATTCACACCCTTGGTCTAGCAACCGCTCTGCAAGAGGAAAACACCTCCGCCAAATAGCACATGGAATAGGCGTTTCAGAAAATTATCCTGAGTCCTCAACTCAATTCATCACATCAAAGCATCACGAGCAAACAGTCGTTCAGGGAAGTGGGTGTCGTAACGTCCCGCTTCGGCGAATATGTAGAGTGGCAGAGCATGCCGCCAGTTCATCCACATAATTTTGTATTTTGTCGGCGTTATTGTCGAGGAACAGCTCGAACACCCCCTTGGAAGTTTGAAACATGTACAAGGCGTGAATATGCCATTATCATCCCGTATGCGCACTGAATTTCTCGACAACACGGCTATTCTTGCGCACCGACCCATAGGGTTGATGCAATTCGGAAGTAGTGCCTCCTGATACCGGACATGTTGCTTCTGGTTAAGAGCAGTCGCAGTCGTCCGAATTGCTCGATACAGCCACCAGGGGAACTAGGATTGGCTCTTCAGAAACCAGACAACCTGTGCACAGTCAGGATTGGCGGGCTTTGCCGCCCAAACCACCACGGCGGCGTTTAACCACCCGCCCTGTCATGGGATGCAAGGTCTGGCCGTGCTGGTTTCCAGTAGTGTGCTGCCAACGCTGGCGTCTGCGTTGGAGCCCTTGCCCGGTTTCAGAGCCAGGGCTGACGAGTTTTTCGTTCCTGATGCTGCTTGTGTGTTCCCCAGCTCCAGAGGTCCATCCAGAAGCTCGCTTTCCAGACGGGCAGTGTGCGACTGAAGGCAATCTGCTTCTACTGCCCAATAGCCCTCGTTATCAATAGATTGTCGGTGCTCGTCAGTGTCAATGTCTTGTTGTTTTAGGAGAGCTTCCACACCGACACAGATGTTCCGCCATCGTTCCGCCTCAGGTCTGTCCTTTTGCGATTGTCGTAGGTAAGCTTCCAGCAAAGTTAAAGCCTCGACTTGCCAGTAATCTTTGTCAGATATAGTATGGCGCGCGCCATAAACGAATCTGCCAGCTCGGCTGACTATTTGTTGGAGTGTGCGATCTCTGTCGGGAAGTTGATCTCAAGGGTGAGCTGTCGGAGTCTATTATTGAGTTCGCTTACGTCCAGCTCGGGCAGAGGAAACCTAGGGGGCGGTGTATTCATTGTACGTGATGCGTCGCGCGTGTTTTACAGCGTTTGTGTCGAGATGTTTCCTGGCGAATGTTGCGTGGTGCGCATGCGTTGTCTCGTGGAAATCAGTGAACACGGGCCATCACGTGTCCGCATCCCTTTTGATCTAAAAGCACAGCGTAACCTGTTGCCTGACAGCACAGAATACGGAGTAGAGACGCGTATACACAACGTCAACTGGACTGGTGCACCGCAATCTCGCCACTGTTTGGGCTAACATATATCAGAAGAGGGTCCGGTGTCTTTTATACTACTCAAGTATGTTTAATGAGGCGGCTACTTATCGACTCACTGGATTAAAGGTCAAAGCTCTCAAGTTCCTAGGTACGTAATTTACATCAAAATCTGACAAATCTGACAGCACTTCCACCCTATATCTCAACTGACAGCGAATAGCGTCGCGACAAAGCAGCCGCAAATGTGGTCAGTATTTTGCCTCTAGTGTGGCGCGTCAGAGGGCCTAGAGCGCCGGGTTCAATGTTACCTTTAGACCATGAATGCCAGCAGAGCCGCTTTCAGAAACACTCGTCGTGACTGAAAGCGGTGCCTCAAAGCGATGCAATGTTCCCCACTTTCAAAACACGTCGGGTCCTTGCCGTGAAATAAAGGAGAAAACGCCAACGTCATACCGTCCACCGAGTACCAGACCCGTTGGCAACCAAGCACTTGAGAGCTTCAGCTTTAACTTTAGCCTCGGATATCCTTCAAATGCTGTCTGGTCTGGTGGAACCGCTAAGGTTTGAACCCCGCACCGGTCTCTCTAGCTCCGGGGTAAGCACTCGGATATATTTATGGATTGATGTCGAATGTCGAGTTCAAATGTTGGATGCGCAACCTGCGACCGCGCAACCAACCAGCCAGTAGTTGCACCATCTCACTTTAATCACAGCTACCATGGCGGGCGGACCGTCTTTGGCTTCCTCGGGAGCAATTCTAATCCTGGCCATCTTTGCGGCCTTCCTTTATACCGCCGAGCTGCCGCGCGCCAAGGTCGTGCTCGGCTTTGGACGCAAGCAAAGCAGCACCGTCGTCGCAAACGCTAACGACTTCCACACCATTCCCGACACCGTCCACTGCGAGGATCTTCACTACCACGAGCCCAGCCGTCTCATCTTTACTGCCTGCGAAGGCGTCGAGTCCACCCGGTATGCCTGGTTTCCCGCCCTGGGCCACTTCGACGACCCCAACGTGGGCCTCAAGGCCCAGGGCAGCATCGAGGCCATTGATCCCAATGTCGGTAAACACCCTCTCCCGAGCTTGGTCACGGCGACTATATGTGTTGTATTGACGCTCGCCCGCGCAGACAATGAAGGCAAAGAAGCTCAAGTTCACCAACTTCAACGGACCGTTTGTGACGCATGGCATTGACGTCATCGACGATCCCGACAAGCCCAAGGGCAAGGCCGTGTACCTCTTCGCCGTCAACCATCTGCCGAATCCCGCCTTCGCCGAAGACGCCAGCGAACCCAAGGCGCGCTCCATCATCGAAGTCTTCTACTACGACATTGGCAGCGATTCCGTCGAGCACGTCCGGTCCGTGTGGCACCCGCTCATCACCACGCCCAATGACATTGTCGCCGTGTCGCCAACCTCGTTTTTCGTCACAAACGACCACTTCTACCGAGACGGCATCAAGCGCGAGATCGAGACGCTCTACTTTGGCGCCAAGTGGTCCAACACAATCTACGTCGAGTTCACCGAGCTCACCGACGGCTCCTTCCGCGACAGCGACGTCGAAGTCAAGGCCTCAGTCGCGCTCGACGGCGTCCACAACAACAATGGCCTGGGCCACGGCCGGACGCCGTCCGAGGTTCTGGTCGTCAGCTGCGCCAGCGGCCGGCTGCACATTGCCGACGTCGTCTCGCCCAAGAGCGACGGGGAATCGCCCAGGATTGCCATCCGGCAGTCTGTCGCGTTTGATTCCACCCTGGACAATCCCAGCTGGTTCCGTGACCCGTACGCCAACTCGACGTACGATGCGAGCGGCCTCGTTGTCGCTGGTCTGCCAAGAGGCGTCGACCTGCCGAAGAACCAACACAATCCTCGGGGCACAGACGGCGCCATTGTGTGGAAGGCTTCGCCTTCTCGCGACGAGACGGCCGGCAACGAGGAGACGTGGGTGAAGCGGCTTCTGTTCGAGGACGACTCGACGCACATCCGGACGGCGAGCGCTGCCGTTCTCGTTGCCATTGATCCGGCGAAGGAGAAGGGCGAGCGCAAGGCTTGGTTATTTGTGACGGGCTTCATTTCAACAAACGTGGTCGCGGCCAAGGTGGCCTTGTGAGTGACGAGGTGCAACCTGCACCGCTGGGGAGCCATGCAGGGACTCCATTCAACATTGCAACACCTATCGAGTATGATATTTCTGGGTCAAAAATGTGCAAGGAATGTAGAGTAATTTAACACTCACTGTTAGACGCTGCGGCGTCGTAGATACGAGACATGAATGGGATTTTTATTTCTTTCTTTCCCCTCTCACCACGTCTATAGTCTTGAGGCCCTTCTATTACACGCTCTTGTTCACAGCCCAGGGCTCATGCCACCGTGTAGCTCACCCGGCTCGTGCCCTTGCTCCTGGCAATCTTCTTGACCGTAGTCTCGCCACACAAGTCAGTCGTGTCGACGTGCGTCCCCCCGCAGGGATAGACGTCGGCGCCGACGATGCGCACAACGCGGAACCTGTCCTCGCCGGGGGGCAGCAGGCGCCGATCGGGAATCAGCCGCGCCAGACCCTCTCTGCAAAAGTCGTGCTCGGTCCAAAACTCGACCTCGACGGGCATCGACCGCGCCAGGTATTCGTCGACGCGCCTCTGGATCGGCTCCTTCCACTTTCCCTCTATGGCGCCCTTGAACTCGCAGCCCGCGCTGTCGGGGAAGTGCGAGGCCTTGAGCTCGTCGAAGCCGGGGATTTCCGTCTCGAGCAGACTGCGCACGGCGGAGCCCAAGACGTGGCCGGCCGTGTGGAGGCGCGAGTGCAGGAGGCGCTTTTCCACGTCCAAGACCTGCGTCACTTGGTCGCCGGGCTGGACTTGGGAGGCTGCGGCGGGCGTTGGGAACGAGCCGAGGTGCAGCACTTGCGAGCCGTGGACGGCGTCGATGCGGACGGCCTTGACGTGGAAGGACGAGTCGGCTGCCGTGGTGCCGTTGGGGCTCCAGGTGATGAAACCCTCGTCGGAGGGCTGTCCGCCGCCCTGGGGGTGAAATATGGTCTCGCTGGTTACCATGACAAAGTCGTCGTCGGAGCCATTCTTGAAGAGAAGTCGATTGGCGTCCTCCAAACTCGCAAAGGAGCGGACCGAGTGCACCTTTGTCGAGAGCTCCGTGAGCTTGCCGTCGTACTGATATACATGTTTTGTCTTGCCGGGTACTGTCATTTTCGGTTACTGGTATCAATCGATGGCATCGAGGGAATCGGCCATGGTGGAGGGCTTTTCTAGTCATGAGGAATTGTTCTAGAAATCTCTGGCCGAGGCCCGAGGGTGGGGCCGTTGGTTCTACGCCCTTGGTGTCATCGAAGGGCGGAAGTCAGTTTCCCGAAGTGTCTGCAGCGGCAAATGTCTCTCTTTGCCCGACTTGTCTTGGACTTACTGTCGCCATGGTGCATAGCCTTTGCTGCGGCGGCTGCTAAAAAAAAATAAAATAAAAATAAAAAAATAGAAAAAGAAATAAAACAAAAAACTCTTTGGCATAGTGCCGGCAATGCCCAGGAAAACATGTCGAGTCCATTCCGTCTTGGTGTGGTTGATTGGCGGGTGTCGCGTGCTTGATGCTTGAACAGGTCAACTGGTTGATATCTTGGTACATGTAACGACGGTGGCTTGGCCTATCCATCAAAGCCTCTTCTTATTGGGTCAATGTTTCCACTCCATGACTTCCTGTCGGGTGGCGTTTCGGGTTATAGGTGAAAGACTCTTTGAAGTCGACCACAGCCATATTGGCTGTTTAACAGCATAAATGACTATGAGTAAAAAAAAAGGACGACACGGTTCCCTGTTCCCGTCTCCCATTCGTGGGGTAGCATTCGACGGATCAAATAAAAAAAAAGTACAGCCACGTGGTCCATGGCCGGAACTTGGCGACTCGGTGGTGCCAATTGTTTCCATTGTTGTACAGCGCGTTTTCCAACACGGCAGAAACGGGATTTTTGCTCACATGCCAAGGACAGAGCAGTGTAGTGCAGCTTGACCCGTGATTTCCCAGTCAATACTACATGTACATTATTTAGTCCCGTCTTCCATCTCCAATGGCTCCACAGAACATCTTGTTCGAGGAAGCTAATCGTCATGTGGCCGGCATCCGTGATTCCATTGGCCGAATCGGCTGTGCAACTGCCGAAAGTTGACGGGAACCTGGTTAGACTGCTACACAAGTTATCAATAACTAGATGAGAATGGACACCGAGGTGCCTTTTTCGGATGAGCAAACTCGTCGGCTAGCGAATCCTGGCTTCATTTATGCACGACATGGCAGGGGATGCAAGTCTCCTTGCATCAGACATGCCCGCTGCGAATCCACCCTCGTGGCCGCGGCACCGACCATTATTGGTCTTGACTGTCGTTTGAATGGTCCGTGGACGTGGGTCGCGGGGATACAAATCATCTCGAAAACTGTCGAAATGGATGGCATTGTTGAGTCAACGTGGTCTTGTGCAGAGTCCATGTATTGGGGAGCTGTATGCGTCGTATTACCACCCATATTTTTAAAAGACAAATACACGTACATTTCTTTTTTTCCCATGTCTACAACACACCAAGGGGTGTGGCCTATCAGGAACTTGACTAGTTCAAGCTAGCCGTCGTGCATACAGCGCTCATGCATAATAGACGGACTCGTTCTACGCCAAGCGATGCCTTCCCGTTGCTCATGCTAGCTCTGTTCTATAAATTCTAGGTTCCCCATGTTTCACCCCATTTCCCCCCGAACCATGGCTGGATAGGTTTCTGTTCTTGCAAAGTCACCCCCCATGAGAAATGGCTGGACTACGATTCGCTGGCCTTGCGCCAATCTTGGTGCTTTGTAGCTCCCTTGCTGGAAATGTCAACGCTGCCGGCTTGGCGGACATAGATCATGTCGTCCTCTTCATGCAAGGTAATTGGTATGCTTGTGTTATTCATTGAGTTGACATTGACTCACCGGACTTGCTAGAAAACCGCGCGTTTGATCACTACTTTGGCACCATGGCTGGTGTTCGTGGATTTGGTGACGCAAATCTTCAAACAAACAACGGCGTGCCCGTTTGGAAGCAGCTCACTACTCGGCAGCAAACCACCAAGACGGACCATGTCACCCCGTGGTACCTCAACTACCTCGGCGGGAACTGGTCTGAGGCAACGCAGTGCATGACTGCTGGCAGCAATGGCTGGTTTGAAAACCACGCCGCCTGGAACTTTGGCTCAAACGACCACTGGGCCATGAACAACACTCCCTGGAGCATCGGATTTTATAAGAAGCAAGACCTTCCTACGCAGTGGGCCTTGGCTGAAAACTGGGTGATTGGAGACATGTACCAGGTAGACACCTCTGCGCCATTGTTTGCTTGCCGCAGGTGGTCTCAATATTGACAATGATAGGAATCCGTCGTTGCTTCCACCAACCCAAATCGTGTCAGCTGGGTTTCAGGCTCCATCAATGTCCCTGGTTCGCCGCAGAAGCCTGATCAAGGCGGCAATCCATATATTGATAACAACGAGACGCCCGGGTGCGAAAGCGGTGGTGTCAATTGCTTTCCGCTCAAGTGGAAGACTGTTGCTGAATACTATCAGGATGCGGGGGTGTCTTGGAATGTGTTTCAGGACGCCGATAACTTTGACGACAACCCATATGCTTGGTTTGATCAGTTCAGACGGTCCACCAAGGGCTCTGCCCTGTATGACCACGGCCTCAAAGGTTCTTCTCTTGACTCATTCTACGCCCAGGCTGCCAAAGGAACTCTGCCCGAAATATCGTGGATTGTAGGCCCCATGCAACTATCTGAGCATCCGCCCTACTCTCCACACGACGGCGCCTGGCTGCAAGACACCATCACTCGGGCTGTTCTCAATTCGCCCAAGTACAACAAGACTGCTTTAATAATCTCATACGACGAAACCGGGGGCTGGTTTGACCATGTGAATCCCCATCATTCGCCCGACGGGACACCGGGAGAGTGGCTCAACGACCCGCAGGGCAAGGTTGGGCATACTTTTGCCGGCCCTGGCTTTAGACTTCCATTTTACATTATTTCTCCATGGACTCGCAATGGGGGCGTCTACACGGAGCACTCGGATCACAACTCACAAATTCTGTTTATTGAAAAGTGGCAGGCTGCCAAGGGCAAAAACGTCCAAACCAGAGAAATGGTTCCCTGGCGCCGCGAGAACATGGCTGATTTAACTAGTGCATTTGATTTCCAAAACCCAGACTACAGCATTCCCAGTCTCCCAACCGCTCCTAAGCCACATGTCAATTCCAAAGGCCAATACGATGGATCTTCATACTGTCAGTCCAGGTTTCCAACCACCCGGCCTCCCGTTCCCTATACCGGAGACGGCGCCATCGAGGATCTCACCACCGTGGTCGAGCACGGCTTCAAGCCAATCCGTGGCAAGCTCACCGAGGGACGCTACCTGGTGCTGGAAACGAATGGGCACTCATTGACCAACGCTGGGAGCAAGTCTACTGCGAGCGCAACCGTCACCAAAAGCACCCCCAACCACGACGACATTGCCCACAGATGGATTGCGAATGCGGCGCAAATCGGAGGCGATGTCTTTACGTTGCAGAGTGCGAGCGACGAGCAGTATCTTTGCAAGGACGGGAGCCTCTGCGCCGACGCCAAGGACGCGGAAGCCTTTACGGTTCAATTCACTGCCAGCAAGGGATATAGCTGGAAGCAGCGGGATGGAGGCAAGTACCTGTCTGGTGATGGGGCCGAGCTTGACTTCTCTGGCGATGCCAAGTACTGGAAGATTTTCAGCGTCAGTTACTAATATTGGGCCGTGAGCAAAAATGCTACTCCTCAAGTAAGAGTGGGAAATATGTGTTTCAGGTACAGAGTACGGTATGTGGCCATGAGTTGGCATGGAGCTTGCTGGCGGGGACTGCATCGTCATGAGGCGTGTTCCCAATTACAAAAGTTGACATCTTTCGAGATGTGCCTGATAGTTGTATATATGGTAACATTCACCTTTATTGTAAGAGCATCACGGCTAGTCTCCATCTCTGGGATGGCTCGTATGATGATCCAGGGGTCATGTACATGATAGCACAGAATAAAGGTAACCAAATTATTCAGAATTGCAGCGGAGCTTGTTGATATTCCAACTTTATCGAAGTGGCTCTATGGCGTAAGCTAGCGGGTAAGCCCGTGAGGACATGTTGGTCGTGAATCAGAACCACGGACAAGGTACATGGAAGAATGGGAAAAACTTTGCCAACATGTCGGGTGCTTCCACTCCCCAGATGGTCGTTGAGCCAGAGAACCCCCATTGACCCCAAGGCATCTTGTCAGAACCCGCCGTTTCCCACACATGACGGCATTATTCCTGTGCCAGTTGTCGTTTTGCTTCCCTGGCATCCTCCCTAGACATGCCATGTTTAGCCATAAACTCCATCTTCTCCCGCTTCGTCGCCAGCTTCCGATACTCGTCCCCAAGCGGGGATATAACAGGAATGTAGTACATGTTACGGTTTGCGTCGCGATATCCATAGAGACTCGCACGCACTACTCGTTTTTTGGGTACCACTACCTCGCTATTCTCCGCGGGCCCTGGAATATCGCCAATACTTTTATCTTCAGGACCCTCCAGACCAGCACCGGTTATGCTCATCCCCGCAGAGCTGCCGGCCAGACAAGGCTCATCTCTCGAGCTGCTGCTGGTAATAATCTGGCGGCAGGGATCATCGCCACTCCCAGCATAGAGAATGGAGCTGGTCTCGCCATCGGCTTGGTTGCTTTTGGCACTATCGAACAACTTGTTCTCGTCGCCCATGCAACAGTTGTCAGGTGGGATATCTTCGCAGACTACGGAGATGCTCGGATTTGAATCATGACAGTTACGATTTGGCCGACTGTCCTCAGTCGATTCCCACAGAGTAATGTCGACTGGACCGTCTTTATCATGACATGCTTCGGTTGATTGAAATGAGTCCATATTGTTTGTGACAACCGTAGACGCTGACACTTAAAGATATTGGAAGGTGATTAAAAGTGTGATACGAAGCATTTTAAATACGCAGGTAATTATGGTAAAAGGTGTGGGTGACTACTAAGCAGGTCCGTGTGACTAGCGTTTGTACCTTGGAAGCTTGTGGCTTGCAATTAGAGTTTTGAAAAGAGAAAAAAGTCAAGGTTTTTCTTTCAAGTTTTCTAGTTTGCCCCTGCTTTCATCGCAATACGAGGCTGGACGCTGGGTGAAGACAGTATTCGGGTATCAGAATCGCGTCCATCGGCTTCGTTGGGAATCGTACAGGGCACCGCGCCCGTGTCAATCAACTGGCACGCCCGCAGCACAGACATGTTTTGCCAGGCATTGGGTGTCACAATTGGGAGGTATGGATTGAACTGTAGAGTGCCTTGAGCCATGGGAGGGTGGCCTCCTTCACAGAAAATGCCTAGGTTTAAATGATTAAAAAGGACAGAGTTTTTGGTTTGGTAGTAGGTTTGCTAGCTGGCTTCTAATTAATGTATATGTATAAGCTAAGCTGAGCGTAGTAGGTAAAACAATAGCCAAATGACTCACTCGTTGACAATGGAGCCGGTTTGTTATTGGCCTGCGTGGTGGCGTGTCTCAACTGCGACGGCTATGTGATTTTTGATAGTCTTGGTTCTTTGGTCTTTGGTGTCATATGACGGAGCCTTGCCGGGGAAAGAGTAGCGCGAAATAGAAAAGAGTTGTACTCATCCACCTCGTCTCAGAGGAGATGTGAATCGAGTACTTGGGATTGTGGCGTGTGCGCCGTGCATGTTGCTGTCAAAGTCTAAAGAGGAAATCATTTCAATGTTTGCCATGGGCCGTTCCTAGCGCCGTTTGCCAAGCCCCACTTTGGGTGCTGGACTTGCACAGCACTAGCACTGCCCAATTGACGCCACTTTGCGGTTTGTGAAGTCAGGTTCAAATGCTGGCACCTGGCGGCACCTGGTGCTCGGTTTGCTCACGGCGAAAGCCATTGATTGATTTATTGACCGGGGCCAAATTTTCACTTATAACTTGGCATGTCAATACTACAGAAGACCAGGCCTGTGAGCAGCCCCACCAACTCGCTTGGCCGTTTGCTTGCCATCTGTCCCTGTCTTGCATTCTCTTTTGTGCGTGACATCTGGAGCAATTTCACACTCATCATCATCACGCCCAAATCAACGAGACCCAACAGCTTCATCTCACGGGGCTTCTCCCAGGGCATCTCCCCATGCCGGAAAGGTCGTCTCAACCACGGCTGCTGGAGGCTGTATTTGACCATCTGGTCTTGCCGCCCAGGCTTCCAGCAGCTCCAGAAAACGACTCTGTTCCGCTCAACCGGGAGCTGACCGCGCGCTTCCTCGACGCTTGCAAGCAGATGAGGTGTCGTGAAACCGACAACCTTTGGAACACGGTAGAGGCATCCTTGCTCCTGACGCAGCATCTGAACCAGGACCTCGCCTCCAAGGAATCTCTGGTGGCAGCATTCTCCCAAGTTGCTCAAAACGAATCCGTTGCCTGGCTTGTCCTTCACGCTGTGCAGCAAAACGCTGTCATCATTATTCACAAAAACAACGAGTATGTATCTCATGTAGCTTGCTGTAGACTTGTTCCTCACTGACAAGTTGCATAGCACCAACGAGGTGGTTTTCGAGGCATTCGAGGCTTCACCTACTGCTTTGGCTGTACTCGAAGCCAACCACGCCCTCCAGTGGACTTTTCCTGGTCGTTCCGTTGCTATAGCTGAGTCCGAGTTCAGCAAAGATTCGTTCCAGCATGTTCTTGCAGACTTCTTGGAGCAGGCCAGTGAGGTTGCCTTGGACAAGTTTGCAGCCCGAGCATCCAAGGGAGGGGAAATGGTTGTCGAGTCACGCGATACTCCGAGCCCGGCGCTCATCACGGAAATGCTCATGTCGTTTCTTGAGGCCACGGGGAGGGCCTTTCCAGTCCATGCCGTTCAAAAACGCGTCAGAGACGACGTTGTGCTTAGATCGCCCGAAACTCCTTGGAGGCGGTCTCCTTACTGGCTGGCGCTTCGAGTTGCCGTCCAGCGAATTCTGTTGACTTCATGCGGCGATGATATCCATACAAGTCGCGTCCACTTCAAGTTTGCCATGTGCGTCGTCTTTGCTCATCTTTTGACCGACTGCCAGCCCGCTCTACATCCCGAAAAGACTCTCATGTTGCAGGCCAAATTGTGCCGTCGCCTGGCCAAGCTGCAAACTGCCATGTCTGGAGCTCCCGCTGTGCTCCAAAAACTATACGAAAGAGAGTTCTCCAAGACAAGATCCTTTTTCGAATCCACTCTAGCCAACGCCAATCGGGCCATGACAACTCTCTGGCACGCCCACAAGAGAAGGGTAACCCGTCCCATACCACTTCTTCCCGTGCGCGCTCCCAGTAGCGATCTGGTCTTGAAATTACAAAACAGCAGCAGTAAGCTACAGAACCTTTTGGCTACCAGGGTGGAACCACCCAAACGACAGTGTCTCCTCGGCCCTCCCTCGCTCGCTGAAGGAACAGTGTCTCAGGTCGACGAGTTGGCAACCCAATTCTCCAAGCTCATGGTCTGCGACAGCGAAACAATGTCGGAGCTACATCGTTCTTTTCCTTCCCCCCAAGATAAATGTATCAAGCTTTCTTCGACAATGCTCCATTACATGGAAACGGTTGGCGACCTCTACGACACAAATGAGATCCTCATGAGCCAGTATCTGCTCAATCTTTTTGAGCTCTGGGTTGCTATCGACTCTCTAGCAACCACTCTATGTCCCCTCCTCCGAGACTATCACCCCGTCTTTGTTCCCGAGGCTATAGACATGCTTTGTCTGGTGACAAGAAACGACATGGAGCGACTCCGACGTGTGCAGCGATATATATCTGACCGCATCAAGTGCTCCAAGACCGGTTACGGGACCATGTTCAGCGACCCGCGTCGTGCCACGGCTTTTCCAGCATCATATATACGAGAAAACGCGAACTGCTCTGACGTGCAGTCACTCAAAGGACGTATTAAAGTTGCGTCTACGAGGTCCGAGGAGTCCAAGAGAAGAGAACTAGATCGAATCATGGCCCAATACGAGGAGTTATCCGACAAAATTCAGCAGGGGGTCTGCCGTTGCACCGTCATGTCGGACGGCAAAACCGATGTGAGGGGCTGTAAAAGATGCTGGCATGCGCGTTGTCGTAAGCGCCTGAGGATCACAATCCATGAGGCATACCTTCCCGAGGACAAATCCGCCAAAGCGGCCATTTTGCTTGAGCTCGACATGCCCAAATATCTCTGCTTGTATCGGGATGCGACATGGAGATTAAGGATGATGGGGTTGGAAGAATTTGCTCAAAGTAATGCGAATAACTATTTAGGGGACTTTGGTCCTCTGCGGGCATTTCGGAGTACAAATATGTCGACCTCGATAACTTTGGCATCTCATAAGAAGTCTTTTTTGCAAACACATTATCGTGAGCAAAAGCTTCCCACGTCTGAACATGAAGTGCTATTGCCCTTTGGCCCGGATTTTGCATACTATGACCGACAAAACAGCATATGGACGCACGAGCATGACGGGGTACCTTGGTATCATCATTTACTCGGTTCTTGGCTTCCTGCAAGTGTTTTAGATCCCTTTGCCGACGCTTCGCTGTACATGGATAACACAGAGCGCCCGAGCTCCTATGAGATTGCGGCTCGCCACAATGCATGCCCCCGAGGCATGTCCACCCATGAGTACGCAGCATATCAGCGAGCCATCTCGGGCGTATACAGACGATGGATTGTCCTTGTTAGTGAGCTCGGGTCGACAAACCTGAATCTCAGCAACGACATGACGCTCCAGCTCTTTACACGGTTGGCGTTACAGTCTGGTCCAGATCAGACGTCGGAAATTTTGGGCAAAGTTCATTCTATTTTCCACGATGTTGAATTCTGCGAAAGATTAGACCATCAGGTTCGACTACGTCTGAATGCCCTGCATTCTGGCCGAAAAGACCTGGTCTGCATGAGCATTCTCATAACCCTCAGCTTACGATTGCACCACTTGTGCCCCAGTGATTTCAGGCCAAACGCGGCCAAGTTGCTCCGCCAAACCCGAGACGTTGTGTCTCTTTGGATATCCCAGCTTCGTGATGAAGTGAGAAACACAAACAAAGGGGAGACGGCGCGGAAAGCAGCTTACATGGCATTTTGGGCCGCAATGCTTTACCGCCAGACTTTTGACGTTTTTTTGGCTCCCGGCAATGAGCCTCAGTTTAGAGAGGAAGAAGCCCTGCATTTCTTCCGAGCATCCATCGCGCTTTCGGAGAATCTTGTTGTAAACGTGCATGATATTCCCCTCCATCTGAAAAGACTGATGCTTCAGGACATGAGGAGGGCTTACGTCATGAGCGACAAGATCAGAGCATGGACGCTGCTAAATTCTTCCGCATTAGAAACAGTCATCAATGAGACTTGGGAAGAGGCGGGGAGCTCTGAGTCTCGTTCATTTTCAGAATGGACCTTCCTCGATGGTGGGCATTGGGTGGCATCAAGAACCATTGGAACGAAACTGATCGCCTCCCAGACCGTCCACTATCATGCTCTCCAGGGACATCTCTTGATAGATGGTAAGCCGTTGGGGAGACTACCCCTTGAGATCAGAGATGACAAGAATATCTTGGAGCTTTTCAACGGGCGACACCTGCTTACAATACCCTCGGGTTTGGCTGGAATGGAATATCAGATCGTCAACAGTGTTAGCAAACACGAGGTCCACGTTGGGCTCAGGGAAGGCAAAGTGATCATTCGTGCCAAATTCATGGGCTGCATCATCGAGCACGTCCCTCGAGAGATCTTCAAGGGCGGCACAGTGCCGGACCTTCCTTCTGGACTGGTTGATGGCTGCGTGCACTGGTTGAACTTGCGCAAGGGTACGCTCGAGATGCGTCGAAAGCCAAACATATGGGTATCGAAGTCTTCCAACTGGGTCTTGGATGTTCGAACACGAATGGCCACGCGCGGACAGAGGCCGGGGCAGGTTCCATGTGCAACGACGGCCAAAGGCGGGACGTGTCTGGTCGAGCCGCAGTCGGAGGTAGGGAAGCAGATCATGCACATCTTTGAAAATTTTGAGAGCCCAGGGAACCTGACTATCTATCAACCACTACGCGAGACTGGCCATCTTTATGTTGAGATCAAACGTCTCGAAATGAGTTTCTTCGTCAGGAAGAGAGGCTTGCTCTACTCTCAGCAGCTTCATTCCGAAATTGATCCTGTGCAAAACATAGGTACACTTCATGGCCTCCAAAGCAAGCTCGTGCTGCGAAATGCCTCAAATTTTCGTCGCAAAAGCGTCATGGTTCCCATTGGACCCCTTTCCTGGCAAAGACATGGGCCACATGTTTCAGTCAAGATCACGAATGAGGGCAGCTATGCTCTCTTCACCGTTGATCCTCTTCTAGGGAGACTTAACTGCGCCCCTGAACCTTCCCTGTTATACATGAAAGCTTTGATTCATGCCATAACATCCTTCCCTATACCGGACGAACTTACTGGGCGGACAGGAACCGAAGAGGCTTGCCTATGCTTAACCGCTGCCCAAAGCCAGCCATGGAAACCACTTGACACTCCTTCGAGGGAAATGTTGTCCATGATCATGGCCATTAGCCCGAGGCGGAAATACTATCCAGAACATAGGAGACTTTATCAAAACGTTTTTTGGGACCAGAGCTTGACAGCCACAATCCAACATGAGTATCTGGCTATTCACGCAGGAGATATACTTCGGCAGTCGCAGGTACTGGATATCCCCGAGAACGCCACAGATGAACGAGGCCAGGTTGAGGTGCATCTTCCAGACCTACATCATCTCGCTCTTCGGGGCATTATTCGTCGGCAGGTTTATGAACGGAACACGCATCCTTCTGCTGAAAGAGTACTATCGCAGGCCAATGACAATAGGTTTTACATGCCGCGTGGCTCTAGTTATCAGTCCAAAGAAAGTACTCGAGTTTATCGCGTCATCAAAGAACTACGGGAAGGATCTGGCGCGATTTCGGAGCTTCCTGAACTAAGCCCCATCTTGGAGGAGTGGCGGAATATTGAAGGCTTCAACGGCACCTTGAGCACACTGAACATTCAACGAAATTTGAATGCGGATGCATCCCAGGCGTTTTGCCCGTTGATAACAAGGTTGAGATGTTCGGATGGCGCCATAGACTACATTGCTCAATTGAGTCTTGCACTACACGCCTTTGGCGAACAGGCCAACACGGAAGCCATTGCCTGGCTGGTGGCTCTCGCAAACAACGGCACGATGCGGGACATTGAACCGCCCAAGGTGGACAGGTTCACGGCTTTCCGCCCTTTTCAGCATCTCGATAAGTCACACATGGAGGACTTGGTCGCGGTTGCCCAGGATTCTTATTCTACTTACGTATCCACTTACGGACCTACTCGCGTCAATTGCGACAAGAAGCGCAAATCTCGTCCCATGGAGATGGACGAGTACGAGATTTGCATCGCGCAAGAGGCAGATTCAGTGGCATCTTGGCTGGAAAAGGCGTGGCCCGATATTCCACTCACATTCGCCCGGTTTGTGGAATCTTGGACTGAGTTAGAAGTCAAGTATACGGATGTGGTAAAGGCCTGGGAATGCCTGGGGCCAGAGTTACAAAGGCTGTTGCAAAACCTTAGCTTGTCGGATTATGTTCAGTCTCTTGAAAATGAGGCGAAAAAACTCGGCAGCGAATGTAGCAATGCCATGTTGGCGTCTCAAAGAGCTTTGCATGATGCGCAGCCCAGTTTCTCAACAACAAAGACAGCTGCTCAAGTTTCATGGACAACTCTTCAAGCTTCAATAGCAACTCTTCAAGCTTCATGGATCACTCCGCAAGCCTCAAGCTTCCCCAGGGATGCGTACCATGTTCCATGTCTTACCAAGGTGTTTCGAAGTAGTCCCGGAAGAATTGAGATCTTTTCCACAGATTCTCAACTGCCAAAACCCTCGGGATTAGAGGCCTCTGGTCAACCCAAGGACTATGGTATTCTCGAAAAACTTCCGCGTATTTCGGAAGAACTGTCAATGCTGCATCAAATAGTTCAACCTTTTAAGGCGGCTCAGAATTTAATCAAGCAGCAGTATGGCCAAGACCTTAAGGATTCAATCGCGGCAATGGCATGGGATCTTAAGCAGCCTCAGCTGCAAACTCTCGAGCTTGCTATGGCCGGGCTTGCGTTGACTACAGGAAGCTTGGAAGCCGCAATTGCCGCAGTCGAAAAAGATCTACGTGAAAAATTAACTCTCGTTCAAAACGATATGTCTAGCCAGGACGCATGCTATATCTGGCTTAAAGCAGGTCACTTATGGCCGTGTGACTCTCTTGCTGCCATCCTCGAACAGCTCCGTCTCGATAACTTCAAGCACCTTACCTTGCAAGTCAAAAAATCATTGGTTCAGCTTGGAATCTTGGTTACCAAACTGCAGCAACTTCTACGCATGCATGATGCAGAACGGTGTGACGATAGAAAGAGGCTCGACGAGGAGAAGAATAGCACGGGTCACTCCAACTGGACTCCAATGCTCTATCCAGAATGGCTGTTGCTTGAAATTGACAACAATATCCTAATCAGGCCTCTTCAGGTGGAAGTAGCAAAGGCTATCATTTCACCACAATCCGGAGAAAACTCCGTTCTGCAAATGAATATGGGCAAAGGTGAGAGGCGTGATTCCTCGCACGTTCTTCGACTATAGCTGTATGACTGACTACGTTTTCAGGGAAAACATCTGTTGTGATGCCAATGGCTGCGCTGATTTTGGCAGACAAGACCAAACTCTGCAGAATTATAGTCCCAAAAGCCCTTTTACTTCAAACGGCACAGGTCATCCAAAGCCGTATTGGGGGCCTCATCGGACGCCAGGTTCGTCACGTCCCCTTTGCGAGGCGATCGCCTTCCGACGCACCCACATTGTCTCGATATCGGGCCATTCACGAACAGATGCAAGCGAGGGGAGGGGTGATGATTTGCCTCCCGGCGCATATTCTTTCTTTCAAGCTGAGTGGGATGCAGCGCCTTGCAGATGGACAGCAGAAAGTTGGAAAAGAAATGGTGGAGATTCAGCGCTGGCTAGATATCACTTGCCGCGACATTTTGGATGAGTCTGATTTGACCTTGTCCGTCCAAACGCAATTGATCTATCCCAGCGGGGACTTTACTGTTGTTGACGGCCATCCGTATCGCTGGCTTGTTGTGGAGGAACTGCTAAGCTTGGTCGAGAAGCACGCTTCAAGTCTCCAGGACCAATTTGATGGCAAGATTGTTGTCGTTCAGAGACACCGATATCCCATCATCCACTTTCTGACCACCGAACCGGAAGATGCACTAAATGAGCTTCTTATCGACGATGTCTGCAACGGCCGGCTGCCACGACTCCAAATACAAGAATCGAGCTCAGATAATGTGAGATGTCTCAGGCAGATTATCAGCGGGGCTCAGGTGTCTTCTACAGTTTGGGACAGCGCAATCAAGTCCCTCAAAGATGAAGCTTTTGGACCAAAGATTCTTTACCTCCTCCGAGGACTTATCTCAGAACGCATTCTCCTGCTCTGTCTCAAGAAGAAGTGGAACATTCAGTATGGATTACACCCAGCAAGGCAACCCATTGCGGTGCCTTTTGAAGCCAAGGGTGTCCCTTCGCAAGCGGCCGAGTATGGACATCCAGATACCGCACTTATCCTGACTTGCCTGGCCTTCTATCAACAGGGCTTATCCAAGGAGCAGGTTAAGCAAGGGCTGCAAGGAATTATGCAATCAGACGACCCAGTAGCTCACTACGATCGATGGATTTGCTCGTGTGCCTCCCTGCCCTCGTCTCTTCGGTATTGGAATAGTGTTGATCTAGGGAATGACCTACAAGTGGAAACACTTTGGGGATATCTGAGGTTTGACCGCACTGTGATAAATCATCATCTCAATACCTACGTTTTCCCTGTCCACGCTAAGCAGTTCTCGGTGAAGATTCAAGCATCAGGCTGGGACATTCCTCTGCTGCAATCAGGCCTGTTGCAACCAGTCAAGCGGGCACGGGACGGGCACGATAGCCTGACAACGGGCTTTAGTGGGACTAATGATAATAAAAGGATGTTGCCGCAAACTATCAAGCAAGATGACCTGCCTAAGTTACTTTGCACAAATGCGGAAGTGCTGTGCCATTTATTGGAGAGCAGAAACAAAGACTGCCACCTTGCTGCAAACGATGGGATACGATTTGACGAAAAAGAAACGCTACAATTTCTTTGCAATAAGGGAATACGCATACTTATAGATGCGGGGGCTCACATTCTGGAAATGCAAAACGAGGACGTCGCGAAAACATGGCTAGACATTGACACTCAGGCGCACGGCGCAGTATATTTTGGGCCAAATGGCCAGATCATGGTTCGGTCACGGTTTCAGAGGCTCGCAATGCCTCTTATTGCAAGTCCTTTCGCCAACGATCTAGAAACCTGTGTTGTGTACATTGACGAAGGACACACTCGTGGAACAGACTTGAAGTTGCCTATCAAAGCGAAGGGGGCGGTTACATTGGGCTTGGGACAAACAAAGGATCAAACCGTTCAAGGTGGGTTTTCTAAGCACAGTATCAACGAAAAACTTTCTTGAGGGTATTTGATTAACACGTTGGCAGCCGCCATGAGACTCAGGCAGCTCGGAACAACCCAGTCAGTGGCATTCTTAGCACCACCGGAGGTGTATCGCAGCATACTCGACGTGCGTCAAGCACACACTCATGAACCGCCAGACCCTGTGATACCTACTTCGGTGGACGTCGTACGCTGGCTACTCGAGCAGAGTTGTAAAGCCAACGAACAGATGATGGCTCTCCATTTTTCACAGTGCCAAGATTTCTGCCGCCGCACCGACATTGTGTGGAAGTATCCCAACTTTGCTACCAACAAACAGCACCTGGAGAGAGTCCTTGAAGTGGTCCGACAAGAAGAGCAGCAAACGCTACAGCAGATGTACGGGCCAAGGACGCAGTCCGAGCAGGTTGGCCTCGTCGAATTGGCTTCTCGACAGCTCCAGACATTTGCTCATAATGTTGCGGGTCTAGCCCGCCACGGGGCGTCGAGCTGTTCCTCTGCATTAATGGAGGTGGAGCAGGAGAGAGAAGTTGTCTTCGAAGTCGAACAAGTACGCGAGAAACAGAAGAGGACGGAACATACTGCACATAAATTTCCTGGGGTTGACCATGCCACCATGGTCTTCATCACAACGGGCCAACTAGATACGAAAGCTACCGGCAAACGAGAGCCTTTGATACAGGCTTTTGACTACGTGGGAAGTACAAAGATTGGGAAACAATTTGGTGTCAAGTCTACCAGCTCCCGTTTCTACGTCTCTAGGGAGTATACTCGTACAATTAAAGTCGGTCGCGGTATGGCGACACACGAGATCTTGGTGAGTTGAGAACGTTGCCCTTGTCTACCACATCATCCGCATTCTGACTGTCATTAGCGACCCGTTCATTGGATCCTGTGGAATCCATCGTCAGAAACAGCACTGCTCATCATCCCGGAGGAGGCTGATGCCATCATGCCGGTGCTTCGAAACATGGACACGCCTCTCGTCTGGTTACTTGGCTATACGGCTCCGGTGACAAAGTCAATGCAGGTCTTCAATTGCCTTAGCTACCTGGCCGTTCCGAACTGGCCAAGAAATTCCACACTGCCTACCTGGCTTAGCATCGAGGCCGGTATTTTGAGCGGCAGATTATACTTTGAGTTTTCAGAGTACAACGCTCTTCTCAGCTGGTTGGGCGTTCACCCAGACGAGCAACAATCGGGCATTCGGATCAGTGAACCTCTTCAATTTCTTCAGGAGTGGGTTACGTATAGGCGCCAGACAGACGACATTTTGAATACCCCTGTTGGATTTGTGTGCCAGCGTCAACATCTACATGAGGGCCATTTCTTCTTTCTGAGTCATGAGGCCAACTATGAGAGTGCCGCGAGTATTAGCTCAGACGAACCACGCCTTGAGGAGACAGATGAAGATGGCGACGCCGACGATACCGAGTCGACTGACGACGCCGAGGAATGACAACATCGACATGGTAATGTTTCGACACAGAATTGGGATACGATCGAATACGAACGAGGTTTATAGGAGACACGCAATTTGAGGCGTGGAAGGACTGCAGTCTGTGCGATACGTACGTACGTATCCGTCAGACTTGCATGTGTGGGAATATGAGCCAACAAAAAGATTTGGTCGGCTCGCGCTGTTTGCTGTTGCGTATTTTTGGTGGGCCAATAGTGGCTACATGCCATCGGGGCGACTTGAATATTTTATCATTGATGCTTCTCTTAGATGCCATATGCGCTGTGGAAGCCGGTTAGAGACGCAGTCTGGATGCAATATTGCGAGAGTTTTGACACGAGCGGCCAAGACGGGTTCGGGATGGAATTGTAATCTTGTAAAGTAGGATCTGATTACGATATCACTTTTATCATTGCCACATGATTGCATTCCCTGACATGGATAACACGTGAAATCACATCCTGGTAATGCAAGCACGCAGCTTTCACGACTCGCGGCGTGTGCTCGCAGCTGGGGAGCGATGGAAGCTGCAAGAGAATTGTTGAAATTGCCCATGTTATTCTCCTTTAACAGATAAAAAGTCATAGGGATCATGAGTCCAACAGGTATAACCTGCAGCCGGTATTGGAGGCTTTTCAACATGATTGTTGCTGCGGGCTCTAGTCACTGCGACCGTCGCGGTGTCGATGTGAAGGTAACTCCCACTTAAGATGTTACACACTGGCAATCTCTGTTGATTGGGCCACAAATAAATTGAAAGACCCGTGTCCTGGGGGATCGCTGCCCGGCCACATGTGAGAAGATGACGTGGAAACCATTCTGTTGCTTTCTTTATGTCATCATCTTCAGCCAAAATCCTACAGGTAGGGGTAGAACATGGACTCGAGAAATGGTACAACGTGACGGCGGATATTTGTTTTTACATTTCAAGCTGTTTGGCGTCCAGCGACTTAGATGAAGGGCGTTCAGCCTGGCCCATTGCTGCGATTTCCCCAGAAACGCTCAATATCCATGCTTACATCCCGCAGCATATCGCGCGTTTCCCAAATATTAAAAATCTTGTCGCCCACTTGTGAATATTCTACAATGTTTAGTTCCTTGTCCTCGTTTCCCGCAAAGTGAATGAGAAAGTCGCCTCGCCTCGAGGCCCAGTCATCTAGGCCTTGCACATCCTTTCGGCTCATAAAGTCCTGCGCATTGTCCCAGGCATACGTATTAAGCCAGGGCTGCGGGATGTAGACGACGTTATTTTTATACCGGCCTTCCAAGAGAAGTTGCTCCATGGCTGTTTGTTCGTCGAACGGGAGCTCAACGTCGGGCTTAAAATGCCTAAAGGCAATAACGTCACTAAGAAAATTGACACTCCATTCGCTTACGCGGATCATGAAGACGCCTGCATTGAGGCCTCTAGTATCCTGTGTTATGAGCAGGTTTATGTTTTGTTCCTTGCTTGGTTCCGCGCCTGGACTGTAGCTCCGATGTAGTTTTGCCGGAATATAGCTGGCCGGATGGCGGCAATAGTCCAGCACGATAGTGTCCCGATCAGCCCAAAAAATCCATTCAAGACGTTCTTGTGGCGGTTTTGCCAGCTCGCTCAGCAACACAAACTGAATAAATGCCTGCTTGTTCCACATGTGGTCGATAATCGGCGTACACAGGACGTGCAACTGTGAGCCATGTACGAGGTTATGAAGAATGTGAGTCTCGATAGCCTTTTGATAAAATCTCTGGGGATCATCGGGGCCCGAGAAGTGAGTCGTTACGGTCGCAATCCGCGCGCCCCAAGAGCCATACGTCCGCAGCGGCGAGGCCGAATCTTGGCATTGCTGTCGCATCGTCTTTGCCTTTTCAATGAGGCCTTGGGAGATCCTAATGTTATCGGCACAAGTTCCATCGCCATAAACACGCAAGGGATGCGTTTCGAGATATTTGACATTGCCATATCGCGTATGAGCGAATGTATTGGCGTGGTAAATCATGAGTGCGCCCGTTATGCAAAGGCCGATTTTGGCCCATCTTGGGATGTTCATGACGACCCTTTGGCCGCGGATTGTGTCTCTCCTGATATGGAATGCTGCCTAGGAGCGTAAATCGGAGTTGGGAGCGATGGACGGCAAGCAGACGATGGATGTTGGGCGACTCAGCGTTACGGGATGGCGGGCGCAACGGCGGCACGAGATCCGGGAAAGAGATCAAGAACAAAATGCTGCATCGGGTGCGCATTCCATGGTGACATAAAGTGCTGCCCGAAGTCGCGACCGCAAACAGGTCGAGTGGCAATTCGCGGCGAAAGACATGGAGCCGGATTCGACGAGGAGTGATCCATGTTCAGCCGCTCGGTCCATGAGACACGAACGAGGCTGACGATGACACCGGGGACGGCTAGAACATGTCGTCAGCCAGGAAATATTGAAACCGTTTGGCAGCCAGTGGCAAAACATGAACCGGTAAGACGAATCTTACTCCCAGACAAATGGACCATTGTTTGTTCTTTGCAAGCGCCACCGGCACAACGACTCCATCTAGCCCAACGCCGCAGTGTCCAGGGAGTCAAGCCGTCCAACGCACCAGACCACACACTCAAGGTGGCTGGGGTAGACAATACGGCTGCTTCCCGCCTGGGGCCCGAGTTTCCGCAGATTCCTGGCCCTTACCTGGATATGCGCGCTGGCGAGTTTGGCTGGATACTATGTACGACGTAGCTTGCAACTAGATCATGCTGATCCTGACACAACCAACTTTGAGGCGACAATAGCAGCAACTTGGCAGCCACAATTGCTACTTGCATAGTACACAGGTCTACTTGGCAGTCGATCCAATGCTATCGGTTTCATCACCACCAAGCTCTGCTCTGGCTCGGTTATCCTGCATCCTAGCAGGACAGTCGCGGCGAGACCCGTCAACAAAAAGGCAACAAGAGGAAAGAAAAGGAAAGAGGAAAATCAATTTGCTGGCTAAACAATCTACTTTTATGCTCCTGAATCTCTATTTCTCTGCTCATCCATTACCCGCCATTGATATGTTTCACTGCAATTACCTTGCTCACTAATCCACTTATTGATCCGATCCAGATGCCATCCACTAAATGATCGTTTGGCTTCATCGTCATCTTTCTTTACGGCATTCCCGAGCCGCATCTTGTTATACGCCAGGCCGCAAATGCCATCCCGATATCTCCACTGGAAGCAGTCCTCTTGAGAATAACAGACGTCTTTGCAGCTCGACGAGTTCTTATGCGCCACGAGCTCCATGTCCGATAGCTCGTCCGTCTTGGCCTTGTCCAGTTCGGACTCCTCATACGTTCTAGCCTCGCGATCCAAGTAGTAGACGTCCTCACCCCCATTGTCCCAGTCTGAACGTGATTCGACCAGATGGGTAGCCACAAACCGGTAGTACATATCCTTGATTGTGATCCTCTTGGCAAAGTTTTGCCCTCGTTCGAAAGCGTACAAGTCGTTGATTTCCTCTCCATTGACGTGATGCAACGTAATCAGAGGCTGGCACCATTGGTCCTCGTAGTAATTGAACGTGCGAGGCTTGAACTCGTTGATAACCGGCCACTACCCCCATTTTGAGTCAGAACTTGTTCCCTTTGCTCCGCGTTGGAATGTTGGGGCTTCACACACCATGTTCTCAGGAGTTAATCCCGTCTCGTTGAGCACAATCTCGCTCCACATAATGTCACCGCAACAGCCGTCCTGCGTTGCCTCATCATACTTGTTTCCCACTCCGGTTTTGCCAAAAAACATGTGTCGCATAGTTGCTTTTGACATGAGATATCCACTACCGCCATGTGCGAACGGGAAGGATCCGGAATATTTCTCGTGACCAATGTAATGAAGCTTGTTGGGATCAACGGTCGGGAGCCACTCCATTAATGTTGGAAAGCTGACGTAGGTGTCGGCGTCGATGAAAAAGTACCAGTCATAGTCTGGCCGCATCTTGTAAGCTTGCTCTGCTATATGAACGTTCTTATATTTGTCTAGGTTCCAGCCTTCGAAACCAACATCATGATCCTCGTTGCATTGCTCATGCGCAATAGGACAGTCGTTTTGCCGGTGATAGATGTCGAAATCTCCATTTGTTCCCTTCACCGTCGACAGTACGGTTTCAAGGCTATCATGGACTGTATAGCCGGCAATATTCTCAGCCATGTCGCTAAAGAGAAGAAAATTGTGTGAAAGACACTTCAACGTTGTCAGAAGATGAACCGGAAGCTTTGAATATGCCTCTGATGCTCCAGTCTTTATGAGTATCAAAACTTTGGAAGTATCTGGGAACTCGTTACAGTCATTGTCTTTGGAGAGGGAGAGGTTGGATGCCGATATAGAGGTCTCATGTCCTACGAGAGCGCTGTCGGCAATATTGTCGTTTTGGGGGCTGCTTGCTGGGCCGTGTTTACATTTTGCCAATAGTCCTCGTAGACTGGAGAAACCGCAAGAGCTGCCATGACATATTCGACCGACTTGTTTCGATGTGAGCATCAGTGCCGACATGATGGCGCCGATCATGAGTGTAAAGAGAATTGCTCTTCGCCATCTTGACGATATAGTCTTGCGGCGCAGAAGGAACGGTGCACCCTGTTTCGCTAATATTGCTGGCATTTTTTGACAAAAATAGACATGATAGCTGAATAAAGTGTCGTTGCCGGGCAAGAAGAAGAGCAAATCCCCCGGCCCAAAAGGAAAACGAAACCCGTTCATGATAACGGCCCTCAAGCCACAGCCATCAACATGCAACGCCTTCGGACAGCAAAGAGTCTGGACTTTGGGAGGCGTCGCCGACCTTGTGGGTCGTGTGTCTCGTATACATCATCCCGTAGTGATTGCAGACAATAGCGCCGTGGTGGCACACGTTGCATTCCTTTCTTTGCCCCTTTCGGCCATCTTGGATCTCGCCACCAACAATCAAATTTCCGATTTCAGCACCTTGGGCGGCTACAAGCCGCACTTGCACTTCGTACCTGTAGGGGTATTCCATAGGGTCACTAAGCATTTGTCTCAGCTGAACGATCAGAGGAAAACCGAGTAAAAAGTCCAATCACATTTTCAGGCGCGCTTGATCCAAAGCCCAGCAGTGAAACGGATATTTCGCGACGACAGTTCCAAATACGGTAGTATTGACTTAAATTCGTACTTGTGGCCCCTGTTAACAGAGAAAGCGCTGCTCAATTGGGAAGGAGATGTTGTATCTATAATGATCAATTAATTATACTTGAACGAGCACAGAAGTCTCGTTCTGGATGAGGTTGCAGAAGACGCATAAATTCACTTACCACAGCCCACATCACGCCAAGTATAAAGATAATTGCATGTGCAAACATCATGGTATGGCTCCGTGGAAGGTAGACTATTTAGGCACGTAAGTAGGCCGACACAAAAGGCACCAAATTGACCACAGCGGCGATATTGTGAATGCAGTAAAATTAACAATGACTCATGGTTGCAACGAAACCTCCATCTCAAAAAACTCACATCCTAAGCAGGAGAATCGTATTCAGGCATGTTTACTCCCTCGGCAACCAACTTTTTCATCCCCATTTCGGCCCTTCGAACGGCATCCCCATCGTGTAATCCGCTATGCCATTCAACAAGGAGATGATCAATGACCGTCCACGCCCGCATCTCTGCCATGTGCGGAATAACATCGTACTCGCTTCCTTCAATGTCCATCTTGACCACAACAAAGTCGTGGGGTAGAGTGTTCATCAAGAGCCATCTCGAGATATTAATGGCAGTGAGCTCGGTTCCGTTTGAGCCCGAGTCCACAGCGTCCGGGTGGTTGGCGTAAATCGAAGATCCCCAGTAGTCGTGCTCATCATTTATGGTATCCAGGTAAAACATACGAGTTCCGTCTCTGACATCTACAACCGTAGAGGGAAAGATGTTGACGTTGACTCCGCGAGAGCGATGTCGCTGCTTTGCCTCAACGAGCGCCGCGTTGAATGTCGGGTTGCCCTCGAAAAGGTAAATATCTATTTTGCAGAATGGAAAATGAGCCAGCACTCTCTTGGGAACTTGTGCAATACCGGCAGACTTACCAGCCTCCTCGTACCGTGCCCAGTCTGGACGAGGAAATTCGTACTGAAACTTGGCATCCTCTTTCCCTAGAAATGCATCGAGTGAGTCACCAATGTTGGCACCAAGATCGACAAAAATATACCGAGGTCGAATGCTGCTGCGCCTAAAGGGGTTTTTGATAAAGCCCACGCCTTCGCGTGACGGCGAGAGGCTTAAGTACCCTACAAGAAAGAGCACAGCCCAAATTGCAACCAGAACAAGGTGTTGGCTTGATCTTTTGATGCCCATTTTGACGGCGATGGATGGATCCGTGGCGAGAGAGAAAGGGCAAAGGAAATATCAGGGTCACAAGGAGACGCCATGAAGTAGTCGAGCAATCCGAGAACTAATTTTAGGTCAGGGTCCTTGGCGCGGCAAATGACGAAATACCCAGATCAAAATGACACGTCTGTGCGAACCAGGCTTCCCATTTAGAGCTTGCATTCCAGATGGCTTCGGTTAGTGACACGCTGTGTCGGAACCTTAACATGAATACCAGCAGCAGCTTGTCTGTTTTCGAGCATACTAACATGCGCCATGTACTTGACAGATTGTCTTTACCCCACTTCTGTGTTGAAACAAAAGAAACTTCAGCCAGAACAGGGACTGCTGGGAAAGCACGTTTCGTGTCTTGCTCATAGATACGAAGTCATGCGAGTACATTTATTGGGAGCTGTCAATACGGAGTATGCATAAGCGCTGTAGCCCACCAGACATTACTAACCAGACCCGATGGGGTTGGGGACTCCATAACCCACACCCCTTGGTGTGTTTCACATTGACATAAAACATGGGAAGATGTCAATCATTTTCCACTACGCGCCTAGTAGCCTTTAATTTTGACTTTTAAATTTGACCCTTAACTTTAACCTTTAACATTTAAGTAAATATCACGATTTCCACTCAATTACACGGAACTTACATGCAAGGGTGTGGCAGCCTGGATGTGTGTGTATCAAAGGCGGGCGCGATGTGGCACTGGGGCTACAGCGCTCATGCATAATAGATGTACTCAGTCATGCTCTATTTCTCTACCCACAAATCTGACATGATGGCGTAGCCCTAAAGAAACCGCCTAAAAGAATGGACGCTTTCATGCAAGATCTTCAATGTTAAGAGTTGTTGACATTGGTCAATCCTGGCCTCTTGAGCTGACAAAACTTGAGTGGGCAAGGTGCCTACCTACTCACCGTGCGATTGAATCTTGACCAAGTATATCCTTTCCGCCTCGATATCATGAGCTTCTATCAAGCGCATTTGGGAATATTTGCAGCAGCAAACACCTACCTTGTATGGTCGCAGCACAGAGGGTCGAGCACGAAACATGATGCGACAACACCTAGCGATGTCGCGGCCATCGAAGGCCACCAAGACACAAAGCCAAGCGCCGAGATTCACAAGTTTCAACTCGACTTCTTCCTTCCATATACACTAGCTACGGCAGCAGACTGGCTGCAGGTCAGTAAAAAAAACATCATTTATTGTGGTGACCACTGAGTTAATACGTGGTAGGGTCCGCATATATATGCTTTATACAAGTATGATAAACATCTCTCCGAGAGGATGGTTGCCGCCCTGTACTCTGTAGGGTTTATCTCGGGTGCCATCAGTGCATCCTTCGTCGGCGGCGCAGCCGATAGATTTGGGCGGAAGAAGGCTTGTTTATTGTATTGCATTCTTTATATCATCACATGCTTGACCATGATTAGCGACAGCTTGCCGATATTATTCCTGGGACGATTGGCCGGCGGGGTTGGCACGACGCTTCTCTACAGTGTTTTCGAGGCTTGGATGATCTCCGACTATCACGAACGAGGCTTACAGGCTTTCGCATTGGAGCTTGGTCCTATATTCAGTGCCATGACTACCATTAGCTGCCTCGTTGCCATAGTATCTGGTGTTCTAGGCGATGTGCTTGTTACAGCATCTGGCACAAGAATTTGGCCCTTCATGGTTGCTATAGCCTGTTGCTGTGGCTCCGGTGCGCTGATATGGCTGAACTGGGTAGGTTATATCCGAGCCTGCATCAACACTACTGCTGCTAATAGATGTACAGCGCGATAATTTCGGTCTCTGTTCGCTGGGTCATGGATCGACAGACAGCATTCGATCTGGGGTTCGAGCCATCACGAGTGATGCTCGCGTTGTGTCACTTGGCCTCATCTCATGCGTATTCGAAGGCACCATGTACCTGTTTATTTTCTTCTGGTCCGCTGCCTTGCAGAGTTCCAGGATAGCAGCAGGCTCAACCGAGGATCTGCCCTTTGGACTCATCTTCTCCAATTTTATGTGCGCCATGATGGCCGGGTCTGCATTGGTTACCCGCCTTATTCAGCGCTCAAACGGATTGCGAGGCTCAACAGATGTTCTTCTTATTGTGGTCTTGCTAGCTGCTTGCTCCTTGGCCATGGCTGCTGGGCTCCGGAGTGAAATATCGGTATTCTGGACCTTTTGTCTTCTGGAAGCTTGCATCGGCGCTTACTTGCCCGCCATGGCGAGCTTGAAGAGTGAATTGGTCGAGGATAACGCCCGTGGAATGATTTACAGCATTCTGCGTTTTCCTCTCAACGTCTTCGTCGTGGTCGGGCACAGTCTAGACAAGGAAGGTATGTTACTGCCGGACGCACAAAGCCCACTGAGTTGTCTGTCGTCTAACAAGCAAAACAGGGAGTGAACATCGCAATAGTGTATTTTTAGTTTGTAGCGCGCTACTAGTCGCGTCCTTTTTCATTGCAAGAAGATATTTGCCGTAGCACGGAGATGAGAGTGGCCAGGGACAAGGTCTCCGGGCGTGGATCGCTCAAAGGACAGAGGAAGTCAGTTTGGCTCTCGATGCGTCGGCTTTTGAGCCTTGGCTCCGACTATTGGCAGTAATACGAGTACAACTAACAAGAAACTACAAGTAGCCACAAAATAACAGCGTGACTCACAACCAATTACGCTTTCAACCTGTAGTCGATGGCTTCGTGTTGGGCCGCCTCCGCCAAAATGCTCCCGTGGCGCAACACTAGCAATGCTACTAGCAAATGGCCTATCTGTCCGTTCTATTGGAGTAGCACACTTAGCTTTTGAACATGGAAATACGTAGCACTATTCCGTGAAATCTCATCATGTACTTGTTAACAAGCGAGCTTATTTTTACAATGAGGAAGGGGGTTCAAATGTTATTCCCGCATCATGAATGAATCGAAACCACAATACATTGCACTATGAACGAACTCCTTGTTGTTCCTTATCCTCGTTTCTGAAAATACGAGCCGTTAAAAAGTTGAGTTTGATGTAGGTTGGAACCCATATTCAATGACTTCAAATTAGCCAACTAAACTACTGATATCAGTGATTTCACGACACTGAGCTATTACATCAAGTCTGCTTGTTTAACTAAGCCTAACCAACAGCTGCAGGACCCGTGTCATGTGTGAAAATGCTACGCTGAATTGTTTCTGCTATCCCCAGTGGGGATTATCATACAATCTATATATTGGAAGTCGCCGTTGCATAATCGACGTACACATTTTCTGCTAAAATATTATAATTGCCAATTTTGGGAGGGCGGCTTGGCTTCTATTGTGGAAGTCGCTCGAGTACTGTCATGCAAGGGGCGATTTGTTCGATGCTCCTTAATCCCACCCCCGGAAAGAATAAATTATGAATTCACTGCTCGGTTTGCTGACTCGCTTTATTTGATTATAGCTAAATAGTAGCTAGGGGGCTGAATTGATGACTCGATAAGTCACTCCTTTACAGCCTGCATAGTTCTTTCATCTTGCTTATAAGAGTTCCATAATCTAGGCGAGAGAACTACAAGTCCTGTCATGATAATCAAGGCCGCAAGAATAACCCGTCGTGTTTTGAGACGCATGAAGCCAGCGTTGTATACTAATGTGCCTTTCCACTAACTGAATCTCCATGCTGAACCAGCTTGGCTTACCCTGGGCAACTGATTGTACCCTAACGAATAGTATATCAAGCCAGCAAGGGCACTCGTGTAGCCTACGGCCTGGAGAACTGTAATTTGCGTGTGCCAGATCATGAATGACACAATGATAAGCAGGATATTCTTCAAAATTCCGGCGAGTGTCATTACTAAGCCAGATGTCTGTCCTATCTGCCATTTGTTAGCTGAAATGTTTGTTGGGAGCAAGTAATGTGAAGAGTTTACCAGACAAACACTGGAAATATTCAGCATGAACGCAATTAGCGCGTTGAGGAATAATAGGCCAACGCCTACATCCTGCACGGCATGCCATGAGATATCGGCGACCTCGTTGGTAGACAAGGCAATGAGAAAGTTCATCAAGCAGCAGGCAGGGGCAAGGTAGTACAGCCCAACTAGAGGATCCATCTTCAGCCCATCGCTACTCAACAGAAGCTGAATCATGATGAGGCGAATCGACTCAGCAACAATGCCACCCGTCTGATATAGAAATCCTACGAGTGAAAACTGTATCTGGCCTGTAGAGGCAAGTATAACACTGCCGACAACCCATAGAATATTCAGAATCGTGGTCAAGGTAGGGTTTGCTGTGCCGGCTACCCAGGCAACGAATAGCATCACCGCTGGCGCTGTGGTCTTTAAGATTTGTATAAACGGAATAGAGAGGTACAGGTAAGCTATATTTGAGGTTACAAGAGATAGAGAGTAAAAGATGCTGATGGGTAAAATAGCGAGAGCGTAAATATGTGGAGAAATTCATTTGTTCCTCCGCGAATCTAGAAGTTTGGTGGTGTGTGCTAGGACTTGGGTTGCGATGGTTGCAAAAAATAGGCGCCAAAATGTTAGTAGAATTGCTATGTAGTTTGTTGTTAGCTGGTATATTCCGCATACACTATGCGAGTTTATTTCATGTCGATTGGAAACAAAATGAGTCTTATTCGCCCAGGAACCAGGGGTCTAGCCTTACGGAAATCTTGAGAAGTAGTTAGTATATGATCTTTGCTTTACACAACAAGTATTTGCTGAATCAATATTATTTCAGGGAGCTATACGGAGCCTCCGCGTGTCTATAAGCCACTTATTAAAGAGAATAGTACTATTAGAAATGATAATCCATGAGCTTTCATAGCAAAGGTATAGCGTCAGTATATGATGTTGGAGTTTGTTGTCATAAGAAGAGTCAATAAGTAGGGGTTCACATACGAAATGCACACAGCGGTGCGAATGGTCTTCCTGCCTGGACATTCTATCATCTGAGGACTGGCGTGTTTCTCAAGAACATGATTTGCACCGGACGTGACATATTGTCCTGTGGATGAGGCCATCCCGTAGTGCAATTGCGTTTGCGATTCAATGAAAAGTAACCACGGCGGCGATAAATCGAAGGTATTTGTTCTGTCAGCAAGAGCGACTGATCTACCAAAAACGTACGGCTTTATTGCAGATTATTTAGGGCCATGTCTCACAAGTAATTCCACGCTCCCGCGACCGAATGCCGAGAACAAGTACCAGAACATGGGGACAAGCAGCGACAATATGAAGACAGGAATGCACTGCGTCCGCCTGCTACAGTACAATGCCTTTGCGCTCGACGAGACCAAGCCCGTGCCCATTTAGTAGGCCTCAGATGACATATTTAACATGCTTACACGAGGATCTAGTCGATGGCGTCAAACTATCTCGTTCCGCCCCAGAGCCATGTGGCGTGGTCGCAGCCAGCCAGGCCCGTGGGTGGGTTGGAACAAGTCAAGTCTGATTCGGTAAATCTCATCTGCACGCTAGCTGGGCGATGCATACGCCATCTAATAAAGGCTCTATCCCCTACTGGAGATACGAATGGGTGTGCTTGCCGGAAGTCTCAGCCAGGGAACACTAGTAAACCAAACTGACCACACACACAAAACAAGACGACATTGTGGCCATCTACCAATCTATTGAAGTAGTTGGGAATTCAGTGACGCAATACTGACAACCATGAAACTGTTGGGTCCGTTCAAGCGCAGAGCGGTGATACTGGCAATTGCCCGGACGGCCGACCGGGAGTTGCTCGCTTCGGCAGAGATGCGATGGAAATTTCCGAATATAGCTTCTACTGTCAGCATAACACCGTCATTATTGTGATGGTCAAAAATTTGTGATCCAGCTGACATGTACGGCTGGGCTTCGATCAAAAACCAACGAAACGGCTAGTAAATATAACCCTCGTTGACATGAATCTATAGTTTAAAGCGGAATATGCTTGCCTACTAATCATATACACTGAGGCGTCAAAGTATATCATAGGTTAGTTACCGACAACTTGTACTTGATCTAGCCCAATGTATTCTTCCCCCAGCGGTAGTCATGTAGTTCAAAATGACTGTAGGACCTGCCAAGCTACTAAGCCAGCCTCCTGCCTCCGTCGGAGAAGATAATAGAGCCAGTCGCAGACCCGTCCTTCATGGCGTACAAGTAGGCCTCGGCAACATCTTCCGGACGACCCAGCCTCTTGGTAAGAGTTTCCGCTTCATACATGTCAATATACTCTTGTGGCAGCTTGGCAAGCAGTTCAGTGGCCACGGGTCCAGCGGAAACCAGATTGACGCGCACAGGAGCGAGGTCAACAGCCAAACCACGTACTAATCCTTCCAGGGCCGTAGAGGCCATGCCAGGGACGACCCAGCCCTTTACCGGTTTGTGGCCGTTTACCCCGTTTGTGAGCGTGACTGATGCATCCGGCGAGTGCTGAAGAAAGTCGTTTGCCGCCACAACTTTGGCCAAGATGGTGGACGAGTACACTCGCAATCGCAATGAAAGATAAATGTCGTTGGGTGTAGTCTTGGACACAGGCGGAGCTGCATGGGAGTCGTCGGCAGTGAAAACCATGTGATCTATCTTGGATACGCCATTATTGGTGATAGTGTTGAACATGTCCTGAAGTTGGGCTTCCAGATTGTCCACATCAGCGAGATCACAAACAGCTGTTGTGATTTGACCTCGAGTACACTCAGAGTATGAGGCCTCGAGTCGCTTTGTAGCCCCGTCGAGTCGCTGCTGATTAGAGCCGCATAAGATGACATTGGCACCATGTTCAATAGCGGCCTCTGCAACAGCGAAGCCAAATCCTGAAGTGGCCCCAAATATGACAATGCGCGCGTTGCGGAGTTTGTGGATATACTTGAAGTTGGTCATTTTGTAAAACTGCAACTTGTAGGGTCGGTGTGAGGAGTCAGTAAGAAACAACAAGGCTTGTCTAAGAATGAATAGTTGTTCGGATCTTGTTACACCTCTTGTTAATTCTATTCAGTGTCTTTAAATACTTTCAGCTATCGTCCTCATCATATTACTGTCAGACAGTGGTTTGTGAGCGGACCGCTTGCGGACTTTGATGCGCGTGGGCCACGCGGGACGCGCGGAAGCATAGCACACCCCCTCGAATCCCATAAGCATTGTGCAGAACATTAAAACTGGGCTCGGCACTTCTCTTGGGTCCATATGATGATGCCGTCCACGTTTGATGGTTTGGAGATTTGGGTGGAATCCAAAGGTGGCCAAACCGTGGTATATACGCTTCAGTTTGCTGTAGATATTCCACAACTTTCTCCAGCAACGGGTGCCGTTGTTGTCTCAGTTAACTGCCAAATTCGGAGCAAGGCTGAAGATGTCAAAACAAATTTCAGATGGGATAAAGAAAAGGAGATGCGTAGCCACCTCCATCAACAAGCGCAGGGTTAGAATATGCCATTCGCCCAATTCAGAAACGTGATAACTGTGTCCCATGTACCGGATTTATTCTCCGATGGACTTCACTACAGTAACTTTTGCGGAGCTACGACCCGGGCCCGGAAATGGCTCTTCTGCGGATCAATAAGCAATGATGAATCTCTTCTGCTTACAAATGCCGCCTAGTCAGGTACAAGCTTGAGGTGTTTAGCCTACGATAACACTAGAGCGTCGTAAATCTCAATTGCTGAAAGCTACATAGCTGCCCACAATGCAAAGACGGGATAGTGCTCCTGCCGTCCGCAATGTCTTGTCCACGCTATTCGATGGCAGTACAGCAATGAATACACAGTAGTAGCATGTGTAGGGTATTTGGGTCCGAATCCGTGGCAAGAATGCAACCAGTGGTCAGCCAATATCAAGGCAACCAAAGTAAGCCCGAAAGCTTTTTCAAATAGAGCCTCGCACTGCACCGGGTAACTGGATTTTTAATTTCAATATTCCTCCCACTCCAGGAGGGTTGCCCTTCCAGTCGCTGGTCTCCAGCCTCTAGAGAGGTACAAGGATAGGGTAATAAATAGATAACTCACTACATCGTTGGCTTCTTGAGACTGCATCAGGCCAAATCTCGTTAAGCTAAGAGATATAGCACACTCGTATTGTGGTGATAATGACATGTCGATACAATAGAGCTGGCTCCACCTTACCCGTGGACAAGTCATCAACACCAAAGACAACAAGAAAGTTCCTGGCTGTCCAGCCTCATAGCATCAAGGACGATAGCTGGAGCTATGAAATGCCAGCCAGTATACACGGCCTGCCAGCGAATCGGGGTGTGTGATTTGCATGACGCCACAGTCAGAACCAGTTCGTGAATTCAGCGTCCAGATCCACATCTTCCCGGCGATTTGCATTCCAGACCCAAACCAGGCGAACTCGAAACGGATCCGGATTCATTCGTCACAATTCAACGTGCATCCACAAGATGGCGTTATACTCTGACGGGACCTGGGACCGCATTCGTTGTCCGCTCGTATTCTGCGCCACGCCCATCTTCCTGCATATCCTGACATCGCATTCAGTGTTGGTCCAACACCCTACTCGCCCAGCATGCATTTCGAATTTACCTTGTACCTAGACGAAGAGAATTTCATTACTCTACATAGTTGCTATGGGCGCGATGCTTGAGTGTGCTTCTTGTCATCTTCTTCAGGTTCCCTGCCTTGACGAAGCCAGCATTTCAAACCTGGAGCAACTACCATGGAGTCGCCGAAATGTCCTACTGCCTCCCACGCAGCTCGTTTTGGTTGTCGAAGATGTTTTTGTAGTCCTCGCGGCATGTTGTCCATCATTGCAGCCCCCTTCTGCCGACTCATGGATGCAAGATTCGTGTTCTCGATCGCAGCTACTTCGGTGTTGATCACCAAATGCCTCCACATACACGTCCATTTACAAGCTCTCACGTCGACCGAACTCTCCAAGTGGTCACTCAGTTTCTTTGCACAAGACACAGCGATTTTGCTTTTGCTGAGGCTACTTCTTGATTCAGAGCCATTCACCCGCACTACGGGCCGCACGGTTCGCTTTCTGCTATTCACCATTGCTTCAATCACCACGTCGATACAACTAGCAATTGCAATGATCAACGCGACTTTTTTCCTCGTGATTGGGTCAGAGCCTCGTTGGCGAAATGTCGGCATAGTCGCAGATTCGTCATCGTGGTCAACATTTGCCGAGGGCCTCCCAACCTGCCTGATGGCATTCGCAGGCCTTGTATTTACATCATTCATGCTTATGGGTATTCCTTATTTTTTCGCCAGCATGGCGCTCGACGTTATAAAGACTCTTGCAGCCGCGATTTTTAGTAGGTTGAAAAGCTGTGGTCGAGTTTCAGCCAGCTCAAAATATGGAAAACTTGCTCGAGATGAGGAAGAGCTCTACGAGTTGGAGCACAAGGACACTATGCAAAGGCCTAGAAAACATAAAAGTCGGCTTTCCTGGCTCTTGTATATTACGACTGGCGTATGTCTCATAGCGCAGGCTATTACGTTTATTTTGAGGCCCAATGAACACGCCTTCGTCTTTTTATCGTGGACTTCGATTGCCCTTCCCATCGCCGACATTCTCAGCACCAACTCGCCGCTGACACTGTTACTACCGGTATATGATCTCGATATATCGGAGAAATGGGATGGGAAAACGGCATTGGGAGAACCCAGTCGGTGGGCTTGGCTGCCAAACACTGACGACCCTCCGTCGGGTTTCAGTGACTGGTATGAGCCGGACCAAACACACTATAGCTCGGCTTTGGACCCATTAAACCAAACCAACTTTGAGGGTGATCTGCTTCCGTCCCTACGTGGGAAGCTCGGTGACGTTGATATCCGACATGTTGTGATCATTCTACTAGAGAGCACTCGCCAGGATGTATTCCCCTTTAAGAAGGATGGGTATATGTGGAAGAAGCTTGAGGAAACTTGGGACAACCAAACAATACCAAGCGACGTGCAAGAGCGACTTGCAACTCTGACAAAAACTGCCAACTTTATTACGGGCGACTATAACGACGGCTTTGACCATCCTGAGACGAGGCGCCGTGGTGGTATCCATGCGATCCACGGCACCCCGTCTGCGACATACACACTGAAAAGTTGTGCGGGAACACTTTGTGGCATCAGCCCACTAGCAGTTGATGGCAATCAGGAATATTATAGCCATATTTACCAGCCATGTCTCCCACACATCTTCAAGCTCTTCAACGACATGGACCACACCTCGGCTCACAGCCCTGTAAATCGACAGTATACTGAATACAGTTGGAACAACTCTTTCCTCATGTCAGTGACTGGCCAATTTGACAGCCAGTATGAGTTGATGGAGGGCATCGGCTACACAGACGATGAGCTTATCGACGTGGAATACTTGGAGAGTGACAGAGCCACTTTCCCTCCCCCCAACCGGTCATATGTGAACTACATGGGCTGGGAAGAGGAAGCTCTCGACGAGTATATCGTTGACGCATTTAGAGCAGCAAGGGAGAATAACACACGACTGTTTCTCACTCACCTCACTAGCACGGCGCACTACCCATACGAAATTCCCGAGACCGCAACATATGTTGCCCTTACACCAGAGGGTAGTGGTAATTGGGCGTATGACATGTCCATGTATCTCAATGCTGTGGGCTACGTCGACCGCTGGGTGGGTAGAGTCCTGGATATCATCGAAGAGCAAGATGCCACCAACGAAACACTCGTCGTATTTGTCGGCGATCACGGTGTCCCCCTAGCAGAGACGGGCGGAATATCACCATGGGGAGTTCCAAACATTGGAGGGTTCCGGGTGCCCCTCGCCTTCTCTCACCCCTATTTACCCACCATTGAGATCCAGGAATCGGTCACGGCCATGTCTGTCGTACCAACTATACTGGATTTGCTCATCGAAACCGGCTCGCTCTCGTCGTCGGAACTGCAGGCCGCGCACGATCTTCTGCGAAACTACGAAGGCCAGTCACTTATCCGATCACTCAAGGCGCCGGACATGGCTTCAGAACAGCGATGGCAGTTCACAGCTGTAAGCCCTGGCGGTCAAGGAGTCTCGGTGCGTAGCATGGATGAGCCTCGCTGGCGCTTAGTAGTTCCTCTAATTGAAGACTTGGAGTGGTGGTTCAGTGATCTTGATAAGGATCCACATGAGGAGGATCCTACCGGATCCTTTGGCTTTGCGAAACTATTACAAACTGTGGAAGAGAAGCATGGTATAGAGGCCGCCAAGTGGGCTGAAGAAGCGGCTTTTGTGACACGGTGGTGGGTGACAGAAAACCACGAGAGATGGCGGTATAATCCTGAATGGAAAGATAATGCACGAGAGTAAAGCGTGAATACATCGCAACAGAAATATGAGTGTTTCCATTTATCTGGGACGGGGCCTGCTCATTCAATTCCTATAAATTGCCACTAGCCAAACCGCTTGCACCAAATTACGAGGTAAAACTCCTTGGATGATGATGTCTGCTGTCTCCGCCAGGTGCTTTCTCTGGAATGCGCTGAGACCGAGATCCGGGGAGGCAAGACTGCCCGTGTATCAGTAAATCTTGTTGTTTGGGAGCTGGCCATCCGTACGCAGATGCTGGTCGTCTGTTGAGGTTGCAATGCAGAGTACCTTGTTCGCTGCTGATGATTGTGACAGGCGCCGAAGTAGACATCCCCATAGAAAGCACGTGGACCCGGTGAATAGGATTTCAAGCTTTTTCGCTTTCGCTACTTTAAATAGCGAGTTGTGGCAAACAGCGAGAGACGGTCGACCTAATGCAGCAGAGATTTCGACACAGCTGCCTCCCCTTCCCAGTTAAATTTCCGATCAACCTCATCCTCTTACCCCTGTTTTCGTTCAAGGATATGCCGCGCCCTTTTCTGGGCGAAACTTGTTCCCGTAATAGTCGAATCTCGCCCTGAAGCGTTGACTGTCGTTCTCTACTGGCCTGGCCCAGTAGATAATGCAGTTTCACACCTCCGAGGCAAAGTACCGTCGGGAAGCAGACGTCCAGATGACCTTTGTTGCCGGTGCAGTGAAACCGTTGGCCCACGCCTATAAGAAACTTGTTCAAAGTCTCCTCTGACGAATCCAAGTCCTCCAACAAGAGCCAAGCCAGAGCCACCGATACAGATTTCACCGGTATGATTTACAGGCAGCGCTAGGCGAGGAGGACCCAGAATTCTTACATGTACGGAATAATTTGGAAGCGCTTTACCGACAGCGTATCTGGCCCCCGCTGGCTAGAGTGCAAATCGTCTATGCCAAGCACCAGTTGACATGTCAAAGCCGTCTGGTACATATGTAGACCCTTAGGATTCCCTATTGAACCGTGTGCAAACTTGAATCTAGGGATACATAAACGGCACCAATGTGGAGGATAGCCATTGTGTCACGGATTGCGTAGCGTGATGCAGCTGCCTCATACTCAGAGAATCCTAGACTCAGCAATTAAAAAAACATATTGTAGGCGTCTGACTCCGCCATTTGCTTCGACAGGAACAAAATGCGGGATTGGGCTTGGGACATTGGTGCCCTTCGGATTACATCCAGTGTACCGTCAAACTCTTTTCCCGGTTTAGTATTGAGGCTGGAAAATATCACGTGTTTACCAGATTGGATGACTTCTCAGTTTCAAACGACCCGGCAGTTGGTCTGCTGTCGGTAGAGGGAGCATCTTTTTGTGAAGTGTCGTCAATGGTCATCCTCAGAGTTGGCACTACTAAGAGAAACACTCGAAAGGTTGGGATGGATTTTCTCTGAGATGACATGGACTAGAGACTCTATGCCAGTCATTGCACTTAATTCAATGATCTGAAAACCCTCTACTGTCGCGTCCATTTTTGGAGTTGTCCTGCCATCAAGGTTTAGTAGTCATCTGAAGATAAATCACATCACAGCGAGGGCTGATGTATTTTGCTTCAACAGCTGCACGACCAAGTTTCTGTCAATTAAACCAGACACAATCAATTAACTTCTGTTGGACTACTTGCTACTCCTGGCTCAACGCACGCGTGAGCCCGGAAACTGCTGTTCCCTACTGCAAGGGACGAACACAGTATCGTACCGATAAACGCGACGAATTGACTGCATGTGTTACAAAGAAGCCTGGGATAATATAATGATCTAGCGAGTATATTAACAGCTGACTAGATCATTGTTCTAAATATTCCAGGTTGGGGAAGAAGAAGAAGAATGAAGAAACGAAAAGCCTGTGAAGCTCTTCAGTACCTGAGCTCGCTACTGCTAATATTTATTGGTAGATTCCCGGCCAAGCACGCCGGGGCAGCAGTGAGAGTGCAAGTCGAGTCACCACCGGGCCTAGCCCGTCATATCAACGACGTTGCTTATTGCAAATACCTCTAATCGCGAAGTTGGGTTGCGACTTGCGCGGGCGTTCTTTCTGCCACCAGATCTGCTATGAAGTTGACTTCTTTCGCACAGTGCCTCCAAAGATTGCCCTCGTTTGTCGGTTGTTCCTCCTCCTCGATTTGAAGGCTTTCATCTTTGAAAACAGATGTATTCAATGTTTGTAACTAGTCATGTCTCTTTTATTAGTACCCTGCATATTCTCTTGCATAACTTATATATCGAGGGGGTACGAACTGTCTTATAACATAGGAAAATCCCGAAATAACGATTATATGACATAATTGTAGGTATCATGTCATTGTTGTCCAGGGGTTCTGCCACTTCCAGCTCAATCGTTTGGGGAATTCTAGCCTCAATCTTCCTAGCAGAAGCCAGACAGCAAAGGGCCGCAATGATAGCGAGATGCTTCATAATGTAAAGGTAATAGTAAAGAAGCGAGTATGAGCAGTATTGTATAGTTGAGAAAAGTAAATTACTGCGAGAATCTTGAGGCCTTTTCATAGTATTTATACCTAGTTAACTTGCTACAGTCATGCAATCTGTAGAAGCGTGGCTAAGCTGTTGCTTCATTCTGCTGGAATCATATGATTGCAATATGTCAATACCAGTAGCAGGTTTAATACAGGGGACAGGTGCGCCGACATATGCTTCTGCCGAGATCATGGGCCAACTCGGTAAATTGTCTTTCAGATCGCAACGAATTATACTCCGATGTCTCTTATGCGGTCCCTTGAAATTTAATAACCCAGCCGCAAAGTCTAACCGGCCGGCCATGCCAACCCGACGTCCACTGCTATTCCAGAATTCTGCCGAACTGCCGATATTCCGCTCACCAGCCTGTCCCTGCTATATGTCTGCGCCACCAAAAGTGGAGGCCTCGTACAAATGGAGACCGTAATGTACTGTCACATAGAGCCATTGATCGGCAGCCGCTCAGATATTCATTGACGCGACAGTTCAACGGTCCAGTCTTCAATAGTAAGCGTTCAAGTCTTGGATTTTATTACGCACTGTATGCAACTGCCCAGTCCGAGCTGCCTACCCTGCTAGCCAACCTGCAGCATCACCCATGGCCATGTGCCAAGCTGTGATGAACCAAGGGCTTTGTAAAGTCTGTGGGCGTGCTCAATACTGGATGAAGGACGGCCGAGCAACGGCGAAAGTTGACGTCCGGCTGCATCTCCGACACAAGTGGAGTATGTGTCTTGGGCTGTGCTAGAGGAAATACTCCCAGATCATGCAGCCAAAAGTGAGAGGAACGGGCAGGGATCCGGGCGGGTAGAAATAAAAGTATAGTCTGAAACGATAGCGTAGCAAGATCACTCCAGTTACAGGCCAGCTGAGTGAGTAGTCCATGTCGGGCATTTTCTCTCTTCACAAGCCTGGCTTATTCAACTGCTACTCGCTGATGCCGCCGTGAATCTTGCGCGAGTCTAGTATAAATGTTTTGCTATAGTTAGGTGAGATACATTTTATGACAAGACCTTGGCAGGCGTGGAGAACAACTCAATTTATCCACGAACAGCCATTCGTATTATAGGTCTTCTATTATATAAGAAGTCGGTGAGAGCCTTAGGCCTCAGGCCTCGTTATATCAAACCGTGTTTCACCATGTGCCATATTTTGCCTGTAGCCGACTTAGACCGCGCTTGAAGCTTTGGTAGAACCGCATCTGAGCTGCCATTCTTTAATCCTTTCAGACTCGCATGCTTTACATGTGACTCGCCAAGTTCCAATACTTTTGTTGACATAGACCAGCGCGGCAGATAGTTTATCCCAATCAATTGGTTTGGATGCCCGAAGGCCCGAAGCCGACCAACACTTCTCGTTTCCCCTCAGTTGATCTTCAGCACCGTAAGTATCTTTATACGGTCCATTTGAAATAATATAAAATGCCTCCAGCGAGGCTATCCTGTCTTTTGGAATGTCCTGCGCTGTAACCCATGTTTCAGTAGCCCACGTCGGCATAGCTTGACACTCTGGCTGGTTGTTTTCGTTTGGCTCAGCCGAAGTTATTACAGCACCGAGATACCATGCGGCCATTTCGGTAGCCCAATCCTCATCACTACTCCTAGGCATACCGAGACCTCCTTTCCGGATTATTTTTGCAGCCTTGTCAATGTCTTGTTGCTCAACCTTGCCGCCATCTTGTAATCTTTGTTGGAGTTGGTCTCGAAATGTAATTAAATCCTGTGTTGCCTCCTCGAGATCCAATGTCCTTCTGCTAAGCTCGTCACAAATTTGGAGCAGATCGCTTTGTTGATTAGTCTTGGTCGGATTTCCACAATCCTTAAAGAGTTGAATAAGCAAGTTTCGCATCTCGTTTTCTTCTTGAACAGCTTGCTGCTCATTATGCCCGTGGAGTCGCTGGCACGCCTTATCCACAGCGCTCTTATATCGTTGTTCTCCTCTCAAATAGCAAATTATTCTCAACTTGAGCTTGTTGCCAAAAATTTCAGGTACTTGCTCCCCTCCAATTTTCTTTTGAACAGACGTTATTGAATCATCAAATGCCTTTGCAGCACGTCCGATTGGGCTATCCCACTCCTTGAGTTTATCCAAAGAAGATTTCGAGAGAGGAAGCAAGATGTCGATTGTTACTAACGATCGTGTTTGTTTATACGCAGAGACTTTTTGAAGTTTTAGCAAAGCTTCTGCAGCAAGCTCTGGGAGACGCTTTTCGGCTCGCCTAAACTTGTCGTTTGCTTGTTCCCAGTCAGGTATAATTTGGCTCTCCTTTTTATATTGTCGACGTAGAATTGACTATTCCCTCCCATCAGTTTAAGTTTTATACTCCCCCAACTTTGCAAGATTGAAATCAAAAACAAAGAGTTATTATTCAAGAAGCACGCACTTACGTTAGGCTGCAATCGAGTTGTACGTGCTTTCGGCATGTTTTTTGGGACATTTAAAGTAGTCTTTGCGCTTTGAAGGAGTTCCTTATCCCTCTTGCCAGACCTGCAAACGCTTTCTTGTGATCCCCATAGCTTTGGGCTCCTGATATTCTTTGTAATTGCGCCGAGAGCCTGGGTACCTCGAGATCGCTTGTCATAAACGCAAGAGCTTTGTGACGCACTACCCCAACTAATAGAGATGGCAGTGCTTAGTCCTATTAGAGCTAATAGGTAAACTAATGAAGTTCTCATATTCGTATCTCGGGGTTGCGGTGGAATGCTAATGTAAATCGAGGCGAACTGTCATTATTTGGGAGACAAATTAGGAGGGGAAAAAACCACAAAACCGGGGAACGAGAAGGAAGCTGTCCTTATCCGTTTCTATATGACACGCGGTATCTTATAAAAGACAAGTCACGATTTCTGAGTATGTCGGCGGCCTGGTAAGTAACCTGGTATCTCTGTAATATGCTGGTTAGGCATTTTCTGCCGCTCCTTGGCAGAGTCGTCGTACTTACCAAATCCGTCCAGGAGGTCGGAAAAAATCCTTGACAGCCAAACTACCCTTGCCGCAGCGCCGACACGACCTCTAGTGTGCGTAGTGAAGTTCACAAAAGAAATTTATTGCCAGGGCTAAAAGTAATAAGAGAACTGGAGGAGGCTATATCTGCGCGGCTACGGTTTCCTCCTGCTGTTGGTGTGCGACTCATTTATCCTGGGCTATAGCAGGGCTGGTATCTCTCTTACGGCCCCGTGTGTTGAACAAATCTGGTGGAGTAAAAAGAAGACCGTTGTGGGCTACATATGTATCCCGTCCTGCCATGGGCCGGTGAGTAGAAGGAACCGTTGACGGGCAACAATTTGACACGTCCCCACACGTCATATTAGTAGGCCTATTTTGGCACTAGCCTCGCTCCTATGCCTGACGATTGCATCTGTGCATCCATGTCCTATTTACTATTGACGTTAAATCGCGGTAAGGAGTCCGCTACTTAGTTCGCTGCAAGCACTTATGTCTGATTTGCTCTAAAGAGTCTGACGGGATCCGGACCAGCAACATTGGCTGTAAGTGAAGTTGGGTCGGAAGGAATCTGGACCTGTCGGATGAGCTGGTTGCATTTGTTGACTGAAATACCATGTAATTACGGCGTGGCAGAAAATAAGTAGTTGTGACAGGGTGACCTGGAAGTCTTCCAAACTTGGTATAAATGACACGCCCCCTTTGTCAAGAATACAGAGAATAGGTAAAACAAAAAAACGCCTCAGCAAGAAGATTACTAAACAATAAGCCTTGCATAACGTGAAAGGAGGGGAAATTCTCAACTGGTAATCCAAGCCATGGAGACAAGGTGAATAAAAGAGGGCACGAGTGTGCCGCTATGGAGAATCTTACCCAGGAGGAGACCCCAGCCTTAACTCACAATGTTACTGCGGGAGAGCTAGAAGAGCCATCAAGCAGCGACTGAAAACTCAATGTTGACCCAATCGCATTCTTGTATAATAATACCACAAAAGAGAACACACTAGAAGCAGTTATAAAGTATTACAACATAGTTGTATAGTATGTGGACCCTACGAAAATATGGCGTGTTTATAACAAGATGCTACGATAATAACATCTAGCTTATCACGACTATACGAAAGGACTATTATTGCAGCTTCATCCTTTACAGTAGTCAAGTTCATACATCTAAGAGAGAGAAAATACAAAACCCCAATAGCAAGATGTGAGAAATAGTCGCGGCCAACTCGAAACGTCTTAAATCTCTTCCAACAGCACAGCAGATTACATTTATGCAACTCAGATGCGACTAAAGAGCCATCTTACACAGATACCGGTCCCTTCATAAAGACGTTCGCCTAAAATCATGTTTGCTGTACAGCACACTCTCTCTTCTCTCCTCATTTTTATCTCCTTTCTTCTTCCAGCACTCAGCACCCATGTTCCAACCCAGTCAGAACTACCAGAAGAGTTAGCCTGCTTTGCCAAGGTAGCTCACCATTTTCTCGGCTATGATTACCAGCTCACACGATTGATGGGCGTAGTCTCTATTCAAGGATTGATTGAACTTGATAGTATTTTTTCTTCTTTCCAGAGCCGTTTATCATCTATACCCCCTGGAAACGTTACTATTCAACAAGTCAGCGGGTTTCCATTCTTTAATCATATTCAAATAGCGGGTGAAGTTGTTCAATCGAGCAATAAGGGATTGGGAAAAATCAGTCATCCGGTCCAATTTCAGAGCAAGGCAACCTACTACACTATACCTGCTCATGTTTTTTTCAATGACGCGGAATACTACCAAATTCCCTTCTTCAACTCTCGCTTCGACTACCTAAAGCTGGATGGTTACCGTCATGCAGCGGATGCTGCCGCCACCCCCCAAAATCGAATCGCTGCTTTATCAAAGGCAGCTATTGATAGGAAAACAGAAGAATTGCTGGATATGCGCAAGTCGATTGCGGTGTGAGAAGATGTCAAGGTGAAGTCGGTTATTGAAGGTGTTAACGTGTCCCAAGTCATGCACCAGATATGACACCGAACAACTAGATGCATCTATGTGTGAGAGCTATAAGATGTAATTCAATTTGAATTCCGATAGAAGGCGACAGCAATTTATTCGCTGCTGTGCTAGGTAGACTATAAGAAACATCATTTCTCCTCCAATTTTGCTTGTTGGGTGGAAATGTAAATATTTCACTGTTGTGTAACTTATCCCATATTACGCTCAAGTGCTATCATATCAATATAATTCGTGGCCGGTGCGTAGTGCGCAACGCAAGTTACTATTGGTTCAAATGTTCACACCAAGCGCGGCTTCGAAAGCCTTCATGGAGGCCAAGGGCAACCTGATAGGCGTAAGGTGCTGGAGACGGATCAAATGACAAAGTAGCCTTTGCCCACATATTGACTTGTATCAAAGTCGCAAGAAAAGCCAGAACAAGCCGCAAAGTAAAAGATTGTCTCTATTTGCGAAAGGATCAAATCGGGGCGCATCGCCGCGGTAATGGCTCTCAATGCCTTTAAGGAGGATCAAGTCGTATTAGCCACAATCCTTGGAGACAAGAGCTAGCCAAAGTCTGCACAAGTGGTTATATTATTCCATGCTAATAGTGGACACAGGTCTACATTTGGTTGGTATCGGGGGCTTGTCCCGGAGTACTCGACGCATTTTTGGCAAACTCGTTGCCATCTACAGTGGGTGTACAAGGATGTGATTGGAACCGCCGTTACACTGGGAGCTGCTTTTTGGTGCTCCTACCAGCGACGTTGTAGTAGTGGAAGTCAATGTACAGGTTCCATTTCCAGAATAATCCATGACTCCCTTTGTATAGATGAGGGATCAAGATGCATGACAAGTTCCGCACGAAAGTACAGAGAGAAAAAAAGAAGAAAATTTTTTCCCTCCCGTCAGCTTAATAGTATTGAATACAATATAATATGAGGCGCGTAAAGGATTGTGCGGATAAACGACAAATTATGCAGCTATCTGACTGAAGTTCAAGGATAGTGCATATCTGAAAGGGACGGACGGGCTCACTATAGACAGATCCTGGTATTAGGAGTAATATCAGTAATTCTGGATTAGCCCAGAGCATGACTGATTTCGTGTTAATTTAATATAAAAAGCCATTGCATGCTTGAAAGAAGAACTGGAAGAGGGGCAACGTGGTAAAACAGATTCCGGCCTGCATTGCAAGTGCATGAATGAAAAGACAGACACACTCGATAACTTGACTGGAAGTTCATGATGCACTGGATTATAATTGTCACGTTATTGCCAGCCAATTTCCTCCATGTGGCTGGATCTGGCAGCCGCAGCAGTATATTATATGTTGACGACGAACCAGCCATGACATTCCATTACACGACGGACCAGCCAGCATATGGCAACTGGATTGGCGTATGGAAAGCGGATGATGCGACCTGGCAGGAGGACGAGGCGGCCATGAAGAGGGACAGCTCCGTGGCCTGGCACTACGCACGAGGCATCGACGGCGAGGTTCGTCTGCCCATCAAAACCACCGGCAAGTACAAGGCATGCCTGTTTGCATCGTCGTCATCCACGCCTCGCACTCTCGCCGGCCCCGAGGAGTTTGAGCTGGCCAGCAACAGTCCATGCAACGTCGCCACCAACCCGTGCGAGGATGGCGAGAAGGAATGCTTTGGCAACTGCATTTCCACTGCCGACTTGTGCAATGGCGATGCGTTTGGCGTGTGTCCGTGGACCAGGCCTTCTATTTGGCAGGGCGGCGTTTGTTGCAATGGCGGTACTGACGGCACCGAAGGCGGCGACAACTGTACTCCCCAGATCCCACCATGCAACCCAAAGTCAGGCAAGGAATGTTATGGCAAGTGCATCTCCAAGGATGACTTTTGTCACCCCGATGCGTTTGGCGTATGCCCGGCAGCCAAACCTTCTATTTGGCAGGGCGGTGTGTGCTGCAATGGCGGCACTGATGGCACTCAAGGCGGCGATAATTGTTCTCCTCAGATCCCTCCGTGCAACCCAAACTCGGGTAAGGAATGCTCCGGCAAATGCATCTCCAAGGACGCTGAATGCTGAACGTCTGTACGCGCTTATTGTTTGTGATATCAAAAAAAGCCGGCTTACTATTCTGGTCAGAAGACACATGGTTCGGCCACAAGGGGGTAGAATCATCTAAAGGCTCACATGCAGAATCTGCGACCCGAGCAACCGCTACAGTACAACTACTTTACTAGCTATTTATCTATACTAAGTTATATCTCTTTACGATCAGGATAATCTAGTACATGTTGTTCATCTTCATAGCTTTTCTTGTATTTTATTCTCCAATTCCACTAATAGTAGACCCTCCTTTACGTCCTCTTCCTCGGCTCCCATCTCGTATACCCACCGAACCTTTCCAGCACGAGGACTTCGAACCTCCAGTTCCATCTTCATTTGCTTAATAAACGCCACCGCCTGGTTTTCCGCCACCTGATCGCCTGGCGACACCAAAACCTCTATCAACGTTCCAGAAATAGGGAGTATAATATGCTTTGGGTTCTTCGGATCACCGATTCGCCGAGACTTTGATACAGCTAGTTCGTCTGTGGAAATCGACGCCAACTGTACCTGATATGCGGTGCTCGAGCATGGGGTGGTGTATTTAATCTCTGCTACGAGAGAATTCGGGAAATTGTTTTGCAGAATTCTAGTCAGTTGAAGCCCGTGTTGCTGTTGTTTTTCTCTCTGGTGTGAATTGTCCAAGGGCTCAAGATTGACAGACCAGGCAGCCCCGGGCTGGAACGTAATACTAGACGACGAGACGCTTGACGAGGTAGCAATTTCGGGGGCCGTTTGAATTGTGGATTCAGTTCTATCGTTTTCTGCCCGTAGAATATCCTCGAGCCTGTTTCTAAGCCACTGAGTATCAAACCGGCCGGCCAGGAAGTCCTCATGGGACATAATTCCACGTAAAAGGACAAGGTTCGTCTGAATACCAGATACTCTTGTATCTGCCAGGACCCGGCGGGCTTTCAAAACTGTATCCTTCCAGCTCGAGGCGGTAACGATGACTTTCGCCAAAAGATTATCAAACTGCGACCCAACTACAATCCCAGACTCTGGCACATGCGTGTCAACGCGGACCCCATGACCACTAGGGATATGGAAAGTATCAATCTTGCCCACGCTCAACGAAAAGCCGTTGTGCGCATCCTCGGCGCATAACCGCAGCTGAATTGAGTGAATATTTCTTGGCGAGGGAATCAGGTCCTGCTCCAGACCGAGTTGCGCAAGTGAAAACCCTTGAGCTACCCGAAGCTGCGTTTGCACCAGGTCAACACCGGACACAGACTCTGTAATGGTATGTTCGACTTGCAGCCGAGGGTTAATTTCGAGAAAATAAAACACGTCCTCCTTTTCGTTGACCAGGAATTCAACCGTTCCCAGCGACCGATAACGAATAGCCCTGGCCATACGCACCGCAGCACCTGCAAGCTCATCTATCAAACTGCGATTTGAGAACAGCGCTGGCGCGACCTCGACGATCTTTTGAAACCTCCGTTGCACGCTGCAGTCGCGTTCCCATAGATGACACACGGCGGCGTTGGTCCCGTCCCCTATCACCTGAATTTCTACATGGTGAAACCCGTCGGTTGCTGCTTTTTCTGCAAACACACTCTTTGACGGAGACTCATTCGTGGCTGCGCGAACCGAATTCTCTAGTTCACCATCGTTTCGCACAAGTCGGATCCCTCGCCCTCCGCCGCCATCAACCGCCTTCACCATAACAGGGTAGCCCACTTGCTGAATGAATTCGCGTACACTCGCCAGATCGGCTGCCGGGTGTGTCATTGCCGGTAGGACGGGTACGTGGCACTCCAAGGCCAATTCTTTTGCTTGGAGCTTATCACCCGTGCGGGCCAAGATTTCCGGCCCAGGCCCAATCACCAAAATACCAGACTCCTTCATCTGACGGGCAAACTCGGCACTTTCACTGAGAAAGCCATATCCAGGATGAACAGCACCAATGTCATGCTCCTTTGCCAGCTTAACTAGCAACCCCATGTCCAGGTACGAAGCGGCCGAAGGCAGACGTATCGCGTGGTCTGGGCAGCCAACACTGCAGTGAAAGGCGTCATCGTCGGTGTACAATGCAAACGTCTCAACTGGCGGTGACAATTCTCGCGCGGCCTGGATAATCCGTACAGCAATCTCTCCTCTGCGTTGGTTAGCCACTTATCCCGACCGCAGACCATCACAGTGATAACATACCTGTTGGCAACCAAAAGGCGTGAGAAAAGGCGAGTCGACATGGTTGCAGTAGAGCTTCAGAGTCGTTGGCATGTCTAGGCATCTTGTCCTGTAAGTTATGGGGAGAATTGTTTCTGCCTTTTGTATACTTTTGAATAAAGGGCACCTCGGACCTCGGATGTGCGGATTCATCTCCCGTTTTTGGAAGCCAGTCGGATTACGTGAAACTAAAATACCACGTCTACCTCGGCATGACAGAGAGGTATTACGTCGCATCCAATTATTCGCTTGCAACAGGAAAAACACCCCGACCAAAAATGGCTGCCGGTTTGCAAGCTGTAGGATTCTCGGGTTGAGTCTGGGCAAGTCATGGCGGTCTCGAGTTGCGTCATATTTTGGGTTACAGCGGGCAATTGAAATTGCTACAAAGGGATTCTCAGACAGCAAAACGTCCACGAAGAATACAAAAGTTGATAAAGAAGAAGCTAGCAAAACTTGGGCACTATTTTTCCTGCAGCCCGGTCCAACAGCCTCTGCGGCAGCAATGTCTTGTATACATGCTTGGCCCAAGCACAGCATATACTCCTCGTGTCCTTGGGGTCTACAATCTCCTCTATTCCAAACGCATTTGCCGTTCGAACAGGGTTCATCAGTCGACGATACTCATCATCCAGCTCCTTGTACCGCTCAGCCTTCTTACCCACCTTGGCGGCTTCGCCTAGTTCATGTCGGTGTGCGACTTCGATGCCTCCCTCGAGCGGGAGAGAACCCCATTGACCCGAGGGCCAGGCAACCTGCATGACGGGATCTCGCGAACTGATCATGACGCCACCTGCCACGCCGTACACGCGCCGTGTAATGACGTTGAACAGCGGCGTCGTGGTGTCAAAGTATGTCTTGGCCAGTTCGACACCCCAGCGCATCGTTGCAGCCTTTTCGGCAGCTGGGCCAATAGAATATCCGGCTGTAGTTGTTCCTGGTCAGCGTAGCGAGGACGGTGAACGCCATTGCCTGCGATCAGAAGAAGGTTGACGGCATTGGAGGTGCCACTTACGGACATCGATAAACTGCAGCACCGGCAAGTTCATCACATCACACAACTTTAGTAGCCTCGTCAGCTTTTGGCTGCCTGCCGCATCCAACGTTCCCCCATTCACCTCGCAGTTCAGCGAGATGATTCCCACAGGTCGCCCGCCGAGTCTTGCCACACCGCTGATTGCCGTCCGGCCCCAAAGTGGCCCGATTTCAAACCACGATTCCCGGTCAACCACGCTCAAGATGATGGTCCGCGGGTTGTACATGCGCGTCGGACGGCGAGGGATGACGCGGCGAAGGGACTCATCTGTGCGGTTCTCGGGGTCTGTGGACGGGATCACGGGTGGTGCCTCTACACCGCAGTTCGGCAGATAGCTTAGCATGGTGCGAAGCTGCTCATAGCATTCCGCCTCATCCCTGGCCATATTGTCAATAGTACCATTGGTGCAATGTATCGCCGGCCCTCCCAAGGTCTGCGGGTTCAAGTCGTTGCCAAGAGCGGCGCCTTTGACAACTTCGGGGCCGGCGTTGAAGAGCGAGCCAATGTCTGCAGCCATGACGGAAAAGTGACACGAGACTACGCGAGCCGCACCGAGCCCAATCTAGCCAGTCAAGTGTTAGCCGCCTCGTTGTTCTCAACACCATGAGTAGACGAAACAAACCGCAGGTCCCACGACCGCGCCCAGGTTGGGAATCCCTTGATTCAGCTGGTCCACAATGTGCCTAAACGCGGGCAGGCTCGGCAAGTAACTCCAGCCTTGGGTCCCAATAATGGTGACGCTGCCTCCGCCGGAACTGCCGTCCACCAGCTTGACCATGGGAAGCTTCAGAGCCAAGGCCAACTTTTCGAGGTATATCGTCTTGCCAGCAGTGGAACCATCGAGATGGCCGCCTCGTATAGTAAAATCATCAGCCGTAAGGAGGACCTTGCGTCCCTTCAAGCGGCCCATTCCTTGGATGTTGTTGCTGGGGATGAATGATACGGGTTTATCAGTCGTCGGGCCCGTCTTCTCCCAGGTGACTGTGCCTGACAAGGAGCCAATCTCGGTGAAGCTGCCTTGGTCGAGGAGTTGTTCTAGGCGTTCCCGGACCCATAGCTTCCCGGCTTCCTTCTGACGAATGTACCCACGCCGCGAGGTGTCTGGGGTTGAGGCCATGGAGCGCAGCAGCTTCATGTCATCAAACACGTCGGAGTAGTCCACCGGCAGTTTCTGAGGGCTGAGGTGGGTAGAAACCTGGCGTATCCTCTGCGCCGCTTTGGTATTTTCTGGCATTTTGATGATTGACCGAAGTAACTATGCGTGGAATTGGAATTCCAGGAGAGAGTGGTTGTGGTTTCCTCAGTTATACACTTCACCGTTGCTGCATGGCGGGTCGTGAGGGGTCCGAGGTCCGAGGTCTGGAGGTTTATCCTTCCAACTTTCAATGTTGTCTGGTAATACCAACCAAACAGGCGCCTGGTCCGTTACGGCCTGCTTGCATATTGTGGACCACATGTCCGAGGCATTGGTGGCAAGTCCTGGTATCTGCAGACAAGATGCAGTCTCCCGTCCATGGGCTGCAAACTGGACAGTTGATCACACAATGTAGTGTCCGATCGGGCGGAATGAATGCAACATGATGTATTTTCACCCTGCATCTTTCTTCCTTGGCCACGGCACCAATCAGAGACAATGGTAAAAATGTCCAGCAGCTCTTCATTGTGCAAGAGGCAACTATCTATCGGCATCTACATTGACAGTTCTGTAGCTTTCATCCAGCCAGAGAGGGAAGAAGGCTCCATCGTCCAACAGCGTATCCAGAAAGTCATCAGTAGGTGCACTCCCCTCTGCAAAAACATTGTCAACAAATGTTTCGCTCGCAGAAGCGTCTCCCATCGTCTCGGATCTAGCGTTTACTACAGACTGCATCATCTCGCTCGATGGAGCTGAGCCAGTTGCATAGCCTGGGAACATGTGTTGTATGGCTTTCAAGAATATACCACGGTGGATGGAGGCGCCGGCATATGTCTTCTGCAGCCCTTCCAGCACCAACAGGCACGCCTCCAATTTTTTAAGACCAAGCCTCCTCGGGAGGGAGCCAGGAGATTTGCAATCCAACAGATGCATTTGCATGGCGGGGATCAGGAGCGGGGGTCTAGATTACTTCTTAGCTGTGCAAACATACGGCCGCGGGCAGCATGTGCCCATCGGTAATGCAAACAGTCGAGTGAATAGGGTTCATGTATGATGGAAAGGCTCACGTCATGGGGCCTGCAAATTCAAGAAGCCCATCCCGAACGACAAGGTCCAGAATATCGTTTGTTCGTAGTGCCGCAGTACTAGCCTTTAAACAGAGCATGCGTTTCCAATCCTCTCGTTGAGCGGATGGAATGTCATCGGGACACTCTGTGGCATTATGGCGGTAAAATGTAATCAAAAGTGCTCTGTCATGGTCAGACTGACTCTTTGTGATGCCTGCAGAGCACAGCAAGGAACTCACTGATGGTGTAAGTGGATATGATGAACATAAAACGAGGCCAGGCGCGTCTGACTAGCTTCATATTGATCCGGCAAGGTACATTGCAGGATTTCATCCTCCATGGCACGTATCTCTACGGATGATGCCTTGGGATCCCGTGCCTGGCGGTTCATGCTTAGCACAGTACCGAGCAGTCTACTCAGCTTGAGCAATATGATCCAGTACGTGGCCAGGCGCGGCATCTCAACCGGCATAAAGGCGGTATATGCACCTTGAGGCAAGTTTTCCAACTCTTGAATCACGTCATCCACCGTTGGCATTGGGACGTCGCAGTCATCCAGGTTGATCCGCTGCGGCCTTCCCAGGCATAGACCAAGCCATCGATCGCGGAAAACGCAACTCCACCAGATTCGACGCCACAAACGTCGTTGCGGTTCACTAATGGACGACTTGTGTTCCGCCGAGTCCGGGTTCCTGTGCAAACCTAGCATCTGGCAATAATTAATGGCAATGCCGGTCCAATACCACGGTCGTACGTGCTCAAATGGCTCTGCGCTCCAAAAGCCCATTAAGAAGGAAGCTTGTAGGCGGACCACGAGATCTCTATCTCCACCATTGTTGTACATGCACTAGTTGGTGGCCGCAAGCGATTGGGTTAGATGTGATGTCGACAGAAAACAAAAGATGTGGAGGCAAAAATGAATCACCGGCCTTGGAGGTTGCGTACCTTTGCTCGAGAGTACATGACGGCCTTCATATGCCGTCGAGACTTGTACCCCTCTCGTTCGAAATCCTGAGACGAGATAAACTACAGACTTTTGGTCAGTCAAGCTAGGGTGAGTCCTGGAGAGCCTTTTTACATTCACCGCAACTGAAAATATGCTCCATAAAAGCAGAAGATTATATTGGCCCAGTCGTCCATTATGGTAGCAATCCCATAGTGGCTCAACCTCAATCACTGGGTAGACGGGATGCACATGGGACAAGTATACACGGAGTAAGGCGGCACAAGTATCGTTTTGGGGCAACGTAAAGACTCCCTTTGCTTTCAAGTACTCTCGATCTTCTTCTTCAAGAAACGTCTCAGTATCCGAGGGGATCAGGAAGTGTCTCGGCACTGACGAACCGACGTGTAAACCGAGGTGCTCCCCTACATAGCGGGTTAGTCTCGGCTGGATATTCTGCCATGGAAAGGATCTTGTTACCGGAATAAAAAGGCAGCTGTCCGACTCTCCGTGGTACTCCCAAGGCGGCTTCTGCAATTTCAATGCCACTGCGCTCCTCGTTGTATATGCTGGCACTCTCGCAGTCCAAGCAAGACGCCGTTTGTTCCGCGTCATCAGCAGCGGCAACGTCTACTCTCATATTAGAGCATGGCTCGATGATAGAACTGGGCCCGACATTGGCAAAGTTGGCTTGAGGCGCGTCTCCAGGTGGCGAGTAAAGAGCCGAGGTACGGTCTCGTTGATTTCTATCACGTTGTTACAAGTAAGCGCTCGGGTCGTCTCTTGTTTCCAGGCACTAGACGGCTTCGCCTCACCTTCTTGGCCTTGGTCGTCGCGGACTGACAAGGCAATCAGTACCATCCTGGGTACAAGTGGTGCATGGCACGCCCGTGACAGATAGGCTGCAGCGCACTTTGCGCAGGCGACAACCTTGGCAGGCAATGACTGACCGATGACGGCGAATCAGCTCGGCGGGCTTTTGAGACGCCATAGTGCTTGTTGCAAAGGTGCAACCAAGCTGCTCTGAAATTCCGAGGTACTCTTGGTGCAGTATGTAACTACCTAGGTAATTGGTAGATCATTGATGGATCAGAGATGGAACATTTGAAGCTCCTGTTCAGCCTATTGGTGGCCACGCCACACCTACATGTACCGAGGTAAAGACTGAATCGCCGGTCTGGTCAGTACATGTGTAGACTGTGCGGGGCCGTCCGGTCCGGTCTGGTGCTACCATTGAACATAATTGATGGCGAATATTGGACTGGTGCTGGGACGTTTACTATTTACATCACGTTGTCATGTCATCTCCGCACTCAACCAGTTGATATTTCCCGACCTGTTTGTTTTGGACAGAGAGAGCATGTTGGATAGCGAGATAAAGACCAGACGCATCCATCCATGGCTAGAATTAACATGGCTCAAAGGCAGATCCCTCAACTAGCACACCCATCATTACGTGCGAATGCCAGAGGCCTAGGCAGCATCTTGGCCCTTGGTGCCAACAAGCTCCATCAATCTTTGGGCCACTGCCTCCCCCATTTCGTCTTTTTGTTTTTCGACTGCCGCCCGCTCCGCCGGATCCTCGGGGGCATTGTGCATATCCAAGTTGAGGCGGGCCTGGAGCAGCCACGCCACGGTTGCTGGCTTCGAGTTCCATATTCTTCTATTCCCCGTGTTTAGTATCGCAGTTTTTATCCAGTCCACCGTCTCATATGGAAGAGGAATCGGCCGGCACATTTCATTCTTCAAATTCTCGTCATTATACGTAGCTTCGACGTGTGCGATAAAGGCTGAACTAAACACCTGCTGGCAGGTCCGGACTGGCTGAAGCGTAATCTTGTTGCCGTTAAAAACAGGGACAGGCAAAAGCTTGGCAGCTCCGTCGGCGGTGCAGTTGATATAAAGAGTATCTGGTTCCGCCTTGTACGTGCCCCCCTGCAGCTTGACCTCGCCGTCCCCAACGCGGATAACGCGACCCATGCGGATTATGCTGTCAATCTTTCCAAGTTGTTTGAATTCTGGGATAGATACCGTCGCACATCGGTACATTGTAGGCCAGACCTTGTCAGACAGACGCATCAAATGGCCAGCAGACTCTAGCCGCTTGAAGAGATCGTCCACCGACGTTGCAGACATGGCCGCCTGGAAGCGTGCCATTTGATCTTGTCTGCGTCTTTCGCTGAACATGGGCCCAGGCTGAAGCGCCTCGCGATCCAGTAGCCAAGAGTCACGCGGCATGATCCAGCTAATATTGGACGGCTCGATGCCCCTGCCGAGCAGCCAGAGACAGGTATCAATGCCGGTTTTACCGGCGCCAACGACGGTGTAGTTGCCGTAGGCTCGGGTGATGTTGGCCAGCTCGTTGGGGGTAATCAAATCCACGCCAGACGCGACCTCGTAGACAGGGGGGCCCATGGCCGGAACGCGGACCTTCATAAAGGTTGCGTCAACAATGCGAGTTTCTTTTCCGACTTGAAACGATTTGGCTGTGACAACAGAGTGAAACATGCCGTCTCCAGTGTATTCGCATTTGGGAAAGTAAGTGACTCTACCGCTTGGCAAGAAGTGCTGGTACATGAGCTGGCTATAGTAGCCAACTACTTCTTGGGAGGTGGCAAGCTCCAACAAGCCTTTGTTCAAGCCAACCTTGTCCGTTTGGTCGTTTCCCAGCTTCTTGGAATTAACTCCATAGAAAGAGGATGGCTGGTGAAGGTGGACAAAAGGATAGGCCACGTTCCAGTGACCACCAGGGCTGTCATATCTGTCCACGATGACCACAGTGGCTGTTGTATCCGAAAGCAGGGTGTCCACAAACGCCATGCCCATGGCACCGGCCCCGATAACTAGATAATCTGTAGAGATCGTTTCAGCCATAGTTGAGGTTGATAGCAAATTGTAGTTTAGACAAAGAAAGCAGAAGTAGATATTTTTTTTATATGCTCCTTGAGTAAAAGAAAGGGGAACAGGGCTCATTTTATATGCCCCCTCATTAAGAACTATTGGCAGTGCTCAAGTTGTAAGAAGACAATAGCGCCCAGAGTATACGGCGACAGCTCTACCGGCGCAGACCCGGGCCCCATGTAGCGATGACTATAAAGCCCGAGAGGGACGGGTATTCTCCTTGATGCCAAAAAACACCGATTCCGGCCGGGCTAGGTTAACCCGCCATGTCCTGACACAGATCCCAGGCGTGGTCTTGTGTATACTGCTCTTCCTACAAGGAAGAAAGATGTGTTTTCTCCTTACGTCATAGTACATAGTAGTAGTTGGCTGGACTTGTGGTTCAGGCCAACAGTTCCAGGCCGTTCAGGTTTAGTGTCCGTTGATTTGTGCGAGAAAATAGGTGGGGTGAGGCATAAAAGGCAACTTGGAATTTCTTTACTGCAAAGTAGCAGTGTGCTTTTGTAAAGTCCGTCTCCGCCCCCAGATCTCCAACCGGATACAATATTGGAGGTACGTAATCCAAAGAGGCTTTGCAAACATCCGCGAAAAGGTCCACGCCGTTGTGGCGCAGTTGTCACGGGGTCATATCGGGAATCAATCTGGAACCAGCACTTGACCCAATAGAAAAACTATTCGTGCCAACGCTCCCGCTATTTAAGTTTAGGTTCCGTCTTCGCCTATACCCTTGATCGGGGCGGAAAGTAACGAAATGCCGCGTCCCACTTCTACCAGACCCTACTCCCCAACCCTGGTTGATCGAAGCCACTCGGCTCGAACCGCTCGGCTGGTTCGGTCGATACATGGTGCCTTGTCGCGACAATGGCATGCCATAGCGTCCGACTGTTTAAAACATCCGTATCAGATAAAGGCGGGCTTGGAGCTCTTGCGAAACATGTCACACGGCAAAGGGGCCTGGAAGGTATCGGGCCACGAAGGTTACATAACAACAAAGAAGGGTATCACGAGCGACCGGACCCGGACCAAAACCGAGAGCCGCCTCAGGCACTAGCCCTCACCGACTTCTTGTATTTATAGAGGCCTCTAGTCCCTTAAGATCTCTCAAAACCAAGGACTTTTAATACCTCAAAGTTGATTATTAAATGAATATTTCAACACACGTTTAAAGTCCAATTATCTGCGCTTGTCACGAAGGAGGCTTGATGTTGTAACCTTTTCTGATATCGGCAAATATTGAACTTATCCATCTGAAGTAGGGCGACTTTCTCAATACCGGAAGACTGGCTTTGACTGGCGAGCGCAAGAAAACAGGCTATACAAGCTGCCTCAGTTCACTATAACAGGGAAAGTCGACGGCTTCGGCGACCTCGACATTTACTTTTATTATCAAGGCAGTCAAATTCTCTGACAGTATTCTGCCGTTGTTCTATCATGGGTGTTTTTGCCACATTCCGAAAAAAGTTTGCCCATTTCTTTCAACTTGTACCTGTTACACAGAAATGGCTGGTTACACAAGGGCTACGGTCACGAGACCTAGGGTAAAGTCCCTCACTAACTTCTTATATTCAAAGACGTCTTTGACCTTTAAGGCCTTAAGGAAAACCAAGGACCTTTAATACCAAAAACTATTATTAGTTAAATTAAGCCATTACTCTAAGCCTTTTTTAAGTTCTTATCACAAATAACAAGCGTGGATCTACGGGATCCGTGGACATCAGCGGTGGGCCGTCATTTCCAACAATAATCTTTCGGGAAGTCGAATCACGTTGAGGTGCCGGTCCCGCTTCCGCCTGCAACTTTTCTTATATCTCGCGACCGAAGCCATCAGAGTAAGAGAAGCTATACAGAATCCCAGGCCGTCTCCCAGGCTGAAGATCCGAAGCATGGGTCTCGCGAGTGAGATTCGAGGCGGCGGCTGGCTGGGGTTGTTCTTGGTCTTTCGTCCGAAAGAAGGCAAGCACATCATACATGAACCTCGAGCTAGCATTGCGGAGCAGGTCATTGCCAATGGCAAGGGGGTTATTGAAGTAGGCCAAGATTACCGAGTCATCTAATGCGTTCACAACATTGTCCAAGCTATCACCAAGATCCTCTTCCGGCTTTTCCATGGTAGCAGTCCCCACGACCATCCCGAGGACATCATAAGCCACCGCGGAGCGATTTTGATCATGGTCCATGACCATCCACGGTTGAAGCAGCCTGTAATTTTATCCATGGCGTAAGAGCGGCTTAGTTAGATCAGTATCCCGCTCACCAACTGTAATCAAATTTCCAAAAGGGTCCTTCGTTTGCTCAACGAGTAAGTCATACTTGTCGTACGTCACAGTCGTATCCGTATTAAAGTTATCTCTGTGGAATGGACTCAGAAATATGTGGATATTGAAGAAGTGCTGTTGTGCAAAAGCCATCTCGGCTGCTGGGGAGTCGCCCGAATTCGGCGAGTAGAATACCTCACCGGCAGGGACGCACCAGTTTCTGTCGCCTTCTCTGTGTACGTAGCGACAGTCGTTTTCCAAGATGTCATCTAGCTCAGTCTGTGATATCTTTCCAGCGCCGACAAAATTGTTCGTAGCAAGTGACTCTGTGAGTGCGAGCCTGTATATGGTAGATTGCAGTACCATCGACTCAATGGTTCTCAATGGTAATACGTGAGACAAATCATCGCTACGATAGTAAGTCCTTGATATGGACGTCAAGCGGCGATAACTTTGGGAGGGATTGGTAGCGCCGGTGCCATCAAAGTCCTCGAAAGGGAGGTCATGATTTCCATCTTCTGCGGTCGCAATATTATCCCGAATCTCTTCGAAGGAGAACAAGTTGTTGATATGATTTATCTTGCTCTCTGGGGCTATGTTATATAGCTTATAAGTTCTTGCTTCACACGATATTGGTGTTCTATTGGTATCCTGGCCGAGGATTGCATTTCAAAAATCCTTCTCCTTGTATGTGATCGAAAGTTTTCTCTGTTTTTCTTTCTCATCATCCGTAAACAATGGCCTCGGATCTTTGTGACGTCGACCGTAGTAAACCTCGGCCGACTTCGTGGGGACGCCGAATTCGTTTACCTCTAGCGCAAATTCATGCGTTACACGTGGGTCCGCCGTAGGGCTTGGTATTCCTCTCCGGTGTGATACCAAGTCTTCGTTAAAACTGGGCGGACGTGGGAGGCCAGATCAATGCTCGTGGTGGTATTGTCCCTTGCGGGAACGGACACAGAGCCACCTAAGGAAATATCAAATTCCTCGGTATTATACTGCTCAACCATTCCAAAGCCTCGAAATTCCCGTTCGAAGGTATCGAAGAAGCCATGGTGATATTTAATCCTCTTTGTAAAATGGTTCATGCTGACACGATCAACATTTTCAACACTCTCTACGACGTGAACAGGAAAGGGAAGTTTGGTGACCCACGGAGTTCTAGCGGCTCGATCTTGAAGGTAAAACTTGGTCGATGAAGCGTACTGAATCCTCGTCTCGGCGCCGAGGTTATTCTGTGAGGAGGGGGTCGATATAGCCGACGTGATGCCCGAGATCTGAGGGGTTTGGTGATGACCATAAGATGCAGGGAGTTCCAGTCCCGAAGAGGTCAACTATGCGAACATCCGAGAGATTATCCACCCTTGGAGTCTGCACTACACGATAAGGATCGCTAAAGCTATTACCAGATTGATTGAAGAATATCTTGATATCATCCAACCACAGATAGACAATATCGGTTGTCCCCGAGCCGTCAATGTCGGCCAGCCGTATGCGGCTTTGACTAAAACGACCTGGCACGTCCAGATTTGGAAAATTTCCGAGTGTTATCTTTAACCTAAAACGCCCATATCCAAGATTTGGCCAGTAGCATATCTCACTGTTTCGGATGCGAACGATGTCTACTAAGCCATCGCCAGACATGTCCGCAAGGTGAATGGATGTCTCATCGTCCCCCAAGACAATACGAGGGCCGATCCTCTCATCCAGACTCACACGCCGGTGCTCCATGGGCGCGAATCCGTCTTCAGCCAAGGAAGGGTACCAAGCGAATACTTGATCATTACTCATAATAATATCGGCGCGCCCATCACCTGTGAGATCTATGACTAGCAGCGTCGGATCGTCCCAGCGAATGTTTGGGAGGAATTTGAAAGGCGTAAATGACGACCAATCTTCATTTGCTATCTTCTTGAAGAACCCTGGAGTGACTACCGAAAAGTCCACGAGACTCAGCTGTCCATTTCCGCCGAGGTCGAGGAGCTGCGACTTCCCGTTGAGCGGCATAGAGGACGGCTTTTGAGCTACGGTTTCCAAGGGGCCCAGCTCGGCATCGCCAAAGTTTCGTTTATAGAACCAAGTGTTTCCTTGCTCGGTCAATACGCATGCTATGCCTTCTCCGTCCAAGTCTACCCAGTGATACTTGTCCGAACCCAGCCCGGTGGGAAGATTGCCGAAGCTCTGGAGGCTGAGTTCTTAATACGCATTGTTAATAACTGCCTGACTGTATTCGAACTGTATCTGAGGCATGGATCGCTTTACGTATGCAAGATCGCCAGTACGAATATATCCACTTTGGTGGACAGAACTTATAAATGATGCTGTGGGATTTCCCAACTTGATGTAAGAACGCGCTGGCATAGGCGGTAGTGCCGAACCTCAAAGCCGGCGCGGTAGACGGAGAAAGGATCATTCCGGCATAACCATGGGTTCTGCGATGTGGGTGTCGGTCGGTCAAAATCATGATCTCCATAGTCTATGACAACTTCAAACATCCAGTTGGTGTCCGCAGGGATGGGTTGGACGAAGCGCGATTGTCTGTTTCCATATTTGATGCGCTTAAGATACCGGGCCACATATCGCGCTGTCTCAGTGCGGTTATGTTCACACGGCTGGGAGAAGTCTACTCCTATGGAATCCTCAGATACGTAGCCGTATGAGATGATATTGCCCTTATCATCGAAGCTCTCGGTAATGAGCCAGGTAAATATTCGGGTGGGCTTCGAGGAGCCGGGTCTTCTGGATCAACAACACGGGATTCGTTATTGGTGCCATATAAGGTAGTTACATTATGCTTCGAAATTGACCGGCAGTGAATCTCTCCTGTGTTCTTAGTCCAGCGCTCAATTACCGAGAAGAGCCCTTCGATTCGTGGCCGATATCGTTTGACGCTGTACTCTTCTCCATTCAGTGTGCGCGGCGTTGGTTCACGCACGGCCCAGTGGCCGTTTCCATCATGCTCTTTGAGTGGGACGAGATCTTCGGCGCCGAATAGAATATATTCGTCTGAGTCGTCGGCAGCATTATTTCGTCCATTACTCTATACACGCACGGCTAATCCAAATCCAAACTACTCCTTGTCTTCCGCGGCAGCCACATCCTTCAACACACCATCAACCATGTCGTGCCCCAGTCCCTTTACAAAACCAAGCAAGGCCTTATTCGCAGCGTCCTTGACATCCTCCGCCGTCTTCCCCTGCGTGAGAAGGTTAAGCGCAACATACTTGACCAGCACCTCTGCCGTCTCCATAGCCGTCTTATTCACCAGCGGCACAACCTCCTGCAACACAGTGGCATTGAACTGCGTGAGCTTGTCGTCCGCCTGGATACCCGCTCTATCAGCCCGGTCCGCCGCCTGCGTCAGCTCGCGAAGCTTCCCCTCCAAGTTTTTCGTCCATTCGCTCTGGAGCTCTGCCCGCCCGTCCGTGATATCAGGAAGATGGGCGTTGAACAGCCACGACGCCCCAGGAAAGTTGGGCTTGCTGGCCGCAGCACGCACCTCGGTGAGCTTGGCCTGGATTTGCCTGTAGGCCTCGTTGCAGGCCTGATCAGCGCGCGACTTGTATCCCTCGTCGGTAATGTCTTCCCTATGGATGTGGTCGATGTAGTCTACGTAGCATTTGGTGGCACTTGCGAGGCGGCGCTGAAGATCGGTGACTTCTTCGTGGTAGTTCTCCACCAGCTTCGCCTGATCTTTGATCTCGAAGGCGTGTTTAGCCGCGTCGCGCAACTCGTCTAATTTTTTCTGGTTGCGACTGTCGCGCATATCCGGGATTTTAGCCTCAAAGAGCCAGTTGCCGTCGGGAAAGTCGGGCTGGTAGGCCGTGCTGCGGGCATCGCGAAGAGAGCGCGCAACGGCGTCGTATTCCGTGTCACAGGCGTCGATGCTGTCGGGATTAGCACCTGGCTTCTGGACGTTGTTGTCATACGCTTCGTAGCATGTGACAGCTTTGGATAGATGGTCGTAGAGCGCTGTTACGTGCTTTCGGTACTCTGGCAAGAGTGCTGCTCGCTTGCTTGCCTCGACCGCGTTTAGCGACTCAAGAGTCAATTGGTGAACCCGGTCTTGTAGATCTTTGGTCCACGGGCCCTGGAGGCTGGTTCGACTGTCGAGGACGTCGGGCAATTGAGCTGAAAACAGCTTATCTGAAGGAAAGGCTGGGCTCCTGGCTATCTCATGGGCCGCAGCCAACTCAGCTCGGGCTGCTTCATTTTTATCACCACAAGCGTTGATACTATGCAAAGTATCAGGTTCTGCCTTGTGAAGGTTGTCAATGAAGTCGGTGTAGCATTGGGTAGCGTTTGATATCGCGTCATGAAGTCTTGTGACCTGGCCGCGATATTTTTCCAGCAGATCCTCATCACGGCTCACTACGGCCACTCCTACTGGGTGCAGCGGCCGGATTTCCCTGGCTAGGGACGCCGTCGTAAAGAGGGAGGCGGCCAGGACAGAGAGAAACATGTTGAAAAGAGTGTCGAGGGTTAGAACACAATGTGACGGGGCGTTTGGTTCACGAGGACTGCTTTTTTTTTAATCTCTCTTATTTACTAGGCGTGCCTGACCTTTGTATACCCGTCAGCGACTAGGCAAGTAGTAATATTGAGTGCAGCAAAGTAGGGGCATGATTTTCAGCGGTTCGTTTTAGGCCCCTGTCTAGCTAGAATGCATCCATGATAGAGATTGACATGGTGGCATCAATACTTTGCTCAGCCTCGTTTCATTCGCTGTATCCAACTGCGGCATAAAATTGTATACGAAATATTGACTTCTCATGTCATAAAATATGAAAGTCGAGGACCTTGTGAGGGCCCGTTTACCCCACGGATTGTGAGTCAAGAACAAGTGCCGTGGTTAATGCAATCAATAATGAGTTATGCCGAACAGGGTTATGGGTATAATCATTAATAATTAGCTTGTTGGGAAATAAAGCTGCCGTTTGGCCGTTATGTCCGATTGGCTACCGACCCTGAAACTGACTCATGTCTCCTATGTCCACAAGGTCCTTGACGTGCCTTTGATGAGATGGGCTGCAAGCCTGAAATTCAAGTATTCAATGCAAGACGTGATTGTAGAGCACATTCATTGGGAGCCAGGCTGTACGCATGAGCGCTGTAGCCGATTGTCCCCTCCTTTAATCATATTATTGACTTTGGAGGAAATCAAATTCCGTATTGTGGCGATGAGCGAATTTCTCCTCTAGACAGCCAAGGGGTTCTACTACTGTATATGTCCTCGTCAATGCAGCATGGGCATTGTTGCTTGTTGTCCAATTTAATGCCTTGGAAGCCGTACCGTCTCAAGTCTGGTACATTATGCATATGTAGGGAGTCGATGCACTGTATATATGTCTATCGGTCAACTCCATTTTAGACGAGAATGACATTTGACGCTGTACTCTATGAGCCATAGACTTTTACTCATAATAGGGACAAGAGTTCAATTTCAATACACGGGCACCGTAAATATAATGCTACCGTACCTCGTAGCACCATGTGCCGGAGCACCATCAGCACCATATCTATCGCAGGACTAGTACATGTATCCATGTCTCTTTAGCCATTTCGCAGCTAAAGAGATAAGTAGCTGTCAACGGGTAAGTCCGTCTGGTCTAGTTCCACTGTACCTCAAGCTAGCCGTTAGAGAAGAAAGTTTATTTATAATTGACACCACTTTGAATTTCGACATGGATGCAGTGGAGCAAGTTAATGCGCCAAGTCAAACCATTGACTGGAGCCGTCAATGTCTCGTATCTTTAATGTTGGCTTGCCAGGTTTGAGGGCATTGACCAACATCTGGCATGACTTGACTAGCCATCCAAGCCTTCAAATATTTTGGTGTCTTTAATGTTTGCAGTACAGAAAATATATAAGGCCTGGTGCTCTGAGGAGGGTCAACAGCGGCTTACAACTGTCGAGGTCTCTCATCCGAGATACACTCCCATATACTTCTTGCACTCTGTTCCAAAAAAAACCATGACTCTCAAGGTATTCGGATGGCTGATCGCCCTGGCCCTTTCCGAGGGAGTCTGGGGTGGCCCTACTCAACTGCCGTCCGGCTCTCGTATCACCATCGGCTACCGACGCGTCCATCCTGTAGGTATATAACCACTCCCACGCACGTATAACCACGTCTACGTGACTAATAACGTCGACATTGTAGAATCAAGCCGCAAAATACAAGGAAGCCGGGACTCTTACCGATGATCCAATAACAGGCCACACGCAAATTGGCGAAGGCGTCTATCTGACAGCCGGGTATGGACAGTGGGAGGGGCACGCAGGAGACGTGTTAGTATCAACCGGTCGACTGTCACGGTCAGGCAACTAACTTGAAAATATATTACAGCGACTGCGCTGTCACTGCCGACGAGGAAGAATTCCGCAAAGTGCCCAAGGTTATGCTCCCTGACGAGCAATTGTTAGACACGACCCACGAGGAAATTGATGCATACATCAAAAGCCAGGATAGCAGCTGGGACCCCCTAAAGACCATACGAATATCACATATCCCCAAGTATGGAGATGGAACGGTAGCTCAGATGGCTATACCGCAAGCATTGCTTAATTCCCGCGGCGGCAGTCTCCAGATCCAAGTCGACTGCGAGGACGCCCAAGGTCCAACCGTGGACTATGGCCAATGGGAAAATACCAAAGGAGACACCAGCATCATGCCTGCAAGAGCCGATTCCAACAAAATATTCGATCTATCCAACGAACTAGATGCATCCAGAGACCTGGTTGAACAGGTAAGCTCCCCAGAGCACATTGCTCAACTGGAGCTACGCGCAACAAACGCCATGTACACGGCCAGAGAAGGCGTCAGACACTACGTCAAGACTGCAGAAGAATGCAAGGGCGACCGTGTTCTAAAAGGTCTCTGTAAGGACCAAATCAAGTATTACTTGCAAGACAGGCAGGCATATGCAAGATTCTTGATCAGGGCAGCCGAGCGGTCATTTGAAATGCTCACAACGCCCCTCAACGCAGTCATCGACGATGCAGCGAGGCAGCGCGCCATTCAGGCCTTGCAGGAATGGGCAACCAGACTGCAAAGACAGGTGGATGCCAGAGCGAAGAATCTGGAAGCTCTTAAAAAGGGCGAACCTGTAAAGGGGCTCGACGACCCCAAAGAGCGGGATATAGAAAAGACGGCGCTTAAGCGCGAACTAAAGGCCATGAAGAAGAAGTTGAGCAAGTTAGTAGACAAGGCTGCTACCTTTGGGGCCAAAGAAGAGCAGGGCAGCGTTCCGCCTAAAGAGGGTCAGAAGCAGACCAAACTTCAACAGTTGCGCGAGTGGTTACAAAAGAATAAGAATAGATTTTTCCCTTCGGGCGACGGCGACAAGGACGAGTATGAACCTGCCGCTGGCAAGGACGACAAGGACCCGTCGCGGCGAGAGGCCTGTGTAAAGGAGCAATATAGCGGCGATGCCAGCCAGGCGTTTGGTATGCATTATGCCCAGTCTATTATATTCTCCCATTCTGATAATTGCAGAAACGGCCTACACCGTCATAGAGGAACGTGATGACGAGGACCGAATTTGTCCAGAAGGACAAGAGGGCGCAGCGGCGTGTGCAGCGGCCAAGTTCAAGGGAGACGGCCAAGCGGCGTTTTGTATGCAAAAATGATTCCCTTTATTGCACGGCGTTTCCTTCTAACCAGACTTGACTCTTCTTAGCCGATGCCTATCAGCTGCTCAAGGCAATAGACAGCTTGGAACTAGTCTGTCCACCGCCAGACACTGCCGGAGACGCACCCGGCGGCAGTAGCCCAGGTACGAAACAATGACGCGCAAAGGCTAGACGCAAACATTGAACCGACGTTAGTGCTAACGCAACCACTACAGCAGCAGACTTGGCAGGTCTTCGCAGCGAAGGATGGCGGCTTTTCGTACAACAAGCCCTCGGCCTGGGATATACCCGCGAGCGTCTGGTGCACATTTTAGACCGAGGCGTCGGCCTGTTGCAACTGGACAATCCCCGGCTCTACGACCTCCTCCGCCAGCATCCCGCCGCGTTCAACGTCCTGCTCGGATTGCGCAGAGACGGGGTGCGGCTCTCGTCGTGTCTTCCCGACGGACGCCTCCAACGCCGGGCCAACGGTAAGACGCGCTAAGACGGTATCTTTGAGTCTGCTCCTTGTGCTAATAGCTGCCAGGCGCGGGACAATCCAGCGATCATTGCGAAATCGTGCGTGCCATGACGAGCGGGAAACAGGCGGACAACGCGACCCCGAACGATGACGGAAAACAGCCGCCGACGAAGCAGGAGCCGCCGAAAGAACCGGAAAACAAGTTCCACGACCAAGTGAAGAAATTGCAACATGTATCCTCGGGCGACGGCTCGTGGACGGGCGGAATTCTAGGCGCTTTTTTTGCAGGGCCTCTATTCGCGGGGTCCATTCTCGCCACGTCGCCCGAGGTGGTCGCCCTCATTGGAGAGCTCGGCGCCAGTCTCGGGCTGGCGGGGACCGCGGCCGGGAGCTTCTCCGAGTCATCGGCCGTGGGTGGGGCCTTGTCGGCGGTGCGATCGGCGGCCGCACGATCGGTTGGTTCCATCTTGCGGAGGACCATTGGGCGGCTGAATTACCTGGCGCACCGGGCCATTAACCCCGTCGTGAGGAGGATCGTGAGCGACGCCGTGCGGGCTGGCACACGGGCGGCGGAGCGGGAGCCTTTGCTGAGAGCTGGCAGTTTGGTGCACTAGGTTGCTGGGGTCTTGTAATCTTGACGTTTTTAGGCATTTCGACTTGCAAGTATATGATCATGACTGCTGCATATTCCTGCTCTCCCAGTTGAGGTGTTCTGCCACCTGAAGATGTCAGACAAAGAATGCATAGGCAACAGGGGAATGCCCTAATTTATGTCTCATTGGACATCTCAGTGCAGCCAGTAACCTACGGCACCTCTCGGGACGACGAGCCCATGCTTCATATGTAGAACATGCTATCGCGCACTTTGGCGTGGATTCGCATGGTTTCGTGGGCCGGCGTTGCACTACCATCCCGTTCTGAGTACACATCACTTAAATAATAGCGGGCTCTTTCACAGACAAGTTGCGCATAATATGCAGGCGCACACAAGCTCACTGCTTTGGTGGCCCGTCCGTAAAGATAGCACACATGCAGCTTGTGAAGCAAATCCTCGACGACGTCGGCCGTGTTTTGAAAGGGCGCAACTACCGGTCTGCGACGAAAGATCTCATCGAGAACAACCGTGTAGTGGGCTGACCGTGCGGTTCCTCTTGATCAAGCACCCGTCTGTACTCACCTTCTGATACGCCGTCTCTGCAGACGAGGATGTTTTCTGGATAGGAGGGATTGTGCTTCCTGCACAGAACGAGACGAGACTTTAGAAGGTCGTCGAGTCCACTGACCATCTCTTGCTGCGCAGCCTGAATGCGCAGCTCCGCAGGCCACTGCGCAAGCTGCTTGTCAACTGAGGCGACGATACCAGCAACGCTTGGTGCATTTTGCGAGGACCCCGGAGATGGGTGGGTGACATGGATGCCAACCAACATTGTCTTCCCTTCGCCAAGGATGCCCAGCTGTGAGCCATCTATGTAATAATTCTGACCCCTAAGCTTCAAGTTCACCTTTAACCCCACATTCGCGTAGTACTGCTCGTCCACTTTGGCGAACTTGGAGCCGACAACACACACATTGATCAGTCCTGCTTCGACATGGCACGCAAACTTGACACGGTTATACAGCGCGACATTATCGGAAGCTGGCAGGATGACGAGAAGAAGCTACGAAGGGTTCTGGCTGGTCGCGAAACAGCGGATCGCAATATCAACCTGGGCGTCGGCATCGTGGGGTTTCACCTCGATGTCAAGACCCTTGACGCATTCTCCTGCATTGATACCTAGCTTTCTGAGTGTATCCCTGAATCTATCAAGCAACGACTTGAGCTCCAGTATATTGGCCCAAGGGTGGTCCTTACCCCGAACCGATATGCTGAGATAAGTCCCACGAGCCAAGTTGGCCTGAAGTGACCGAAGGTTCCAGCTGCCGTATCTGTGATCGGCAGCCTTACCCCGCAGTATTTAACTACAGGCGGTGCTAACACACGACCTGGCACGGCAATCAACTCAGGGCGTGCTTGAATGCCGAACGATGTCTATTACGATCAGGATCGTGGCCCAATTTGGGGTAAAGACGGCTCGGGAGATTCACCAGAGTAGGGCAGGTGGGCGATAGACCCAGAGTTTGCAACCCAGACGTGGCAATAGACTGCGCGTTGAATGTCGGCTTCCGCACCGCAAACCTAATAGTCTGTTGTACTTGATTGGGGCTTAGCTGCGATCGCGCAGGTTGGACATGGCACACCTCCAAAGGCAGGTACGACGGGTTCTTTTGGGTGCCCACATTGATAACCGGGAGCGTCGTATCCCGGATAATTATTTTATAAGCTGCAATATAAGCTTCTTGTTAGTCTGCCCACAATTGTGGTCTGGGAAGATGAACATACTCTCTTCGAAGTGCTCGTACACGCTTACGTATCGGCCATCGACCCGTTGACTCGGACCTACTACCTGGACTTTCTTGCCCTTTTTGTGGCCCTCGGCCCGTTTTGGCGGAGACAAGCTCCCCGCAAGGAAGAACTCAACATCTTTCGGCCCAGCCCCGAAACCAGCAATCCTCGGAGGGTATTGGTTATCTCTGCCATCCATCTGCGTAGCTAACCCCGTAATCATTTTGATCCGCTTGATGACATCTCCTTGCCGGTTTGTCTTGACAATATGAGTGACGTTTACGGACAGATTTGTGAGGAACGCGGCCAGTTTCTGTAAGCTGTGACTATTCGCCGTCATGAAATGCGTTGCTAGTATATCAAGAGGGCAGTCGCCGTAGAATGCACCATGTTTGACTTGATTGTTGAGTAAATTCCGCGACGTGGCGACTCCCCCATTGCAGAAGAACCCTCGGAGAATTTGAAGGCCACCCGCAAGACTAATCTTCTCATCCGAGTTTAGGCTGAAGTGCCGACTTGTTCCGATTGAGGCAACGCACGCATCAGCCTCGGCATGATACCCATGACAATGTTCAGGGCTTGGAGGATCTCTTCTTTGGATCCAAAAAGGCCGCCGAGACTAGCCGATGTGAGCTCTCTTGTGAGCTCACAGACCGTCAGAGCGCCTGTATACTGTATGCGTACGAGATATAGTGTCGCATTTTATTGTGCTTCATCCTCGCCTTCAGCTCGATATTTCACTTTGTATTCTCCTTTGTCAATATGGAGCTCAACTATACTGATGAGATTGGACTTGAAATCGCTGGTGATTTTATCTGCTTGCGACGGGAAGTGATCAATCAAGAAAATCTGAATGATCCGTTTCGCTTTTCTCTCAGCAGGTGGCTTCAAGTATAAGGACACGGTTACGGCCAAGCTCCTGGACGAGACGTGGGACTGCAAAAATGGCAACGTCGGATACGAAGGTCATCTTCTCGCCCAAGCTCTACTCAATGTCAAAGTAGAATCAAGCTTCGGCTTCACACTTATTGTCAACAAGTCGACCTTGCCCCTTGACCTGAGCCAGAGTTATCTCACCTTCTACAACAAGGGCGAGGTTACTGGTGTCGTCACACTCGAGGCTGCCGCTAGGGTTAGCTACGGGAAAAAGAAAGTCATTGCTGATATCCCCTTCCCGGGTGCATCCTCCAAGATTCCAGGTATCGCCACCATCGGGCCCCAGCTCGTCGTTAAAGGCGGTATTAACGCCCGTCTGTCCATGGCTGGCACTGTTGAGACCAAGCTACAAATTGCCAAATGGAACGCAAGTGGCCCGTCACATTCTCCACTTCTTTAAACCCCTTCTCTCATGTTTTGGTTATGTGTACTGACATGTCGACCTCTTCTGTTTGCTTCATTTTAGGTCCGCCAGGTTGTACCAGATAACAGCCAATACAAGCCCGAGCTCATTGACAACAGTCATACCGATCTCGACCGCACTGGCGACTTTGAAGGCATCAAGAAACCGGAGTTTTACGCTGGAGTCAAAGTCTCGGGAGATGTTGAAGTCAAGCTCTCAGCCGCGGCCGAGTTTGGCATTCGGTTTGTGGAGAGGTGGAAGGTTGAGCCGGCTGGGGCTGCTATCGTAGGAGAGGCCACTGTCACGGCCGGACCGACAGCAGGCATTTCGACCACCGGCACTTGCCCCTTTACCTATGAACTCGACGTCGGTGCCCATCTTTTCGCCAGAGTGACGGCCCCTGACCCGTTCGGGATTGGATGGTCCGGCGCCGAGGTTACCATTACCGAAGGGAAAAAGAACATCTTCAAGGAGGGAACATGCCCTGGCCTTGGCCCAGTCCCGACCAGGAGAGCTCTCGGTATAATTGAGGGCGGCAACACCGATGACAACGACTCGGCATTGTCGACCGCGTACGGCGGTCATCTCTTGCCTGCGCTTTGGGACAGCTCGGCCCTTACCAGTACAGACAAGGTGCATCTATCGTCACTCTCAAAGAGAGGAGGGGTCTACGGCCCAGCCCTGAGCATTCCTGTGGGCAATGTATTCTGTCCTCCCCGACCAACAGTAAGGATACAGAAGACGGACCCATGAGTTGCGCCGCCAGCTCGGGCTCTGATGACAACGCGAGTCGTCGGAAGAGATCTAAGAGTTTGGAGCAGCACTTGCATGGCCATGTTAGCGCTGATCGACGTCGCCATGTATCAAGCTATTCTGAGGGCCATCAACATCATCGTACAAACGACACTGATACTGGTGTGCTCACAGGTGAGGCTGACAATACCCACGTAATATATAGAATTACGGCTCTTCTAACTATTAATAGATATTTTTTGTTAACTCTTACTAGCTGTTTAATAATCCTGGAATAATAATCTTCCAGGCTAAATATATTGTGAAAAGCTATTTGAGAAGAGAATAACTAGAGCAAAGTATAAAGTACAGATAATACCTGCTAAGGTCTACATACATGTCCTGTAGTTTTAGATATATCTGGATCTAGGGCTAAACACCACCTGTCCCTTAACCATATTTGTATAAGGGCGAATATTGCCAACTCACGAGGGCCCGGATACTATTTCTCCTATTTTATCTGGCAGCTTACTTGGAAGCTGGACGGTTGATTTCGCATCGAAAACTACCCCGGATAAGAGGACCTCCAATCAGGTTGGCGCTAATCGACGTGCAGTCTCCGCAGCCGAACTCCTGGCAGACAGTCGCGAAGTTGTTCTGGGGTGGGACTGTAGGCTTGTTCACTTCGCAGGCAACGGATTTCTCTCCAGCCTCGCACACGATATTATGTTGAGGGACAGTAAAGATTTCTTCTTTAACGGCGAGCTCGGCGTGCTGTTTGAGAAGATTGAGAATTGTTTCCTGCGAGTACTCGAACATACTGGCGGTAGCGCCCTGGGGGGCCGCGGTAGCCATGGTAAGGCTGGCCAGAATCGGGAGAATTATTGATAGCTTCATTCTGGAGAGATAAGAGTAGCGTAGTTAAAAGAGCGGGCTTAAGTAGGTAGTACTAGGCTTGTAAGTTGTTAAATAAAGGCTTGATGTTCTAGTCTTTAGGTGCGAGGTATCTGTTCCCTTTTATAAGAAAATCTGTCTCGGAGCATATCGCTAAGTCGACTTCACCAGACATCTTTTTTTAATGCTTGGCGAGCAGCTATACGAACAAAGTTGCCCGGAAAACAAGTCAAGTTACGTAAAGACATGTGGGGTAAATTTACTAGACATGGAGATTATTAGCCTCATAAATCGCGCGGGCGCCCGGTTCGATAATACCAAGGAATAAGCTAGTCGTCAGCATCGGCATTTATGATTTTCCTCTTAGTCGGGGCTTTTAGTCGACAGTTCGCAATAAAATAAAGGGCTGGTGTCTGTGTAGCCGGGATAAAATCAGCCAATATATAACCGTACAAGACGGGCCCTTCAAGGTTTACAGCCCCCTTATTACTAGCACTTATAGAACTTATTTATAGAATTTAAATTAATTTGGCTGCGGTCTATATTCCACCTCGTAAAGACGGTTTCAGACGCGCCCGCCAAGGATAAAGTCGCGTAATATCAAGGCTTCCTGTCACGTTGGGCGGGCGGGTTCCTGGCGGTGCCAAGAGTTTTTTTATGGGTTTATCGTTTACCATATAAGAGGCCAGCCCCCGCTAAGAGTTCGGGGCGTAATTTAAAGTTTTACTGCCTGTTTAAATAGCGTTGTAGTTAATATGTGTAGTCGGAGTACATTTATTAGGAGCTGTATACATAGACGCTGTCGATATCCTTCCCGAACTCCCTGACGCGTGTCGCGCCGTTGTCTCGTAAGTAACATCAATCCCAATACAGTTTTAACAGATCTCCCAAGAGACACGGACTGACCTGTCGTAAAACACTCAGACCCTTTAATTATTCCGCCAAGAATCGTCGTGACAATAATCTGCCAGTCTACAGTGCTAGCAGCCACCTCGAAGCTCGTGACCGGAATGACATCGTCCCTACTTTGCTCTCAGCCGATGTTTCCCTGATTGGACAGACTGAACTGTCTTCCTTGTTTGGCAGACAGGTTGTCGGCGGTGACGATTATACTTGTGGCCCTGACCGACCTTGCAAAAACAAAGCCTGCTGTCCCAAGAAGACTGGCCAGTGCAACTATGGCGAAGAGGAAGACCTTATTCGGGGTACTCTTTGTCGCACTGTCCTCAAATGCTCATTTTTCTTATCTGCGTCTATATAGAGCCTGTGGCACCTCTGGAATCTCACCCAATAAGGTCTGCTGGTCCAACTGCGACGCCAAGGCAGAGTGTGGTAAGAATGCCAAAGTCCCCGGCCAGAAGTGTCTCCTAAACGTCTGCTGTGGCAAGTGGGGTTTCTGTGGAATAACAAAGTAAGCAAAAATATCAGAACTCTACCAGCAGGCCTATTTTAACGATTTGAACATAGGGACTTTTGTGACAAAGAAGATTATAGCGCTACTAGTAGCTGCCAATCCAACTGTAATCAGCTAGGCCCTAGGTACTATTTGGAGGGTATTTAGGATAAATACCCTTAAAATTTAGGTGAAAGTGGGGTAAAAAGGGCAGGGTTTTTTAGATTAAATTCTTTAAATTAATACTAAAAAATAAAGTAATTAATTACTTATAAAATATATATTAACTTTTAAGTATTATTTTAAAAGATATTTAAAACTACTTAAACTTAAAATAGGTAAATAATTTAAAAACTATTAAACTTCTAGCTAATTAAAAACTATTATAACTAATAATTCTAGTAAATAAAGCATTTAAGTATAAAGTATACTTATTTATTATAATATTAAAGAAAATAGCTAATACTTATTAAATAAGTATAATATAAATACTAAAAAATAGTTATTATATTAAAGTTAATATCTAGTTATAAATAGCTAAAAAGTATATATAATACTAGATAATAAGCAGTTAAGGTTATAATATAAGCACTAATATTAATATATAAAATAAAGTAAAAAATAAGAGAAGTTTAAATATACTAAAATAAATTATATAGTAAAAGATAAAGTAAATATATAAAGTAAATAAATAGTAATACTATATAGGTTAAGCCTAATAAAGTGTGGATTATAATAATAAATTTATTAAAAATATATATTAAGTTAAGTTTAATAAAGGAAAGGATTATACTATTATTTTTATAGCTATAAAATAAATTAATATTAAAGCTATAAATAGATTAGCTAAAAAAACACTAGCAGAAAATATTAAATAAAGAGAAAAGCTTATAATACTATATAATAATATTAAGTAAAAAGTTAAGTAATACTTATTATAAATATATATTATATTTAAGCTAATTTTATAGTAGCTTTATAAAATTAAAAATAATAAAAGTAATTTAATACTATTTAAAATAAGTAATAATTTTAATATACTATTAAAATATAATATTATATATTAATAATATCTTTACTTTTATTAGTAAGCATATAAGCTTAACCTAAAAAAAGTATAAACTAGGCTTATAATATAGTTTACAAATAAATAATAAAGCTTATTATATAATATAAGCTATATATTCTAAGAAAAGTAATAAAATAATAAAGTAGATAATAATAAAAGCATAAATAAATATAATAATAATATAAAAAGTATAAATAGCTATAATAGTAATATAAAAGGCTATAAATAAAGCAGCTAATATAAGTTAAGATAAAGGTTTAATTATATTAAGCTAAATAGAATTATATTTAGGTTTTTAATTATATCTTTTAAGACTAAAATTAGCGGCGCTATATATATAAATATACTGCTTTATTTCTTTATAGCTATAGCTATTAAGTAAAGGGGTAAAAAATTCTAGCCTATTAATATATTTATAATAATAATAATAGTAATATTATAAATACTATAATTATTTTTCTTAAAAGACTTATTTAGTAATATATTACTAAATATAAAGGATATTTTAATAAAAAAATAGAATAGTTTTTAAAGTAGTATATATAATAGCTATTTATTAACTAGTTTATAATAGCTATAATTATAATTAACTAGATAATATATAAGAAAAAACACTAAAATAAAATTATAGCTATACTAATAATATAATAAATAAATAACTATAAAACACTTATTTATAATAGTAAATATATATAAATCTATAAGTTTTAATAAGTTATATACTAGGTAAAATTAAAAATAAATAAGGTGATAAAAACGCTATTTAAGGGCTAGTAATTAATAATAAAGCTAAATATAAATCTATAAAGCATTTAAAATAATATAACCTATTTTAATACTAAATAATTATTTATAATATATAAGGCTAATATATAGCTTTAAAGTAGATTAAAGCTAGTAATTAAAGCTATATAATTTATATTATTTAATATAAGAAAAAATAAATAAAAGAGGAAAGGTATAGCTTAATAGCTAAATAGTTTATAATAAGTTAAAGGATTACTTATAATTAATAGGTATATATAAAGTAGTATACTTAAGTATAAACTAAAAGTAAATATAATAAGGTATTATAATAGATTATAAGTAATATATAATATTTTTATATATAATAAATTAATTATAATTATAATAAATTATAATAAAATTAAATTTATTTAGGATATAAGCTAAAAAGTAGTATAGTTTTTACTAAATAACTTAAAATAAATATTTATAATATATATTATATAGCTACTTTTAGTAAAAAAGCTTTTAAAATAAAAAGTTTAAGTGCTAAAAATAATATAAAATATTAAAAAGTTTATATAATAGTATAGGCTATTAAGGAGGTAAAAAATAAAAAAGCTAAGTTTTTTACTTATATAAAAGATTAAAGCTAAGCTTAAATTATAAATAGGTATAGCTTAATATTAAATTATTATAATAAAAATAAGCTAGGTTATAAAGGGACTTATAATAAAAAAAGTTAAAAAGTATATTAAAGGAAATAAATATAATAAAATTAAGATAAATAAGCTATTAAGAGAAGTATTATATATTAGTAAAAGCTAAAATATTATATAGAATTTATAAAGTATATATAAAATAAAACCAGCTTAATAGTATTATATAATATATATTAATATATTAAGCTACCTATATTTAATACTAGTTTATAAATATTATAAAATTAGTTAATTATAGTATTTATTTCTTAAAAAGGGTAATTTAAAAAAAATATAAGGTAAAAAATAAGCTTAAGTAAAAGGAGATAAGGAAAATAAGAAAAATAAAAAAAGTAATAAAAAAAAGCTAAATATAAAGAATATTAAAGCAGAATTACTAATAGTATTATAATAGCTAAAAAGTAATAAAGTAACTTAGCTATTAATAAAGTAAGAAAAGTATATATATACTATTATATAGCTAAAAAGCATAAAGTATTTTATATATATACTATAAACTAAAGCAGGTAAAAGTAATCTATTTATAACGCTAATACTAATATAAGGGTAAAAAATAATTATTATAATAATACTATTTTTAACGCTTATTAATAACTTAATAAAGCGGATAAAAAAAAAAAGTATTAATATTATCTAGTTTTAAAGCAATTAAATTATTATATATAAAGCACTATTATATATACTACCTTTAATGCGCCGATAAACTATACTAGGGTTCGTTAAAAATTAGTATAGCCCTAACCAGGCAGGCCTTTAGTATCTCGCGCCTAATTAGGCAGGCCTTCGGTATCTCGCGCTGGATACCAGGCAGTAAGGGTCATTCTGCCAGGGACGTAAAGGTAAAGGCAGAAAGTAAAGGTACTAAATACTTATTACTAAATAGGGTTAGGGTTAGGGTTAGGGTTAGGGTTAGGGTTAGGGTTAGGGTTAGGGTTAGGGTTAGGGTTAGGTTAGGGTTAGGGTTAGGGTTAGGGTTAGGGTTAGGGTTAGGGTAGGTTAGGGTTAGG